>CM028378.1:27018646-27245859 GCA_013146195.2 Codonopsis lanceolata | reverse complement strand
AGCATAGAACCTTCATGTAAAGCCTTGTTTCGAATTTCCATAACTCCCAAAGAATGATAGAAGGAGAGACAACATAAAGAATGGAAGCATCTCTCTTAAACCACCAATTAAACCAAACTTGATTGATAGTCAACGGAAGGCAGTGAATATCCCCCAGCCTGTTAAATTCGGACCACACAGCAACAGCGATCGGACTAGATAAAAAACATGGTAGTAAGATTCACTCTGACCAGAAACACAGCAAGAACGGCGAGATGCCATTTGAATTCCCTTCTTGATAATGCTTTCATCTATCGGTAACTTACGTTGCAAAAGGCGCCACATGAAAAGGCTAATATCTGAGTGTACTACTTCGATGAATTTAAGCTAATTCGAGATGGGCCATTTTGCCGAGAGTAATTCCATGCAGACCAAAGCGTAAAGTTTCTTCTAGCAGCGAGACTCCAACACGCATGGTCAGGAATGTTGGATAATTCAATACCTTCATTAATAATTAAGTCGGCTTTGAGATCACCCAACAAAGCTCTGGCAGCATCACTAATATTTGAAGACTCGTCAAACAGGTCTCTAACAGAAGAGAGATGGCTATTTGGAGGCTGGGGAATTAAATCAGAGGTCAACCAGTTATCCCACCAAATCGAACAAGAACCCGTGTCAATAATCCACTTAATATATTTTTCGGCTATACTCCTAACCGAACACATTCGACGTCAAGTATATGAACCCCGAGAGGAAGCCAAATAAGGAGGAAGAGTAGAAGCGTGCTTCGCCTCATAAATTGAGCCCAGACTATTGGAAGTGCGGAAACGCCACCAAAGATTCAAAGCATGAATAACGTCTTGAACAGATCGAATGCCCACGCTTCCTTCAACCACAGGCCTACAGCATTTATCCCAGGCAATCCAGTGCAATTTGTCCTTACCATCAATTGAACCCCAAAAGAAATTGGCCAGCATTCTATTAATCTGATTGATGACCGAGACATGAGGATCGAGGACAGCAATTTGATACATCACCATAGATTGAAGGACATAATTAATAAGAGTTACCTTACCAGCTTGATTAAGGAACGTGCTAAACCATGAGTTGATCTTGGCTTGCAGTCTCTCGAGCAGATGGTCAAATAGAGATTTCTTTTTCCGGCCTTCAAACAAAGGGCAGCCTAAATAAGTAACAGGGAGATTTTTGAAATTGAAACCAAGATGGCGACGAATGGTCGCAATTCTAGAGGGGTTAATGTGACTGGAAACCAAAAAGCAGCTTTTGCTCGAGTTAATCAGTTGACCCGAGCATCGCTCATAAGAGGCAAGTAATTGGCGGTGTTTAATTAAAGACTGTTTGTTACCATTACAAAAAATGACAACGTCATCCGCAAAAGCAAGATGGGATATAATCGGACAACCATGAGATGAGTGAAAGGCAAAGTGAGGGTTTTGAGTTGCAAATCATTGAGCCCGACTTAGGACCTCCGGCAATAATAAAAGGCTCGGAGGGGGTCACCTTGTCTTAAGCCCCGAGTTAAGTGAAAAAAAAAACGTAGAGCCATTTATTAAGACCGAAAACCAATTATTTGAGATCACCCGCCATATCATGTCTATGAAGACCTCACTAAAACCAAATTTTCTAAGCACTTTGATCAAAAAGAGCCAAGAAACTCTATCGAATGCTTTAGCCATGTCTAATTTAATAATAATGTTGGAACCGTTAATTTTCTTCTTCAGATGATGAGATATTTCATGCGCTAAAAGAAGATTATCCTGGATGACACGCCCCTTGGTAAAGGCACTCTGATTATTAGAGATAATGTCTGGAAGAATATGAGCTAACCGAGAAGAAAGCAATTTCGTGACAACTTTGTTACAGAAATTGCATAGACTAATCGGGCGGAGATCTTTGAACGAGTCAATATGATCAGACTTTGGGATGGTGAGCAATAACGTGCTTGTCCAAGACTTAGGCATATCAAAGCCCGAGAAGAATTCAGTAATAGCCATATAAAGGTCCTCTGCAATAATGTCCCAGCAAGAGGTGTAGAATTTGCAGAAACCATCGGGTCCCGCGATCTTGTCCCATTCGAGAAAAAAACGGCATCTTTAATATCCTCAACTGACGGCGGAACTGTAAGGAGATTGTTTTGATCTTGAGAGATAAGAGAAGGAATATGCATTAAGAGGTCCTCATCAGAAATAGAGCAATCAGTGAGCTGATCACTATAAAAATCAATGGCAGCTTTCTTAATACCTTCCTCATCACTAACAATATTGCCATGCATGTCTTTAATTTCATGGATGAAAAGCCTATTACGAGATTGCTTAACTGAAGAATGAAACAATTTGGTGTTTCCATCCCCATCCTTGAGCCAACAAAGGTGGGATTTTTTACGCCAGAAATCTTCTTCAGTCTTGAGCTTGAGCTGCAAATTAGCTTTAGCAAGATGGAGGGCTGCCCTATTATCGGAAGAAAGGGAGGATTCATAAATAATCTCCTTTTCAAGAACATCATCTTCAGCTTCCTTAATGGCCTGAAAAATATTCCCAAAAGTGGTCTTGTTCCATTCCTTTAAAGCCTTCCGAACTGATTTTAGTTTATTAGCAAATTTGACCATCGGACGTCCAGTACTCGGGCTGTTCCATGCATTCCTAACAACATCCAGAAAAGTGTTGTGAGTAGTCCAAACATTTAAAAACCGAAAGTGGTAATGAGCAGCTTTTGTGGAATCAGAAATAGAGATAAGGAGAAAAGAGTGATCAGAGCAAGTTCAGTTAAGATGTTCAACAATAGTAGCAGAAAACGATGAAAACCATGCCATATTGCAAATGGCCCTGTCCAATCTTTGGAATATAGTAGCTGAATTATCTCTATTATTACTCCAGGTGAACTGGCTGCCATGGTACCCCAAATCATGCAGCCCGACAGTGTTCAAACAGACCTGAAAATCATGCGCTCCTTGACGATCCCAACCATTTCCCCCAATTTTTTCATGCCGAGCCAAAATTATGTTAAAATCACCAGCTACCACCCAAGGGACATTAACATAGCTCGCCCCCATGTCAATAAGATCCCTCCACAGGTCCAATCTCCCAGAAGCTGAACACTTAGCATAGACCGAAGTGAAGTTTACTGAATAATTCCAAGAGAAGTGTTTAAGACTGAGCGTGAGATGCTGCACGGAGTCACAAAGAAGCTGGCAATTGAAAGAAGATCTAGCAAGAACCCAAATGGTATTAGCAGTGTTACAATAAAACTGACGAAATTTGAGTTTATGAGCAATTAAAGGAAGCTTGTCATTATCTATCATAGGTTCATAGATAGAAATAAAAGGAATATGATGAAGTTTAACTAATCTCTTTAGACGGGAGACGGTGGAATCGTTACCCACTCCCCGAATATTCCAAGAAAGAAAATTAATCGTCATTGGGCGATGAAGAATGAGAACCCTTGTGGACCTTCTCTTGCTTTTGTGAGCGAGTCGATGAGTTAGAACTTGGATACTTTGGAGGCCTCCTTCTCTTTTTCTTAGTTCCCAGGTTTCCAGGTTAAGGGCATCAAACTGGGAGTTATCACAATCACCGTTATCTTCCTCAAAAGATTGGAGGACCACAAATCTGTTATGAGATAGAACGTTTAAATTATCATTCTTCTGAGTTTGGTCTGGAAGCACCTCACTAGTAATATCAGATTTAACATGCCCCGGATTAAGAGATGGAGCAGCTGCTACGTCAATATGGGAGTCAGTATTATGACCATTAAGAGAAGGCTCAACTACGTCGGCAACATGATTTTTCTCACCACTATCATGCGAAGGATTAGAACACTTATCTGGTTCCACAGATCTTTTAGGGTTTTGGTCACTGTCATCCTCAACCACAGGAGGCAGATCAATGGGGGCGTTATCATGCAAAGTGTGGTAGTTATGACTCATACCTGGAACCTTGGGTTCTTTAGCAACATCAACAATAATAGGTGTGGTTTTGCTCGTACCAGGAATATCTTCAGATTTGGTGGCTACTTTGGCTTTCCGGCTTGTTTTGGGGACGACTTCTCCATTAGTTTTGGCCGGAATAGTACTAGGGTTTTGAGGAGTATCTTGCTTGCTATGATCACTACTGTTAACAAATATGTAATTCGTAATACTTTTTGTGTATTTTTAAATGGTTATAATATCATTATCAATAATTAAAAAAAATATGTTATATATATATATAAATGTTCATCAAATTGACTTTAAAAAGTCAATAAAAGACACTTATTTTGGAACAAAAGTAGTATAATAAAATGATACTCTCTCCGTGATTAGTGCTCACCAAAGCACCAACTCTAATTTCAAATTGATGGTTAATATATCATTAATATATATACAAATCAAGTTCGTTAACTAAGAGTAATCGTGAGTTACCTTGTGCGAACTTGAACTTTAAGCGAAGCGGAAGACTTTCTGCTTGAGCTACGATCTTCGTATGTCACAATCAACAATACTGCAAGTCTCTCGTCGGATTGATATCACGTAGCATGAATATCAATACTAGTTCACGCCGCAAATCCAAGCCTTTTGATGGTTAGGCTAGAGGGAGTATTTTGGTGAGATAGAATATATGAGAGAGAGAGAGGGGCGGCCAATGGGGGAAGACGTGTTCTTCTCCTAGGCGTGTAATGTGTTAGGGTTTTACCCCTTTAGTTGCCCTATTTATATTATTGTACAAGAAACCCTATTTCTTGTAGGTTAAGTTAAGTCAATTCCGAACCCCTTCGGATTAGGAAACTAATTAACCTTTAATAATATAAATATATTCCATGTGAGCGGAAGTAAATAATCGGGCCACAAGCCTAATTACTAACATCTCCCACTCGCACACATGGACTCACCTCTCTTACCACTTCGTATCATCAAAACCTGTTAAACAATGCCTCTTCATACTGGAAGTGAAGCGTGTGACATGACGAGAAAGATAAAGAATGGAGCGCTATACCAAATCATCATCTGACCAACATAGAACGTCTTCATTAGAAAACAAAACTCGTCTATACCCCAGACTATATATATAAATCAATTTAAGCATCCTCAATCCCTCAAGAGCGGTGATTTAACCTCAACATGTTTGTGTATCAAGGTCAATCTCTTGAACCGTATGTTCAATATGATCGTCATGGCATTGAAACACAAAAAATATAGATGTATATCATACTATCTTTCCTTAGACACTCATATCAATCACGCTTGATTAATTTCTTTCCCAGCAATGCTCCGTAGGGTTGTATGTGCATAGCTCGTTGGTCGGCATGCCAAAGTAGCATCATCAACGTCCAAGTTCATGATATAGTTTTTAGTCACATAGGGTATAATCGTGACCTAGATTTGATCACTAGAACTCACACAGTGATGAAACGGGGATCATTCAATCACTTTCTTAAGTCACATTATAGTCACATACAGTATGATGTGTATGCTATGGTACAACTCCCACACAAAGTAGGCATGTCATGCTCAAACGCCATACGAACCTTAGTCTAGCCGCCCTTCTGGCGTCTAACCTGGGTAATTAAAAGCAGTCACTCTTCTAGTGTCTCTTTTAAAATCTCACATTCGGACTTTTCCTTGGGATATAAAATCGACCTTTATGAAAGGTCTCATCTTGGTCGTATGCCAAGGCGATAAATGTAATGTCATTTGCGTACCCCTTCGTAGGTGCCAAAGACTTTTACTATCTCAACTTGCTCGCCCACCTAGCGACAAGGTGAATTACCCGTGTGAGAGGGCCAATTCAATATCCACGACATCTTTTTAATCAAAATATATATGCTACACAATTTCATATTAAAACATCCAATTAACATATAAAAGGAATAAAATGAAAATGCAATTTATTCAAACGATAATGAAAATAATAATCAAATGTCAACAAAAGTGTTCTCATAATAAATATCAGATCCTACGAAATCCTAGACCCAACATATGATCTTGAAAGACCTCTCTAGCTAGAGGTTTAGTCATAGGGTCAGCCAACATGCTTCTAGTAGGAATATATTCTAGAACAACTTTCTTTTCTGCAACCATGTCTTTAGTGAAATAATACTTGATATTAATGTGTTTCGTCTTTCCATGATACTTGGGGTCTTTAGAATAACCTAAAGCAACCATGCTATCACAAGCAATTACTACAGGACGATCCACATGCGTCGTAACATCAAGAGGTTGAAGAAAACTCCTAAACCACACATCTTCTTGAACTACAGCTGAGCAAGCCATGTACTCTAACTCCATCGTAGATAGGGGCGGGTGGGTATAGTCTGTCACTTGCTACTCCAAGAGATAGCTTCATCACTAAGGAGAAAAGCGTAGCCCGAAGTAGATTTATAACCATCTACATCTCCAGCCCAATCTGCATCAGTAAAACCTTTCAAGCTCAAATCCCCACATTGGTAACATAGGGTTAAATTTGTGGTTCCCACCAAGTAACGCAGGACCCTTTTCACTGCCATCCAATGTTGAGATCTAGGATTACTTTGGAATCGACTCAACATCCCAACTGCAAAGCATAGGTCAGGTCAAGTACACACCATAGCATACAACAGGTTTCCTACCACATTCGCATATGGAGTCGTAGACATTATCTTCTTCTCTTATTCATTCTTAGGGCATTGGTTTGTACTAAGGACACACCTTTTTTTCCATTGGAGTGACAACGAGTTTTGAGTTAGTCATGCCAAATCGTTTGATGACTTTCTTCATGTAAGTCTCTTGAGACAAACCGATAAATCTTTTCGAACGATCCCTAATGACTTTTACTCCAAGCACATAGCTTGCTTCACCAAAGTCTATCATATCGAAAAGCACAAACAACCACCCTTTAGTGGCATTTATCATCTTCATATCATTCCCAACTAGTAGGATATCATCAACATATAACGACATAATCAAGATCTTTCTCTTGGATCGTTTAACATACACATAGTGGTCTTCTTCAATCATCACAAAGCCAATTGAGGTTATCGCTTGATGAAAGCGAATCTACCATTGTCTAGATGATTGTTTGAGACCATAGATAGAACGTTTGAGTCGGCACACTTTCTGCTCTTGTCCCTTGACTTCAAAACCCTATGGTTGAGTCATATAGATCTCTTCATCTAGTTCTCCATTGAGAAAAACAGTTTTAACATACATCTGATAAAGTTCTAGATCCATGTGCACTACTATCGCTAGGATTAGGCGAACAGAGGAAAATCTCACCACAGAGGAGAATGTCTCCTCACAGCCTAAACCCTCTCTTTGGGTAAAGCCTTTCGCCATAAGACGTGCCTTATATTTGTCGATTGATCCATATGCCTTTCGCTTGACTTTGAAAACCCATTTGTTTCCAATAGCTTGCGACCTTGCGGAAGATCAACTAACTCCCAAACCTGATTCTTTTTCATAGAAGAAATTTCATCTTCCATTGCAGTCATCATGTCATTGTTTGTAGGTAAATAAAGAGCTTCTTTGAACGATGTAGGCTCACTAGAATTGTAAGAAGTGGTTAGGAAAGATTCCTCTTCAATCGCGAATCGATGACGAGGTATATTTCCACGTTAACTTCTTCGCTCTAGTATTGGACTCCGATTAGGATCCGTACTCCCACTTGGATGAAGATCACATTGACTCTCATTGGCGACTTCCATAGGCTCAATCTCATGTTGTACCGTAGGATTAGGTTGAGGCAATTCCCCACCTTCGCCAAAAGATGTCATATGTTCTTCTTCCATCTCAAAAAGTTCAATAATATAAATATATTCCATGTGAGCAGAAGTAAATAATCAGGCCACAAGCTCAATCTATATTACAATAGAGCTCATTTTCACACATGTGCAATTGACTAAAGCTATTTAGAGGTTGAGATTAAATTATCTTAAAAAATTTAATGGTTGGGATTCACTCTCACATTCACATGTGTGAGAGTAGTTATCCACGTTTAACTCTCTATTTTCTATCACCCTGTTACAAAATCACCCCCTACAATTAATATTAGGAGCAGTCACATCCTGAGATTAATCTTCTAAACCATCACCCCTTACAAAACATCAACCTTACATTAATATAATCTCACAATAAAGCTCAATTGATTGACTGAGACTATCTGGTCATGGGGGTTTATTCTGTCGCAAATTAATCAAATGTTCATAAGTCAATTACATATAACTCCTTACAAATAACCTCTCTCAACTATGGGTAGAGTTCGAATAGCGCCCATCAACTAACACTTGAAGTAATGTACCCCTCAACTGTAATATTTTTTAAAATCGCACCTTCTATTTAGACGTTAGCGTTTTAATTGACGAAATCAGATATACTGACACCGTATCATAGGCACGGACACGAAGATCTAGTTGCTAACACAAATGATCTTGTATTTTCTTTTATTTGCAATTGGAATTATTACACAGTACTTCTGAGGGCACCGAACAATACTTTCCATTCTTTTTTTAATACGGAAATCCGTTAAATATATAGCTAAACACAAGTACTTAATGGTGATCAAACCACTGCGTCAAGGGTTAATAATCCCCAATATTATGGTCCAACATAAGATTGACTAATACTCCCTCCGTTTCACCTAAAAGTTTAATTATTAAGAGTTGGTTATAATTATGAAAATGTTTGAGAATAATCAATATGTTAATATAAAATGTAGAAAATATTATTGAAATGTTATGGAGATTGTGGATAATTATTAAGAGTTGTAGACATAATTTTTTTAGAGTGGACAAACATCCAAAAATAAAATAGGAGAGTAAAATGGATTTTTTGCTAAGAAATGAGGGAGTAACTAATAGTTTGGGTGAAGAGAAATCAAATGATTAACGAAATGAAGACACCACTGTTTGCAGACTGAGAAAAGCATATTAGTGATGTACAAGCTGAAAGACTTGCCAAATCGGGAGCAGGAGTATTATTTTTCTTTCCCATATTGGAAATTGCTTGAGCGGTAGTTGTTGAATGCATAGCTTTGTGATTTGACTTAGATGTATATGAATATCAAATGATAGACACATTCAACAACTACAGTCTACAGCTGAATCTGATATTATCATTACTTACAAGTTACAAAACAGAATGCTTTTGTAAAAAGGAAATGCAAAGCTGTCGCGCGCTAATGGTGGAGAGTATACTCATCATCAATCATCGCCCATTAAAGACGCCGCTGAAAACCTGACTATTCCCTCCCAACGATGCTTCCCACTCAATTGACGACATTACAAGTCGAGATAAAGCCACGACCACCTCCTGCATCTCTGGTCTGTTTACTGCATCTTCACATAGACACCAGTCTGCAATTTCTGCCATCTGTACAGGTAGACCAGCAATTTATAGTCTTTTATTACACAGATTAATTGATGTTTATTTGTGCCCGATCCCTATTTTTTTCATTGTTTTTCATTAGCACTTTGTAGTACAACTCTTTTTTAACACTGTAAAAGTTAGGATGGCATGCTCTCGTTGTCTTTTAAGTCCTATGACAGGTTGCAGATCAAGCAAATTTCCCGTAAAAGAAGATTTTATGAACTTTCCCAGTGTCCAATTGGTTGGGTTGGCTGCACCCTTCCATTCCGTTCGATGCAACATCATTAAGCCACACTCAATTGTATCCTTCTTTTATTTTGTGAACATGCATATATGGCAAGCACTTCTGTTTTGTGAAATTCATGGGATGCATTAATGCATATATGACAAGCACTTCTGTTTTGTGAAATTCATGGGATGCATTAAATATGCCCAAGTGAACACACAACTATATTCAATCCACTGTCTAACCAAAACAACATGAAAAAGCACAAACCTGGTTTGGTGTGGACTAGGTATAGAAGCTAATAGAATCTGTATATATTAATAGAATCTTCAAAGATATATGTAAATATTTTGTATCCTAATTTATAGCCTAGATTAGTGCATTATAAGTTAGGCTAGGATCTCATAGGATCTCTGATATCATTCTGTATATATATCCTTTGGTGAATGACAAGAACAACACGGCTGATTGCCTTCCTTCATGGTATCAGAGCCTTAGGGTATTCTACTCTTCTACCTTCTTCTTTTCCTCTTTCTTCAGCCGCCATGTCTGCCCCCAAAACTCCGTCCTTCCACCCGGCTCTTGCTGTGTCAAACATCAAGAACCACATCTCAGTTACTCTTGAGATGGAAAACGTCCAATACGCGACGTGGGCGGAACTCTTCAAAATTCACACGCGCTCTTTTCGGGTCATTGACCATATTCTTCCTCCGGCTGAAGGCACCACCAAAGAACCCACTACCGATGCCGAAAAAGAGTTGTGGTTAACCCTCGACGCCACCGTTCTTTCTTGGATCTACTCCACTATTTCCAATGACCTGTTACAAACCATCATTGAACCTGATGCAACGGCCATGGATGCTTGGAATCGCCTCCGTGATATCTTCCAAGACAATAAAAACTCTCGCGCCGTCACCCTTGAGCAAGAGTTCTCTCACACCAACATGGAAGATTTCTCCAATGCTTCTGCTTACTGTCAGCGTCTCAAGGTCTTGTCTGATCAACTAAAGAACGTTGGTGCTCCCGCCTCCAACAATCGCCTCGTTCTTCAGATGGTGGCCGGTCTCACTGAAGCCTACCATGGAGTGGGCACTTTGATCCGCCAGAGCAATCCCATTCCTCAATTCTATCAAGCCCGCTCCATGATTGTACTGGAAGAAGCGGGGTTAGCAAAACAGGTTGCAACCAACTCCAATGCAGCCATGGTTGCTCGAGATTCTGAACCTATCTCTCCTCCGAATGTCTCCTCTCCACCTGCTCGTTCCCAGGGAAATGGCCGCCGAGGAAATCATCATAACAGGCAGGGGTGGTGGGCGTAATGGTGGCGAGGCGGTGGTGCGTCTTGGTCATAATCACGGCGGAACCGTGGTGGCGGCACAACAACAAGTTGACCAATCGGCGTTGGCCCACGGCAACCTTGGTCGGGTTCACAGTGGCCATTTTCTTTTCCACCGTGGCTGTCCTCCTCTCCTTATCCAACAACTCCTGGCGGCGGCCCTCCACCAACTTCGGCATCTTTGGTCTTCTTGGTTCCGCCTCCATGGCTTATTCACACCGCCCACTCCAATACCATGCACACTCTTGGACTTACTCCACTCGGATGCAAATTGGCACATGGACAGGAGCGACTTCCCATATGACATCGAGCAGGTACTCTCTCACCTTATTTTAATTCGAGCATTAATCGCGGTATACTGGTCGGTAATGGTCACTTTATTCCAATTAAAGGTTATGGACATACCTCTTTATCTCCTCAGAATCCTTCTTTTTCTTTACGTAATGTTCTTCATGCTCCTCAAATTGTTAAGAACTTAATTTTACGTTCGCAAATTCTGGCCGATAATTACATTCTTGTTGAATTTGACCCGTTTGGTTTTTACGTGAAGGATTTCGGACGGGGGCGCCTCTCATGAGATGTGATAGTCACAGCGACCTCTATCCTGTTACTAATTCTAAGTTCTCTTTTCCAGCCGCCTCTTTTACCGTTTTAGCACCATCACTATGGCATGCCCGTTTGGGTCACCGGGACCTCTGTTTTTAATTCTCTTAAGCAGAATAAATTTATCTCATGTAATCTTTGCTAGTAGATCTAATTTTTGTCATTCTTGCATTCTTGGAAAACACATTAAATTGCCATTTGTTGCTTCCACTTCTCGCTCTACTATGCCTTTTGATTTAATTCATAGTGATATTTGGACTTCTCCGGTGTTAAGTTCGTCGGGTCATCGCTACTATCTTCTCTTACTCGATGATTATTCTAATTTTCTATGGACATTCCCTCTATCTAAAAAGTCTCAAGTATATTCTACTTTTTTAACGTTTTGCAATTTTATTCACACCCAATTTGAGCGGAAATAAAGACTTTTCGGTGTGATAATGGTGCGGAGTTTGATAATAAACATTTACGGACTTTTTGCAATGACAATGGTCTTTCTTTTCGTTTTCTGTCCCCACACCTCCGCACAAAATGGCAAGGCGAGCATAAACTACGTTCCATAAATAATATCGTCGTACCCTTCCTTACTCACGCATCCATTCCATCTACATTACGGTCTCATGCGTTGCAAATGGCCACTTACCTTCTTAACATTCTTCCAAATAAACAACTCTCTTATTCCACTCCTTTTCACCGACTTTATCACCAAAACCCGTCCTACTCCCATCTTCGCGTCTTCGGTTGCCTATGCTACCCTCTTTTCCCTCTACCACTATTCACAAACTTCAAGCCCGTTCTACCCCGTGTGTCTTTTTGGGCTATCCTCCTCATCATCGTGGCTACAAATGTTATGATCTATCCTCAAAAAAAATCATCATTAGTCGTCACGTCATTTTTAATGAAACTCTTTTTCCTTTTGCTAAAATCCACACGCCTGTTTCTCATACATATGATTTTTTGGATTGTGGCCTCTCTCCCTTACTGATCCATCAACTACATAATCCGGCCCATCTCAAACCCCTCATATCTACGCTTGTCGCCCGGTCCCTCGGCCCGTCCCAGTGGCGGCTCAAGCCCATCTTACGGCAACCCATCTATTGGCGGTCCTCTATTCCTCTGGTTTCTCTCTTGGGCCTCCTCCTCTTTACGAAATCCGATCGGCCCCCTCACCGACTCACTCCTCCACCAGTCAAACCCACGAGACCAACCACTAGGAGTCAAAATGGCATCTTGAGCCCAAGCCTCCCTTTAGTCTCATTTCTCAAGTCTCTCCGTCTCCTCTCCCTCGCAACCAGGTAATGCGCCCTTCATGACCCGAATTGGAAAATGGCCATGACCGATGAGTATAATGCTCTTATTAAAAATAAGACATGGGAGTTAGTGCCCCGTCCCCCCAACATTAATGTCATACGTTCCATGTGGATTTTTAAACACAAAGAAAATTCTGATGGCTCTTTTGAAAGGTATAAAGCTCGTCTTGTAGGTGATGGGAGAACTTCAGCGGTTGGCGTGGATTGTGGTGAAACTTTCGATCCGGTTGTCAAACCGGCCACTATTCGCCTTGTTCTCGGTTTAGCCCTCTCCAATGCTTGGCCAATACACCAGCTGGGCGTTCAAAATGCTTTCTACATGGTGAACTTAAGGAAGCGTCTACATGCATCAACCTTTGGGTTTTCGTGACAAATCTTTTCCTAATCATGTACGCGTTTGCTAAAAAGTCTCTCTACGGGCTCAAGCAAGCTCCTCGGGCTTGGTACAAGCGGTTTGCAGATTATGCTTCTCATCTTGGTTTCTCCCATAGCAAGTCGATCACTCCCTTTTTATTTATAAGAAGATGCGATTTAGCATACATACTTTTATATGTCGATGATATTATTCTTACTGACATCATCGGATGGTCTACATAAATCTATCATGGCTCTTCTCATTTCGAATTTGCAATGAAAGATTTGGGTCCTCTACATTTTTCTTGGGCATTCTTTGTTACTCGTCATCAGGATGGTCTCTTTCTATCTCAAAAAAGTATCTTGGGAAATCATACAGGTAGGATGTCCTCTTGCAAGCCTTGCTCCACGCCCGTTGATACTAAACCCAAGTTGAGTGCATCCTCGATGCATACATCTTGATCCTTCTCATTATCGGAGCCTTGCGGTGCATTCTGATACCTCACGTTCACTAGCGACATATCGTATCTTTGTCCGGCAAGTTTGCCTTTTCATGCACAACCCGATGGAGGTGCACATGCACGGGCCACTTAAGCGAATTAAGTGCTACCTTCAGGTACTCTCACCCATGGCTTACATCTATATCCTTCCTCAGCGGCTACTACGGTATCTTACACGACGCCGATGGGGGGGTGCCACGACACCGGGCGTTCCACATCGGGTTCTTGTGTCTTTCTTGGCGACAACTTAATCTCTTGGTCTTCCAAGCGGCAAGCTACCTTGTCTCGTTCTAGTGCTTAGAATCTGAGGAGTCGCCAACGTCGTCTCGAAACTTCTTTGGTTGCGCAATCTTCTCCTTGAGCGCACTTCCCTATTACAAAGGCTACTTTAGTCTATTGTGATAACGTCAGTGCCATATATCTCTCCGGCAATCCCATTCAGCATCAACGTACTAAACATGTTGAGTTGGATATTCACTTTGTTCGTGAGAAAGTTGCTCGAGGTCAGGTCCGTGTTCTGCACATTCCCTCTCGTCATCAGATTGCAGATATCTTCACCAAAGGCCTTCCATTGATTCTATTTAACGACTTTTCGGGGACAGTCTCGGCGTTCACCCTCCTCAGCTTATTTGTAGGGGAGTAATAGAATCTGTATATATTAATAGAATCTTCAAAGATATATGTAAATATTTTGTATCCTAATTTATAGCCTAGATTAGTGCATTATAAGTTAGGCTAGGATCTCATAGGATCTCTGATATCATTCGGTATATATATCCTTTGGTGAATGACAAGAACAACACGGCTGATTGCCTTCCTTCAGAAGCTACTGTAATTTAAGCAAAATTCAGTTGTTAAGGATTCAGATATTCATCTGGTACTTTTCATTAGCCACTAGACATAAACTGAGAAAAGTTTGAACCATGGATATGCATAATGTTTTTTAATGAGACAAACCTTGTACACATCCTCCACAGGGTAGCTGCTCCTTAGGTTAGCATCTGTAACTGCTTCCAGTGCACCCTCTGGGTCGTCATCTTCAAATACTTTATTTACCTGTGGTCATGCAGTAGCATAAACTTAGCTGGCACACCAATATGGTAGGTTTAATTAGATGCCATGCATGGGCATGTTTAGTTAAATAGGAGTAAAAAGGGAAAGCAATATGCACACAATTTGCTGTTTTGGTTGATTATCATTACTCATCAATCAACTTTAGCATATGTCAAAATACCACCATCATTGGGCACCATGATACTTAGATCTATCCAGTTTCGATGATGCGATTCAAAATCAATTTGGTGGTGAACTGTCTGGCGTATGCATCTTCTTAACTCATGACAGGTACCATCATTTCGTATAAATTTTTACCCGCTATCCATTTCTAAATGAGCCAATTTTAGTTAAGCTGTGATATAAGTTAATTTATCGATTGACATACAACTGTGATGAGTGATTTCATCTTGTTATGCTCGCGGTTGTCTCGTATGAGCGCACGTTGGCCAGTTATGAGCTCTGCTAGAACTACGCCAAATGCAAAAATATCGGTTTTGATGGTCACCTGCAGCTCCTTCACAGACCTGATTTTAGAAAGAGGAGGGAATGGGGAGAGATTAATCACACCCTCTTGGCCACTAAAAAGTAGTTCTTTTAATTTGAAATCAGCAAAGCTATTCCATGCTTCATATAGAAGCATTGACATGTCAAGGATGCGAACTCTTACTCAGGAGGAAGATATCCTGGTGTTCCAACCAGGCGAGTTGCTATGAAATCATCGTCATTGGTACGCCCAACAAGCTTTGCCAATCCAAAATCTGCAACCTATAAAAATTGATTTTTAAGGTCATATATAAAGGTAAAATACGTTCCTTAAAAGTGTTAAGCTGAAGTTCCTATTGGCTAGAAAGGTCAGAAACATTAGCTGTGGCTTCAGATTGTATTATGTGAAGAAATACTACATCTGTATATTTGTTATTTTCACAGTCTATTTTGCAGAAGTTACAGCAAGAATTGAAACTAGAGTGCTTGATGATTATTGTGGAAATTTAACGTTTGTGGTAACAAAGATGCTTTAACTTACAAAGATCCCTCATGTCAATATGAAAAAGGTACATACTTGATTGTGTTCTTGTTTATAAAACTAAAAATTAAAATTAAGGGACACTCAAATTTGGAAGGTATAAGGAGAACCAGTCCTGATAAAGAGAGAGTTTGGTGTGCATGTACCTTTGCTCTGAGCCCTTCATCAAGTAGGATGTTAGTTGTCTTTATATCACGGTGCACATACCGCTCTTTTGTATGGTCATGAATGTATTCGATACCCTTTGCAGCATCCAAGGCTATCTGTGCTCTTGCAGTCCAAGAGAGAGGCTGGTGACCTGATTTCAGACCTGGTCAGTGAAGGCGTTTATACTGTTTGGAGCTTATCTTATTTTTGTTTCGTTATTTATTTAAAAATATTGCAATACTGTATCTAATCTGAGAGGATTATAAAATATGTGTATTGTGAGTAATTTTTTAACATATCCCTTTCATTCTACAAATATTTTATGCTGACTGTAAACTGTATTTATGTTATAATTGGCCGAACTGTATCTTCAGTTCTGTAAACTGATATTTCATAGATGTGCATATAGATAAACCAGAGCTAAGTGGATTTAACTTGGATGCATGGTGCTTCTAGTGTTGATATGCATTTTCGCAATTGATCCAAGTTTAAGCTGAAATCTTAGTATGAACGTATGGTTGCTCAAAGAGTGAAAGTTACTATGTTGATCAGTACTTTATCTCCAGCCCCTATTCCATTATTTACTTAATATTGTTACTATTTTTGGGAATGCTAGAGTAGAGGAAGAAATTGGCCAAAACTAACATGGATGACGACAATAAATAAGGATACGGGTGAGTGTGATTTAACAAAAAATCTTGCTTTAGACAAAATGAAGTGGCAAAAAAGCATAACTGGGAGAAAAGTCAAGTTGAGTTGATTACGGTTGATTGTCACGTCGTATGTCTAATTGAGCGTAACGCTGTGATTTTAGTACCTTTAAGTAAGGGGTCATGAAGATGGTCACTCAGAGATCCATTTGAAACATACTCATAAACTAAGTAAAGGTGATCGTCTCCACTGGCGTACCCCAGCAGCTCCACCTATAATTGAGATTAAATCTTTCAAAAGCTTGAGCAACCTTAACATCACATCAGATATCGCTACCTGGAGGTGATATCTTACCACATTAATGTGATGTATCTTGCATAAGACCTTGAGCTCAGCAAGGAACTCCTTGGACTTATTTGATCTCATCTTCTTTATGGCAACCTCCTGAAAGAATCAAACATATTTGTGATTTTGAGTTTCAAATCGGAGACAAATGAGGCCAGACAAGATATAAAGTAGAATCTCCATACCTGCTCTCCTAAAATCCCAAAATAAACACTCCCATATCCACCCTCTCCTATTTTTCTTGTATCATCAAAGTTATTTGTTGCCTCTGCAATCTCCTCAAGGTGATACACTACTGGTCTTTCTGATTCAAACCCTGTGATATCTGTATTACAGATAAATGCATTTCAAGTTTGTATCACTTTCTCTCTCCTCTAGTTACTTTTGGTCAAACATTCAGTAGTAGTACATCATGCTTTACTTTTGGGGATTTTGATTGAGATTATCTGACCTTCCATATGTTCTCTATGAAGGTACTGATTCTGCGTGGAAAATGATTTGTGTGAATTCATGCTTTTTGCTCCAGCTTTTGGATATTCCTCGCTGTGTTCGCGGGATCTTTTCCTCATCATAAGAATTAAGGCCAAGGTGCAGATTGAAAGTACTGTCACTGCTGATAGAATGCCAATTATTATTGTCCACCTGTGGTTTGTTGCTCCTGAACATCAGGAGTATGATTAATTGTTTTCTTTACTGATCGGAGAATTAATCAAGCAGGAATTAGAAGTCTGAACAATCAAATATGAAACTTGTTTGGGATGAAGCAGAGAAAGTACTGATTACACAATGTTAAACCTACTTCGTAATCAATCATCAAAGAAAATTAAAGAAATGTTTTTTATTAGATAAGCAATATACTCTTATTAATTCTATAACAGATTTCAATCTAACGCAAATGAAATATTTATCTTTCAATCTTTTGAGATATATGACGTAGAGGACTCAGCTTGATGCCAACTGGGTCGATGTTTACAGAACTGAAATTCTGAGATTTTAACTGAGAAGATATCACTTACTTTGCTTTGGGGGTGGTGGTACTGGTATTCCATTCTTATGCTTGGGCACAAACAAAACCCAACCAACTTGTATGTATCCGGGACGTTGAGTCAACATACTGTTTAAGCTCTGTATCCCATCTACTTCAGCAGAGAGCAGTGTAGCAATATCAAATAATGTATCTTGTGGCTGAACTGTATAAGTTACCACAATTTGATCCGTTTTCTCTACACATCCACACAAGAGATGCATGGTGGAAATGTTTCCTGCAACATATGTTTGTTCTTCATTTCCGACCGGCCAAGCTTGTCCACTATAAAAATTTTCTGAAACAGCCTGAAAAGTGTCATTCGGTTGCACCATGTACGGTGTGTCATAGAAGTAGCCAACTGTTCCATTCACATTTTTGCAAGAACAAGGTACTGTGACTAGGAGATTTTCTATGCTGCCATGTCTAACAGGTACGATTTGTGATGCCTTCACGGAGTAAAAATTGCAAATCTGCTCCTTAGTAAGTTGGTTGTTTTGATAGAGTATAGAATTGCAAGTAAGGCTTAGGTCAGAGCACAAGAAAGGGTACATATCGATGCTCTGGGAAGGGGGATCAGCAGCAAAGATAGCGTTAATCATCAAGGCAAGGAAGACAGGAAGAGAAGAAGATTCCGGGAAGCCATAGATGCAGCCCCAGGGTTGTCTGTGAAGGAATGATAACAGAGAAATGGAAATGAAAGGACATACAGTTTAATTTAAGTGTCTTTTGTCACTACTTGTTTGTAATTATTTTTCTAAATGCATCGATTGGGCATATTTTGTTAGCATTCAAATGGAAACAGGGAGTTCCCCCATCAGGTTCTCAAAATATTGGAGTAAACAAAGTCTGCCCTTAATAGTGTATACTCTTATCCAATGGGAATTCTGTCGATGTTTACAATTTGCAAGTCGGGCTCATATATTGATGGTTCATAAACAGGCACCGATATAGTTTATGGGATTTGACATATTTTGGTTTGAAAATTGCAGCTGTACGCATTTCGCATATACAACACACCCGAGTAACAAGCTGTACTTTGTTTTAAATTGTAGGAGGAGACTTGCACGTTTCGCCATAACGAATCTTCATACTTGTTTCGACTTGCAATAAAGTAAATTTTTTTTCTTTCAATCGTTCAGATTGGTACTCTATTGAAAAAAAAAAAAAAATACTCGGCCGGCCGGCTAGTAACTTTCCACATCAATATCACGTTATGATTATGTTACTCAACATTGTGCCGTCATCAATGCTTGCAATGAGCCATGTAGAGTTCTGATATACTCCACCTTTTTATTTTCTTAATTTTGATACTCTATAGTCTATATGATGAATGCGACACATCCAAAAGTCATCCTTGACACATCCAAAAATTCATCCTACGGAGCCTCACTCACATGCGTGGATATTCCAATTGTTAGTTTTGCAATGTTGAGTATCATGTTTGACAAAATCCTATAGCATAGCTTGAACAAATGAGTATCAATTTCCTTTGTGTACCTTAACCCAAACCTAGGTACAGAGTGAATGATAAATTCAGCCCAAGACAAGAATTACTTCTAAGCTCATTGAGAAAATAACTAGGATAACCAAGTCCTGGTAATATGAAGTTGAAAGCGGCGATTCATGTACCAAATCCTCAGTTTAGTATTGTAGTTGTACAAGCGTTATGCTTTATTTGATCAAAGTACTAACCATAGGCTATGGCAAGATTATGAAGAAAGAAAAACCCCCACAGAAATTTATAACATAATCTGAAATTTAATAATTTTCCATTCCGCATCCAAAATTAGAGATAGCCTAAATAGTAAAGGAAATCCACATATGTACTAAAATACCATATAAACCCTAATTTCGTTCCTGACAGAAATTGAAGCTAAATAGAATATACTAGAATTATCAAACCATGAAATTACTCAAATGCCCATGCATTCTCCCTCCGCACCTCTTCTTCCTCCTCAGGCGTGTAGTCATTCACGATATGGAAGATCTTCCGAATCTCCTCCGGAGACTTGCCCCTCATCATGTCAGCCACAGTCTTACAAGTCAAATCCAGAAGACTCTTGATGTCCAGATAGTTTGCCGCTAGTATCAGATCGAACAGTGTGTCCTGATCGACGGTGACGAACTCCTTGTCGAACGCCTTGGCAACTTCATCCTCTGTTTTGTCGTCGGTGGCCTTGGAGTCATCAACGTGCTTTTTCATGTACTCGATGACTTTCGCTAGGATTTTGCTGGTGACGTTCGGGACGGGGATGGTTGTGTCAGCACAGTTGTCGTCGATCATGTGCTTGATCGTTTGAGATTCAACGGCCACCGCTTCTTCCACCTCGAACGTCTCGCCGTCGGAGCTTTTCAATATGATCATCTTCGTTGGTTGAGACATTCTTCTTGTTTCGGAATTGGGGATTTTGATAGGCGAGAGGTAGTAACCCAAACCCTAACCCTTATCAGAGAGAGAAAGCGACCGGTGAATTGTAAAGGCTCTTGAGTTTATTTATATAGGCCTAGTTTGGACTTCCGTTGAAATTTTTACTTCCTTCTCCTTTTCCTTTCGGGCTTACTTTTCCTTTTCTTATTATCCAAAGGACGAAACTTGGCGAGCAATCTTTTTGTCTCGAAAATTACGTACTTTCTTCTTAAAAATCAAAGAAAAATTATGAGCGGATCCCTTTATTTTAAATTTATAAGGAATAATTATAAGCCGGTACATTTTTCAAAACATGTTTTCAAATCAATCCACATTTTTACATATCTTTGCAGACATTTTTGAAATGAAAGACATCACCGCCTTTGCCCTCTTATAATTTACATACTCCCACGCTTTCTCTTTGTAAGTTCAGAAAGTAAAGAACCAATCACCCATAGCCCAAAACTTGACCTACCCAATTTCTCATCAAACTTCCCAAGAATTTCCAATTCCCCAGCTGAATAGTCTTTCTTCATTCTTCCTCTGATTAAGATCATTGCATCAGACAACGACATTGGTCAAGTCGCATTGGATCAAAGTTCATCACTCTAGAAAGCCTCGTCGTGATTATCACATGGGACCCTCCAAAGTGTTTCTTGGAATTAAGTCATGTAGATCCTTCCTTCCCACCATTCTTTCTGCTTCCGATTATCAATAATTAGTAAATATGGCATGTCTCGAAATAATTCCCTTTTCACTCTCTTGAATGCTTCTGCCTCCTGCTCATCGAAGCTCCTGATCTTCCCTCTTTCCTTCTCTGCATCAGCACTTACATCCAATCTCAAATTAAGCGACAAATTCAAAATAGTCTTCATTGCTTGAACATCAGATCTTTATAAAAAAGACTTCAATCCTCAAGTGGCTCCAGCCTCTCTCTCTCTCTCTCTCTCTCTCTCTCTCTCTCTCGACTGCTCTCGAGACTCTTAGTCTCACACTTTCTCTCTTCCATTCTCGTGATCCGCGCAACTCGCACGACGGAGAATCCGAGTCGATCATGACGGCATGGGTGGGATCATGGGCCGACTGTGACTGGTCAAGGCTCTACTCACAAGAAATTACTTAATTAGGGATTAATAACATACAATTTGAAAGGGGCGAGGACGAGGAGAGTCGAGGTGCAATTTTGTTTGTTTTGAGAGTTTGATCGTAATTTGTAGAGAGATGCAAGAGACCTGATGCCAAGATTATGTTTGACAGGCATCAGCATTTCACCTGATGCCAAGATTTGGCATCGCTGAACAATTGTAGATCAAGATTTCACCCGATGCCAAGATTTGCATCGCATTTTGGCATCAAAGAAATTTTTGGCATCAAGCAACAATTGTAGGTATCAAGATTTCACCCGATGCCAAGATTTGACATCGCATTTTGGCATCAAGACAGTTTTTGGCATCGTGAGTCCCGATGCCTGGAATTAATTATTCTCGATGCCTAGAATTAATTATTCTGATGCCTGGAATTAATCATCCTGATGCCAAGGCTTGGCATCAGAGTTTTCATTAATGGCATTTTTGTCATTTGGCAAGCAATTTGTAGTTAAATGAAATGTGCAAAAAATTAATGGTCCTAGATGAAAATATGTTTTCAAAATTGTACCCACTTGAAATTCCCCCAATTTATAAACCCTCCAGTTTATCTTCTTTTTCATCAAAGTCCCATGGCTGGCCTTACACAAGACCATGGCCTCAGCCTCCCAAAAATTCCCCAAATTTTAGGGCCCCCAAATCTCCAAAAAAAAACCTACTACTTTTTATTTAATTTTTTTAGGTCTATTATAAGGAAACAACTCAAACAAGTTGGACAGGGTGAAGAGAGATTATCGTACGTTCGCCATTGATCGTCCTATGCGCAACAAGTCAAGAAGAAAAACTGAAGAAGCTGCTCAACGAGTCCACCTCTTGGAAGTAAACAAATCCAATCCACCTTTTGTTGTTGTTGGTCACTTTTGTTTTTCCCAAATTCCTAAGTAATTTTGCAACAAAAGTTACAAACCCAAACCCAGTTCATTCATCTTTCCGACTTTCTTCCACTATTTTTGTTCTAACAGTCCAAGCCCCCCTCCCCTGTCAAGACAGAAACGCAATCTCCACCCTCCAGACTTTCCACGACTCCACTCCACCAAGTCACTAACGGTAAGTTTTTTACTTTTTTCATAATTTCACATTTTTTCTTGATTTCTTCAGCTGGCTCCAACATATTAATTGATTTAAATAATTATTAATTTGGTTTTAAGTTTGTGAATCACATATTAGACTATAGTTATTCAAAAAAAAACAGAATAAAAAAATTTGCTAAAAAGGAAGGTCCCGTTCGAGATGATCGGCCTTAGGCCCCCGATTTCACAGGGCTAACCCTGGAAGTCCCTTTTTGAAAATTTGTTCCTAAAATGTCAAGATCATCTTCTTCCAGCTGCGTTGAGTTCGAAAATCATGATTGTGCTTAACAAAACGGGGATCGACCTGGCCTCGGTCATGCTGGGGCATCTTCGTGGGGGTTCAAGGGCAACGCCCCCAAAAGGTAAACAATATTTTTGATTCATGAAATACGAAACTGTAATGGATCTGTGTTTGGTTAAAAGATTTTTCAGTTGAGACAAAGGCGGGGGTGGAGGAAGAAGACGGCTTACGAGGGAGGAGATAGAAGAAGAAGATAGAGGATATGGTCTGGTTCACTACGTTTTGTATCACGGTGCAAAAATATCATATTAAATTGATGAACCGCGGTGCAATTAGACTAGGAAATTAAACTATTGAACTGCGGTGCAAAAATTGATGTAATAAAATTGATGAATCGCGGTGCAATTAGACTAGGAAATTAAACTATTGAACCGCAATGTAAATATTAATGCAATAAAATTGCAAATATTGATGTATCGCGATGCATTTAGATTAGACAATATTACTATTGAACTGTGGTGTAAAAAAATTGATGTATCGCGGTTCACTTGTAAATGACATCCGAGCGCTTTTTCAGTTCAATGAGGGTATCGTAGTCATTTTACTCTAAAAAGATATTTTTTTTCGGGTTAAAAAAAAAATTGTACTAAAGGGGTTATAAATTTCAAAAAATGGATCGGCCCGAATTTCGCCCCAAAAATCAACTTATTTAAATGGTCTGATTTTGATTGGGCTTTTCAAATGAGCTTTAACTTAATTTTACAAAGTGTTTATTCAGTGAGCGTTTTGACAAAAATGCTGGAAAAAACGCAGTATTATTATTTTTAAAGTGTTTCAATGTTACGTTTTAAAACGCTCTAATTTAGAGCGTTTTAAAAATATGTTGCGTTTACAACTATCTGTTTATGAAAATAACTTTTTGAAATAATTTCTCAAACGAGTTCAATCATAAAAAACTTATTTTTGAAAACGTTGTGTATTGAAAAAGCTACGCCTGCACCAAGCGATGCCTAAACACGAGATTCTTTTAGTATTTATCTATATTATAAAACAGCTAGGTAATTGATTAACGCTATTCAGATGTTAAGATTAAATTATTTTTAAAAATTTAATGGTCGAGATTCATCATCACATTCACATGTGTTAGTAGTTATCTATTTTTAACTTCCTATTTTTTCTTTCCCTATTACAAATCACGCCTACAATTAATATTATGAGCAGTCACAATTTTTCTTCTCCCTATGTTTTATCTTTATATTACAAAGTCACACCATGCGATTAATTTTCTGAACAGTCACCCCTTATAAAATATCAATCTCTCAACTATCACGTGAAACAATGTACCGCTCAACTGTAACATTTTTTAAAATTACACCTTCTATTTAGGCATTGTCATTTCAATTGACGAAATCAAATATACGAGCACCGTGTCATAGACACAGGCGTGAAAATCTAGTACGGGATAAATTCGACTTTTGCATGTAATATTTGTCACACAAAAAAGAACAAACAAATGCATATGATTATAGAAGTAAATAAATTGCAAAAATATGTTAAATGTAGAAACTAATAAAAATTTAGGAATAATTGCATGATCTTTCCATTGATATATTAAACATATATATATGAATACAATACTTGCTACACAAGTTTAACTTAGAGAGTCTAAATACAAAAGAGATTAAGAAACCTAAATACAAAGGGATTAAAAAGTATAAACTAACTATAAATATAATATATTACAAATATATTATATTCTCTTATATTAAACACCCCAAACTAATCTCCAAATCACAATGTTGAATAACATTTCAATTGCGAAAACATGTGCTAAAACCCAACCAAAAATTCTAATACTTGGGACATAACAAAAACAAAAGAAAGTTTTCTAGAAAAGTTGGGACTCGATGAGTTGGCACAATCGTGGTCGATCATGCGCTTGATGGTTTGTGATTGGGCAATCACCAGCTCTTGTTGAGACATTGTTTTTGCCTTTGAATTGGGGGTTTAGCCAATAGCCAAGAGGGAGCGTCATGTATTAATATCAATTTTCATTAACTTCATGTCACTATATTTTTAGTCAATCTCATCACTGTGCTTTAATTTTACAGTCACATTACTCATTTCATCCGGTAATTCCGTTTCATTAAAGTTGTCGGATGAAAAACGTTAAAAACATAATTGAAACTCAAAATTATCATTATAGAATCTCTTTGATATATATATATATATAATGTTCAAACAAAATTTCTATTTAAGTACTTGTCTATTTTAAATTAATTAATCAACTTACTTTTCTAATTACTCTCTCCGGATCTCTATATAAGCAAAACTAATCGATTTTACGCAGATTAAGAAAGTAAGTTAAATTAATTAAATTGTCTTGATTTTATATAAAACAAAAATATACTTACTAAAATACCCTTAAGTATCCCACTCAAAATTGATGGCAATTAATGCAATATTAACTCATTGTCATCAATTCATTATAGCTCCTTTTTATAATTAGTGGCTCTTTGTGTATAGGAAATGTGTACACATCTTGAAAAACAAAAGAATTAACAAGGGGTATTTTTGGTACCAAACTTCTTGGAAGTTGTGAGTTGAGTTTATTATGGTGATTTTTGCTTATATTTAAGTCCACCAAAATTTGGTATTTTTTGCTTATATATATATCCGGAGGGAGTACCCTTTAACAATATTTTTTAATTCAAACATTTATCAACAATATAGTTATCTATTATTATTTTTACTTTTTGTAATGACTATTAATTAATCTTATAACTAATCGTAAGGAAATTTTGTCTACCAAACTTTTAGAAAATATATGTTCATTGGTTATAGAAAAAAATATTAAATGAAATTTAAAGGATGTAATAGTAAAATAATCAAATAGTAAAATCATAATATGAAATAGTATCGAAATATTTAAATATTTTGTCTATCTTTATAATCTTAAAATATAGAAAATGTATTAATCATATTATTTTTATGATTATGGAATATAAAACGTGAATGATTAGAAAAATTGATAACAAATATTTATTACAAAAAAAATAAGTACCTTGTTTCAATAGTCACCGAAAGAAAGTAACAATTGAAAATTCTCCTAAATATTTATACACAAAATGCTAAATATTTATACCCTTTTTTACGCCATATCTAGCTACAAACAGTGGAGTATGTCCTTTCACAATCAAGTATCAAATTACCAACAAACACATAGATAACTTGTTTTAGCTTTAACAAGGTATTAGGTTTGAAACATTTGAGAATACAATTGTATTAAAAAAATGTTTGGTGTATTAAATACTTTTGGGGATAGCCTTTACCGGCACTTTGTCATCTTATCCGACTATTTGATGAGTTAAATAGATACACTTAATCTTAAATCACTATTTAACATAATTTTATCTTAATTTAATATCTAATGTTATTATTTGTATCAAATAGTTACATAACATCTAACTTAAGTGTATTTGAATTAATGTTTTTTCATTAACAAAAATTGGCCCTATATAGATATTTGACTCAAATAATAATATCAGATACCAAATTTGTACAAACCTTATGTTAAATAATAGTACTCCCTCCGTCCTT
Organism: Codonopsis lanceolata; assembly: GCA_013146195.2. Lineage (NCBI taxonomy): Eukaryota > Viridiplantae > Streptophyta > Magnoliopsida > Asterales > Campanulaceae > Codonopsis > Codonopsis lanceolata. Next base: position 27,219,507 of record CM028378.1, on the reverse strand, counting down.
TAATAATCGTCCTGCTTGACCCGGCGCACAGTTTAAGAAAAAACAATTGACTTGATTATTTATATTGGTTTAATGTGTAGTTTCCTTTAAAACACATGTGTATGTGGCCCATAATTAAAGTAGAGTGAAAAAGTAAGGGTAAAGTGGTAAAAATGATGTTATAAAAAGGTAAGTTTCAAAGTGGACAATTATTTTAGGACGGACGAAAAAGGAAAGGAGGACGATAATTTAGGGACGGATGAAGTAATATAGAATTGAGTGTATATTTTGGTGAAAATTTTATAATTTGGCCTACTTATTATGAGAGTTTTTAAGTAATAGCACTTTATGATCTTACTTAACTCGTAGGAAACCAATAATAAAAGGCAAATGATATTACGAGATAAAGCTTGTAATATTATTACAAGCTTTAACATTAGAGTCGTTAGATGATTAAGTTGGTGATGATTTGAAAAGTCCGTATCATTACTTTAAAAAATATATTTGATCTAACAGTGTAGAGATCTAAATAAATTTGATCAAACAGTACTAACACTAAAACTTGTAATAATATCACAAGCTCTAGCTTTTAATATCATACCTCATAATAAAAATATAAATATCAAGTTTAGTTTAATGTATCTCATTGGACCTAAGTACTAATTAGCGTCAAACTTCTATCCAATGTTGTTGACGTGACACATTGATGTCCGCCTTTTTCGCTTGTTAGAACATCAGCAATGTTTACTTTTTCTTATATTTCATCCGTCCCTAAATTATCATCCTTCTTTTTTTTTCGTCTGTTTCAAAATAATTATTCAATTTAAAATTTATCTTTTTAGAACATCATTTTTACCAATTTATCATTACTTTTTCACTCTACTTTAATTATGAGCCACATACATATGGACTTTAAAGGAAACTACATATTAAATCAATATAAATAATTAAGTCAATTGTTTTTTCTTAAACTGTGCACCGGGTCAATCAGGACAATTATTTAGGGACAGAGGGAGTACATCTTTTTAGTTAGGTCTATTGTCATTTATATATTTTTATCTTCTTATCCACTTAAAAATATATTTTTTTTCATTGTATAATCTTCTTACACATCTTCTTATACAAAAAAATATTAAATTTAACAGCATCCTACATAAAATATAAAACCCTTCACCCCCCCCCTCACACACACACACCACAAGTGGCTGACAACCGCCCCACTTCCTTCCTCTCTCTCCCCAAAAGGTGACTTCTTATTTTGGAAGTATTTTGTTTCTTTCTCCTACTTTTGACAAGGTAAGAAGGTGTACAATAGGAAAAAAAATGTAGGTTCTTAATTGGAAGAAAGGGTAAAAATATATAATGGTGGTGCCCTTAAAACAAGAACAATAGAGTATTTCCTTTGCTCCCTATTTGTACTCAATCCATTAAAAATAAGGAAAATGCTAAGTTTACCATCAAGATTACTATTATAGTGACAACTCTACCTTGAAGGCAAAGTGCATGTGAGATTCATGTGTATCTTTAAGATATAGTTATCATTATAGTGGTAATCCTGGTGGTAATCCTAGCAAAGTTGTAAAAATAAATAACAAAATTCATCTGATATTTATAAGCTACCTAAATAAAAAAATTTAATAGTTTGACACAAACTCTAATAATTTTGCATACTCCACTATCATTATGTTCAATAACTTTACATACTCCACCATCTTTAAATAAAACTAGTTTTTTTTAACCCGTGCGTTAAACGCACGTCATTCTTCTTTTTCAACTAAATCGTACATAAAAAAATATAAAGAGGATAAAAAATCTTAAAGGATAAAATAAGAAGAATCAGTTTATTAACAAATACACATCATTATATCACTAATCATTATAAATTCTAAAAAAAAAATCTTTATGCACAACATTTGTTGTTTTATTAGTTGGTTTTTCATCTTTACTGTATATCAATATCTTTAAATCAAAACAATTTGTTACTCTAGAAATTGCGACATATAACTGCCCATGGCTAAATACTGGTTTTTTCAAGAATAGACGTACGTGCAATTATTGACTTTGGCACTTGTTAATTGTCATTGCATATGATACCAGTAATGAAAACTGTCTTATCTGGAACTTGAAAGTCAGTCTTCCATCAGATGAAGTTCTTTTTTTTTTTTTTTGTAGAACTTCCCCTTAAGGGATCATGGGAAGTGATTGAATATGAGACTTCACATTATGTAAAGTCTCAACTCTACCACTGGGCCACCGATTAGGGTCTACATCGGATGTAGTTAATGACAATTTTGAGAGAAAAAAATTTTCTCCAACATTGTTTCCTTTCAAAAAATTTATTTCAAAAATGTGATCCCCAAGATTTATGATGATAAGTCTACTTCCATTGCACAACCCTGCAGCATGGTCAATGTTTCTCAATAGCATTACTGGAACACCAATTTTAAGTATTAATCCATGACTTGACAACCTCGAACATTTTAATACTATTCAAAAACTCTGGATAATAAATGTATTCGAACAAACTTGGATTTTTTTCCGCTCTGCAAATAGAATATGAACTCAAATAAGTTTTTCATTTTGAATAATTACTTTTATTAAATAATATTTTTATTTTACGAGTAAAGGAATTTCTGATAAGAAAATAAACTAAAATCAAAATAACGAAATTATTTTTACCGTTAACTATTATTTTTGTTCCGTAAATTATTTTTATTTTACTAACTTCCATTATATTTTTAGCTTTATTGACTTCGTAACTATTATTTTTGTTTTATTTTTAAGAATTAGTTTTACGGAAAACTTTTGTTCCGTAAATTATTTTTATTATTTTACTAACCTTAGTTTAAATTGTTTTTGTTTTATTGACTTTGTAACTATTATTTTTGTTCCATCAAGTATTGTTATTTTACTAACGTATTTTTGTTTTACATAACTATTTTTAAGAATTTGTTTTAAACTTTTGGTCCGTAAAAATAGTTGTTCCATAAATTATTTTTTATTTTACTAACATCCTCTTATATTATTGTTTTCTTGACTCTAGAACTATTATTTTTGTTTTAGTTACTATTTTTTATGTTTAAAGATAGAAAAAATGTTTAAGCATAATTAAAATAGAGAAGATGGTGGTGATGAGAAAGAAAATAGGGAGAAAACAGGAGAGAGAAAGAGAAAGAGAAAATATATGGAGAAGATAGGAGATAGAAAGAGTAGAATGATAACTCAAAAGTCAATAATTCAAAAATATGATTTTGGAGGGAAAAATCTACCCTTGTCATTATATATATATATATATAGATTTGGTTGATGTTCAAATGAGGCAAAACCAGGTCTCTATTTATAAAGTAAAAAAATAAAAAAAATAAATTTTGTTTTGCGTGCAAAAAGGGGAAAAAAAAGGGGGGGGGGAGGGGGAAGAAAAATCAAATTTTAGAGAGAGAGAAAGGTCGACTAGTTTGATTTGAGGAAGGTTGAGTAACTTTTGACACCAAAGAAATACTCAATTGTTCATAAGAATCCCAAAAGATTTCCGGTTGATCTTCCGATGGTCTTGGCCTTAGTTCTATCATATGTTTCATTCATTACTAAATAAATGAATTAAACTGTTTTAAAAAAAATAGAGTTACATATACAAAATTAATGAAGAAGATTGATTAACTCTTCATTAACATCAGACTTTAAAGCGTTGTATCTTAAAGTAATGTATAACACTCTAATACATGGTATAAATTCATAATTTTCCAAATAAGAACTTCTTTCATTATTTTTAAATGAAAAACAAATTAAAATTTTCATAAAAAATTACTTTAGTAATGATTGTATTTACTTTATTAATAATAAAGTTATATCACTTGTTTCCATGAAAGATTATTACAAAGAAAATAATGAAAATAAATCAATTTAAAAAACAGTATCTTCAAAAAATACAAAAATAAAGAGGATAATACAGAAATAAAAACTTATGAAAGACTGTCTTACGGATTGATGTGGCAAAAATGCAGTTAGGGCCGTCTGTGTGATGGGTAGGATATCCGGGCTTGATCTACTTCCTTGAACCTGATTAAGATCACTAAAACACCTTAGTGGAAATGCAAGGTTTGGCCTCGCGAAACCACTCCGACGTGAGAGTAAGTATCGTGTGGGAGAGTCAAAAAGGAATTTGACAGAGGTTCTAGGCTCAAGAAAGAGTGTGTACCTTGTTTGTGGTTTATGGAGGGGTATTCATAGGCCCCCAATGTCATTGAACCCATCTAGGATTCACTACCTTAGTTATCTTGTAGGATTATGAGAGAATACATTGATTTTAGGCGTGATAGGCGGCTGGCTGCGTGAATGTAGGAGCAGATATGGCAAGTGCTCTGCTTGGTTAAGGAATCCTTTGATTTATTTTGGAGAGCAAGTTTTCGTGGCTTCCTGCTCGATACGGGCCCGGGCGAGCAAAGCTCTGCTCGGCTATATGAGGTAGACTGGTTGGAGACAAGTGTAGATCTCAGGCATGGCCCCTGGTCGGACGGGCAAGGCCTATGCCCGGCCAGGCTTTGACGGGATGTGTCTAATTCTTTACATGATGTAAGTGTGGTCCCCGGGCATGGCCCCTGGTCGGGCAGACAGGGCATGTGTCTAGCCAGATTTGGGCTGGAGTTACTTTACTCGTTGCTCGATATCTTGATAGCTTTACCCGCTAGGCGTGGTAGGTCCCACATTGTCTGACCCTGTGACTAGCACGTGATGGTCGCTCGTGCCCTGCACGTGACCTAGCTTGGGCCGAGCACATCACGGATATTAACTGTAAGACGGATCCCCTGATCCGACCCACTGTGTGTTGATGGACTGAATTGTGAGAGAGTGAAGCACCGTCTTACGAAATATGATCCATAAAACGGTCTCACCGAAAACATACTCTTAGAAAAAGACAAAAAAAAAAAAACTTAGGAAAAACAATTTTACATGTATTTAACGGATTCTCATGACCCGACTCGTTATGTGTTGGTGGGCTGAGTTGACAGAGAATGAGACATGAATTAAGATCTATAAGACGGTCTTACGGGAGACTTACTCTATAAAATAAAATATGTACTATTTTTTACTTTCATACCGAATAATCATAAACTAGTTAGTACATGTGTCATGCATGGTTTTATATGTTTTTTTTAAATGTTTATAATAAGATGATTTTCAAAACTTGTAATAAATTAAAAAAATTAATTAGAATACTTTGAAAAAACGAAAATAAGGAAAATATTCAAAATGATCATACGAATGTGTAATTTTCAGCTTTGCGTACAAATGTTCTGAAAAAAAGAATTTAAAAAATAAAGTAATTAATAATTAATAGATATCGAATAATTAGTAATTTTATGTTGAAATTGATCATTTTAACAGAAAGTTGTCACACAACTTCTGTAAGTAATACTTCATTCGTTCCGGACAAAGAGTCCACTATTTCATTTTGAGGTATTTCATTTAAATAGTCCACTTTAAAAATTAAAGGCATGAAAGTGTCATTTTATTACTAATGTGCTACTAAAAATGTTATTTTCTTAAAAAGTTTGATTTTCAAAAATGGACTTATTGTCCGGAACGAAGAAAGTAATTAATATATTAAAAGAAGAAATAAAATAACATAAAATTGTCATATGAATAACTTGTATAAATCAAATAGTATGGAAATGAAAAGAGATAAGAATTGAAGAGTTTCAATCAAGTTAATCTTATTTTAAATAAAAAAAAAGTATTTTCTCATTTTATAAAAAGTTGACACGTTGCAGCCATTTTACATAAAGTTGTCATGTGACAGCATCGGTTTTGTTTTAGTATTTATTAATAGGTTAGTAGATATATAGATTACTAGATACTCCCTCTGTTCTGGGCAAAGAGTTCCCGTTTAAAAGTCAAATTTTTTAAAAAAATGACACTTTTAGTAGTTCATTAGTAATAAAATGACATATTTATACTTTAATTTTTGAAAGTAGACTCTTTAAGTGAAACATACCAAAAGGAATAGTGAACTATTTATTCGAAACGGAGGGAGTAGTCAGTATTTGAAATAATGTCTATTATTTAGTTTATTTGTAATTAATGTATAGAGGTAGTTTCATATTATAATTCTTATCATCTTCTTTTCATGTGAAGGATCTACTGACAACTACTGACTGGACACTCTAAAGATGGTGAGTATAAATGACCGACCACAACCCCTTCTCCTCGCCCCTCTGTCTGTGTAGGCTCCAAAGTCTCTCACCAAGACTAACATCATCTTTTCATGTGAAGGATCTACTGACAGCTGCTTACCAGAACTCTAAAGATGGTGTGTATAAATGGCCGACCACAACCCTCTTTCCTTGCTCCTCTTCATGTGTAGGCTCCAAAGTCTCTCACCAAAATTGGCATCATCGGCTTGGTCATCAATCTGAACCCGTCTAGTGTCAGATTATATCTAGTTTTGGTTTAGCATTAGCCACTACTCGCATTAAACAAACACATTATAATGATTGTTTATTCAATAAAAGTTATAAAATTTCTTTCTCTCAATCTTCTATTGTGTCTACCTCCCCACTCCAAATCATTTACTTTGATGTATGGACATCCCCTCTTTATTCAATGGATGGGTTCAAGTATTATGTGATCTTTATTGATCACTTCACATACTACATATGGCTCTACCCTCTCAAACGCAAGTCTGAGGTAGCCACTATATTTCCCTACTTTAAAGCCTTGGTCGAAAACTATTTCAAAATAGCAATTGTCACTCTTTAGTCAGACAATGGTGGCGAGTACACTGGACTTGCCCAGGACATTGACTTGGTTGTCTACCTGTCCGCCAACGGCATCTCCCATCTCACCTCGCCACCTCACACCCCAGAACACAATGAGTTCTTGGAACGTCGCCACCGTCATATTGTTGAGACTGGCCTTTCCCTCCTCTCTAAAGCATTTTTTCCGCTTCCATTATGGTCGTTGGCCTTTCAAACAGCAACCTACCTCATAAACCGGCTACCTACACCAACTCTGAAACATATCTCACCCTATCAAAAATTGTTTGCGTCTCCGCCTAACTACTCCAAACTTCGTGCCTTTGGTTGCCTTTGCTACCCCCTCGCCCATACTCTGCCCACAAACTCGCTGCTCGCTCCACACCATGTGTCTTCTTATGTTACTCACTCACCCAAAGTGCTTACCTTTGTTATGATCCGACCAACACTAAATTGTTTGTTTCCCGTCATGTTAGGTTCATTGAATCTCGAGTTTCCCATGTTCAAAATTGATGTGCATCTTCCTCGCCCTACTGATTCCACACGAGCTACCTGGTTACCCCCTCATGAACTGCTCCCGGCTTCATACACACTAACCGCTGCCCGCTCAAGTGGCTCAACGCCAGCTACTACTAGCACTAAATTAGAATGTGGTTGATCTCAACTCTCACATACACCAGCCTCACCAAGCAAGTACCTTGCCCGATCTCAGTACTATGCCTGCTACCAGCCCTGTGCCTACTGCTCAACCCTCCTGACACCTTGCACCCTAGCTGAGGGCAATCTAGTGATCGCTGCCCCAGTTCCTGTGGTCGTTGCTACTGGTATATCATTCATTGTTACTCGCTCCAAGAATAACATTTACAAGCCGCTCACCAAACTTAGTCTATCGGCTCAATTAGAAGCGGACAACTAACCAACATGTGTCACTCAAACTCTCAAAGATGTCAAGTGGTGCCAGGCCATGTCTGAATAATATAATGCTATGACTCAGAATGGTACTTGGGATCTGGTTCCCTCGATCGGTAGGGGATCACAATATTGTTAGTTGTAAATGGATCTTCCGCATCAAACGCCATGCTGATGGCACCATTGATCGATGTAAGTCTAGTTAGCAACTAATAAGGCTAGAGGGGGGTAAGTAGCCTTTTAAACTTTGAAGGTAGTTTTGAGAAACTTTAAAAGTTGCAGCGGAAATGAGTAATTTTATCAGTCATCTGATATGTTGTCAACTGGCTGATGGTTTTTAAAAGAAGATGATGATATAGGATGAAACAAAATTGGTCAGCTGGCTGACACAATTAAATGCCCTTTTGAAAAGTAGATCACAAAATACAGGGAATGAATTGAAGAACAATTTATTAAAACAAATAAGTAAACAATTTATGTAAGCAACTGGCTGACACTTAACCAGATTAAGACTTCTTAAGTGTTAGGTCAGTTTGTAAGAGCTTATGAAATAACAAACAAAGGAATTGAAGTGGTTCACAGTAAAAACTGCTACGTCCACTACCAAGTTGGTCAAACTTGGATTTTTGAAGTGCACTAATTTTTTAAAAATCTAAGTGATCTCTAATGGATCAGTGTACAACAAAGACCAGTGTTTATGGAGTATGATTGAAATACAATCACACTCGTGAGACAATTCAACTTATTCCTTAAAGAATATGAAAGAAGTAATTCAGAGATTGTCGAAACAATAACTAGAAAATAAATAACAATGAAGTCTATCTAGCTAAGGTTTTAAAGACCAAGGCACTTGAAGTGGGTGATTTTCTTTTGAGTGTGAATGCTTAAGATGTTTCTTCAAGTGATTCCTGTGGGTATTTATAGATGAACTTTGAAGATCAGCCCATTAGGAACATATTTGAATTTCAAATGTGTTTTATAATTCAGACGTATCTTCTCACAAGATCATAGGAATCCTGTTATAGAGATAACGAACATAAGATCTATCAAAACACAAAATAGGAAAGTGTTAGTACCAGGAAATGTTCAAGCAAAGAAGGTAAAAAGCTGACACTTTTAAAACTTAGGGTCAGCTGCTTCTAAGTGGCTGACATAAGTATACTGCAAGCTGGCCAATATACTTAAGCAAATAAATTATAAGTTCTTGGCTGATAAAAAATATAATGATTTTAAGCAAACTTTAATTTAGGCAAGATTCAACAACCGCTACAAAGCTCGCCTAGCTTGTTGCCAAGGGGGTTTCACCAATGACAAGGAGTTAACTATCATGAGACCTTCAGCCCGGTGGTTAAACACACCATTGTGCCACTAGTTCTCTCGCAGCCGTATACCAATGATGGGATCTTCAGCAACAGGATGTGAACAATGTCTTTCTCTTAAGCACTCTATCCGAGGAGGTTTTCATGGCTCAACCTCCTGACTTTATGAACAAATACAACCATTAGCATGTTTGTCGACTTCATAAGGCTATTTATGGTCTCAAATAGGCTCCCCGAGCATGGTACAATGAGTTATGATAGTTTCTTCTCACCTTCAAGTTCAAAAACTTTGTGGCCGACACGTCGCAGTTTATACTTAATGAATGGGGCACCACCATATATCTCCTTGTCTATGTGGATGATATCATCATCACAGGGAAACCAACCCGCTACCGTTCAAACCTTCATCTCTCTACTCGCTTCTTGCTCAAAGACCTTGGTGACCTTCACTATTTTCCTTGGTGTCGTAGTTGTTAAGCAACCAAGTGGTCTCCTCCTCTCCCGACACAATTACATTGCAGATCTACCAGTGCACACGGGCATGACAGATGCTCGCTCGGTGGCTACTCCACTTGCCTACTTTGACACTCCAGTCAGTCACTGCTCTCACCGACCTTGCAGAGTTTCGGGATGTGATTGGGAGTCTTTAGTATCTTTCCATGACTAGCTTTGATGTCGCCTATTCGGTCAACAAACTCTTTCAATTTATGCATAGGCTGACCACCGAGCACTGGAATGCGGCCAAACGAGTTTTCAGTTATCTATATTGGTCCATTGATACCAGTATTCTACTTCATCGCCAATCTCCCCTAACTCTACATGTATTCACTAATGTCGACTGGGTGGGAAACAAAGATGACTATACATCCATTAGTGCCCATGTAGTCTACCTTGATCGTAACCCGATCTCGTGGAGCTCCAAGAAGCAATGCTGGTTGCTCGCTCCTCGACTGAAGCTAAATATCGAGCTGTGACCGCCACTGCTGCTGAGGTCCGCTAGATTATGTCCCTCATCGGTGAGCTATACATCACCTCCTCCACTCAACCCGTCATCTACTGTGACAATGTAGGCGCCACTAGTCTTTGCTTCAACCCGGTCTTTCATACTCGCATGAGCATGTGGCGCTAGACTTTCACTTCATTCTAACAACAGGTTCAAGATGGGCTCTTACGGGTTTCTCCATGTCTCCTTGGCTGATCAGTTGGCTGATACTCTTACCAATTCGCTTATCCGCCAACGCTTCGGTAACTACTTCACAAGATTGGTCTATTCTCATGGGCGTCCATCTTGCGGGGGCATATTAGAGAATAATGTATATTATTTATTTATTTGTAATTAATGTATAGAGGCAGTTTCCTATTATAATTCTTTTCTTTATGTAAATCATTATTCAACTGTAACCCTAATAGTAAACCTTTTAAATAGGTGATTCAATCAATGAAAGGCTCATGTCGTTATTCATAAGTTTGTGAGTTTCTACAGTTAGTACCCGTATGTGTATGATGCACGGTTTTAATATTTTTTTTTTGCAAAAGTTGTTTATAATAAGATGATTTATAAACTTGTTATAAGTAATTAAAAAAATTATTAGAATACTTTGAACAAAAGTAAAATAAGGTAAATATTGAAATTGATTATCTGAATAGGTTATTGAAAGATTTGTTCATGAATTTTCCGTAGAAAAAAAACCTAGACCCTAATCATTCTCCCTCCTCACCTCGTCTTCCTCCTCACACGTGTAGTCATTCTTAATATGAAAAATCTTGTGAATATCCTCTATGTTCTTCCCCTTCATCATGTTTGCCACAATTTGACATGTTAAATCCAACAGACTTTTGATGTCCAGATAGTTCACAACCATTATGAGATCAAAAAGCGTTCGTTGGTCAACTTTGACGAACTCCTCATCGAAGGACTTGCGCGCATCGTCCTTGATCTTGTTTTTTGAGCTAGTCTTGCCATAATCAACGTGATTTTGAAAGTACTCAAGGAATTTGGCTAGGATCTTGCTAGTGACGTTTAGGATCTTGTTAGGTTGTAACATTTATTGGGTTGTAACATTTACTTGCATTGTATATTCCAAAAAGAAAAACAAAAAAGTTTAATAAAAAAAATGTCATCGTTCTGGGTTGGTTATAAATGAAGGAGAGTCATCTTTCTGGGATGACTATAAATGAAGAAGAGTCATCTTTCTGGAATGGTTGTCAAACATGAATATCACCTTTTTGGCCCGGTTCTATGAAATTTTTTTAAAAAAAAAAGAGAGGCTAAAATCATCTTTCTGGAATGGTTATGATTGAAGGAGAGTCATCTTTCTGGATTTGGCTCTCTTTCATGATTGATACCTTTCTGGGCAGGTTATATGAATTTAAAAAAAAAAGTGCAATTTGAGTCAGTTCACTTTTTGAAGTTTATAACCCCTTCAATCCATTTTTTAACCGAAAAAAGTCACTTTTAGGGGTAAAATGACTACGATACCCTTAATGAACCGAAAGAGCGCTCCGATGTCACTTACAAATGAACCGCGAAACATCTTTTTTTTTGTGCGGCGGTTCAATAGTAATATTGTCTAGTCTAATTGCACCGCGATACATCAATGTTTGCACCGCGATTCAATAGTTTAATTTCCTAGTCTAATTGCACCGCGATTCATCAATTTTATTGTATTAATTTTTCCACCGCGATTCATCAATTTAATCCATTATTTTTGCACCGCGATACAAAAACGAAATAAACCAAACCATGTCATCTACCTTCTTCCTCCATCTCCTCCGTCGTAAGTTGTTTTCTTCCTCTTCCTTCTCTCGCCTTCATCCCTACGGAAAAATCATTCAACCCAACACAGATCCATTGCAGTTTCGTATTTTATGAATCAAAAAAATCTTTTACCTTTCAGGTCGCTGTCCCCTCGACCCCGACGACCTGACCGGGCAGGTCGATCCCCGTTTTGTTGTAAACAATCGTGATTTTTGAACTCACCGGAGCTGTGGAAGAAGATGATCTGGGCATTTTACGAACAATTTTTCATAAAGAGATTTTAGCGGTTGATGAAAAAGAAGGGTGAACCGGAGGGGTTATAAATTTCAAAAAGGGGACCGGCCCGCAATTTCACAAAAAAAGAGAGGCTAAAGTCATCTTTCTGGGATGTCTATGAATGGAGAAAGTCATCTTTCTGGGCCGGTTCTATGAATTTCAACAAAAAGAGAGGCTAAAGCTATCTTTTAGGATGGCTATGAATGAAGAAGGAGAGCCATTTTTCTGGAATGACTTTCAAGCTTGAATATCACCTTTTTGGCCCAGTTCTATGAATTAAAAAAAAAATAGGCTAAAGCCATCATTTTGGGATGACTATGAATAAAGGAGAGTCATCTTTCTGGAATGACTCTCAAGCATGAATATCATCTTTCTCGGCCAGCCCTTCCTGCGTTTTAAAGCTGATATATTTTGTTTGTTTCTCTTATTTTTTGGGAATGAAGTAGGGGCAAAATTGTATTGATGAAGATTATGAAAAAGAATCCCTTTGTTTATTCACATTTTCTCTTTTAAATTCATAAGGGAAAAATAGCAACGTTGTCCCTTGCATGTTATGTATTAAGCAAAATGTGTGTGTTGTATTAAGCATTGCCATTAATTTATATTAGACTAGTTTTACACCCGTGCGTTAAACGCACGGCCATATATTTTTTCAATTAACTTATATTCAAACGAAACAAAGAAGAAAAACAAAATTTCAAAAATAAAGAAAAAATAATGTTGAAGGCAACTACTTTCTATTATAAAAAAACTGATTTGTTTTGATTTAAAAATTAGAGACTTGTATATTTAAGATTTGAGAAAATAAAGTCAATTTTTTAGAAAAAAAAATTGGGGTTAATAATATGGTGTGTTTCAAGGAGTTTTGACTATTTAATGTTATAAGGGACGCAATTGTAAATGATAAAGTTTGTTGTAAAAAAATGATGAATGTTTCGAAGAGTATTCAAATCTAATGAAATCACATAAAAACATTGTGTTTAATTTTTTTGTATAAAAAATATTTTTGACATTTAGATCTACTGTGAATTTGTTAATATTTTTTATACATCAATTTTTATTATTTATTTTTAGATAAATCTCCGAACTGTTTTAATCATTTAAAATTTTTGAAAGATATTTTTTTTCTAGTGATTTTTATTACATAGTACTTCTAATTTGTCAATGGTTTTTTTACATCTCAAATTTTGGGTATTTCTTGATTTACTTGATTTTTTTAGTATAATATTTCAATATTTGATAGGTTCATGTTGTGAAGAATCACTGTTTAGGTGAGGAAGGAGACTGTGAAATAAATGTCAAACAATATTTGATGAGTTCATCTTTCTTGTAGGTAGCTGATCATATACGAATAAAGAGACGGTTATTGTGAACTAATCTATTTTCATTAATCATCATTTACAATGCGTTGATTTATTTTCGTTTGACACAATCGAGAATTAGAAAACTGTGCAAATTGGGATAATTCATGGTGGAAGTTTCAAGGAGTTTTTGAATTATTTAATGAAAGAATTTATTAATTGTTTCTTGTTAATAGAAGTTTCTATTTTGAGAAACAAAGCTTTGACAGGATTTTTCCCTCTATAGACTACCCTGCTTATATATATATATAGATAGATTTTATGCATGTGCCTATAACACGGTGTCAGTATGAGACTTGATCAATGTATGGAGCAAACAGTATTCCAATGAATCAATATATGTTTAAGAATTTATATGGGTCAGACCAATGTACACTGTACAACGAAAAAATGACAAACCCCAAAAAATTAAACAAAAAACAAAATTTATTGTCGCAAAAGTTAGTGATTCATCATGTATGTGAAAAAGCCTTACTATTTTAACGCACTCACATAAATAAACATCCAAAAACATAAAATGAAAGCTATTTTGAGTAACCAAATACTCCACTCCTAACATCGAAAAAGCAAATTGGGGCACAACTCTATTCTAGGGAAACATAACCTTGTTAACAAATAGAGGCATTGACATTAACGCTAAAAAATCTCGAGCATACACTAATTAATCATGCATGTCTGGTACAATATCGTGTCATAAGCACGGGCATAAAGACATGTATATTAACATGCATACCAAACAAATTAATCTCGCAACGTGTATAATCAAAGAAGTAAAATACTGTGTATAACACAATTCTATACTCTGGGAACTTGGATTTCAACTATGTTCATATACTTAACATGATTAAATTTAGAACACATAAATACATCATTTAGAATACATAAATACATGATACTTGACTAATCAAAAACCAACCACTTGGATTTCAACTATGTTCATACTTAACATGATTAGATTTAGAACACATAAATACATGATACTTCAATAATCAAAAAACAACCACTATCACTTTTTAATGCAAAAATTCAAATTCAAAAATGAAACAAAAATCTTAGAGAGGATTTCAGGGGTGAGAAAGACACTTAGGGGCATTTTCAAGAAAAGAAAAAACAATAGACCCCAAAACATATGCCCTGTATCTGAGCCAAATATTTACAAAAGGCCTTTTACCAATATGTATTTTCAAGAAAAGAAAACACATAAAAATACCAGTAAGACAATTTTATCTTCAAGTTTCTAACAAACATCCACTAAAGAAAAAGTTGAAGAAAATAACGAAAATACGACGATTGTTTATATGCAATGAATTCTAATATTTCAAGTTTGGCACCCTCGAGATATCTATGACTCTCTCCGTCCCAAAATCTCCAAGGGTACAACATTATATTATATACAAAAAAATGATATTCATATTTAGACGGGCAGAGCCGTTCCTGACATTTCAAAGGCCCAAGACAAAATAACGAATAAGGGCCCCAAGCTCGATTGCTTGCTGGAATGCTGCACCAACATATTAGAAATAATTTGTAAATTTCTAATCTATTATCTACTTAAACAATATTTAGACTATGTGATTTTGAAAAGAAATTGTGGATCAACAAAAAAATTAATTTACGAGCCCTAAAAACCTTAAACCAAAAGAAATATGAGTTTGAGCCTTTGAGGATTTAGGGTCTGAATGTCTGATTCGTCTGAAGCAGAGAAGGGCCTGAAGAGGGGAAATTTTTTGAAAATTGAAATTGAAATAAGGAAAATTGGACGAGTACCTACATCATCAGTCATTCACCGGCGCCGGCGGCTTCGAGTTCATGGATGAGGAATGGCAGAGTGACTAAGTGAGTGAGACTGTGAGAGTTTTTCTTGCTTTGAGCCTTTGAAATTGAACTGAAGCAGAGCCTGAAGGTGGAGTGGAAATTAATTCGGCGGCCATAGATGGATAGGGAAGACTGAAGAGTGAATCTCGAGGTCGAGGGCCGCCGTTGATCGTTCCATCTCCTTGATCCTTCTGTTCGACTGTCCCGCTGTCCGCCTTTCCGTCTAATCAACCTTTCGCTCGCCAAGATCACCGCATCAAGCTTCGCTCGCTTTTGTTTCAGACAATTTTCTATATTCCCTATTTATATTTATTAATATTATATTTATATATTATATATATACTATACATATAAATAAATTTTGGGCCCCTAATATTTTTGGGCCTTAGGCGGCCGCCCCTTTGGCCTATGCCCAGGAACGACCCTATAGACGGGAATGTAGGAGTTTTCTTTCATTTTGGATGTTGATGCTTTATCCTTTTCCTCTATGTTCTTGTAAATTTTCATCGTTTAACTTTAACCTACAGATAGTAATATGTGTTTTCTGAGTGTTTAAGGTCAATGTCTAGTTCTTGCCTTAGTCTTGCTGATATGTATTCTGATCCAATATGTATGCATTCTCGACTTTGACTTCCACCATCAATTTTCTTGCTATCCGTAGTTTTCCTAACTATGTAGTCATTTGAATTTCTCAAAAAATCTAATGAAAACGTTCCCAAATTGTGCAAAGCAGAGACGAAGAACTCACAACAAAAAGGGATGGGACATGGGTTTTGATGTAGAGAGAGATATAACAAGAATGGGCTACACAGAGAGAAAGAAATTGAAAGCGTACATGACTTCCACCTCTTTCAAGCATTTTTTCAAACACCTAGCAGGCTTCACAGTCATGCCGAGTTAACAGATTAAGCTACACCAACCCACCTTCTCACAACAATTAACAAAAAAACCTCGGTACTCAAAAAGACAATGAGAGACAGAGAAAGTCGACGAAAGGCGAGTTTTGCTCTTGAGGGGGCTTGGAGGAGGGTTTTTTTTTGTAGATGCTGGAAACCTACTCCAAAAAGAGGATGGATACGAAACTTGGAAGAATAACGAAGGAGAGAATGTGCATGAGTGAAAAAGATGCGGAAGACGGTAGAAATGGCGTAAGAATATAGGACGTTCACACGCTTGGACATCCAAAATATTCTTAGCCGTTGAATCACCGTAAAACAATAAATATCGATTAGTATTTATCCCAACTCAAGTACACATGTATTTTAATATATATCGGTTGGGCTTTATGCATTAAAGTTGGTTGGTTTACTTTTGTCACTTCCTTTTGCGCCAAGAAGTTAGTCTTCCTTTGTGTATGTGTGTGGGGTGATGTAATGGAGTACTCTCTTCGTTTCAAAATTAGTGTGATTCTAGTTAAAGCTACAATAATTATTTGAATATATGTGTTCGTTTAGGTTTAGTTTATTTTCTCTTAATAGTTACTTCATCCGTTTTGGATAAATTGTTTATTATTCTATTTTGAGATGTTTCACTTAAAGAGTCAATTTTCAAAAATTAAGGCATAAAAGTATCATTTTATTATTAATGAACTACTAAAAATGTTATTTTCTTTTTAAAAAAATTGACTTTCAAATAAGGGCTTTTTATCCAGAATAAAGGGAGTATCTCTTAATTTTTCTTTCCAACTACTCCTTGCACAAAAAAATAAATATATGTTTTTTTACCTAATTTTTTTTTATGTGTGCATTCTACTAAAATAACACTTGGTTTGAAATGGAGGGGGCAACATCTCTCATCAAAGTAGTTCTATTGCAAGATAATCCATCCACCACGAAAAAGGACTACTATACTTTTACATATTAATATATTTTTAGTAGCTATATTAAATTTGTCACATTCACACACTAGATAAATATCATATCTTGGAAGATAATTTTGAAAAATATTGGATATTTGAAGCTTAAATGTTAGAAATGTGACTCTTTTTTAGGTTATAAATAAAAATTGAATGCATGCCTTTTTTGTTTTTGTTATTTGCATATTTTCTACTGGGATAGTTTTGCTACTTAAGTAAAATCTATATATATATATATATATATATATATATATATATATATATATATATATATATATAAAGTTGATGAGGAGTACTATGGTTATGTCACCTCACCGAACTTTTGATATTATTGAATCCTCAAGTCACCACATTATTTGACTTGAAACTTTTCATTTTCCAGCCATTAGTTAAAAATAATAGTTAATATGATATTGTGATATTAATCATTTACTATTAATCTCTTCTATTGTTAATAATAGTGGAAATCTTATATAGAAAGATTTTTACTACCAATATCATTTAATTTTTTAACCAATGTGGGATAATATTATTAGATTGACATTGAGTAAGTACTTTACTCTAATAACTCACTTCTAATACCATACTTTAAGCATTAATATATTATTCATCCAAAACTCGATTTAGACAAATAAATATATCATTTTGATGCTCTTACCAAGTAAAACACATTTGCACAATTAACTTTGCCAACAAACAAATGACACATAAATAAATTTCGTGTCTCAAGTTGCACAATTTCTTTTACTAAAAACACTAATTTTTAAACAAGTATTAGGTGAATACTTTAACGATTTCTAAAATCAATATTAATTTATAACCAATGTAAGATGCATCTTTACTATAATTATCAATAAAAGTGGTTTAACAAACATTTGTTGAAAATTGATGTTGGTTTAAAAAGTATTTAGATAAATGACTTTTACTAAACTAACAAAATAAGATATATGTTTACAATTGTTAGAAGTTGATTGATGTTAGCTTTAAAAGTCCTTAAACACAATCTTACCAATAAAAATGATTTATTCCTCATTGGTTACGAAAAATTATTTTAGTCTAAAAGTTTTTATATAAAATTATTTTACTAACAATAGAAGAGTTGTATCTCACATTTGATAGAAAATAATGTTGGTTTCAAAAGTTTTAAGATAAAAGATTTCTACTATTATTATTAATAGAATAAATGCATCCCACATTCGTTAGAAAATGATGTTGGTTTCAAAAGTTTTAAAATAAAAGACGTCTAATCACTTTTAAAACTAACATCAATTTATAACAAATATAATAAACAAATCTTCTAATGGTAATATTAGTAGAGATGCATTTCATATTGATTATAAATTGATGTTTGTTTTAAAATTCTTTTGATAAAATACTTCTATTTATTACCATAGAAGAGAGGTATCTTACATTGTTTAGAAAAAAAATGTTACTTTTGAAAGTCTTATATAAAAGACTTCTTGAAAGGATGAAACCATGGAAATCAACCTCGGCATGATTACACGACCCACACAAGATAAAAGCCATTAGCTGGCTCGGCAAAACAGCCGAGCCAATGCAAGCTCGCCGGACGAAACATCGTAGAACAGCTGAGCCGAGGTAGGGAGCAGACGGGATCCGTGGCCCTCAACCCCCTCGGCCTCGGATACAGAAATCCACAGTACTCAGACCATTCGGCCTCGACAAAAACAGTCAATGATCATCAGGCTTGACAAGAAGCTTCCCAAGGCCCGCTTAAACCGCCACACGCAATCACCAACTCTCTGACAGCGTCCAGTCCACTCATTCCTGATAAAGTCTGCAGCTCATTTAATGCCTGCCGCATCATGTCCCCCTATCAAAAGCCGCCACCTCACAAGACAAATTAGGTATAAATAAGGGACATTCCTCACTGTTTAAGGACAAGTCATTTTTCAGATATCCTAACTCACTTATCAAACCCTCTTATCGGAACAACTAATATTACGGCTCATTTATTACATACTCTACCGGAAATCTCACTCTCACGCCGGAGGGTTCTAGTCGGGACACCCCGACTCCTTAACGACGTTTTATTTGTCTTGTGCAGGTAACCACACTGGGACGAGCGAACCGAGACCGAGCCACCTTTGCTTCTTACGTGGACAAAACGACAAGGTCACCACGAACTTTACGTGATCACTTCTACTCTTATTACCAATAAAAGAGATATATATATCACATTATTATTTAAAAAGAAAAGTTGGACTTTAAAGTTTTTAGACTAAAGACTTTCACTCTTACAATAGATGTATCTCACATTGGTTACAAAATACTTTACTATTATTAACAATAAAAAAGATGTATCTCACATTGATTAGAAATTGATGTTTGTTTTAAAAATACTATTATTAATTACCAATAGAAGAGATATATTATATATTGGTTAGAAATTGATGTTGGTTTTCAAAATATTTTGATACAAGACTTCTACCATTATTACCAATAGAAGATGTATATCTCACATTGATTAGCAAATGATGTTGATTTCAAATTATTTTAAATTAGATACAAGATTTCTACCACTATTACCAATAAAAGAGATACATCTTACATTTGTTAAAAAGTGATGTTGATTTTAAAAATCTTTAGATAAAAAAATACCTTATATTTTTATCATCAATAGAAGAGAATGTAAGAGAAAAGATGTATCTCATTATATAAAAAGAAATGTTGGTTTAAGATATTTTTAAGATAAAAAACTTCTACTATTACTACTAAATGATGAGATGTATTCCACATTGGTTAGAAATTGATGCATGTATTAAAAGTATTTTTATAAAAGGTTTATTACCAATAGAAAAGATGTATTTCACATTGGTTAGGAAAGTGATATTGCACTACAAGAAAATAGGGCAATTGCAACGAAATATTGCAACAAAATTGAGTTTAGTTGCAATGTGAAAAATGTGCAATGTATTTATAGTCGGGAAACCATATCAGCGCGCAAACTTTTTGGGGGAAAAAAGAGAGAAAAATGGCGCCTAAACTGCAACAATTTTTTGCAACTGATTTTGATTATTATTTTTTAAAATTGCAATGCCGGGCTGAAACTACGTTGTCTTTCTTTACTTTGCAATTGAAAAACCTAGTCTGGAGAAAACCCCAATCAGATTTTTACTTCTCTCTCTCTTCCTCTCGTGCGACCTTTTTCCTTCGGCCTTCTCTTCCCAAAATTCATTGCCTCCTTCCGGCAGCCACACCACACGCCGTCCAACTCATGCTCACTCTCGGATTTGTAGCTGCCCTAGCATGAGTTCGGTCAACTGAGATAAATTCTTTCTCTCTCTGCTGAATAAGGTATTCTTCTCTCTCGATTTGAAGCTTTGTAAAAGGAAAAATCCTTCTATTTTATTGGTGATTGATAGGTGCAATTAGGATGGGGTAATTCTGGTGTGTGGTTGTGACTTTCTTTTTCATTTGGGTTTCTCTTTCGGTAAAATGAAAGAAGTTGAGATTGTTTCACTCACTAGCTTTGTGATTGAAATTGATTTCATCAATTTTGGTTGTCCTGGCATGCAGTTATTGTTCTTAGAAATCAAAATATAAGATTGATGTAGCCTATTGCTTTCTCTTTCCTGAGGCTTAACTGTTTTATGTCATTTTTCCATTTCTGTTACAATGATTCGGAGCTTCAATTGAGTAAATTACATATTAAATAGTCTCAATTTCAGTTTCTAGGACCATATTCGTTATAATGTGCAAGTTTGTTGTGGAGCATATAATATACTAATAGGGATGAGGTTTTCCCCCATTTTACTTGTGCACGGATTGTGTCAAAAGACTTTTGTCAAGGAAATTACTTACGAGTTGCTCTGTATTGATGAGTTGTTTATTTTCATCTAGGCATGCATCTCAACCAAGTTTCATACAACATAAGCAAGAGGCATTCTGGTTTTACAGGTTCTTGTCAATTGTTTATGATCATGTCATAAATCCAGGTCATTGGACTGAGGATATGAGGGAAGATGCTCTTGAGCCTGCTGATCTTTATAGCAAGCATTTGAGAGTGGTTGATGTGGGTGGTGGCACTGGTTTTACTACTCTTGGTATAGTCAAACATGTTGATGCCAAGAATGTGACCATTCTTGACCAGTCTCCTCACCAGCTTGCCAAGGCTAAGAAGAAGGAGCCTCTCAAGGAATGTACGATTATTGAAGGTGATGCTGAGGATCTTCCCTTCCCAACCGATTACGCCGATAGATACATATCTGCTGGAAGGTAATCTCTCTTCGAGTTATGAGTTTAATTCTATGTTTGCATATTTTTACTTCAAATGTAGTATTCTCTGCATCCTACAATTAGTCACTTTTTGAAGAAGGTTGTTATATATGCGCTTGTGCTAGTAACATAGTGAAAAAGTCAATGACCTTAATTTCTGTGAAAGCTAAGCAAACACATGGACGGAGGGAGGGAGTAGTTCTTTTTATATAGGATACATTTGGTTAGTGGAAACACTTGGAAATTGGGTAAATGGTATACAAGAAGTTTTTTTGTTTGGTTTATGTGATTTGTAGATAACATTTTGTAATTAATGAGGCTGGGAGATTAATGCTAAACTTGGAACATGGATGGAAGATGTAGATTAACGAGGGTCAATTCATCCGAGTAAAATGTATGAATAGCTTTGAAAAAGTTGGAGAAGTGCTGGAGAAGTATGTGAGGTAGACCCAAAAAGCTGAGGGTGAAGTTATGTGATCAAGGTAGACCCACAGAACTGAGGGTGAAGTTGTATAGGAAGCTATAGACGCTTTCAAAACGCTGCACCAAACGAGCCCTTAAAGTAAGTGACGCTGTGGTGCATCATTTTGCTAATATATAGCTGGTTCAATTTCGTTGACCAGAACTACAAATCTTCTGGAAACATCCACAACACCTAGGCCGATGTCCACAATACCAAGACATTGGCTACAACCACATATGTTTCTGAAATGGGCTAGTCAGTATTAAACAATGCTGGTATAAATTATCCTTGAAATAGTTATGTTATCGTGAGACAGTAAAAGTCACATCAACTGCAAATAAAATGAGAGAAAATCGCTTAATGCTCTTGCTAGGAAGTGCGAGTATATCAACGTCAACCATAGAAGTGGAGAAAGGGGAAGACCAATACTAACATGGACATCCTTATAAAAGAAAGATATGGATGAGTATGGTGTGTGTGATGACCTTCGGACCAAAAATGGCGCTGGAAAAGGATTCATGTAGCCGACCCCTAGTGAATAGGACTATCTTAGTTGAGTTGTTGTTAAGCTTTCTTTTATTTTTATTTTTTATGTTTGTATATGAGCTTCTTGATATTGAGTTATGGATTCAGTAAATAAATGTATTATTGATTATGAGAATTGGCCTAGATCATTTTTACTTTTATTTTCGTTAGATCATGTACACTCACTGTTCACATACTTTAGAGTGATGATGAATGTATCATGTGTGTAGTTCAATTAGATCGTCTCTGATGAAGTAATGCAATGATTGTTTTTTGTCCAGTATTGAGTATTAGCCAGATCCACAACGTGGAATAAAGGAAGCATACGGTGTTAGAGAATAATATCTTTTAATTATTCTTGTTGATTTGTAATTAGTAATTAGTGGTAATTACCTTGTAGAGTTCTTTCCTAATTAGTTACCTTCCTTGATAGGTTACTTGTATCCTACTCCAAGTGTAACTTAGTGTAACCCTAATTGTAAATCTCCCTATATGTAGATTCATTCAATGCCGCCATATTTAAAACTTTATTAGTTTCTACATGTTATCGAGCCCCTCGCTCCTAAAACCTCTTCTCTACGCCCTACAATCATCAGTAAACCACTCTCACCGTCAAAACCCCTCGATCCCACCAAACCTTCGACCATCAATATCTCCCACCTCACAACATCAACCAAACTCACCTCTACCAATTACATATCTTGGAAACCCAAGTCGAGGCCACCCCTCACCTAGTGACCCTACAAGTTTGTAGGCACACCCATGCCCGCCTCCCACCGCCCTCACCAAGGATGCCCAAACATCCCATTCCCCTCCCGACCCCAAACCCTCACTACTACCATGGATTCGCCAAGACAAACTCCTTGGGCCTCTTGTGGGCTTCATTGCCTCCTGTTCCCGATCGTTCCCTTCGATCCAACAAAGCCTCCTCAGCCAATGCTGCGTGAGGCCCGGGACGCCCCTCGGTTCGTCAACAAACTCCCCAGCTTACATAAAGCCGACCACCGAACACCGGATTGGCGGCCAAACGAAGTTCTTCTGCATCTCGGTGGCACCATTGATGCGGGCATCCTCCTTCATCGCCGCCTCCTCTCGCCTCCATGCCTTTCTTGACCGATGCGTTAGCATCGGGGCAACAAGGATGACTACATCCACCAAGTGCCTTTTACATTGTCTATCTTGGCAGAACCCATCCTGAGCTCCAAGAAAGCAACAAGATTGTAGCTCGCTCCTCGATCAAGCCGAATACTGGGGCGGTCGCCAAGCTTGTTCGAAGTCGTGGATTGTATCTCTTCTTACTTCGGTCTCGCCTCGACTCAACCGGCCATTTATCAGTGACAATGGGGCGCTACAAGTCTCTGCTCTAACCCTAAGGTTTTCTTATACTCGCATGAAGCATGTGGCTTGACTTTCATTTCATTCGGCAACAAGTTCGTGATGGGCTTATGAAGTTTGCCATGTCTCCTCGGCCGATCAATCGGCCGATGCCTTGACCAAGCCTCTTGCTCGCCAACGATTTCATCAATTACTACACAAGATTGGTCTCTCCTCCTGACGTCCATCTTCTTGAGGGCATGTTAGAGAATAATATCTTTTAATTATTCTTGTTGATTTGTAATTAGTAATTAATGGTAATTACCTTGTAGAGTTCTTTCCTAATTAGTTACCTTCCTTATATAGGTTACTTGTATCCTACTCCAAGTGTAATCCTAGTGTAACCCTAATTGTAAATCTCCATATAAATAGGTGATTCATTCAATGGAAAGGCTATGCCATTATTCCTAAACTTTATCGGTTCACATAGGTTCTAAAATGGGGAAAGCCCATTTTAATTGGCCCCGTCTACCCAACCCAACCTTTGGTTGTCTCGCTTTTTCAGATGTGTGGATGCTCTTCTTCTCAAAGGAAGAAGAGTATATTGAGTGGTTTACAAAGGCCGGGTTCAAAGATGTTCAACGAAAGGATAGGACCAAAGTGGTGCTGTGGTGTACGCCGTCATGGCTTGATCATGGGTCGTTCCGTGATGTGTGAAACCGTTCTCGGGGACTCTCCCTTACAGGTAAAAAACAATGAATCAAATCGGTGTTGCGAGGAATGTACTTTTTATTCGGATGTGAGTTACCTCATTGTTCACAATTATGCTACACATATTCTTATGTTTTTTAATTCCAGATTAAAATTTAAAGTAAGGAAGGAAAAAAGTTAAGGTTGAACATTCATTTTCATGAATGTTACTAGAGATATCACTTGTTAAGCAAAAAATTACTCGAAGGTGCACGTGTTTCTAAGTTTCGAGTAAAGCGTATACAAGTACAAGTTGAAATCATTTTTCACTACCCTCGTAAATTAGTCGAGAGGGCGGTACATGCATTGCTCAAATAATCGTACCAATTTTGTTTGCCGAGATTCTTTTAGTTCAAAAATTCGACTTGTTGGTATGCTTATTTTTGTTCTTTCTTTCATTTTGAATTACAAGTTAAATTTGAGTTAATATGCCATGTAGCAATTTAGTTTTTCCCTTGCAACCAATTGCACGGTCTCGAGATTTGTAAATGGATGCGGCTTGGGCCAAAGGCGGAGGATGTGCGGGGAGCAGTGAATCCATTGGTGTTTGCAAGGCTTGATTCTTGGAGCAATGGCAGCAACTTACTACGTGCTGGTTCCAATTTATATGTGGCTCAAGGATCAAATTGTTCCAAAGGGTAGACCTATCGATGAATGAGAAGAAAAAAAGGGTGAAAACGATGCTCGCTCTTTCTCCACAAGGCTGAATACCTCACCGGTTAGCATACATCTTAGCACATCTTAGCAAGGTCGGTTTAAAGCCAAGAACTTTTTTATTACAATGGACAAATATCAATACAAGATAGCATCCCCAACGACACAATGGTTGCCGTGTTAAAATTTAGGATTGTTTCGTCAGATACGTTGTGCCTCGCTGTAAACAAGATCCGTAAGTATGGCTTTTAACGTGTAATGAGTTTTTTGGTACTTTCTCTCTTGAACGGTGAAAGAGAAGTATCGTGTTTAGTTATCGGTTGAGTGAAAGCTAAACCGAGATTATATGAATTTGACCAAAAACTCCTGAAAGACAAAAATAAAAAAGGAAGCACCTTTAAAGTGTGTGAAATGTGAAAAATAATTGCCAAATCCAAATAACCATTTGTTTAAGGCTTTGCATAAGGCGGTGATGCTTCCTTTAAGGGTAGGTTTGGTTTCACCATTTAGTGACTTTCATTTTGTCATTTGGCAAATACTGAGGTAAGACGGTTTAACGGATATTTCTTGTAAAACAAATCCTACTTATCAGACTCACCTTTTGTTGATCCTATTAAGATATTGCTAAGTTTTTTCAACCCTCTCTTGTTTGTGAATTATAAGGAACCTTCGCTCCAGATTATCGCCCATATATTTTGCAATTTTATGGGCTTGTCAGTGTTAATTGCACGAAGAACAGTATTGAAGTTTTCTTCTATCAAGGTGATTCTTGCATGACATTATATGGTTCTATCATTTGAATTAATCTGCTTTAGAAAGAAATCCAACGTAAGTATTTGTACTAGAGTTATATCTTTGAAATGATAAGGCCATTCTCTTAACGATCAATAAATATAGATTATGACTTTCACATTTTGAACATCTGCTTGGTCCATTATACTTGGTGGTTGACCATTTTTGAGTTTAGAGTGTTGTTACTACCATGCAAAGTTGGAATTTGTGGAGCATTTTTATGTGTGTGAAAGCATGTGCATTAGTAGCAACTTCATGCTCTACATCTAGCCGTTCCATGTTTTTTTGGCAATGGTGCCACAGTTAGGTTTACGTCATTTTTTTCTCTAGCATGTCATGCTTACTAAGGCTGTAAGGCATAACCGTTTCATATTGTTGTGTGTCATTTGGTCTCGAAACAGAAATTTCTTGAAGGTTGGTACTCAAGGTATCGATACGACGGTGGCGAGCTTACGCTTTATGTATTATATCGAGAATCCGGCCTTCCCAAAGAAATTGAGAAAATTGGAGGAACTACAACACAGACCTCAATTTGTAGGAGCATGGGCTCAAATTCTAGGTCTTGCTGATGATATGTATATTTGCGAATACACGGAAGATTCTCCTAACTTTTGGGCAAGTAAGTTTAAAAATTAATCTTTTTTAGTAATGCTCTTATCTATGATGACAACATTTATTATTTCAAGATGGGTTTTAGCCAGTATATATAGCCATTAGTCATTGTAGGGATTGATTTTGTTTCAGCAAGTAGTGATGTGAATCTCTTATATTTGTTTCTCAACCATGTGGAACTTAAGCATAACTTTCGTCCACTACATTTACAAGTATTTTGTGAATTCTTATGACAGGGAACAAGTTCAATCACAAAATAAACTATCCATTTGAGTACATGACATTTTTGAGTATCCATCTGAGTATCCATCTGTTTTTAGTTTCGTTTTGGGGCTGTTTGAGTGACTTGGACACCTTTGTTGCTGTTGAATTTACCTTGGACAATTTAGTTGTTAGTTTGAATTTTTGCGGAATAAACTATCATAATTTCCATCCGTAAGTAATCTTCATGTGTGAGTTTAATTCGTGAGTTTTTGTGGCTGTTTTTGGGCTGTTTTGGAGAGTTTGGTTCAGCCATAGGGCTGTCCAAAAAGCTGGAACAAATTTGTTAATTCAAGCTTCATGCGCATAAGCATATGTAATGAAACAATTGGAATAATAATATTATTGATATGTTTCTCACCTCGTGACTCTTCCTTCCTTCTCTGTCATAGTAAGATAATCTAATTTCCTTTCGGGTTGGTAGTTCCTCCATGACGATGGTGTCAAGTTTCCTTGTGAAAGAGTAGAACAAGTGAGGGAAGATATTCAAAACAAATACAAGTCGACAATGCTACGGAAATGGAGAAAATCTAAGCTGATTTCAAGCTAATGCAAGAGGAAATTCGGCCACTTAGAGCCCAACAACCTCCACCAACGTCTGTGTAGTTTGACAGTTAGACAATGCATTTTGTTAATCACTTGGAGACTCTTAACATTCTCTACACTTTCATGTAATCAGACACATCGACAATGACTTTTGAATGAAATGCTTAAACTTGAGTTGTTTTAAATGTTTGATTTTAGATTTAATTTTTTTTGTAAAATGTGAAATATGAAATGTTCAATCAGGTACGATTATATATATATATATATATATATATATATATATATATATATATATATATATATATATAATGGAAAAGTTTGTTGCAAAAATGCAACGAAAAATCCGTTACAAAAATGTAATAAAAAATGCAACGAAAAAGTCATTACAAGAATGCAACAAAAAATGCAACGATAAAAATACATTGCAGAATGCAACAAAAAGTCATTTGCAAGAATACAACGGAAAAAGTTTGTTGCAAGAATGCAACAGAAAAAATTAGTTGCTATTTGCAACAGACGTCAACTACCCTTAGAAACACATTTGCAACAGAAAAATTTGAAATTGCAACGCTCGATTTTCGTTGCAATATCATGCAACGGAATACATTCGGTTGCATAAAATTTGCAACGAGGGTTTTCCAAACGGAATTTGCAACGAACTTTTTCCGTTTCAATCATCTAATTATAACGGAATTTCATTTTTTGCAACGGAATTTTCCGTTGCTGTTGCCCTGTTTTCTTGTAGTGTTGGTTTAAAATGTTTATAGATAATGTATCACACATTCGTTACATAGATATGTATCCCACATTATTTAGAAATAGATATTGATTATAAAAGTTTTTGGATAAAATAATTTTTATATTATTATCAATAGAAGAGATGTATCACATCACCTAACTTTTGATATTGTTGAATCTTCAAGCCTGATCACATCACGTGACTTGAAACTTTTCATTTTCTAGCAATTAGTTAAAAATAATAGTTAATATGATATTGTGATATTAATCATTTACTATTAATCTCTTCTATCGCTAATAATAGTGGAAATTTTATATAGAAAGACTTTTACTACCAATATTTCTTAACCAATATGAGATAATATTATTATATTGGTACTGAGTGAGTACTTTACTTTAATGACTCACTTCTAACACCATAATTTAAGTTTTGATATCTTATTCATTCAAAACTCGATTTGTACAAATAAATATATCATTTTGATACTCTCACCGAGTAGAACACATTTGCACAATTACCATTACCAAAAAACAAATGACACGTAAAGAAATCCGCGTCTCAAGTTGCATAATTTCTTTCACTAAAAACATTAATTTTTCAACAAGTATTAGGTGAGTACTTTAATGATTTCTAAAATCAACATTAATTTATAACCAATGTAAGATGAATCTCTACTATAATTACCAATAAAAGTGATGTAACAAACATTGGTTAAAAATTGATGTTGGCTTAAAAATTATTTAGATAAATGACTTTTACTAAACTAACAAAAGAATATATGTGTTCACATTTGTTAGAAGTTGATGTTGGCTTTAAAAGTTCTTAAGTAAAATCTTACTAATAAAAATGATTTATTCCTCATTGGTTACAAAGAATTATTTTAGTTTAAAAGTTAGTAGATAAAATTATTTTACTAACAACAGAAGAGATGTATCTCATATTAGATAGAAAATAATGTTGGTTTCAAAAGTTTTAAAATAAAAGACTTCTACTATTATTATTAATATAATAGATATATCTTTCAAAAGTATTAAAATAAAAGACTTACTATTATTATTATGTATCTCATGTTGGTTAGAAGACTTTCACTATTATTACCAATAATATATATATATATATATATATATATATATATATATATATATATTTCACATTTATTAAAAAATGATGTTGCTTTTATATTCCAATATTTAAATCATAATGGCTAAAAGTTTAAAAATTATACTACTATTATAGTATTATTGTCAAAAAAAAAAATGTATGTCACAAATTTAAAAATGAAGGGACTCCACCACTCGCCTTCCACGTGACCTGGACACGTGTTAGGCTGACACACAGGCATTCTGTGATGTGGCGCAACTCGGCAACCATCCTCGACACGAGCACCACCAGGCCGACCAGGCCCAGGCCGAGCAGAGTTACTCTGGACTAGCCAATTGTCATCAGGTAGACCTTATATGATCGGTCCTCGGCCCTAGCCGACCACCAAGAGAAAACAGGGACCTAAGTCCCAGACCTAAACAAAGCGTCGGCATAGTACAAAATGCGCCCGGGTGGCTCCGTTCGATTGGAGACACCAACGTGCTGCGCCCGCCGCTCCACTACAGTTGACTGCTGCGATACTCGACAAACTGAAAAGAGAACCAATAAGAGTCGGCCACCTCGGCGACCAACAAATCTGTCTCAACGTGCCGTCCTTGCTTGTCGCAAAGCGGACACGGAGAGGAGTATAAAGGGAAGCAACCAACTTCACAAGGTATGATCTTATTCACGCAGGCATACTCTACTTTGAGCTCAAAACTATATCTGATTACTAAGGGTGATCACGAGATGCGCTGTTCACTCCATTGTTATCCTCTTGACTCTCACGCAGGAGGGCTTTAGGCTGGGATAACCTCCCGGCTCCTGACCGGTGTTTTCTCTTATTTGACGGGGCTCACGCAAGAAACCAAGGAAGGCGATAAGGAAGCCAACGACAACGGCGGCCGGATATCCACCTCACCACTCCCAGACAATCTTCACTAGACCCGGCCAGCGTATACTCACGTGTAGTCACCCACTCCTTGGCGTGATCAAGTGGTTCGTTCTTAGGGAATCGAAAACTTCTTTCTTTCTTTCCCGTCTTCCATTTCTTAGCCTAACCATAAACCATGGAAAGAACAACCCCAAAACAAAACCAACCGAGGAGCAAGCGAGGCTCCCTCGACCATGCAACCTCCCAAATGGCCATGAGACCCACGGAAATAGATTTGACCACTCAGAGCTCGAAGGTCTTCAAAGGAAGGGAGTCGGTGATGTGGCTCGTAACTTGAGTGATCTCAGCAGAAGCGATTCCTCTTCTGTTGGGGAAATGAGGAGAAACGACGAGGTACACAGTAGGCTCTAAGACTTCGCGTCTGAGGAACCAACGAATGAACAAGAAAAATACTTGGAGGAGGCGGAAGTATTGGGAGCGTAGAAAACTTTATCTCCAAGAAATCGAAGCGGAGCAAAGAGTGTCTGAGTTGAGTAAAAGGTGGGGGCCACCAGAACATGATAGTCACTTTCGGGAACGGTCGGGGACGAGCGAGGAAGCCCATCGAGGCAAAGAGAAAAAAGGCCACTCCTCGCCCAAGCGTGAAATCAAGGTTGGGAGGGAGGATGATCGGCTGCGCAGAAAACCGGCGTTCATAGCCGGCTTACATTTCCGATGAATCAAGATGCCCGCCTCGAACAAGGGAAAGGAGCGAGGAAGGAGAATCTCAACCAAGAGCGGAGGCGGTGAAGAAGCGAGCGTGCGAGCATTCTCACCCTCAACAATCAGGATAGAGCAAAAAAAGTGGTCGGAGCAGCGACCACGGAAGTCTAAGATGCCCTAAGTCCCGCCAAGGAGGTCGAGCAAGAAGTGAAATATCTTGGGGTAGACTCGAAGCAATCGAAAAAGGAAGCAGATGATGCTCCCTCCATCAAGAGCGGACCGTTCAAAGAAAAAATGAGGAAAGCCCGTTGCAGACAAAAGTTACCTAACTTTGACTCTTACCGGGGGCTCACGGTCGATCGACCACATCGCCCGACCGAGGTCAAGATGAATGCAATAGCCCAGACGCGAGGATGCTTGGGGAAAAATCTTCGCGAGGCACCCTGAGGGGAAAAGCCTTGAAATGGTACAGGGGTTACCCCAGTTCGGTGGGAGCGTGGGATGAGTTGAGACGGATGTTCGTGGCGCAATTTGCTTGGCGAGGCAACGGCCGAAGAAGCAAGCAGACTTATGCGGCATCCAACAACGTCACAATGAGTCTAATCAGGATGTACATGGACCGATTCATGGCTATGGTCGACCAAATACCATACATCTCGGAGGAATCCATCAAAATGTGCTTTATTTCGGACCTCTGGCGGGGCTGATGAGACAAGAGATGATGCTCGGGGATCATGGGTCGATGGGAGAAATGTGCGCCCACGCTCTAAGGGTGATCAGCAGCAGGGATGCGAAGAAAGATGGAAAGAAGGAAGGACCGGGGAAGGGGCCATAGGACCTGAGGATAGGCTGGAGAAGAGATGGCGAAGTGATTCTGCGGGCGCGAGGATAACAGGAAGGAACAAATGGGATGATATAGGCGGACTCCTCTAAACACCGGTCGCGAGCACATCATGAGCGTCCTCCTTGATCGAAACAGTGGGCGACCACCCCGCTAAAGGAAACACGGTACCCAGAAATCCCAACAAGCAACTGCATATCATAAGGGCGTCGGCCATACAAGCGAAGAATGCATCAACTTAGGCGAGCAATGCAATCTGAAGTTAATAGATCGAGGCGAGCTCGGGAGGTTCGAGCAGAGAAATAACCGAGGAGATCGAGGAGGCAGGAGGAGAACAACGACGAAATCAAGAACCGCAACCAGACAACCCAAGGCCAAGGAATGTGATCGACACGATCAGAGAGGCTACTCCAAGTGGTACTCGGCTTAAGAACATGATCTACAATCTGAAGCATGTGGTGAACACGATGCCAGAAAAGGCGAAGAAGGGGCATCACATTTATCTTAGAGTGAGCTAGCCATCGGCGAGGCGGCAAGGCGGCGGCCGTTGACTTTGAGGTTGGAATCCACAATAGCGGCGTAAAGAGTCTTGATAGACACGGGGGCATCAAGGGATATTTTGTACTACAAATGCTTTGTCGGTTGAAGTTGGGGGCGCCCGTCTCGAGGCCAAGTTCGATACAATTGGAAGGCTTCACGGACACAGTCGCGATAAAAGGATCGATCACCCTCAAGGTTGTATTAGGAGAAGAAACCACCACACCTCGAGCGGAGGAAGTGGATTTTCTTGTGATTGACCTCCCATCCCATACAATGCAATCTGGGTTCCCGGCCCAAACAAAGTTTGAGATGGTCTCTCGGCCCATGAAGGGTAAAATACCCACGAGCAGGGGACGAGGAATAGTGCTCAATGACCCGGCCAGCACTCTTGAATACATCTATAAAGAAAAGAAAAACAAGGAAAAAGTGAATCTGACCCAACCTCGAGCGGAGGTGGCGGAGGAGGATAGGCCGACAAAGAAGGCAAGAAGACGGAGGAAATTGTCCCGTCGCCAATGCACCAATTGAAGCTCCACGGCATAGCAATTAGCGCTTATGGCCGCCAAAGCATGGAAGCGATGGCGCTAAACCCCAGACAAAGCCAAAAAGAGCGACAGAAAATTGAGATGGTGGAGAGCTCGGACAAGGGGCCAGCGGAGATCAAGCGGATGAGGACACGGAGGAAATAGTGATCAACCTTGACTTCCCGAGCAGAAAGTTAAGGTCGGACGAGAGATACGAAGAGGAGCAGCGACCATCGTTAAACTCTTGAAGGAGAGTGCGGATGTCTTCGCTGGAGGGTCGAGGACATGGAAGGAATCGGCCGGGGCGTGGTGTACATAAACTTAGTATCGACCCCGACGCCATTCCTATACAACAAAAGGCAAGAATTTTTTCTTCCCAGAAGCAAGAGGCGATCAAGGAAGAAGTGTCCAGGCTGCTCAAAGCGAAAATAATAAAGGAGGTTCTGTATGCAACATGGATAGCCAATGTGGTCATGGTGAAAAAGTCGAGCGGAAAATGGAGAATGTGCGTAGACTTCACCGATCTAAACAAGGCTTGTCCCAAAGGCGGTACCCTAGAGGATCGACCGGCTCGTGGATTCATTGGCAGGGCACAAAATCTGAGTTTTGTCGATGCTTATTCGGGTATCATCGGATACGAATGTGGTGGCGGACCAATTCACCGGCGTTCAGCTGCGGGAGGACTATCTTGCTACACCATGATGCCGCCGGGTTAAAGAATCACGAGGGGCCACATACCAAAGAATGGTGAATAAGGTGTTCGGTGACCAGCTAGGGAGAAACGTGGAAGCTTACATCGACGATATGGTGATCAAGACAAAGCAGGCCGACCATGTCGAGGACTTAAGGGAAACCTTTGCAAACTTGAGGAAGCACAAAATGAAATTAAACCCGGCAAAGTGCGCTTTTGGGGTAGTCGCTGGGAAATTCCTCGGCTACATGGTCAATGAGAGGAATTGAGGCCAACCAGAAAATAAAGGCCCTAACAACTATGGACCCTCAGGAGTGTATCAAGCATGTTCGAAACTTAATGGTCGGATCACCGCTCTCGGTCGCTTCATCGCCAAGTCGGCGGAGAAAGCCTACCATTCTTTAAGACATTGAAAGGGGAAAAGAAATTTCTATGGTCGGACGATTGTGTAAAAGCCTTGATGAGCTCAAAGAATATCTTGGCGGTAGCCTGCTCGGCATCCCCATCCACGAGGAAAAATTATGCGTATACTTGGCTGCATCGGACTCGGCGATTGGCGGTGTGTCGAGAGGAAGATAAGTTGCAAAAGCCGGTCTACTATGTGTCTCATGCCTTAACCGAGGTCGAGGAGATATTTAGAGATCGAAATTGGTGCTCGCCCTAGTAATTCTTTGCTCGAAAATTGAAAGCGTACTTCAAGCTCATCAGATAGTGGTCTACGGACCTCCCGATGAGACAAATCTGCATAAGCCGGACATGGCGGGAAGAATGCTAAAATGGTCGGTTGAGCTATCGAGTGCGGGATTGAATCTGGCCAGGAGAGCTATTCGAGCACGAGGTTTTAGCGGACTTTATCGCGGAAACTTCATTTACAAAAGGCGACCAAGGATAATGCGGAGGAGGGGACAGTGCGGCCAGAAGAAAGGCGAGGACAAGCTAACAAAGCTTAGACCACCAGAGCATTGGACTCTATTCGTGGATGGATCCTCGGGCACCACTAAAAGTGGGGCGGGAATCTCAATGATTACCCGAAGGGGGGAGTCGGCCCTTGAGTTCGGTTTCAAGGCTTCAAACAACCAAGCCGAATATGAGGCATTGGTAGGCGGTGTCGAGTTGGCAAGGAAGGGGCTGGGGAGAACATTGTGTCTGTGATGATTCCCGGCTAGTGGTCAAACAAGTTACGGGCGAATATGGGGCAAATCACCCGGTCTTGGCCAAATATCAACAACTAGTCCAGGCGCAACTCAAGGAATTCAAATATTGGGAGCTGGAGGCGGTGCGAGGAAAACAACGCCTGGCGATTTCTTGTCAAAAGTCGCTTACGGCGAGGACATCCCAGAAGTCGGTGATGTTCCTCAAAAATCCGGCAATCAGTGAGGAGAAAGTAATGATGGTCGAAGAGGCCCCGGGATGTTGGATCGACGAGATCAAAGACTACATCGAGCAAGGTATTCTACAGGGGATAAGGATAAGGCACGGATGGTAAGAAAGCCGAGCATCTTGGTACTCGGTTATTGGGGAATCTTTGTACAAGCGATCCAATCTGAAGCCCCATTGCGGACCGAGAAGCGGTCTGAGGCCTCTAGGCGAGGTTCATGAAGGGGAATGTGGAGGACACCCGGGAGCAAGAACTTTGGCAGATAAAATCAATTTTCACGGATACTACTGGCCGAGTATGAGGAGAGATGCAGCAGAGTACGTGAAGAAATGCGACAAGTGTCAAAGATTTGCAGATATTCCCAGACTCCCATCCATACCTCAGACACCGGTGATCGCGGCATGGCCATTCGATATGTGGGGGATAGACCTCATCGGTCCTTTCCCCAAGGCCAAGCACGGATGCGAGTTCATCATAGTAGCCGTGGATTACTTTACTAAATGGGTAGAGGCCAAGCCCCTGGCCAGCATCACCGAGGACCAGGCGGTGAGATTCGTATACGAGCAGATCTTCTGCCGATTTGGTCTTCCTCGGATAGTAGTCTCCGACCATGGTACCCAGTTCTCCAAAAAATTCACAGCGAGCTGCGAAAGGGTAAATGTCAAACACAGGATGTCTTCGGTGGCTCACCCCCAGGGCAATGGCCAGGCCGAGGCAGGAAACAAGAAAATCTTACATGCCCTCAAAAGAAATTTGGATGAGAAAAAGGGAATTGGCTCGAGCAGCTGCCAATCGTCTTATGGGGCATCAGGACCACTGTCCACGGCTCTACAGGCGAAACTCCTTTTGCACTTACCTATGGATCGGAAGCCATGGCTCCAGTCGAACTAGCGCTCCCCACGGCAAGAGTCACCTTCTTCGACCAAAGTCAAAACGAGCTGTCAAGATTATTGGACCTCGACAACATTGAGGAGAAGCGAATCGAGGCAAGACTAAGGATGATCAACTACAAGAAGCTCACAAAGAGAAACCATGACAAAAAGGTCAGACCGAGGAGCTTTTCAGTAGGAGATCTGGTCTTAAGGAAGATTGAAGCAACAGGCAAAAAGCTCGGCAGAAACAAGCTCTCTCCGAATTGGGAAGGACCACTGAGGGTGACCAAAGTTGTTCGAGAAGGGACGTACCGACTAGCAGAACCAGACGGAACACCACTAAAGAACCCATGGCACGCCGATCACTTAAAGAAATATTATCAATGATGTAACCTATGAATTGAATAGAGGAATGAAGAAATTTTATTATGTTTTGTGTTACCATGAAAAGACTTTCCCTCGGTACGCGAGGAAAGCCTCACTTGTCAAAAACAAAAGACCTATCCTCGGTATACGAGGATAGGCCCAGAAAAGACCTATCCTCGGTATACGAGGATAGGCCCAGAAAAGACCTATCCTCGGGAGGACCTATCCTCGGTATCACGAGGATAGGCCCGAAAAGACCTATCCTCGGTATACGAGGATAGGCCCGAAAGACCTATCCTCGGTATACGAGGATAGGCCCAGAAAAGACCTATCCTCGGTATACGAGGATAGGCCCAGAAAAGACCTATCCTCGGTATACGAGGATAGGCCCAGTAAAGACCTATCCTCGGTAGACGAGGATAGGCCCATAAAAGACCTGCCCTCGGTATACGAGGACGGGCCCAGAAAAAAGACCTATCTTCAATACATGAAGATAGGCCCCTTCGAAACCACAAACAAACTCTAAAAACTCAGACACTCCCATAAACTACAAGGATCACAAAAAGCAAGGCAACCGAATGACGACCTTAGCATAGATAATCAATAAACAAGAGAAAGTTAAAAGCTGTCAGAGATAATTGTTTGTTACATTGGCACGAAGGCCCAAAAAGCACTAAATCACGGCGAGGCAATGAATTGAGGGCGGTGGGGATCGGGTCTGGAAGGGAGCTCGGTGCTCGGCCGCTTCGACGTCACCGGCGAGCTGCTCCCTATTAGATTGCTCACCCAGGAAAGTCTGCATGGTCAGCTCAGGGTCAAAAGGAACATCTTCATTTCTCTTGATGGCCTCGATCACAGACAAAACATTCACATCTGAAGGCACCGGGGGTACCCACTCATTCAGACCAGCCTCTCGGTCCTCGCCGTGCACAAGCTGAAGCTCTTCATCTTGATAAGGGACCAAGACATGTCCTTGGCGAACAAACGAGCCCGAGAAAGGCTCAAGCCCCCAATCGACTAGCTCCCCCATCGGTACGCCATAAGCTGCTGCTGCACATCGGAGAATGTGGCGAGAACCTTTAGTATAATCTGGCACCGGTTCATCGAAAGTCCTCGCCATCCTTAAAATCTTGCCTGTGACCACCGGGCCGCTTCCAACTGGGCGTCAAACCCCATCACTTGTGCTAGGGCAGCATCCCTTTCCTTCATCGCGACCTCCCTCTCACCGACAGCCGAAGAAAGTTTTTGGCTGGTCCCCTCGGCCTCCCTCAAGAGCTCGTCGACCCGATCAGACAACTTGTTTCGCTGCCCTTTCACTTCCTCCACAAGCTTCATCGCATCGTTCAACTTGGCGGCCTTCTGAATGTTCTCGCCCTCCAAAGATGCGACCTTAGCTTTCAAAAGATTCAGCTCATCCTCATGCGAGCGGGCTTCTCGGCGGAGTTTCTTCTCACCATTCACTGACCGACCAAGACGGGTCGACAATGATTTCACCACAGCGCAAGCCTACAGTCATGAAAATCGAATGAATACCAAATAAAAACGAGAATGAGATAAACTTAGAGCAAAAGGAAGGAAAGAGGCTCACCTCGCCAGTTATCAAACCAAAACGACCAAGTAGCTGGGCCGAGCTGAGTGAGTTCATTATTCCGACCAAATCTTTGGGCGCAGCTCGGGACACCACTCCCTGGCCGAGCGTAGTGGTGATATCATCCCGGGCGGTAAAATCAAGGTTCCCCAAAGGGGGAACATCGGCAATAATCCTGGCCCAGTCCTTGGCCACATCTTGGTCGGCAGGCAGCTCAAAGTTATCGGCTAGCCAGGGAATACCGACTTCCTCGCAAACCGGAGAGCCCTCCTCCCCGGCCACAGATTTCCCCTTACTGGAAGAAGACAGCCGACCAGCATACCCTACCTCTTCATCTTCTTCAGCCTCTTCGTCAACGAGAGCCATTGCTTTCCTCTTTCTCGCAATCGACTTAGATCTCTGGAGGGAAGGATCAACAGCTGAATCAATCACAACGACCGAGGCCTTGGGAGGCACGGCCACAGGAAGGGGGGATGGAGATACAGTAATGGGAGCAGCCCTTTTTGACCCCGCTCCTCGCGAAGAGGCGGGTGCAGCCTTGGCAACCTTCGGAATAGGAGCAGCCACCCCCTCAGTCAAAGGAACGGTAGGCAGGGTATAGCCGGTCCTCATGTCCGACGCAACAGTCTCTAACACGGCCCGACGACTCACGGCCGACTCCTTACGGCTCCTCGTCAAGCCCATCCGAGCATCAAGACCCTTCATCGCTGAAAAACAGAAAATCCAAAGTTAAAACAAATAACGAAAGATGAATGAATGAATAAAGAAACAACAAAGGAAAAGGTGTTCACGGTGATCTGGGCAGGGCTGCTCAGCCCTCAGATTCCTACAAGATAAACAATCCTTCTTGAAAACCAACCCCTTGTGCACCACCCAGCCTGGGTAAGTATCAATGGCGGGCATAGCGCATCGGGGTTTAGTATCCTTCATGACCTTGGTCGACATCCCAACCAAACGGAGTAATTCTTCGGCGTTGGAAACCGAGCTCCAACTGAATACAAGGGGGTCCCCGCTCCGCACACCTAAATAACCCTCCAATGCCTGCTTGGCATTCTCCTCGTACTCGGTCAATGGGGGGGCAGCAGGCAGAGACTTGACCAAATCAATAGAATCACGAGGAAGGGGGAAATTCCATCCTCGCCGGCTCTCTACGATAAGTACCTTCTCGGCCCAATGTCCGGTCTTGCTTGGAGGCCGAGCAAACAAATTGACTCCATTATTATGATGTTTGCATTGGAGGCGACACAACGACATGGTCACAGCAAAATAATTCTTGAACAGAGGAAGAGTAGGTTCAAAGCCAAGTACTCGCAAACAGGCAGCGAAACTAACCAGGGACCTCACCAAGTTGAGGGATAGGTCTAAGGGATGAGCTCCGGCCTCGTCGGCTCGCATCAGGGATCAAGGGGCAATCTAAGCCCCGCTTCAAAAAAGGAGATATAAAAACCTACCCCGCTCCGAAGAAGCCTTAACTCAGGCAATGACAAACCCTCGGGAGCATACCCCCAAAAATCATCTGAACTATGGTTGAAGCTGAATGGCTGACTTTCGTCCCCCTGGGCAATATGATTGCGCCACCCCCTCAGCCATCTGCCACTGACCTTACCACCTACCTCGGTCGCATCCTCGCTAACCCTGGATTTTCCAGCTCGGGATTTCTTGCTTGTTTTGCTAACCCGATCTTCTTCCTCGGGTGCCGAAGAGGTACCAGCCATACCCTTTTTCCTCTTCTTGCTTGCAAGCTCCATATTCTTTTCCATCACTCTCTGGGCCTCGAGCTCGCTGTAAAAGATTTGGTAAAGGTCAAAATATGCCTGCTCCTCGACTCACGACAGGTACATCGAGCCCAAGAGGTCGGTCCTCGACTTTCCAGGACTCATCCTCGCGTGAGGGAAGTCCATCTAATTTATAACCAGCGGCCAATAAAAGCCTCTCCGCTTCACTAGGAAGGACGGCTTCCCAGTTCCCATCGATTTGTTTGTATACCCGAGAGAGGGTGGGGGACCGAGCATAAATCACCCCAGGATTAGCTCTTTTAGTCCGCATAACTGAAGAAAGGGCCGAGGGAGAAGGGATCCTCGGAGAAGACGATGAAGAAGACGAAGAACAAGTCTTGTACGCCTTGTTGGAGGAAGAATGGTCAAGGGTACGACGCGAGGACTCAGACCCAGAACTCATAAAAACGCTTGACAAAAACCTAAATATGGAGGTCAAACTAAAAGAAGTATACCTTCAACAAAGGATGATGACAAAGCAGGCGAAGGCGAGGGACGAAGACGGGAACCTGAAATGAAAAGCCCGCCGGAGTTAGTACGAAAAAGCCAAGAACCGTAACCGCTCGCCGGAAAATGAAGAGCGGCACTCCAAACCTACCGCAACAGGTCAGAAAAGGGATTACAAACTAAAGAAAAGTAAGCGAAACAAGAAAACGGACCTAAAAAACCACTTTGGAAAGAAGACCGGCGACTGGAAAGAGGTCAAACCGGCGAAAGGCCGGCAGGAAGAAATATCGCACGGGAATCACTTGAGCGGGAAAAAACCAGAGAAATAGGCAGAAGTGTGAAGAAGAAGCCAGGGTTTTCCTTTTATAGGATCCACGGACACATGGGTCGACCAGCAAGACGCGGACCTATCCCGCCAATCGAACGATGGCCGCATGGAAACGACGTCGGCGAAATTAGGGAATAACGGCGCCGTCACTTCAAAAATTAAATGAAAGTCGGCTTACGACGGCGGAAACACGCCATTAATGAGACGTGACCCCAACCGACGCCCCCAATCCGACCATCAACACGAGCTCGCCCCGAGGAACTAGTTGAAACCCGTCCTCGGCTTGTCCCCAAAAATTAAAACAGAGAGCATGATTGACACAGAAGATTCCGACCAAGGACAAGTCAAGTTATACTTTCCAAGCTTGGGATGAATCCTCGCACTCGGAAAGTCGGGGGCAACTGAAGGGACTCCACCACTCGCCTTCCACGTGACGGACACGTGGCTGTTAGAACAACGACACCTGGCAGCTACGCTGATATGGCGCAACTCGGCAACCATCCTCGACACGAGCACCACCGGGCCGACCAGGCCCAGGCCGAGCAGAATTACTCTGGACTAGCCAATTGTCATCAGGCAAACCTTATATGATCGGTCCTCGACCCTAGCCGACCACCAAGGGAAAACAGGGACCTAAGTCCCACCGACCTAAGCAAAGAAACGTTAGCACAGTACAAAGTACGCCAGATGGCCCCGTTCGATTGGAGAGACACCAACGTGCTCTGCGCCCGCCGCTCCACTTACAGTTGACCTGCCTGATACTCTGACAAACCTGGAAAAGAGAGAACCAATAAGAATCGGCCACCTCGGCCGACCAACGATCTGTCTCAACGTGCCGTCGCTTGTCGGCAAGCCGACTGAGAGGAGTATAAAAAGGGAAGCAACCAACTTCATAAGGTATGATATCGCTCACGCTTGGCATACTCTACCTTGAGCTCAAAACTATATACTGATTACTAAGGGTGATCACGAGTGGTACGCCTGTTCACTCCATTGTTATCCATCGACTCTCACGCCGGAGGGCTTTAGCCGATAACCTCCCTCCCAGGTGTTTTCTCTTATTTGACAGGCTCACGCAAGAAACCAAGGAAGACGATAGGGAAGCCAAAAGCAACAGCAGCCAGATATCCACCTCACCACTCCAACACAGACAATCTTCACCTGGACCAGTCCCACGTATACTCCACGTGTAGTCACCCAAACTTTGGCGTGATCAATACCTACCAACTTTCATGGAAGAAGGGCGTAGGTCTCGAAATTCTATCTGACCACGATAAAAAGAGAAAATCTAACGAACTGTATCTTCTTTTCTTGTCCTATCTCTAGTGAGAGAATGATTTCAGCCTTTAGTCTTATCACATCCAACTAGTAGTGATAGGAAAAGAGAGGATTGACTTCAAAAAACCTTCACGAGTTTGAGTGGCTGGAGTAAAAAAATTTAGCTTATGCCTGGAAGTTTTGGACTAACCCTAGGTCAGATTATTCAAAGACTTCAACAAATAAAATGGAGACTCACAATACTTTGATGATGCTTTACCTGTTAGTTTTTTTCCATTGCAGAAAAATCTTCGCCCCACTTTCAAAGTTGTAGTTCAGTCCTAATTATTATCATGAAAGGGCAATTCATGATAATAATAATGCACAAATTGGTGAGAGGGAGTGACAATGCATTTATTTTTGCATCCCAATGCAGCTATTTTGAAATTGCGATGTATTGTTTTAAAATTACAATGCATCAATTTGATATTCAAATACAAATGACAATTACGATGCACAAATTGAATTTTTCCATGTAGGCATCGTAAGTACGATGCGGGCATCAAATTTACGTCATCATACTTTCGAGGCATAAGATTCTAATGCACAATTTTAGATTTGTGTTACACATTTATTTTTTTCCCGATGCACAAACTTGATTTCCCAAGAAGAAATTTTCGATACACAATTTTGGATTACGATGATTGAAAGATACATACAAGTGGGTCACTTATGACACATACCAACAGGCAACAACAATTAAAAATAAGAAATAAAAAGATTCAACACAATGTCGCTCAAATTGCTTTTACAAGTGAAAAAGATTCTCTCTCTTGTCTCAGTCGCCAGGTTCTCTATTATCCATCACCAACAAACACACACTACTGTGTGTGAGAGAGAGAGAGAGAGAAATTCACGAATTCTTCGAGAGACAGAGGATGGTCTGCTCAGCCCAGTTGTTGTCTGTTTCGTATCTTTTACAGCCGTCAGTTCCGTACAGTGGAAAGTTCTTGAACTGTATATATCTCAAAGGAAATTTGAAATCGAGCCTTAAATGGCGATCAATGTCGTTGGATCTCGAATCTTCTTCATTTGCGTCTTCAATTGATTCTGATGCAGCTGATAAAAACGCCGCGGGGTAAAATCACACTGACGATGAGGCAGACCTTATTCAGGAGCGCTTTCATCTGCTGAGAGTCTTCTAAAACTCAACCATTGTCTCCTTACTAACTGCTTGTTTGGTGGAGCGTTTTGGTTAATACGTTGGCAAAAAACACAACGTTTTTTATTTAAAAGTGTTTCAATGCAGCATTTTGAAACACAACGTTTTAAAAATGTACAGCGTTTTAAAACATTTCAATTTGAAGCATTCTAAAAATATGTTGCGTTTAATAGGAAAGCAACTATTAAACCCCTTCATTTGCTCCCTCAACCAACAACCCCTCCATTACTCCCAAGTCCCAACTAGTTTTTTTAATCCGTGCGTTAAATGCACGTCAATTAAATTGTACATAAATAAGGATGATTGATTTATTAACAACTGGTTTTACATCCGTGCGTTAAACGTACGAGCATATATCTTTCTTAATTAAATTATATATATATAAAATGAAGATAATAAACAAAATAAAAAAATAAAGAAAAAATATGATAAATGGAACAAATTATATCGATATAATTGATATCATTTAATCCAATATTTTATAAATTGTTTAAGTCATTTTCTCGTTCATAATTTTATAGAATTTAATAATTAATATTTTTTGTTATTAAAATTTAGGATCTTAAATAGTATAAATAGTAATTCAAATGTATATTATTCTCTATATAACATATAGATTATTAAATATTTAAAGTGTGGTTGGTATCTACTACTATGATTTAATCATATATATTCTTATGATTTACTAATAAGTTATAATTAATTGTGGTTATTTGTAAAAATAAATTTTGTTTCGATATTATAATTTCGGATAAGATGAAAGAGACACAAAAGTTTCAAATACAGACAAGTCACATATGAAGATTTCCATAGCACACATTTTATAATTAATTGTGATTATATTTTATTTTGTAATCACATGTATTCAATGAAAATGTTTTTTATAGCACATTTGTTCTTATTCCAGTGTTATTTGCTCATTTTAATTAATCAATAAATTAAGTACGCACCAAAATATATTTGTATTTACAGATTTTCACATAGGTGGCTACTCCTATTAAATACTACTACATAGAAACTTGATATTTTCTACAACATGTGCATATTTGCATATTTTCAATAAATCTTGAGAGTTATGTAATCAATTAATCAGATTTGTGTTCTTAATGCATGCTAACTACTATATAATAATACTTAAATATGACTTTCCTTTTTTAGCAAGTGCATTTTGGCAGGATTTTACCTCTTTTAGACTACCTAGCTTATATATATATATATATATATATATATATATATATATATATATATATATATATATATATATATATATATATATATATATATATATATATATATATATATATATATATATATTACACATAAGTATATCACTAATCATTATAGATTCTAAAAAAAAATCCTTATACACAACATTTGTTGTTTATTAGTTGGTTTTTCATCTTCACTGCATATCAATATCTTCAAACCAAAATAATTTGTTACTTTAGAAACTACGACATATAATTGTTCATGACTAAATACTGATTTTTTCAAAAAGTGACATGCGTGCAATTATTGCCTTTGGTACTTGTTAATTGTCATTGCATATGATACAAGTAATGTAAATTATCTTCTTTGAAACTTGAAAGACAGTCTTATATCAGATAAAGTTAATTACAATCTTGGGATAAAAACATTTTCTCCAACATTGTTTCCTTTCAAAAAA
Organism: Codonopsis lanceolata; assembly: GCA_013146195.2. Taxonomy (NCBI): domain Eukaryota; kingdom Viridiplantae; phylum Streptophyta; class Magnoliopsida; order Asterales; family Campanulaceae; genus Codonopsis; species Codonopsis lanceolata. The sequence goes on along the minus strand of CM028378.1, from coordinate 27,175,416 downwards.
ATTGTTTCAACAATGTAATCCCCATGATTTATGATGATTATTAGTCTTGTTCAATTGCACAATCTTGCAGCATGGTCGGTGTTTCTCAATAATATTACTGGAATACTAATTTTAGGTGTCAATTCATGATCTGATAACACCGAGCACTTTATACTATTAAAAAACTCTTTATAATGAATATCTTCGAATAAATTTGAATTTTTTCTGCTCTGCAAATAGAATCTGAACTCAAATAAGTTCTTCCTTTTGAATAATTACTTTTATTAAATTATATTTGTATTTTATGAATAAAAAAATTTATGAGAAAAAAATAAGCTAAAATCAAAATAATGAAATTATTTTTACCGTTAACTATTATTTTTGTTTTGTAAATTATTTTGATTTTAATAACTTCCATTATATATTTTTTGTTTTATTGACTTCGTAACGATTATTTTTGTTTTATTTTTAAGAATTAGTTTTAAGAAAAAAATTTGCTTCGTAATTTGTTATTATTATTTTGCTAACCTCATTTTAAATTGTTTTGTTTATTGACTCTGTAACTATTATTTTTGTTTCATTAAGTATTTTTATTTTACTAACGTATTTTTGTTTTACATAACTATTTTTAAGAATTTATTTTAAACTTTTGTTCCATAAATTATTTTTATAATTTTACTAACCTCAGTTTAAATTCTTTTTGTTTTATTGACTCCGTAACTATTATTTTTGTTCCATCAAATATTTTTATTTAACTAATGTATTTTTGTTTTACATATCTATTTTTAATAATTTGTTTTTTAAAAAAATTCCATAATTTTTTTATTATTATTTTAGTAACCCCAGTTTAATTTTTTTTATTGACTTTGCAACAATTATTTTTGTTCCATTAAATATTTTTATTTTACTAACGTATTTTTGTTTTACATATATATTTTTAAGAATTTGTTTTAAACTTTTGTTCCATAAATTATATTATTTTACTAACCTCCGCATTAAATTATTTTTGTTTTGTTGATTCTGTAACTTTTATTTTTATAGTGGCTTGTTCCAAAAATTATTTTTATTTTACTAACCTCTTATATTTTTGTTTTCTTGACTCCGGAACTATTATTTTTGTTTCAGTTACTACTTTTTATATTTAAAGAGAGAAAAATGTTTGAACATAATTAAAATGGATGAGATGATGGTGATGAGAGAGAAAATATGGAGGAGACGGGAGAGGAACAGAGAAATACAACCAGAGAAGATATGAGAGAGAAAGAGTGAAATGATAACTAAAAAGTCAATAATTCAAAAGAGATTTTTGAGGGAGAAATCTACCTTTGTCATATATATATATGGAGGAGACGGGAGAGAAACAGAGAAATACAACCAGAGAAGATATGAGAGAGAAAGAGTGAAATGATAACTAAAAAGTCAATAATTCAAAAGAGATTTTTGAGGGAGAAATCTACCTTTGTCATATATATATATATATATATCTCCCTCCAACACTAACTTACATATCATTTTAAAAACGAAGAACTCCAGACCCTTCACTCAACTCGTTGTATAATGTATTATGATGATTGTAATCTCAATGAAGAGAAAAATGTTAACAATGATGATTATTTTAAGGTAATGCCATATATACATATTACATAACATTTTTTTAAAAAATGTTTTTATTAAAAAAACCAAACAGCCGCTAGATAGTAGCGGGATGTCCTATAAAACAACCGCTTACAATTAGCGAATGTACTATAAAATAGTCGCTGCTCTGTAGCAGAATTCCTATAAAAAATTTACCCTTTAGTAGCGGCAGTCTTGACAAATAGTTGATATCCAGTTGCAGTTGTTTGGTAAAACATCCGCTATTCCTTAGCGGATGTTTTACTGGAAATTGAAAAAAATTGAACTGGCAGAACACAAAGATCTAATTAAAGGTAATAAAAAACATAGTAAATTGCAGCAACTAAAATGAGTGAGAGAAGGGAGATCGTACCTTGATGTTGAGATAGAGATGAACAGAGAGCTCCTCGATGTTGAACATGAGAAGAAACATAGTCAGCGAGAAGGAGACAATGAGACACAATCAAGATGGGGACGGGAAAGGAGAATTTTGTTTGGGGGAGAAGGTTTTGGGGGGAGAAGTTTAGGGAAGGAGTTTGGAACTCTTTGTCTCTGCAATTCGTTATCACGGAGATAGGGAGGAAATTGGGAGGGGGTGGGAGTAATCTTTGTCTCTGCAATGTAATGGGGGGAGTTGGTGAGTGTCACGCCCTGGAGATCGTGATTACACGATTCACGAGACGTGAAGAACAAAACTGAACACAAATCTAAAGTAAAAGCCAAATCCAAGAAAGAGTTCCTGTCAAAGTAGACCAAAATACCGTATATATACCACTCTGTACGAGTACATCAAAGCAATTATCCTTTGGATACAAAGAAAACCCAAAGAGTCCAATGACAACCCAAATATTCAAGCCTCTAAAAACTTTATACTATAAACTATACAAATCTACACTAATACAATGTCCAAAGGTGAGCTGACTCATGCATCACTATACAACTTTTAACTGCAAAACCTGAATTAGACACCAAGATTCCCTCTAATTATCATCTGGAAGGAAGAAAAGAGAAAGGGTGAACACAAATTACCCAATAAGGAACCTGCCAACATTAAAGGATATGATAGTGTATTGAAATTGTATCGAAGTGACTTTATCAATATGATAACAATAGTTGTGAAACAAAATCAAAAGTTGTGAAACAAAGCCAAACAATCATATCTCTATCGAAGAGTGGATGTAAAATAATGATAAACGATGATATCAAATCAAATTCCATAACACTTGAGCCAACCAAATGCCCAATACAATAACACTCGACGTTAAGATACAACAAATCACACAAAACCAACCCCTATTAGGCCAAGGAACCTATCCCGGTCGACAGCTAAACCTATAGTTCTGAAACCAACTGTGACAACCCGACCCGGACCCCAATATAAGATCCCTAGATCGTGCCGCCAAAATGCGCGACATACAAGCAAAGGGTAAGGCTATAACAACGATACGTCAACGACTCAACAAATACGGAAGCAAATAATACAATGGTGCCCGAGCTAACAAGCTCCAACTAAATAAGACCTAAGAAATAGAAAATCTCACAGTCCAAAAATTTAAAGCACGTGACGCAACATTTTACACGTATAATAAAACCACCTGTTATGCAATTAAATAACACAATTAAACCAAGTCATCGGCGACGTTACAACTGGAACCCAACATTAACTAAGTCTACAACTCTAGTCTACACACTCTACGGCTAAACATGCTAGAGTACAAACATAATCAAAGATACAATACAAACTCACTATGGATATGAATAATATAGTTATACAAAATGGCTCGACCAATATCCGTCGGCTCACAAAAGACTAAGTACCAACATTACAAGTATAAGTACCAAATAAACAACCATAAGTTTTACTACCCATAGTGAAGTTTATATAACTTCACTTCCCATTCGTCCTTTCCAAAACAAAGGCTACAAACTATAAACTAATAGCAACCTCCTCAAAAGAACCACACGTACTATTGTAGACTCGACGAATTCTTTCGAATCACAAACTTGGTTCGGATCTTAGGAAAACAAAGTAAATAGAGTAAGTCGTAAAGACTTAGTAAGCTACTAAAAATGCAATGTTATGGCATGACATTACTTAAGAAAACATATGCATATCATGCTGTCCTCATAATATAACATCTCATCGAATAATCCTCAACATATGCAAATTTTATCAATAGTCACATACAACATTGTTCTACATAATTTTTCATAAAGTAATTTATATCAAATAGAGTATGATTCTCATTCCCAATATGTATAATATGTTATCTTCATATTGTAACATTTCATCAAATGATCATCCACATAAACCAATTATACCGTAAGTCTCATAATACATCATTCCACATAGATCGTACAATAAATCATATAAAGAAAACAATGGTTTCCATTCTAATTATGAATAACATGTTATATTCCTAGTATAACATTTCATCAAACAGTAATCATCTCAGACAATTCATATCATGAGTCACGTAGCACAATATTTCACATGAGTGCTCGTAAAATAAATCACATAAGAGAGAATATGATTTCCTTTTCGCTTTCGACGTGTAGCTCTTGCAAAACACGTGCAATTAATGTGTCCTTGATATCCTTTTTGTGGTATCGACGTCCCCGAGACATTCCCTGCTCGAGTTCCATAGCTATCAAGGTCATGTGTATTACTATAACAATGATCAGTTACATCCCCACCGTGGCCATCGATGGAGGGGTGTGTGCAAACCCGACACGATGATCCATTGCAATCACGAACCCCATAATTCATGAAGACAATGAATCGTCCCACCAAAGACTCAAACAAGACGACGCCAGCTAGACTCAAACGCAAACACAGGTAATGTATACAGTATACTCGAATGCTCAACCAAAGGAAGAGTACGAAACGACACACTAATCCAATTAAATATGTATTTATTTTTCAATCACATAGTTATGTATTTCATTTCTAACTAGCACATAAACACATTAGAGCAATTATATCAAGTCTCTAATACCCAAGTGTTCTTCATACACTTAACATGCTCCGAGTCTTGATCTCCATCAAATGAACCCCATATTTCGTAGGACATAAGGATGTAGTTCTCTATAGTCATACTAATCCAATCGTTGACTCCGTTGAGTCATTTCTATACTTTCTAAATTCTAGGGCATAGAAGCTATTTGCAATATATCCCTCTTACGCTCATGATCTAAAGTTCATAACTACGTTCTCAAGCATCATATTTCAAGCATGTATCTCAAGATATAAATTTATCTAGCATGCTCTCAACCAAAATAGAAATTTATCTAGCATGCTCTCAACCAAGATAGAAATTCATCTAGCATGCTCACAACCTTAAATATATGAATTAAGGTTGAACAACTTACTTTAATATACATGAAGATCAACTTAATCAATTAAAGCCAATCATTACATTTGAAGCAGGGCCGGTCCTGAACTTTTGGGGGTCCAGATCGAAAAGAAAAAAAGGGCCCTTGAAACATTATAAAAATAGGTTTTTAGACGAACAATTTTTTGACTTTTTATAATTTAAAAGATATAAGTAGTATTGAAGTTGGTAATAAATAAATAAAAATACTTAACCACAACCATTATACTTACAATGCAATTGGAGGATAGTATTTTTTTAAATGATTATTTACGTAAACAAAATAGTATATGAGATTATTTACCCAAAACGAGAAAATATATGATATAATATGCATTAAATAAAATTTAATAATTAACCGTACACCCAAAAAGAAAAAAACCAAAATTAGCATTAATAGGACTTGAACCATAGACCTTTACTTCATTATTACTACCAATCCATTGAGCAAAAGAAAATTTTATGTACTTCAATTACATTATTTACTTTATATGTAATAAAAATTAGCCTACATCTATAAAATTGAGCCCTCTTAAATTGGGGGCCCTGTTCCGTCGGGCATGTTGAACCCCTCCAAAATCGGGCCTAATTTGAAGCATGTAATCCAAAATAACAATTCATCTAACATGCTCACAAGCCTTAAACATACAACCATATGTAACTCTAATAATCCTTAAATACTCAATTGAAACCCCCACAATGTTTCATAACACAAGTAATATCATTTAATGTATAAGAATCATGTCCAACCATGGATTTCTAGGCAATTACATAACTATCATGCTTAAAGTCTAAACTTACAAAATGAAGCTTAATAACATACTTTAATATACATGGAAATAAACCTACACATGATCTAACAAGTTCACATTTCCAAAATTCCAAAACATAGGCATATAAAGCATACATGTGTACTTATTGACCTCAAATAGCAAGCACTTTGTTTTCCTTAGGGTCAATAAATCCAAAATCCAAAATCCAAAAGAAGAGAAGTAGTAGCTTACCTTCAAACTCCAAACAAGAAAGAAAACGGAAATGTAAACGATTGGAAGTAGATTACTCTTCAAGCTCTTCAATTCTATGGTCTTGGTTTGAACAATGGAGAAGAGGAACTAAGGAAGCTCAAGCAAACTGTTGATCCTCATAGGTTCTAGATTTGGTTGAGTCATATTCTGATTCTATTGTACAGTGGCTAATAGGTCTGCGTACCGATTAGTGTGGCAACTGTCTTAGAATCAAGGTTGTTTAGAACTGTTTTAGTGTTAGTTTAGGCGCGGATAAGCATGCTTCAACAGCAGCCTTGGAAGAACAGCAGACTTTGAAGTCTGCTCAAGAGCGAAAAATCAAGACTAGCCAAAACATGGAGTTATGTCTCATAAAGTCTTATCTAGATATTTTTCAAATATCTAGTCAAAATATCTTCATCAGATTTCACTCCAAAGAAGTCAACTACATACTGACAACTGTCCAGTCTGTCTCCTGAATCATGAAGTCTGAAGACATTACCCCTTTTGGCTAAGAAGACTTTCACAGCTGCAACGCCTGCAACCTGAAACCTTACTCTATTTGGGAATGTCTTCCCTGCAAACACTGCATCTCTGATGCCTGTGCCGCATACATCCCCCAAAGCTCTGAATTGCATTCAATGCAATAGAACGTTGGACACAGTTTCCTCTGCCTCAGTCCAATGGTCCAAAAGATCTCTCTGGTATTTATTCAAGTTTTGAAGATCTGAAAACATAACTCTTGCGCATTTAAACATTCAAGCTTCATCTTCAACACTCAAGCATTCAAGAGATCAAAAGGACAAGAACTAACACTTCACCAAACTTCCTGAAGCTGCAGATCTGCCAATCTATACTCCATTTCAGCTTCATCTAGTTTGATTTTAAAAACTGTTCTTTATTTTAGCACGTGAGAAAACAATTAATCATTGATTGTTTCTCTCACCATTATACACTTGGTTGAAAACTCATTTTGTACACGATCAATTAGAGATCTTACTTATAAACCTAGTGGATAAACAAGTGCACCTTTTAAAATCCAAAGCTAACCACTTTGGTAGTGGACGTAGTACTATTCACAGTACGAACCACTTCTAAACTCTGTGTTCTGTCTGATATGTTTCTATCTTTCTATTAACTGCTGTTACTTATCATAAACCACTACTGAATCTGTGCTACTTAAGCAGCCTACCAGTCAGTTCAGAACCTCTTTAGTTTTCCGCTGCATTAACACTTCTTGTAACATATTTTTAAGAAATCATTCAGAAGTGTTTTGAAAAGTTTTTAATAAAAAGCAACTAGGCTATTCAACCCCCCCCCCTTCTAGCCTAGATTGAGCCTATTTCGGGACCAACACAAACACTCCAAGAACCCTAGCTATCTCCAAGGAAGAGATCTCTCACGTTTTTGGAAGAGGAAGGCAGTAAACGAGGCTCCCAAGGCTGGTTATGGCTTATATGGAAGTCAAACATTGAGTGGGACAAGTGTCCCAACAATGTAGAGAATAAAAATATGATTTTTGGCTTGATAATCTCCTCATTACACCCACTTAGATCACACTTAAAACTAAGCAATCATGTTAAGATATGATTAGGACTAAGTAGGGTGGATCAGGGAAGGTTTAGAGTGGGTTCATTAAGGGCAAAATGGGTAAAATCATCAAATTAGGAAATTTGCTTGAAGCAGAGTCGGGGCCAGGCGGTCGCCTGGTCCCTTTCACTGCCTGCTCCTAAAATCACCAACATCACTTGCTGGAAAATGGGCGGTCGCTTGGTCCATATACAAAGCGAACGCCTGTTCTGGAAGGAAGAAAAAGGCTTGAAATGAAGTCCAATTGGTCCCCAACTCAACCCCAATCAATCCTAGGGTGAAACCACCTCCAAAACAAGTCCGAAACAAACAACACCCGAAATGAACCGGAACAAGTCACAACAACTTGCAAATGAAATGACGAATGAGCTAACAACCAAACGAGCAAGATCAAGAGACTTAAAACACGTTAAGAGGACAATGAATAGGCTTGAATACTTCTAAGAAGTTAAACAACAACTAGGAGAATAAAAACTCCAAAAGACGTATAGGCTTGAATACTTCTAAGAAGTTAAACATCAACAAAGGAAGAAATATGAGCATTGCACGCAAGTCAAGCTAACCATGAATCGGGGTATTCCAGTAACAACTCAAATTGTATCTAGCGGAGTAGCAAAACAAATATAATTCATCGATTCCAAATGAGGTGAACAACGAAGAAACAATAACAACCTCAAATCCAAAGTTGGTAAGAACAATATCTTTCAAAGATTTTGAATAACAAGAATCGAATGGTAACTATGTTGACAAGAACCCTTACCTCAAGTTCGAGACAATCCAAATACCTAATTAACAAGCTAACACGCTCCGATCTAAGCATATAACACAATGAAATGATTTAAGAACCAACTTTAAATACTATGCTTTCAACAATGAACATTAACTGTTATCATTACAAGTATAATCTACAATATTAAATATGAACACAAAATATGACTCTCAAACTAAGTCCATTAGAAAGTACTCCAAAAAATAATCAATTTAGGCTTTTGAACTCAATTCCGATTTAAAATAAGTAAATTATGACCATTCAAAGTTAGTAACATTTTCTTAAAACTTATAAGGGTTATTATGAAAATTCCTAAATTGTGAGGACCAATCTGCAATTTCGAAATTATGTTATTTCCTACCTTTAGATAACCTAGTTGATCTGTAACCATCGTTTCACAACCATTCCACTGATTTGTATCACTAAATTATCTCAAACTACTTTTTTTAACCAGTGCGTTAAATGCACGTTATTCATCTTTTTCAACTAAATCGTATATAAACAAAATAAAGATGATTAAAAAATCTTAAAGGGTAGAATAAGAAGAATCAATTTATTAACAAATACATATCACTAATCATTATAGATTCTAAAAAAAATTCCTTATATACAATATTTGTTGTTTTATTAGTTGGTTTTTCATTTTCACTGCATATCAATATCTTCAAATCAAAACAATTTGTTACTTTAGAAACTGCGACATATAGTTTGTCCATGGCTAAATATTAGTTTCTTCAAGAAGAGACCTATCGACGTGCAATTATTGACTTTGACACTTGTTAATTGTCATTGCATATGCTACCAGCAATAGAAATTGTCTTCTCTGGAACTTGAAAGTTAGTCTTACATCAGATGAAGTTTTTTTTTACAGTTTTTTTTGTAGGCCTTTCCCCTAAGGGGGCATGAGAAGTAATCGAACATGAAACCTTACATTTTGTAAAGCCACAACTCTACCACTTGACCACCCCTTAGGGTCTACATCAGATGAAGTTAATGACAATATTGGGATAAAAACATTTTCTCAAACATTGCATCCTTTTAAAAATTTTGTTTCAACAATATGATCCCCAAGATTTATGATGATTAGTCTTGTTCCATTGCACAACCCTGCAGCATGATCAATTTTCTCAATAGCATTACTGTAACACTAATTTTAAATGTCAATCAATGGTCTGACAACCCGAACACTTTATGCTATTCAAAGACTCTGTAGAATGATGTCTTCAAACAAACTTGGATTTTTTCTGCCCTGCAAATAGAATCTGAACTCAAATAATTTATTCATTTTGAATGATTACTTTTATTAAATTATATTTTTATTTTACGAATAAAAGAATTTCTGATAAGAAAATAAGCTGAAATCAAAATAACGAAATTATTTTTACTGTTAACTATTATTTTTGTTCCATAAATTATTTTGATTTTACTAACTTCCATTATATTTTTTGTTTTATTGACTTCGTAACTATTATTTTTGTTTTATTTTTAAGAATTAGTTTTACGGAAAATTTTTGTTCCGTAAATTATTTTTATTATTTTACTAACCTCAGTTTAAGTTGTTTTTGTTTTATTGACTTTGCAACTATTATTTTTGTTCCCTCAAGTATTTTTATTTTACTAATGTATTTTTGTTTTACATAACTATTTTTAAGATTTTGTTTTAAACTTTTGTTTCGTAAATTATTTTTATAATTTTACTCAGTTTAAATTATTTTTGTTTTATTGACTCCATAACTATTAAGTATTTTGTTCCATCAAATAATTTTATTTTACTAATATATTTTTGTTTTGCATAACTATTTTTAAGAATTTGTCTTAAACTTTTGTTCCATAAATTATTTTTATTATTTTAGTAACCTCAATTTAAATTGTTTTTGTTTTATTGACTCCGTAATTATTATTTTTATTCCATCAAATATTTTTATTTTACTAACTTATTTTTGTTTTACATATATATTCTTAAGAATTTGTTTAAAACTTTTGTTCCGTAAATTATTTTATTTTACTAACCTTCGCATTAAATTATTTTTGTTTTGTTTATTCTGTAACTTTTATTTTTATAGTGACTTGTTCAATAAATTATTTTTTATTTTACTAACCTCCTCTTATATTTTTGTTTTCTTGACTCCAAAACTATTATTTTTGTTTTAATTACTAATTTTTATATCTAAAGAGAGAAAAATGTTTAAATATAATTAAAAGAGAGGAGATGATGATGATGAGAAAGAAAATAGGGAGGAGACCGGAGAGAGAAAGAGAAAGAGAGAAAATATGGAGAAGATAGGAGAGAGAAAAAGTGAAATGATAACTCAAAAGTCAACAATTTAAAAGTGAGATTTTGGAGGGATAAATATCCCCTTGCTATTATATTTATATATATATATATATATATATATATATATATATATATATATATATATATATATAATCAATTACCTGACCATATTGATTTAAACAATAATTTTTGAAGAAAACATATTGATTATTAACATGGAACAATTCCAATATCAAATCAATACTGAAAGTTTACCAATAATAATAAACATGTTTCACTAACAAGAGTACGAATCAAACATGAATATTATAGAAGTCATGAGTGAAACACATGCAATCCTCCTGACAAGTCATAAGCGAACAGAGACCAATCACTAATCATCTTAGCATAGCAGACGAGCACCCATCTCCATGAAGTCTAAGGGCCAAGAATACACCGAGCATGCAGAAAGATCAAAGTGTGCATGCTCACCGTGCTTGGTAGTTCAGTAACGGTCGTCTTGGACGTGGGCAGTTACCTCCGAGAAACTCGCCCCCACGTTCAAGACTTGGCTATTAATGTTCCCGCCTTTCGCGCCCGGTATTCAATGGGTAGTTTCTCAGCTCTCCAAGTTGGCTATATAAACCCCTCCAAATGAAGGAGGGAGGTATGTTATCTTATACACATGCTAAACTCTGTCAAATTGCTTACTCAATTGAGTGTTCACGGATTCACACGCCGGAGTGCATTTGCAGGGTAAGCCTCTGCCTAGTTCACGGTTCGTGTTTGTTTTCTTGATAGGTTTGAGACTTGAAGTTGTAGATAGAATTGAAAGCCAGATATCCAGATTGTCAAGCCAAGTGTATCCGACTATTTTGGATACATTAGAAACAATACGTGATTAAACTGATACATGTATAGTGTCTCTTACCTCCAAAGAAGATAATATCAATCGATAAAAATATATTAAAATCCTTCTATAATAATTCTCAACCCGCAAATCTATGGTGTCATAATAATTGTCATTAGCTCATTTGAAGAACACACACACTCTCTGGCCGCCGCTCTCTCTCTCTCTCATACTTGGCAAGGAAGAAACAAAGAAATGGTATTACTCCCCCTCTCAGTACTCAATAGTTAGTAGCGTAGAATTGACAGGAGATACAAGTCTCAGCAAATATGGCAGGACCCACCTGAAGGCTTTCTAAGAGCATCATCATTGTATAAAATTCTTACACAACTTCTTAGCTGGGTCCCACTACCACCTATACATTTTTATCTTCTTACCCACTTAAAAATATATCTTCCAATTGTATAATATTCTTACACATCTTTTTACAAAAAAATTATTAAATTTAACACCATCCCACATAAATACAAAACCCTCCCCCACTCCCCCACACACACACTCCACAAAGTCAACATCAGCCGCCCCTCTCTCCTTCCTCTCTCCCAAAAATTTTCTTCCTATTTAGGAAGCCCTCACCCTCTCTCTCCTAATTGGACAAATTAAGAAGAGGCTAACCATTGTTAGTTACCCTCTTCCTACTAAGAAGAAAGGGTAAGAAGAAACAATGGTGGTGCCCTAACCAAATTTCTTCACAATAAACCGGTTCAATACCATAACCCATTTATTAATTTATTAATATAAAACATGCACAAGACTTTAATTTAATACTCTATCCGTCCCTAAATTATCGTCCTAGTTGACCTGACGCACGGTTTAAAAAAACAATTGACTTGATTATTTATATTGGTTTAATGTGTAGTTTACTTTAAAGCTCATGTGTATGTGACTTATAATTAAAGTATGATGAAAAAGTAAAGGTAAAGTGGTAAAAGTGATGTTCTAAAAAGGGTGTGTATATATATATATATATATATATATATATATATCTAAAGTGAGTCAATAAATATCATTTAGTCAAATATGTTTATTACTTACTAGCCCAATGAAAAAATTATCAATATTATATTTTCATAATTAAATCAATAACACAATATAAATACATCATTAATTAATTCCTTAATTACAATAACAACTCATATGTAATACAAGTTAAAATATAATTATCAATTGGAGGTTTGTTAATTATCATTTTCTTTTAAATGGAGTGAAGGGCACGTAGATAATTTTAACCATTAAATGACATTACATTTAGTGTTTTAGGTGTTACGTTTAGGTGTTTTGTATAGTATATACGAAGCTTTATGTAATCACATTTTGTTCATTAATGGTATCTTCATTCTTTTACCCAAAAAATATACTTTACGAGTTAAAAACAATGGTGAAATTCAGGTCGGTCTCATGTGGTGAAATTATAACCGGAAAAGTTCATGATTTTTTTTTAAAAACCGTTAAAGTACATTTGGGGGGGAAGGGGTCCCAATGAGCAAATAATAAGCTAGAAGGGGGGTTGAATAGCTTATTAACACTTTAAAACTTTTAAAGTAAGTTCCTTGAAAGTTACTTGCAATTATGAAAGAATCAAGTAGCGGAAGACCTCGCAAGACCTCCGATGTTCTTGAAATGGAAGAAGTAAACATTTCAATAATTAAGAAAGGAAATAACAGTATTTTGATGGTTCACACTATAAAGAGTGCACGTCCACCGAGGTAGTCAAACTATGTTTTCCACTTAGATCAATTACAAAGAATATCCCTAATGGATCGTCGTTGTAGGAAGTAAACAAAGTATAAAACAATAAATGTTGAAGAAGCTTCTTGTTGAAGAGGACTTCTAGAAGGATCTATTGAGATGCATTCTTTTTAAGTTTCGATTGAATATGATTGATCGATCTTTTCGGTATTTGCAAAAGATCCGTTGGAGAGAAGACTTCAATGCATTAAATGCATGGGGTCGATCGAGGATTTCGTCTTCACAGATAACTCTAATCATTTCGAGATCCCGATCGGATCTCCGACGATGCTCCTTTATTGTCCTTGACAGTCGAACTTGGATTAATTCAAATATCAAATGAGAATAAGTGAATATCCAGAGCTATCAAGGAACGTAAAGCGGTCAGTGGACACGAGGTCTACCGATCTTAAGTTTGAGTCTTCAGGTGAAGCTGGTCTTCATTTTGTTCAAGGCTGGGTGGTGAGTCTTGAAGAAATTTAACAAAGAATCAACGGGGGAAGGACAAAAATATCATTAATGTAAAACATTGGGCATGAAGGCTTGCATTGAAAGATGCTTGCATGAAACTTTTGTCGTAAAAGTTTCATAATATGATTTCGTTCAAGATTTCTCGGATGAACAAAGAAAAGATATTAGGAGGAAGAACAATGCAATGAGGTTTGAGAAGGTATGGAAGTTGGAGAATAAAAGCTAGAAAACTGGAGAAGATGGAAACAAAGATTGAGGAGGGAATTTTAGTTTTGAAAGAGGAAAAAATGGAGACAATAAGGCAGATGTGTGTTTGGATTGATTATCATCAGGGGCGGTGCGATTATCTCAAGAAAGCCCTCACCAAAGTCGGTACATCTTGCAACGAAGATAAACTAATACAAGTTGTCATTTTCAATGTGATATTGTCATTTTTCAATTGAAAGTTGTCATTTTTAATAACCGTGTATTACACATCAGCACATCAGCAAAAGATATACTCATATATTTTATTATTATCATGTACATATTTAGATTATTCTTGACACCTTAATTATAGTATTGATTAGCTTAATTATAGGTTTGATTAGCCAAAATGATAGGGATGTAAAACCATTGTAAATCTATATACGTGTGAATAAGAAAGGGAAAGGCACGGTTTTTTGGATTCTTTCATGGTATCAGAGCAACTCCCAATCCTAAAACCCACTTCTTTCTTTTTCTTGTCAGCAGCAACCACCCTCTTCTTTTCCTTTTTTTCTTGTTAGCAGCAACCACCCTCTTCTCCTATGGCCGAAAGTCTTTCACCCGCCTGTTTACCAATGTCAAGAACTTCATTTCACTCACCCTTGAAATGGAGAAAGGACACTACTCCTCGTGGGCGGGGGTTATTCAAAATTCAACTGTTGTGCCTTCGAGGTTCTCGACCACATTATACCACTCTTGACTCTCACCGATAGCCTCTGCCACTGCAAAAAGCAAGGAAACGGAGGCTCTCTAGAAACGCCTAGATGCCATTGTCCTTCAATGGATCTATGGTACCATTTCCACAGATCTGTTGCATACGATCCTTGAGCCAAACACAACGGCTCAGAAGGCATGGGAACGTTTGCAGAACATTTTCCAGGACAATAAGAACTCGCGTGCGGTCTACTTGGAGAATCAGTTCACTGCCGTCCACCTCGACAACTTCCCCAATGTGTCTGCTTATTGTCAGGAACTCAAAATGCTCGCGGATCAACTCACTAATGTCGGCTCTCCAGTCACGAACCAAAGGATGGTTCTTCAACTCATTGCGAGGGCTTAATGAGAACTACGATAACGTGGCTACCATCATCCGCAAAGTGACCCGTTACCCGGTTCTATGAAGCCCGATCCAAGCTTATTACGGAAGAGACACGGAAGGCAAAAGCAGGCCGGCTGCTGGCTGCCATTGCCCGCCGTAGCCCTCCATGTAGCCTTCGCCCCGGCGTCGTCACTCCAGTGTCGTGGGCGGCTACGCCATCATCTCCTCCTCGCAACAACTTTGGGAACAATTCTGGGAACAAAAGGGGCCAGCAGCGGAACAATGGAAATGGAAAGGGCAAGAACAATGGGAAAGGTAAGGGGCGTGATGGCAGCTCCTCATCCAGCAATTCCTCAGGTCACCAGAACAACCGCAACCAGCAGTGGGGACAGATTCCACCATGGGCAGCGTGGGGACCTCACCGCTGTCTATTCCACCATGCCCCATATCCTACATCAACACAGTCGGTCCCTCCTAATCGACAACCAGAATTCTTGGAGCCCGTCGCGCAAGAAGCCTACGGTGCTCATGTTCCCTCCACTATGCTCATCCACCTATGCTCGACCGACATTGAATGCGCCATGCACACAATGTCACTCAATACTCCGTCGAGAATGGCTCATGGACACCGTGCAACCTCGCACATGACAGGTCTCAAGGTGCGCTCTCACCTTATTTTGATTTGAGCAATACTCCATGCAATATTATTGTTGGTAGCGGACACAAAATCCCTATTCATGGTTATGGACATGCATCTTTATCATCCCTCATTCTTTTCGTCTTCATAATGTCTTGCATGCCCCTAAGCTCATTCGTAATTTAATTTCCGTCCGTCGTTTTACCTCGATAATAATGTGTGCGTGGAATTTGATCCTTGTGGTTTCTCGTGAAGGATCTCAAGGCAGGGAGTAACCACTTTGAGATGTAACGACTCAGGTGATCTTTATCCATTTTCTCCCATCGGTGCTTCCCGTTTGTCTTCATCAACTTTTGCGACTTTTTCTCCTAATATTTGGCATGCCGTTTAGGGCACCCGGGATCGTCTAGTTTTAATTTTCTTAGAAGTATTAATTCAATAAATTGCAAACCTCAGTCTACAAACTATGTTTGCCGTTCTTGTGTTTTTGGGAAGCATATTCGTTTGCCTTTTAATTCTTCTACTACTTCTACTCTTTCTCCTTTTGATATTATGCACAGTGATACGTGGGCGTCCCAATCCCCTAGTTCCCCGGGTCACAAATATTACATGCTTATTTTGGATGATTTTTCGGATTTTTTGTGGACATTTCCACTTGGCCATAAATCTCAGGTGTATTCTACCTTCATATCCTTCTCAAACTACATTCAAACTCAGTTCATAACACGCATCAAATGTTTTCAATGTGACAACGGTCGTGAATACGACAATAATCAATTCAAGTCTTTTTGTCACTCCAATGGTTTGAGTTTTCGGTTCTCTTGCCCACATACATCATCCCAAAGCGGCAAAGCAGAAAGAAAAATAAGGACAATAAACAACCTTGTCAGTACCATTATGGCCCATTCTTCATGCCTCCAAGTTTTTGGCACCATGCACTACAAATGGCCACCTACCTCTTAAACATTGTTCCTCACAAAAACCTCCAAAACAAATCCCCAACTCAAATCTTATACCAACGTAACCCATCATTTAGCCACTTACGTATATTTGGTTGTTTATGCTATCCACTTCACCCTTCAAACACCATCAACAAACTTGAAGCTCGATCCACCCCTTGTGTTTTCTTAGGCTATCCGCCTAACCATCGCGGATATAAATGTTACGATCTCTCGATAATAAAACCTTTATATCTCGCCATGTAATATTTGATGAGTCCCAATTCCCATTTAGTAAACTACACACACCTTCTTCTTCTTCTTATAAGTTTCTTGATGATGATCTCTCTCAATTATTACTCGAAATTCTTGATCGGGCACCCCTTCCACCCACTCCTTTGCCTCACCACAACATCATCCGCCTCCCCACCGCCATGCCCGCGGCTCCTCCATCTCCTCCCACCCCAATATTACTCCACCTCCTACATCTCGGTCTATGACCACCGGGGAGTATGCACGGATTTTTGTCCTAAACAACATTTCAATCTGTCATCTTCAGTCACTCCGTCACCTCTTCCAAAAAATCCTAAAGATGCACTTCATGACCTGAATTGGAAATCCGCCATGAATGATGAGTATAACGCTCTTATTAAAAATAATACGTGGGAGTTAGTACCCGCCATACGCTAATGTTAATATTGTGCGTTCTATGTGGATTTTTCGTCATAAAATGTTATCTAATGGCTCTTTTGAGAGGCACAAGCCCGTCTTGTTGCGGATGGCGAGTCACAACAAGTTGGCATCGGCGTGATGATACTTTCGATCTGTTGTTAAGCCGGCTACAATCGAGCAGATCCTTAGTGCGGCTATCTCTAAATCTTGGCCTATACATCGGTTGGGCGTCAAAAATGCCTTCCTCCATGGCAATCTCAGAAAGCCGTGTATATGCACCAACCACTCGGCTTCAGAGATCCTTCATATCCAAATCATGTATGTCGTCTCAAAAGATCCCTATATGGTTTGAAACAAGCTCCCCGAGCTTGGTACCAAAGGTTCGCCGATTTTGTTTTCACTATTGGTTTTGTGCAAAGTCGCTCAGATAACTCTTTGTTCATCTACAAACATGGCACAAATATGGCTTATCTACTTCTCTATGTGGACGACATTATCCTCACCACTTCGTCCAATGCACTACGTGATTCTCTCTTAGCCAAACTCGCCTCAGAGTTTGCCATGAACCTCGGTCCGCTCAATTACTTCTTGGTATTTACGTGACACGCCACCGAGGTGGCCTCTTCCTAAGTCAACGAAAATATCTTTGCCGAGAGCATAATTGAAAAAGGAATGGCCAATTGCAAACCGGCTCATACACCGGTTGATCTGATCAAAAATGAGCTCCAAAGATGGCACTCCTTTTGCGGATCCTACTTTCTTCCGAAGCCTAGCCGGGGCTCTTCAATATCTAACCTTTACAAGGCCAGACATCTCCTACGCGGTACAGCAAATATGTCTTCACATGCATGCTCCAACCGATACACACATGTTGGCTTTAAAACGCATATTGCGTTACCTGCAAGGTACCCTCAGTCACGGACTCCACCTCTACAAATCATCTACTTCTGCACTCATTTCCTACACGGATGCCGATTGGGGTGGCTGCCCCGACACTCGTCGATCGACCTCCGGCTATTGTGTTTTCCTCGGAGACAACCTAATCTCATGGTCATCAAAACGCCAACCTACACTATCTCGTTCAAGTGCAGAAGCTGAATATAGAGGCGTTGCAAACGTTGTCTCTGAATCTTGCTGGATTCGAAATCTTCTCCTCGAACTCCACTGCCCCTTGCCAAAGGCTACAATGGTCTTCTGCGACAATATTAGTGCTATGTACCTGTCTTCTAATCCGGTTCAACACCAACGTACAAAGCACATCGAAATGGATATCCATTTTGTACGAGAAAAAGTTGCTCGTGGTCAAGTGCGAGTACTTCATGTTCCGTCCCGTTACCAAATCGCTGACATATTTACCAAAGGGCTTCCGCGCGTACTCTTCGATGAATTCCGTACCAGTCTCAGCGTTCGGGAACCTCCCGCTTCAACTGCGGGGGAGTAATAACCGTGTATTACACATCAGCACATCAGCAAAAGATATACTCATATATTTTATTATTATCATGTACATATTTAGATTATTCTTGACACCTTAATTATAGTATTGATTAGCTTAATTATAGGTTTGATTAGCCAAAATGATAGGGATGTAAAACCATTGTAAATCTATATACGTGTGAATAAGAAAGGGAAAGGCACGGTTTTTTTGGATTCTTTCAATTTTCAATGGAAAAATTTAAGGGAAGGGGGAAAATTCAGAGTCACCCCTTCTTTTTCATTAAAAACACGATTTTGTTCTTCAATTTGCATTGCGATGCCCAAATTTGGGCAGGGGATTTGTCAGCGCGCCTTTTCTTCATTAAGGGTATCTTCGTCATCCCCCCCCCCAAAAAAAATGTGTACTTTAGTGGTTTAAAACAAATATGTGGGACCTAGGCAGTTATAATTTTCGCAAAAGAACCGGCCCACAATTATTCCTAAAAACAAGGAATAATTGTGGGTCGGTCCACTTTTCAAAGTTTTCAATTACTCTAATCTCATGTTTTTTTAAACTGAAAAATGACATTTTTGGGGTTAAAAAGGCTATGATACCCTTAATGACCATGAGGCGTGCTACAAAATACATCGTGGTGCATCAATTTTTACACTGCGATGAATCAATTTTAATTAAAAAAATCCCTTTTTTCCACCGCGATGCATAAATTTTAATTGCAATCCAATTTGCATCGCGCTGTACCAACTTTTGTGTACCGCGAGGCATCAATTCAAACAACCATTTGATGCATCGTGATACAAACTGGGTTCAGCGTGATACATAAAATTTTGCCCCGTGATATATAAAATTTAATTACAATTCAATTTGCATCGCGCTGAACCAACTTTTATGTACCACGATCCATCAATTCAAGCAACTATTTGATGCATCGCGATACAAACTGGGTTCGAATGTATCTTCTCCGCCTTTTTCTTCTTCCTCCTTTGTAATAAGTCATCTTTTTCATCCTTTGCCTTCGTCTTTACTAAATATCATTCAACTCAGCCCACATCCATTACAGTATCTTACTTAATGGTTCAGAAAAATCATTTACCTTTCGAGGGCGTTTCCCTGAACCCCCAAGAAGGGCGTTGCCCCCTCGACCTGGGCAGGTCGATCCCCGTTTCGTTGCGCACCAATGGTGATTTTCGAATCCAATGTGTTTACCAGAGCTATTGAAGAAGACGATGACATTTTCGAAATAATATTTCGAAAAATGGACTTTTGCGGTTAAAAAAAAAACGTTGAACTAGAAGAGTTATAAACTTTGGAAAAGGGACGAGTTAAAATTTTCCCCAAAAAACAAGGGTGATAACCGGGCGATCCCATGCAGATAAATGTTAACCGCAAAAGTTCACGATTTTTTTTTCAACCGCTAAAATACACTTTTTGGGGTAAAATGTCGAAGATACCCTTAATGAATTAAAGACACACGCACAAAGCCATTGCCTAAATCTTGGCAGTGCAATGTAAAATATTGGGCATCGCTCAAAATTTGAACATTGGCCACTACCCAAATGACACCCACATCGGAGGTAGGTATGGAAACTAAGCATCATAGGCAAGTGCCCAAACGACACTCACATCATAGCCCAAGGAAAACCATTGGGCACTGCCAAAACGACGCCCACATCATAGACAACGACTCCTATATTGGAGGCAGGTCTCGAAACTAAGCATCATAGGCAACTGCCCAAATGACACCCATATAGCCCAAGGAAAAACATTGACCACTGTCCAAACGACACTCACATCATAGGCAACGACGCCCACATCATAGGTAACGACGCCCATACTAGAATAGTAAAATCAACATAAAGAATTGATTTGACTGATACCAGATCTACTTACGATAGAAATACATGAAAGAGACAGAATCGAAAATGATACGTAATCATAAAATGCATCTTCTTAATACGAAATCTACTTACAATAGAAATACATGAAAAAGACAGAATAAAAAATTATAAGTAATCATAAAATGCATCTTCTTAATCATAAATAGCATCTTAGAAGATGATTTTAAAGCAGTCTCTCCATCGAAATTGTTAACCGGAAATACATAACAAAGAAAGAGAAAAAAGTGCATAAGAGACAAAGAGAAAGTAATCAAATTTGAATTCGACATACGGTGAAAGAGAGCATGGAAGCAAAGAGGGTATTTTTGGAACAAATTTATGAAAAAGCACTTAACCGGTTGAATAAAAAGGAAGTGGATTGCAACAGTTACCATCTGACTAAAATTCTGAATGGTCTCTTTTTCAAATGTTGTAATCGCAAAAGTCCATTGTTCTTTTTTTTCAATCGCAAAAGACAACTTTTTGAAATGAGCAATGCTAGGGCCACTCTCATTTTCCACCAAAATATTGGTACCTTATGATGTGACACCCTCTCATTGGTTGGAGTGGTGGGACCCACAAAATGTCCAACCAATGAGAATGTGTCACGTCATAGAGTACCCATATTTTTGGTGCAAAATAAGAGTGGCCCAAGCATTATCCTTTTAAAATATTGTTCCAAAAATATTATCATCTTCTTCAATAGTTTCGGCAACACACTTAAGATTTGAAAATCACCATTGTTGGGCAACGAAATGAGGATTGACCTGTCCCTTCGTAGGGGTTCGGGGGCAACGCCCCCGAAAGGTAAATAATTTTTTTGATTCATAAAATACGAAATTGTAATGGATCTGTGCCGTATTGAATGATTTTTCAGTTGAGACGAATGCAGAGAAGGATGAGGAGGAAGAAGGCTTACGACGGAAGAGATGGAAGAAGAAGGTGGATGACATGTTCTAGTTCATTATCATTTTGTATCGCAGTTCAAAAT
Organism: Codonopsis lanceolata; assembly: GCA_013146195.2. Lineage (NCBI taxonomy): Eukaryota > Viridiplantae > Streptophyta > Magnoliopsida > Asterales > Campanulaceae > Codonopsis > Codonopsis lanceolata. Next base: position 27,153,888 of record CM028378.1, on the reverse strand, counting down.
TGGATTATGTAATTAAAACTTATGTATCGCGGTTCAAAAATTGTTTCATCGCGGTGCAAAAAGTGTTTCATCACGGTACAAATTTGGATTAGGCAATTAAGAATTATGTATCGCGGTTCAAAAGTTGTTTTATTGCGGTGTAAAAAATATGACAATAAAATTGATGTATCGCGATGCAAAATTTAACTTCGTAACGCGCCTACGGTTCATTAAGGGTATCGTAGTCATTTTGTCCCAAAAAGTGACTTTTTTCGGTTGAAAAAAGGGTACTTTAATAATTAGAAACTTAAAAAAGTGGACCGACCCGTAATTTTTCCTTACTATTTTACAAAAAGGTACCAACACGCAATTATTCTTAAAAACAAATAGGGTGATATCCGAGCCGATCCGCTATCATGATATTATAACCGGAAAAATCATCTATATTTGTTTTCACAGTTAAAGTACACTTTTGGGGGGAAAATAACGAAGATACTCTTAATGAAGAAAAGACGCGCACACAATGCCACTGTCCCAATTTGGGCGTTGTAATTAAAAAAATAGGCATCACAATGCAAAAATTGGGCTTCACAATTAAAAATTGGGCATCGTAATGCATTTAGGCTTCACAATGTAAAAAACCGCTGCCCTAATTTGGGCATCGGTGCACAAAAGAAAACAGTGAGTGGGAACCAGTGCATTGGAATATGATTGATGGTGATGGGTGTTCTCACACACTCTCTTATCAGATTTATAATACACTTTCTCTTTCTCACTAGTCACACACTTTATCTTTCCTAAATACACTCGTTATTCCTCTTTCCTTCTCATTCATTCTTACGACGCAAGCATTGAAACCTACGAGGCAAACATCGGAGCCTACGACGCAAGTAATGAAGCCTACGAGGCAAACATTGGAGCCTACGACGCAAGCATTGAAGCCTAAGAGGCAAACATTAGAGCCTACGACACAAGTATTGAAGCTTACGAGGCAAACATCAGAGCCTATGACACAAGCATTGGACGCATGTATTTACAAAGTTATGGTAGACTTTCTTATGGGAGCTACAAGTTTATGCATCTGTGGTTCTCTATTTCCGTCTATGAGGTAGTTGCATTGAGTTTCTTTTTCTTGTGGTTCTTTTGTTGTTTGCAAGTGACAGAGGCACTTCGATTTTTGTATGAGGTTGCCCCAAGGGATCCTGGAGATTGATCAAGTGAAGGGAAATTAATCGCTCTGGATTCCACCACTTATTTGACCTCGCAACTGAAACTGCTTCTTTTTTGTTACATTCGCGCCAACTCTGGTGATTGATATCCATTTAGAGGAGAAGGAGGAACATTTTAGAAAGAAATTAAATAAAATGAACTTATGTGGTTGAAATAAAAAATAGCACACCAATGAGGTTATAATTTCAAAAAGAGGGACCTACCCGTATTTATTCCAAACAAATACAATAATACACGAGACCTACGGTTGGAAATTCACCGACCCGAATTTCTCCCATGTTGTCTCTCAAATGGGCTCGACCTCATAGTTCATTACTGCATTACTAAGCCCGGTGAAGAGATGAATGCATCTAGAAAACTTAAGCCCCAAACGAAAACAATTCGAAAATGTTACTCCTCCAGAAAATGGGGGATTTACAAAAATGGCCAAGTCAAAGATGACTTGGTCATTTATAACCTCACTTAAAAAAATACTCTTTTATGGTCTGGTTTATTGATAAACCACGATTGGTTTATCGGTAAACCAATAAAAATGCACTACTCAACATCTGAAACCACTGATTTATCAAGTGGTCGACAAATCGACCGATTGTCAGCCAAGTGGTTTATACTGATTTATGAACCAATTATCACTAGTGTAAACCACTTGGTTGACAACTGGTTTATCAGGTCGACCAGTGGTTGACCAAGTGGTTTATGGTTAAAGACCGACCAAATGATTTATGATCAAAGACCGACTAAGTGGCTTATGGTCAAAGGTCGACCAAGTGGTTTATGGTCAAAGGTCAGCCAAGTGGTTTATGGTCAAAGGCGGTATAGTCATTTTACCATATTTGACCGATGCAACCCAGAAAATTGGAGGGAAAATATCGGTTGTCATCAGTGTCGGCCTGAATAGTGATGTCAAGAAGACGCCTGAGGTTGATCTCTTCCTCTGACGAAGAAGACGAACAACAACAACAACAGCAACCCCGACAGGAAGATGAAGAACTCGAATCCGATTTACTAGACCCCACGCTTAGGCTCAATAACGTAACCTTAACTTCTTCAAACCCTAGCCCTAATTTGAATCATTCTGGACCCATTCAACTTGAAATCTCCGATGAAGAATTCGTCGACGTCCCAGAGAATCTCTCTAATTCGCCTTCACCTCCGCCTCCCCCTCCACCAACAGTTACGGCTCAGTCTTTTTCCTCATCGGCAGCTTCGAGAACTAGCATTGCTAATGGTGATGATGCCTTTGAATGCCCAATTAGTGGATTCCTCTGGGGCTTAGGGTTGAGGTTGAGGAGGGAATGGCTTGATTCTTGTATTGGGGCCCTTCAAAGTGCTGTACCCGGCTTTTCTAGCCTTGATAGTGCCGCCAAGGCAAAGCTCTGTTTCGAGCAGTTCTTATATTCTGATATGAACGTGTCTGGTGCTGGTTTACTTCCTGAGAATGTGCACTCAATGCATCTTGTCGATCTCCCCGGGCCCTTTGTCTTGCAGGTATCAGGTGGCATCAGTTTGTGGTTAGTTTCTCTTGTGGCAGTTTCATATAAATGTAAATCGGAATTGATGGACATTCTTACTCAATTCAAACCGTTTCTATATGTACTTTATTGTGAGTTAGGATTACATCTTAACTGGAATTTTTGCCAGTTTGGACCGTTTATCTAGTCCAAAGATGCATGTCTTGATCTTGTCACAGATCGTTTATATGTATGACTAAATTCCCAAATTGCTACAAAATAGTTACCATTAGTCACATTTTGGGAATGGAATACGATTCTGTGTTGAGGAGTTTATGGGGTTGGTTCATGGAGTAAGCTGCTTGATGTTACGTAACACGTCATGTGTAGCTCTGGTCTGGACGTGGGAGTTGGATTGAATCCCAGGGCTTAACTGTATATTAGAGTGTTGGTGGTGGCACTATGCTGTCTTTTCTCGTACTCTCTTACGTTGACCTTCGTAACACATTACCACTGTTTTGTTTCACATCTACCTCTATCTTTATCTCCTAAGCTAAATCCCCGAGTCTCTTTTCATTTCAGTGCATTAGGAATTCTGGAGGATCTGTTGTACTGGACCTTAATATCTTTCCGCTAAAAATAGTTCAATGTATCCAGGTGCGGACGCACGCCTTATGGTGAGGGGAAGGGATCCCTCTCAATTAAATTTTTTTTTTACCTTAATAAAATGATATCTTTTTGGGTAGGGACCTTGTTCAATTTTTTTAAAAATTTTCTAAGAGCATGTCCAATGGGGAATTCTATGGATGTTAAATGGAGATCAAGTGCTCCAATAGGGGATCAAAGAAAATAAAAGGAGTATCAAATTAAGCCAAAATTGGTTTGAGTATCAAATTTTGATACTCAACCGGTGAGTATCAAACCAATTTTGAGGATTACTTTCCACCTGTTGTGTTGTGAGTGGACTGAGCTTTATTTTCCTCCTTTTCGATTTTTGAGTCATTTTTTACCCAAAAAAATGTTTTTTTTGTTTTTTGAAATAAGGTACGAAATTTTCTCTATAAATAGAGACTTGGTTTGCTTCATATAGACAACATATTTATTTTCTATGATTTTTTCAAGTTTTTCTCTATTTTCTTCAAATGAGTATTGTGAGATAAAGTGAGTAGTTAACCATTGGAGGAGTTTTTTTGTTTGGGTAGCTAATGGATATTAGATGAATTTCTTAATTCATTTTTAATGAGTTGAGTATCAAATGGATGTCAAACTTTGACACTCTATTGGCCTTGCTCTAATAGTTAAAATTTGTGGTCCTGTTGAAACATTTTTCTGGATCTGACACTTAATGTATCCTGGTTAAAATTATTTTTGTTTAATGTATCTGCTTGTTGGAAAATACTTGGTATAGTGTGTTCTAAAGAGCAACCCCCACACCCCCCCTTCCCAAAGAAAAAGAAAAAGAAAAAGAAAAAGAAAACGAAAAGAAAAGAAAGATAAAAAAGTAAAAATTGTTTGTTTGTGCTTTGTTTTAAAATGATATCAAGCTGGTTGGTTGTTTGCCATTGGGAACTACTTGAGTTTAATTGGGGGGTGGGCAATGATAATAATTAACTTGAAACAGACCTGTGTGGAGCAGAATAGGATCGATAGAGTGGGGGAATACATCTATTGCCTATTACTGATTTACTTATCTCTGTGTTTTTCCTGGTGAAAGAAGCCAGAGGTTAATGAAGCCTAAGTACAAAGTTGTGACACAACTTCCACGCTAATCCCTTTAAGATGATGTTTAATGGACTGGGTTTTGCAGTGCACTTAATGTGTCAAAGCATGCATGTCTTAGATATGCATGTATTTAACTGCAATATGATGTAGAGATACTTTTTTGCAGGTTGATGAAATAGTAAATATCAGTCGACCTCTTCGAGGCAGATATCAAAATGCACCATCAGGGCTTAAGAGGTGTCTTAAGTTGTCTATGACTGATGGTGTTCAACGTGTGTTCGGCTTGGAATATCGTCCTATCAAAGATCTTGAAGTTCTCACTCCTGCTGGGCTTAAGGTTTCTTAAAATTACGTCTGTTATGCTTCTGGTTATAGACGAGTCATGAAATGCAATGTTCCATGCAGAGTGACTGTTGGACGTTACCTGTATTGAAATCCTTTCCACCGAAATCTATCATGAAGAGATTATAATATTTTCTTTATTAAATAAAAATAGAAAGGTCATATAAACAAAAAATGAAGGAAATTTTGAACTGGTCAAATACTCTACTGAAATCAAGTAGGTGAGTGAATCATAAGCTATTGCTGATGCTCATTTTAGGTTGGTGACACGGGAAAAATATACAGGCCCGATTGTAGATTTCCAGTTTTAAGGTTTGTCAGGTTGGTGATTGGTGTCTGTGCTTGTTACTGATTATAGTGGCAAATACAAATTTTTTTGAGCACTTACAAAAAAAAAATATTTTTTGAGCAACCGCTATATGAAACAGGTTTTAGGCTTGAACAATCCTCAAAAAATGGCAGTTTCTCGACTATTGGCTCACTGCAAAAGTAAATCTACAATTAGAGTGCTATGCAATAAACTTGGTATTGGTTTGCGGAAATTTTCAGGCTCCCCTTATTTTATGCTCCAAGCCCAGCATTTTGTTGTTATTTGCTTCTTTGCAAGGAGTCTGGAGTACTTGTCTCATTTGCTCTCCTTGTAGAGTGTTCTTGTGTTCTCCCTTAATTAAATCTTCATGACTTCTGCATTTTTAGGTTGCCATTTGTAATGTTAATGTACGGCATGGGCTTCTTATGCTGGTTCCTGAAGTGTTTGAAGTTCTTGGAGGATTGGTTGAGGAATTGAATGCGGCACAACAGAGGCTTGTTACTGAAGTAAATAAGCCACCAAGGGGGAAAAGGTACACTGTGGTGATTGGTGTAATCTAGTTTGAATTCTAAAGAGGCCATTTGTCATCATTGGCTTCGGTTGTTCAATTTAGTCTCCTGTTGTTTTAAGTGACAGGTGCTAAGGGGACATCATACTTGATTGCTGTTAATTGTCTTTTTTTCCAAGATAAACTAATTGACCTCCAATTATTTTATGTAGAACTAGGACTGGTGTAGTTCTGCCTTTAGCAAGTAGGGCCACTCTCGCAGCATGGCCGCCTGATAATGTCGGAGCTTCAGTGCCCACAAGTACTCATGTGCCACAAGCTGCTAGTCTTTTTCAGACAGATAACCAAGGTATGTGGGTTCCTTCTGGAATCTTGAAACTCGTACACACTGACTTGGGTGTTGTAGATATAAACATGAATTAGTACTCATTCAAGATGGAATCCTGTACATTGTGCTATCAAGCTGAGGGGAAGAAACTTTCTGCTTATAATGATTGTAATGATAGTATATGAGTCTTGTTCATTGAAAGGAGAAGCTGTAAATATATTTTTTACCAAAGTAAATGAGATTTGTAAGATTGTTTATTTTTTATTCTTTTGTGGTCTATCAGTTAAGAATTAGTAATTTATAGGTAGTACCTTGAAGAAATTTCATATAGGACTTGGCATTTGCTTTATAATCAACTATCTTTTGATTCTAATAATTGCAAATTGATTTTATTGTGATTGGTCAAATTCTGCTCAAGGTTGTTTTGCAAGTCTTGCAAGAACATGGTAGGAGAAACATGATGTAAACTGTTAATTTGTCTCCTGACAGTTTAAAAATATTGCCCTTTGCCTTCTACATGGAAACTGTCAACAGTTGGGTGGTTAATTGTAAACCAGGACGATGATACTCGTTTGACGAGTTTTGATATCCTATTAATAATTAGCATGTTCAGCTTTGATTAACAAGAAGGAACAATTAATGTATGAAGAATTGAGGTCTTATGTTTGTGTGCGATTTGTTTTCAGTTAGAGTTGCAGTCTTGTCTCTTAATTTTTTTTCGTCTATTAGCCATACATAGAGTAGCAATGTTCAAACTTTTCTGGACTAAGTTGTGCTGTCTTCTTTTATGTTGACTAATTTGAAGTGGCACGTTACTCTAGTATATCTGCTGTCACTTTTATATTTTTCTGTGTTTTGATTGATTGATTATCATTGATATAAATTATTGAACCTATAGGTCCATGTTATGACTGTCTCTACTTCTCCTCGTGCTGTAACAACATGAATTTTTGCGTTTGTTGGTTCATATATTTCATAGTTTCATGAGTCTAATTAAGCAAATCTTATTTATTTCTAGTTAAAAATGTTTAGTTCATTTTTCTTGGCTATGTTGAGGGCCAGTGATCTCTAATCCAATGAGAGACACAATTAAGTTGTTTGAATGATTGAAACAGACAAATCCGAAAGTTCCCATTTGATATCTGCTAAAAGAGCACCTGAAATGAATTTAATTAATGGATTCAGTATATTTGCAGCATATTCCTCATATTTTCTGTCTATATTTGCTAAAGGCATTTTCACTTTGTTGCATGTCCATGAACTGTAGGTACTACATCTGGTTTTTCTGTTAATGAAAGGGCTGCAGAAGAGTCAGCTGTTCCCAACCATATGGCAAATGCTGAACCTATGTCTAGTTTTCCAATTAATGAAAGGGCAGCAGAAGAGTCTGCTTTTCTCCAAAGGGTAAATGCTGAACTTCAGCCAGCAAGAGCTACTGAACTGGCTGCTGTTCCCATCCATCCGGAAAATGCTGAACCCCACTCATTACCTATTGCTATCTCAGATACTGAGGATACTCCTATGGCTGATGCTGTAGAACACCAATCTGTATTAACTGGAGACAGAGAAATCCCATTTACCTACTTGGCCAGTTTGTCGGTTAAATGGGCTGCAATGAAAGAAACAACTTCTAGCATTCAGGGTATAGTTAAGGTATGTATGCCATTTTTTTATTTTTATGAACAGAATACATTGGTGCCACCAGCTAATGTAACTGCATTGGCTTGTCAAGTATAGTGTCACATTGAGAGGGAAAAGCTTTGTCCTAGGAGATGAGAACTGGCAACATGTATCTTGTCAAGGCTACATCTACATGCATTCCTTCTTGACCATAAATATGCCAATTTCAACTTTTGAAGTCTTGATGAATTAAATCATGCCCATTTGCGAAATGATCAATCCTCGATTTCATGCAAATTGACAATCTTAATATCTTATGGTGCAAATGATCCCACAAATATCATCTTCATGTCATGCCATGTCAAACTTTACCACTACAACCTATTATTGGTTGTGGTATATGTTTCTTAATTTTGGCTTTACATTGATATCACAACTGATGGAAGCTGGTGGGCATTAAAAGAAGTCGATGAATCACAGAACTAAAGCAGTAAACTGATTCCTTGTGCATGCTGTTCTCTATGATATAACTCAACCACACGAGATAAGCTCCTATGATGCCTGTGCTTCAATTTATTCTGTTTGGTAGTGGAAATATATGATTACTTGTTTGTTGTTTATTATTAGCTTATTGAAATCTGGTGCCATATTGCAGTGTATTATGACGGGGGTGAAAGGATTCCAATTCAAGCGAAGGACTGCGTTTGAGCTTCAGGTTTATGTTGATGACGGTAGCCTGATCTCCGAGATTCTTGTCGATCACAACGTGAGTTCAATCGGTGCAGATGCATTTGTCATTTGGCATTTGTAGATCATGACTGTTGTTGGTTGGTTTGCTTCTTTAGGTCGTGCAAAAAGGAATAGGTTACTCTCCTGAGGAGGTGACGGCTGCTCTAGGATCTTCGGACTCAAAGAGAGCTTGCAATATGAAGGAGACATTAAAGCAATTCCAAATTTTCTTAGCGAATTTCGAAGTAACCTACTGTTCGTCATTTTTTATTTTCGGACTTAAGGTTCTTGTTATAAACACACAAGCCTTTCAGCCATAGCAGACCAAATTTAGAAATGCCTTCATTGCTGTTATGCTTAATCTTTTACAGGGTATGATGCTTATACAGATGAGTGAAGCCTCTGCTCTTCCAGTTGCAATTGAAATGAACCAAGGCTGTTCTGTATCTGATGCTTGGTTGCTTCTTAGAAGACTAAAGTCTTCTTGTTCTGCTCAACCTCCTCGGCAATCACAGTTGGATCCCATTGACATATCCCCTTGAATGGATCAACATGCATGTGGGATAACCGAAGCTGACAGCATTGGAAATCATAACCGTCATCAAGCTGAAGTTATTTTTGGCTGTCTGTACATGGTAAAGTTCCCATCACGTTATGAGGTATGGAGGATAGGTTTTACCTTTATCAAACTATATGTGTGCTGTCTGAACTTTCAGTATGTACGATATTTTGTGTTGCAACTTCGAGTATGTATGAATTAGCTCTCCTTGGATATCTGAATTTGAGAAATTGATACTAACCGATAGCAAGCATTAAGTCATACTAATTCCAAATAGAATCTTTCAAATTCGTGGCCATGATGATCCCATGGCAAAGATGAGGGGCCAACAATTTTTGGAGTGATGAAGAGTGGATGTGATTAGAGGCGAACGTAAAAATCTTCAGTGATTGGTGACTAACAGATAGGGTTTTGAGAGAGTTAGAACTGTGAGTGGGGCCCATAGTTATCAAAGTCGAGAGGCACCAAAAAGGCGATAGGTCCAAATTTGAGAAAAAATACATAAAATACATATAACTTAACAAATATCAACAAAACATGTTATAAGTTAACATAATACATGAAACTAAGTTCTATATATGATGAAATTCTGAGCTAGTTTAAAATTCCAAGTAATATAAATTATATAATAAATAGTTAAGCAACCAAAGAAAATAAGTTTTTTTTTAAAATAAAGTAAAATCCAAAAACAAAATGAAAAATTCAAATAATCCCAAATCCCAAATTAAAAATATAATACATAATAAATAAAATGCCTAAAAATAACAGAGACTTCAAGTTTACAGAACAGAAATAGAAACAAATTTAATTGACAATTTTTAAACATAATTACATAAAAGAGTTCCAGAACAGAGACAGAAATAAACAAGTTTACAGATTATTTTTTAAGAGTTACATTACAGAACAGAAATAGAAACAAATTTATAAAAAAAAAGAACACATTGAAGGAAACAAAAATCAGTGAACTGAGTCCGAGTCACAAACAGAAAAAGACTCGAAGTCTCAAACAGAGTAACAGACTGAAGAAAAAAACTAAGTCTCAAAGACTCGAAGTCTCAAACAGACTGAAGAAAAAAAAATGAAAACAGAAAAAGTCAAACACAAAGAAAGGGAAGAGGAGTTTACTGTTTACCTGGAAGTTGGAACTTGGACAAACTGTAGAAGGCAAAAGATGAAGACGACAGGCCTGAAGAAGACGAAGACGACAGGCTGAAGAAGACGAAGTCGACAGGCTGAAGAAGAAGTCGACAGGCTGAAGAAGACGAAGTCGACAGGCTGAAGAAGACGAAGTCGACAGGTCCCCGACTCCAATCGCACGCTGCTTCGCACTCTCAGGGCACGTATCGTGGTCTCTCTGTGGTCGAATGAGGTGTTGGTTTATTTTAGGGCTTATTTTATATTTATAGTAACCCTAAACTACATAGTTTCATACCTAATTAGTTTTTAAAAATTAAAAAAAAAGAAATGAGCGCCTTATTGGACTTTTTGGCGCCTGTCGCCTGAAAAAAAAGCGCCAAAGTCGCCGACTTTTCCACGACTTCTGCACATCGACTCGCCTAGCTTGCTTGAGGCGCCAAGGTGTCGACTCGCCTCGACTCTCGCCTGAGGTGCCAAAGGCGCTCGCCTTTAACAACTATGGTGGGGCCAGTAAATTGGTGTTGATGGTTGAGTAGTGGTGAGGTTTGTATTGGTGGTGTTGATGGGGTGTTGGCGAGTTTGGGTTAGAGAGGGGAGGGTGGGGGGCTAGTGTGTGTAGAATGTAGAGAGAAACTGAGTCACGTTCTTATGATATGGGCTGGAGGGGAAGAAGTTAGAAGGGGAACATGTCACAAAAGTAATTTAGTCAACAAAGCAGTGAGGTTGGTTTGGTCTTCTTTGCAATTTCGCTAACAATGTTATGTTGGGTTTATGGTCAATAATTTATAGGGGCTTGTTGTCATGTAAAATAGGTCAAGCGACGATTATATGCCCGAAATAGTGCAGGAGGAGGAGGGTTTGCTTTTGCTGTTCTTTTTCTGAACGTAGGAAACATATTTACGGCAAGCAGCATGCCTCTCTGAAATTCGTTAGACGGCCTGGATTTGATTTCTTAAGCCGCTTTAAGCATCTAGTAGATTCTGTTACAATGAAGGAGCGCTTAAATATTAAAGGTCGTTTATATATTAAATTATCAATCGGCTTTCCATAAATTCTGTGCACAATATCTAGCTCATTAGAAAAGATAAATAGCAAAAAGAGAGGAAGAATTAAAGAGGATCACCTTCTGTTACATAGTTGGTTTGCCATGTCAGGTTCTGTCCACTTCAACTATGGGGTGAAAAAATGGCAGAGCAGCCTTGCGGAGAAAAGTAGAGGTAGGTACCTTGGGATTGGGTCCATCCTAGGTTCTCCCCCCCCCCCTGTGTGTGTGCGCGTGTGTGGTACCAGCAGGCACAACAATCTATATTATCAGGAAAAAGTTATTCAAATTCTGGAAACTCCTCATCATTCAAGAAGAGCACAACATCGCATCAAATTGATTACCTTGTGGACTTGGTTGGACATATCAACTTATCATTGTCATTACCTGAATCACTCTCATAAATGGCCCTGATGCGGCCTGGTAGCATGATTTCAGTGTGCAATAATTGAGTTTTGCATAAACACAGACAGGGTTGATTCCCATGATAAGCACATTAAGATCCCTCTTCAATGCTTATGGTTAGTACAATACTGTGAGAAATTTGTCAAACCTATTGTAGCAAAGTGAAATCTTGCTACCATTCATTAAACTGGTGGAGTTTCTTAAACTTATCTTATCATGTGACCAGCCAACCATCTATGAAGTGAAGTTGCCTCATGTCACAAGTACAAAGCTTTACACAAATACTCTCTTATATTTGATATTTTTATTTTGTCTTGAACTCCAGAGATCGTGTTGATGCTAAGTTGAGGGTTTTTCCAACTTGCTTCTAGGATTTTCCTTGCTTACTGAAGAAATCTTCGGCCTAGTTGCGAATATCCAGCGGGAAAAGATCTCAATCACCTCGGGAAAAACAACTTCAATAAAAAGACCTCATTCATCCAAGCTGGCTCGGTCAAGTACTTGTCTCCACGAAGGGCGCTATTCACAATTGCCCGGGCACACCCTTTTGTTGACTCCAATGGCACAAATCTCAAGTTAGCCTAACCAGAAAGCACATTCAGATAAATCAGAAACATTGTTAAGATTAGAATGTGACTTTGTGGGATTGGAGGTCAAGAATTGCAGTTTCTGTTCAATGTTCATGATTGCTACTTGGCCTTCAATTACAACTTACAATAGTTTCCCCAAAAAAAAAAAAAAAAAGAATTTAAAAGAAAACCGCCTTAGGCTTTACCGTAGATACAAGATATTCATTGTCTGTCATTTCAGACTCGATCATTCCAGGATTTACAATTGTTATTCCAATATCGGAAACAAGCTCAGTCCTGAGTGTCTCATAAAAGCTAATCAGTGCAGCCTTACTCGCCTGTGGACAGAATAACAAAGTGATGATTTAGTAAAAGAATAAAATAAAATAAAATTAGAGGTTAGCAACAAAAACTCAGTTAGTTGAGAACTTCTTACACTATAAATGCTTAATTGTGGGGGACAGAACCATGCACCAGTTGAAGCAATCACGACTATTTTACCTTTGTTCTTTCTCAAGTATGGAATCGCTAATTGTGTGGTATAAACTGAGCCCCAGAAGTTTATATTCTGAAATGAAAAAGGCAGCAAATTCAAATTGTGTTGGAGGTGTGCAAGTAAAAGAGGTCAAAGGGCAATTACCATAACTGAAGCATGGTCGGTTACACTTGTGCAGTCTTCGAAAAGGGAGACACAAAGTATTCCCGCATTGCTCACCAGGTGATCCACTGTTAATGTTATTTCGAGGTCAGTTGGACTTTAGATTTTTGTACATAATATAATATAACTGAGTCAAGTTGGGTAGTGACTTGAGTCGGGTGTTCAAAAATCAAAATACCTGGAGTCAACAGAGGAGATAAAAATGAAAAAAAAGTAGAGTGACTAGAGCCAGAGGCTTTCCCTGAGCGTTAGTATGGGTGGGTGTGGTTGCAATAAAAAGCATATTTGATAAGACTCGAGAGAACTACAAATCACGACTATTCTGGATCTCAGAAACTGAATGAAACACAAAAACAACAGAGGATATTGAAATAAAGCAATGCTAGTAGTGAAAAAAAACCAACATCTTCCGAAGTGGTTAATTGCTTCATCAACAATTCTCCTGCACTCGTCAGGCTTTGAAACATCAGCAGGGATCACAATTACGTCCGGTGACCCACGCTCACTCGCGTTGCTCGCAACTTTCTGAAGCCGATCCTCTCTCCTTGCAACCAAAACTAAGCAAGCACCTCTTCTTGCATACTCGTAGGCCACGTGCTTCATTATCAGGATTGCCAATGATACTAAATAGTTAGCAAGAATTACGAGGAATCTTAATGCATAGTGATACGATAATTACCTCACCAATCCCAGATGACGCTCCGGTAATGAGTACCACCTTTCCGGCAAGTTTCTCCTTAGATATTGATTTCAGGCAAGAAATCAAGAACTTGAACCACAGATATGGTGGTAAAAAGGTGGCAAAGATGAGTGATAAAATAGGAGCAGCAATGTTCAGGAACTTGTGAATCAGATCCATCCCCTTAGTTTTTCATTTATGCACGAGAGAGATGTTTTTGAACTTTATAGTGGGAAGGATCCACTTTTACGTAATCCAAGAAGCAGTCGTGACTGAAACAGAATGCAAACAGATCTCCCGGCCAGGCTGGGTTATAAAATGATATCAACAAAGCAAAATCACACCAACTACTACACCAGAAAGGTGAAGCAACATGACGTTTGAGTGAACCACTCCAGTCATTGGTGATGCAAGTGAAGAGGAATATTGTTTTGAAACTTCCATAAAAATGCACCTGTTCTTTGTCATGCAGCTGAATGCTTTGCAGTTTGCACCCACCTACTTCCCATATGCGACACACGTATTCTAACTTCAGTTTTCAAACATGACCCAAACTAAGAAACCTAGACTCAAGCATAGCTGATAGCTCATTCAAATCACAAGTCGACCTTAGCTCGACTGGAGTTAAAGCCTGTTAACTAGTTGTCGTAAAATAGTTCAATCTGTAGAGTGTATAAATAATTGTTTTTTCATTGAGCTGGGTTATGTTTAAATCGAGCTCAATTACTTCACGAGCTATGATGTCGTAGACACAGATCGAGCTCAAGCTGAATTCGCTGTATTTACAGGTGTAACAATTGTTTAATCCTCCTTTGGTTCTTATATACTGTAAACCAAGTATGTTACGTGACATTGACAACCAACAATCTAGTATTAGTTGTTTGGGGTGTGTATACAATCAGTTCACTAATGCAGAATTCTATTGGCAAAAATATCCTACATATTATTTGAGGGCCAACCAGTAAGACAGTAATGCATGACAACTCCTTGATGGGTCGTAATTCTGAGCAGGAACAGCGACAGCGTTGAAGAAACTCATAGCTTGATTTCCATCCAGGATATTATCTGATCTAATCATGAGACATGCTAGGTTTGGTTTCTTAGATGGCTGCAAACGTTTGGTACAACTTATATCAACTAATTAAACAACATATAAATAATTGGCACTAAAAATGGCAACTGCAACGCGTTCAATAACAGTGCAAGAGCAAGACAGATGCATTTATAAAGGAAGAAGAATCCATTGTCTATGATTTAACAAACAGTCCAAGCAAGTATCACATTTATTTTTATTTTAGGGTGAGATAAATTAATAATGACTCACACTACAAGGCAAACAGTCTGAGGTACAACCACTTCCACTAATGAATGTTAACGCCTGCTAATAACAACCTGGCGTTACAAGCGACAGTTTGAAGACAATCCTCACTTTGAGCAACCAGTGCATAGCAAGCTCCCATCTTAGCAATAATCATATGCCATATAGTAGTACAAGGTCAGCTGAGCTCCACTTCAACGGCAGCAGCCCCATAGAGCCCAATTCCGAGTGGATCCATTGCTGGTAGTGATCCAGTCATGGAACGCACGATTCGCTCTAGAGTCTAACCTAAGCTTTGTCCCTTTCCTGTTTAGTTGATCAGGCATACACTTTGACGATGATTTGATAGTCACAATTTTTTGACATTCATGTTATAGTTGGAGTCATGAACAAACATAAGGTAGATTCCCATGATAAGTACATAAAACTTTTAGATTCATCTATAAAATCTTAGTTCATCACCGGAAAATTTGTCAAAACTATAGTAGTACAATCATGCCAGCATTTATTTAAATGGTATTCTCTTATCTCTTTTTCCTGTCACCAGCCAACCATTTATTGAGTGAAGTTGTCATACGTCGCAGGTCCATAGCGTTACAAAAATACTCACATATTTGATATTCTTAATCTATCCTAAACTCGAGGGCTGAGTTGAAGCCGTGTTGAGGGACTCTGTAGTTCCTTCTTGGGTTTCCTTTCTAGTTGCTTCACTTTGTGAAGAAGGCTTTTGCCTAATTGCTAATACTGAGCGGATAAACTCTATTACCTCTGGGAAAATTAACTTCCATAAGAAAACTGTGTTCATCCAAGCTGGCTCTGTCAAGTATTTATCTCCACGAATGGTGCTGTTCACAATTGCCTTAGCACACCCTTCCGTTGACCCTCTTGGGACAAGCTTCACATTAGCCTAACCAGAAACCACATTGAAAATGAGCTTAAGAGATGAATGAATGGTAACATTCAAAGGAAAAGTATATGCCAGTGCTGTTGTCCTGACAAGTAAAAAGACTGTCACTGCTTTCTGAAGATTAAGATGTGAGATTACATGAATTATAGTAGATTGGACAGCAAGAACTCTAGTTGTGGGTGTGATTGTGTGTGAGAGAGAAATAATTCTAGCATGAGTGTGGGCGCGCGTGTGACAGACGATCTTCCATATCATGACTACTACTTGGAATTCACCCAAGTCCTAAGCTAAATAAACGACTACAATAGTTTCAGGAAACCATCCTTACCTTGGATACAAATTCTTGGTCAGTTATTTCAGACTCAATTAACCCAGGAGTTACAATTGTTATCCCAATATCTGAACCAAGCTCAGTCCCCAGTGTCTCGTAAAAGCTAATTAGGGCTGCCTTACTTGCCTGAAATCGTTGTAGAGAGAAGATTAAGTCAAAGATTACAGGCAAAAGATAAAAATCTAACATAAGGATTGCTTACATTATAAATGCTTAATCTTGGCGTATTGAACCATGCTCCACTTGAAGCAATAACGACTATTTTACCTCTGTTCTTTCTTAAGTGCGGAATCGCAAACTGTGTGCAATAAACTGAGCCCCAAAAGTTAATGTTCTGGACAAGGAAGCAATAAGGGTATTATGACATTTAATTTTGAGGATATATATTATATAGAATATAGATCACCACAGTTTGAGGGGAAATTAGTATTACCATGACTGAAGCATGGTCTGTTACACAGCTGTAGTCTTCAAAAAAGGAGAGAGGAGCTATCCCCGCATTGTTCACCAGGTGATCCACTGTTACTAAAGTGTAGGTTTTAGATCTCTCTCAAATGAAATTAAAATTAAAACAATGTAAAAATGAAACGGGAAATTACTTACATCTACCGAAGTGGTTAATGGCTGCATCAATAAATCGCCTGCAGTCCTCAAGCTTTGAGACATCAGCAGGGATGACAACAACATCAGGGGATCCAAAGTTGCTAGCTTTGGTAGCAACAGAATTAAGACGATCCTCTCTTCTCCCTACCAACACTAGGAAAGCTCCTCTTCTTGCATACTCATAGGCAACATGCTTCAGCAGGTAATTAAATTTAGTATGATTACTAACTAGTGTGAAAATTAGGGAAAAAACATAATAATAATTACCTCACCAATCCCGGATGATGCTCCCGTAATAACTACTACCTTTCCTGCCACTTTTTCCTTCAATAGAGGTTTCAGGCAACACTTTAACAACTTGAACCATAGAAATGGCGGTAAGAAGAAGGTTGCTAGGATGACCGATAAAATAGGAACTGCAATGTTCAATAATTTGTGAATCAAATCCATTTTTCTTTTTTCTTAAGCCCGAGAGAGATGCATCTATAAAGGGGCAAGGATCCGTTATCAATGATCCAACAGACAGTCGGTCAACGTTCAGATGACTTACTAAAAACAACAAGAGTTTCTGCCTCTGGGCCGGCCTGTATTATAAAATGAATATCAACCAACACATCAAAAGCACCTACTTTACCAGAAATGTGTAAAGAGTGTTGGATTTGGCTCAACCTGATTGGAGTTCTCAGAACTCTATTCCACTTGATCAACAGATTCTTCAAAAACAGGAGTAAATGCTACCTTCTTTACCTGCTTGGGGGCATCAATCTCTTTCTTTTCTTTCTTCAAGGACATCACAGATTCATCAAATGTCACATCTCGACTCTTAACAATCTTCTTAGTTTCAGGGCACCACAATCTGAAACCCTTGACATTACTACTAAAGCCCATGAACTTGGCTTTCTTTGCTCGAGGGTCCAACTTAGAGTCATCAACATGATAGTAGGCAGGACATCCAAATACGTGCAACTGATCATAATCTGTGACAGGTTCTCCAGACCATACTTCAAGAGGTATCTTCCCTCCATTTCCAACTGTAGGCAACCGATTCACCAAGTGAACTGCATAGCTGAGAGCTTCTGCCCAAAATGCCTTACTCAACCCCGCTTGGGACAACATGCATCAAACCTTTTAGCGAATACTAGGAGTGTCTTCATATCAAGTTGTGCAAGCTCAAGATCAAATTGAGCAACTAATGCCAACAATATCCGGATAGATGAATGCTTAACAACTGGAGAAAATATCTCATTGTAATCTATCCCTTCCTTTTGTGCATAACCTTTTGCAACAAGGTCTGGTTCATTCTTTCTGCGATTCCATTCTGTTGTGGTTTACCAGGAACAGTGAAGTGTCGAACAATACCCTCTTCTCGACAAACTTCCAAAAAAGGGTCATATTTGTACTCACCACCATTATCTGATCGTAACTTCTTAATCTTTCGACCCGTTTGGTTCTCCACCATTTTCTTCCATTCAAGGAAAATTCTAAGGACCTCATCCTTGTGCTTCATAGGGTACATCCAAACTCTTCTAGAGTAATCATCAATAAAGGTGACGAACCACCTTTTTCCACCCAATGAAATATTTTTCGCGGGACCCCATACATCTGAGTGAATATAATCCAATATACCCTTGGTTTTATGGATTGCAGTATCAAATTTCACTTTTCGATGTTTGCCATACACACAATGTTCACAAAATCCGACTTTACCAGTTTTAGCACCTTTGAGTACACCTTGTTTCACCAACGTATGAAGTGGATGCTCTCCAACGTGTCCAAGTCTCATGTGCCATAACGTCGACATATCTGACTCTTTCGAGCTTGCAATGGTTGCTTGTTCAACAACTGTGCTTCCTTCAAGGTAGTACAAGTTACCTCTTCGAGTCCCTTTCATAACAACCAAGACGCCTTTAGTTACCTTTAGGTGACCTCCATCCAAAGTGACACGATAGCCTTTTGCATCTAAGGCTCCAAGAGAAATCAAATTCTTCTTCAAATCAGGGACATAACGAACTTCGGTGAGCTTACACCTCCATCAAACATCTTCAAATGCACGTAACCAATCCCCTTGTTTTGCAAGTGTTGTTGTTGCCCATATAAACAACTCCACCATCAAGTTCTTCAAAGTTAGAGAACATTTCTTTGTAGGGCACATGTGGTAGGAGCAATGGAATCCAAGATCCACTCATCAACATGACTGACTGAAAGTGAGGGTGAGACCGTCAAAGCGTCATCTGTGTCGCTATCATCTTTCCTAGCCACATTTGCTTTTGATTCATTCTTTTTCATTATCTTGGGGCAATCTTTCTTCCAATGGCCTTTTTGACGACAATAAGCACATTCGTCTTTGCCAATTTTCTTTCGATCAACTGACTGTCCCCTTGATTTTGACTGTGAACGACCACGTCTTCCATTGTTTCTACTAGTGGTCCTTCCTTCATGAACAAGCTTAAGGCATCCGAATCGAGTCTCTAAAGGTTCCCTTGTCCTTTCTCCGTACCTCGTTATTCATCAAAGCATTAGAAACATCATCAAAACTAAGTTCAGATTTTCCATGCAACAAGGTAGTAGTCAAATGTTCATATGACTCAGGCAAAGAATTTAACAATAATAATGCTTTATCATCATCAACAACATCAACATCAAGATTTTGCAAATCAGTGATAATCTTGTTAAATTCATTTAAATGTTCACCATCGAATTACCTTTCTTGTAATCAAAACGGAAGAGCTTTTTTCAAGTAGAGTTTATTCTCTACACTTTTCTGCATATATTTGGCCTCGAGTTTGTCCCATAACTCCTTTGCCAAAGACACCCTCATGAACGGATATTTTTGGTCTGTCCCAAGACAGGAACGAATAGTTCCACAAGCTTGTCTATTAAGCTTATTCCATTCAACATCTTCCATATCTTCGGGCTTTTCCTCGAGGGTGAATTCGAGGTCTTGCATAGCCAAAAGATCCAAAACTTCACCTTGCCAAATACCAAAATTATTTTTGCCATCAAACTTTTCAACTTCAAGATTAGTACTAGACACCCTTGGCCCTCTTTTTTGTGATTTAGTACTAGTATTAGTACTAGACTCAACTTTTTCTGCCATTTCAAACAATTATCCCAACAAAGGAATAAAACACCTATTGCCTAGTTTTCTTTTTCAAATATAACAATGGGCCAACGAACTAAGCCTTTCTGCCTTAAATGAAACGTACAATAAACAGAGGCAGAGAACCAACTTTAGGAAGAAAAATTGGAGAATGACTTATCTTGCTTTCTGTGAGTGTGCAGTAGCCTCAAGTGACCGCCGAGATTTTATTCCAATGTTCTTCCCTTTGGTTCGACGAAGAACAGTCCAACTACGATCTCAAAATTATTTGAGAAAATTCCAAAATCTCAATCGCCACGGCCGAAGCTCGATAATAATTGTTGCCAGGCACATTGAGCCTCCTACACGGGCGGCAACCAAACAAAATCACTATTATCAGTGATTACAAAGTGTTTACAAAGTGTATTACACTTTGTAAACACTTTGTAATCACTTTGATAATAGTGATTTTGTTTGGTTGCCGCCCGTGGACGTAGGAGGACTTCTCCGAACCACGTAAATATTGTGCCTTATTTGTTACTTACTTGAGTGGGTGTGTGGGTTTGCAAAGATCCGTTCCGCATTTTTACAACAAAGAGAACAAGAATGTGATTAAAGTAATCATCGTCACAGCCAAAGTGGTTTTAGCTGGTGGTAGTGGACGGAAAATGGGTGTTATTGATAATTATGGATTAGTCTATTATTTATGTATAATACTAACTTACTAATCCAACATTAATTAATTTCAAGTTTCAATCCAATTAAACCTGCGGCGCTGAAGGACGCCCTGTTTTTTTTTGGGTGAAACCTCTTCAGGAGGACGAGGCATTGGAATTTGGAAGCAATCTCGTCCCAAAACCACTGCTTGGGACTAGTTCATATTCCAGGAGAGCTGATTAAAAAACAAGAAATTGATCATTTTAAATCCTCTTTTAATAAATATTCGATTTATTTATTTCGAAGCCGTTATTCAACCACGCTATACCCAAGCCCTACAAAGGGAATTGGACCAAATTCCTGAGGAATTTCTCCTTCAACAACTGGATTTTATCCGGCAAAGAGGTTCCTTGGATGGTTTGGGATCCGAAAGACCTGGAAATTGGTGGAATGGGATGTGGTTAGGCCTAACAATGGGGTGAGTTGTATTGGAATAAGTACCGGGTTAAAATATGCTATAACCCAAATATTAAACGGGTCGAAATGAGTTGGGTTAAGCCAGGTAACGAGTTAAACGGGTCGACCCGTCTTAAATAGACTTTTCCCCCTAAAAAAAACATGAATTCATAATATGAAAAGTCAAGGGTTGAAAAAGGCAACGGGCTCGATCCGCTTTAAACCGACCCGATCCGACCCAAAAAGTTAACATTTTTTTAGGTTGGATAATTAATGAGTTGGATTGAGTGCGTTAATGGGTAATGTGTTGTAACTGTCTGGCCTAAATGGCTAGATGCGGTTGGTGATGCTATTTGTTGGGCCCGAAGAAGAAGTTTCTCCTGTCATTGCCCAGGTTGCATGGTCGGAAATTATCTTCGTGTCAATGATCCCTCCGTCCACGACTATTTTGAGTTGTATCACTTTAAGAGTTGATTTTCAAAAAGTTATGTTTATTATCTCCATAACATTTCAATTTTACTCTTCATATTAGATACTCCCTCCGTCCCTAAATTATCGTCCTCTTTTCCTTTTTCGTCCGTCCCAAAATAATTGTCCACTTTGAAACTTACCTTTTTAGAACATCACTTTTACCACTTTACCCTTACTTTTTCACTCTACTTTAATTATGAGCCACATACACATGGACATTAAAGGAAACTACACATTAAACTAATATAAATAATCAAGTCAATTGTTTTTTCTTAAACTGTGCGCTAGGTCAACTAGGACAATTATTTAGGGACGGAGGGAGTATTAACATATTAGTTATGCTCAATCATTTTTGTAATTATGATCAACTTTAATACTACTTATATATCCCTTAATAATTAGAATTTTCAAAAGCGAACATGAAAATGGATACCAAATCTTAATTCACAGCTTCGTCAATGAAGCATTTACAGTGATTAGCCTTAGCCTTTGAAAAATGAGAAACGGGGGACGAAGCTGAAGCTGCCTGGCCTTACCAGCAACAATTTGAAGACGTTCATCTCTTAAGAGGCTAGAGCAATCAGTGCTAACTGCTAAGCAAGCACCCTGTTTAACATACTCAGTCATATGGCATGGCGTCTACTTGATAAAAACAGAGACACATAAGTTTTGGGTTCAAAAACTCGAACAACACAAGCTCCATCAGTTTCCATGATTTCTACAAAAGCAAATTGGTTACTGATTCTAATGCTCGTAAACTATTTAGGAAAAAGTACAAGCTCCATGTTCACATTACATTAGCCAAATACTGGAAAATATTACAAATATAACAAGAATTAATTATTCATCTCAAATCTCAATCAAGCTTGATTACAGGAGATAGGGTAGGAGTGAAGCAGGGTAAAGGTACTTCTTCAATCTAGAAAAATTCAGAAGCTTGTAGCTTGGTGCTTCCCACGGTGTGGCTCCACCCCCCTTGCACACCTTTCTACCAACTCAATTGGCAACACCGTCACTTCAGCCTAATGGCAATTATATTTACCCAACAATCAGAAATCCATGAAGCAGATGAAGCAATCACCAAGATCCTGCCATTGCTCTTTTTCAAGTGGGGAATATAAACATAGCCCCAAAAGTTAATTTACTACGAGTAGGAAAGAGCTAAACTTCTAACTTACATATGCTAAAAAGTCTGCAAAAATGTTTTTACGTATCTTGTGATTCTTATCTTTTCTCTAAAACTGTTGTCACTTTCAGCGATTATATAGAAATGAAGACACTAGGCACAAGTTCTTTCTGTATGGGAGAATTGGCGTTCCTTTCCACGCTATTGGAACTATCATCGGAATGTAATTTGTACTAAATATATATACATTGGTTTGTTTTGTATGATGCATTATGTAATTATACTAGTACTCTTGCCCGTGCCGATGACATGGCGCCAGTTTGGAAATTTATCGATAAATAAAGCAGATACTTTAAAAATGAACTACTAAAAATATTATTTTCTTAAAAAAATTACTTTCAAACGGGATCTCTTTGTCCGGAACGGAGGGATTAATTAATAATTTGCATACAAAATTGCGGACCGGAAAAAACAGGTCGGAACTTAGATACTCCTCAAATTGCATATACTTTAATGCAATAACGTATTCAAGGCTTTAGTTGAAATGAATTTTTTGTGATGTTTGTTGGTAAATGGGTGCCAACCTATTTATATTGGTTGGGATGCAATGATGGGATGCCGCTCATCTATGCACGTGTTATTAATTAAGATTGGGATGCATGATGGAGATGAAAAGTGGTACGTTGTCTATACCCACTTATCTCACTTGGTTGGGATGCAATGGTGGAGATGAAAAGTGGTACACCGATTACTAAATGACCTCTACACGAAACCAACCGATTAATATAGAAAGTATTCCAGGACCTAAATAATACCCAAACTAATTAACTTAAAAAATAAATAAACTTTTAGTAATTTATTAGTAATAAAATGATAATTTTATTCCTTAATTTTGAAAGTAGATTCTTTAAGTTTAAAGAGTAAGTCATGTCCCAAAATAAATATCCATTTTTAGTTTATTTACAAAAAAAAAAAATAGGAATTTGGCATTTAGGTCAATGTAGCAGTACATATATTTGAAGAGAGTTGACTTTTAAATCATGTAGTAGCACATATACTTGACCAGGGTATGATTTTGGCTATTCGTAACAATAAACATTTCATCTATAAATCAATAATGGCTGTAGAAACCTAAATACCAACTTAATTCAAGAAAAAAACTTGTTATAAATCTAAGGTGCACGGTTTAGCATAGATAGATACTTGGGGTTCCGGCATTCGATCGGAGTTTTGCCACCATCATTGCTGCCAGAAAGATAAAAGTTCCGAGTATCCGAGTCTTGGAACGGTTTCAGAACAGGGACATAAGAAGCATTTAACCAGATGAATTCATCTAGTTTTTGAACATCAACAATTACCCCACGGGAACTGTCCATGGAGAAGGAGAACAGTGCCTTCATTGCAGCGTAGTTCACTTCATCAGTTATGAGTTATTACTACTCTTGAGGTCGCTGTTTGCGTGCTCAATAGCATAATTCCTCACTCGAACATAAGTCACAAAACAATAACGGATATTATTCTCCACCACGGGTAAAGATGAGTACGATGGACGGAATACATAAACATCAATAAGAGGTATGAAAGTGTCACAGTCAATGCTCGCCTCAATCTTAGTCAAGTGGATTGCATCACATCCTTGACCATTAAGTGCGTCCCTGCACCTCAAAACAGCGACAATCAACTTATGTTCCCTAAAATTTTCAATGATGCAACATCCTTACCTTAATATCTCGCCACCTCCTATAACAAACACTTTCTCTATCGACAAACTATATGGTGATGCAGCTAGCAGTTCCAAAGACTTTCAATTTACAGCTCGGACACATCATTGAAGCTCAAATTCTTTTCCTGGACATAGAAGACAAATAACTAACCCAAAAACAGATCCATTACTGAGAATATTGAAATAAAAAACATATTGAAAATATGTCCAGCAAAACAAAAAGACGACTAACAATCGAGAAGAAACTTTTATAAACCAAAGCTTTTATCAATATATAGGCTGATGATTATTATCGAAGCTTGCAATGGAATATTTCAAATACTAAGTGACATCTAAATACTAACAAGAAATCAAAACTCTCAAATATATCCAGATCAAAGAGAAGAAAGAGAAAGAGAAACTTACAATTTCAAGGCGGGAGACCCAGATGAGGGCAGGAGACTACACAGATTAGGGGGAATCGAGCAACTCTCTGTAAATTCGGGGAGAAGCTCTCCGTAAAGGGGAGGGCGAATTACTTTGACATTTTGTGCTTGCCTAATCACAAATAAAGAGAAAGAAAAACTTACAATTTCAAGGCGGGAGACCCAGATGAGGGCAGGAGACTACACAGAATGAGGGGGAATCGAGAAGATATGGTGTTGGTAACAACTTTCTTTGTTTGACTAAGGACGATTGGAGCAGCGGTGGGGGCGAAGGAAACCCAACGACGGGAATCAAACCCAAAAGACGGGGAGAGCTCTTTGTAAAGGAAAGCCCAAAGAGGGAAAGCTGGAACAAAAACGAAGCTTGAACTGGTGCCGTAATAAAAGGTGGAGAAACCCATTGGAAGACGTAACAACATCGCGAACTGCCGGAGAAACACTCGTTGCAGGCTCTTTTTAGGGTCTTGTTGGGAAACTACTATACTTAACTGTAACCAGACCAGACATAGCATATGCAGCTCATGTTTTGAGCCAGTTTGTTCACTCACCTTACTCCTCTCATTTGTAGGCTCTTTTTAGGGTCTTGAGATACATTAAGGCATGCCCAGGTCAAGGTCTCCTTCTTTCCTCAAGTAACTCTTTCATTCTCAAAGCATACTGTGACAGTGATTGGGCAGGGGATCCAAATGATAGGAAGTCTGTTTCTGGTTACTGCTTAATGTTGGGTGATTCTTTCCTATCCTGGTTGTCTAAAAAGCAGTCAGTGACTGCTAGATCTTCAGCAGAGTCAGAGTATACGACATTGGCCACAGTTACTAGTGAAGTAATTTGGCTTCAGGCTTTACTACATGATTTACAAGTTCCTTTGAAACTTCCTATCAGTGTATTTTGTGATAGTTCTGCAGCAATTGACATAGCTTCCAATCCTGTCTATCATGCCCGTACAAAACACATTGAACTGAATTGTTATTTTGTTCGGGAGAAGGTTCAATAAGGCTTAATCCAACCACAATATCTTCCTTCCAAATTCCAGCTAGCTGATATCTTCACCAAATCTCTGGGAAAGGTTTCCCATTGCTTTCTTTTGTCCAAGTTGAAAGTGCTCAATTTTATCCCACTTTCCTCTTGTGGGGGCGGGGTGGGGGGTATTGAACATACAGTACAAGCTGATGCTAATTAGATCAATCATGTTCGGAAGTTCACAACCATGAAGGGTGATTTACAGAGACTATTTTCTGCAGTGACAAATCGTGACACAACTGTATGGAGATAACGAAGGGCATTATTGTATTTTTCTATGTATAGAGGGGTTTGTTTGTAATCTTGTTGAACTGTTTGTTAGAGTTGGTTGTTTGTTAGAGTTAGTTGTTTGTTACTGGGTTTATAACCCTCTGTAATATCTTTGTAAACACGATTAACAAAAATAAACCTTCATTCATTCGCATATGCTCTCCTCTTCTCAATAATCTTTACAAAAATGACTCACTCAACTTGAGCTAGTCATATTGAACTATTATTACTTTGTGGATAATTTGATAGATGACTTTGGTCGAAAGAGGTTTAGGTGGGGTTAAGTATATTTTAAAAAATAACTTACGAAAAATAAGTTCGTAGGGTGTGAAAAAAAGAACTTCATTTTTTATTGATTTTTAAAGTTTTCATATTAGATATATTTTTCAAGGGTTACCAAATACTATTTACCATAAACAAACGGTCTTCAATCTTCATTCTGATTGAACTGATAATGAATGCTCTTCGGGAGGAAGCCATGTAATTGTTGACCATGACCATAAGGTCCATAGCCATGTTACGTTTGTTTTCCGGTAATTAAAAAACAATAATAGGAATCCATCTTAAGTTCTTAACCTTTTATTTTATCATCTTCGATGGGAATTAGATCAAGAAAGGTCCCCACACTTTTATGTAATTACGTATTCCGTTCTACCTAAAAAGTTCATGTTTAAAAAATCTAATTATTAATTGATACTCTATCATTCATTAGTTTGGGTAAAGAGTCCGACATACTATTTCAGAATATTTCACTTTAGTAGTTCACTTTTAAAAATTATATTTATCATTTTTATAATATTTCAACTTTACGTTTATATTTGCTATTAACATATTGATTATGATCAAGTATTTTTGTAATTATAATCAACTTTAATATAATGTATATCTATAAAAAATTAGACTTTTAAAAGAAAGACTCTTTGGGTGGAACTACAGAGAATATAACTAGATAAATAGTTCATTATATTATTTTGAATGTTTCACTTAATGAGTCCTTTAAAAAATTATGCTTACAATTTATGTAACATTTCATTTTTTTTTCCTTTCACTTGTGTTGTAAGCACATTACTGGTTCTTTACTATTTTTATAATTATAACTAACTCTAATTGACATTAAGACTCTGTTTGTTTCACTAAAAAATGACTTTCAGAAAACGTTTTCTAATATTTGGTAACAATAGAAAAATGTAGTCAACGTAAAAACTTTTTTAAGTCAATGGAAAATTAAGTCTTCTTTTCCGGAAAATGACTTACTGATGCATTTTCCAAATGTTCGAACACCCCTCCGCCCCTTCCACAATTACACAAATTTACATACACGCACAATATTTCTTTTAACAAATAACTTGTTAAAAAATATAAATGAAGTTTGAGCATATTATTTATAAATTATAATTTTAATAAATATTCACTATGTCCTAAATTAGTGTCAACTATATTATTAGGGACGTCCCAAACATTATTCATTTTCTTTTTTAAAACATTTTTTTATATCAATTATCAATTTTTTTTATTTGTATTTGTGAGATTGAAAAAAAGATAGACATTATTGATTTGACACCACTAATGATAAATTGAGGGTTACTAAAGGAAAATTATTTAAAGTTCAACACTATCTTATATATATTTTCAATATGTGTATTAATATTAGAATATACTTTTTGTATTTATTCATATATTATTTTCCGTAACATTTTCCATGTGTTTGTCAAACACCCGAAAATGTTTTCCAACATATTTTAAAAAGATTTTACTAAACACCTGAAAATGATTTTTTTTATTTTTCAGAAATTATTTTAATATATTCTCTCAATAGCTAAACTTCTCAAATGTACGTAGACTCCGGTCGCCGCCACCACCAACACCTTCGACCATCGTTGTTGCCCACTTCCGCCAGCTGCCACCCAACGCCGCCGTTTACCATCACCACTATATGTTATTTTTTGAAAGTGTAATTTTTTTATAATTTTGTTATTAGCAAGGTTTGAACCCTTACCATTCATAATAAGTAACAACCATATACCACAAAACTAAACTAGATACTTAACTTATTGTTGAACTCTTATTTTAAGTATAATGTAGAATTACAATTGAATTCCACACATTATCAAAACAATGAAATTGCTATAGTTTTTAAAACAAATTCTAAGTTATTTAAATTTTATAAAATTTGAATATTTATTAAATTGAAAATCAATGCATCAAAACGGACCGTCAGGGATTTTTGGTTTGAAAATCTTTTTCTCTTTTTTTATTCCACAAACTTTTTTTCAAATTAGAACTTAGAAAAATCTTACCCACTGTTAGTTACCAACTTACCGTACCCAACCCTCACATGAGTTCCGGCCCCGACCGACACTCATTCGTGAGTGTTGTTGGGCATGGTGGATAGCAATCTTCTTAAAAAACAATTTTCGTTTCGGTTGAAATAGAGGGAGGAGGTCGGTTTTGTAACTTTGTTTAAATTGGGTTATAGAGAGTATGGAATTATTATTATAAAAGGGCAGCATTTAACACCAATGTTACGTTGTTCTATAGTACTTTTTGGGTGAATTCGGGCGGTCTTTTTTTTAAAAAAATCGTCAGTTCCAGTTTACGATATTTTTTATTAACTAGAAAAAAAAATTTGGTGCAAAAAAATGGCTATATCCTTAATGAATCAAACATGTGTGCGTCATGCATCATTTCTTGCATCGCGATGCATCATTTCTTGCATTGCGATGCATGATTCCAAACTTTGTAACTATCATTTCTATTTCATAACGGTACATCGCGATTACAAACCCGATGAATCACGATTAAAACTAGTCTATTCCCTTTTCACAATGATATATCCTAATTCCAAATTGATGTATCGTGACTGAAATTTGATGCATCGTTATTTAAACTAGTTTCATTTGCATATTTTCCATCTTTTTCTTCTTTCTCTCGTCTTTTTTCCTTTTTGAAAAACCGTTTACCTTGAGGCATTGCCCCCTATCAACGCGACTTGACCAGACATTTCCTGAACAATTTTATAAAACATCTTTTAATGGTTAAAAAAAACATACAGTAATTAAGCGATTGAAAATTTTACAAAGTGGACTAATAATCAATTAATCCTACTTTCTCGGGGTGTTAAGATAGCCCAGCATCTAGTACTATTTGATCCATTTATACATGAAGCCCATCAAGACCTTGGTCCAAGTGCTCTACTTGGCTCTCGGCTACGGTAATAAGGTTACTCTCTATCATCCTAAATAATTGTCCTAATTTTTTTTTTCAGAATAATTATATTTTTCGAAACTGTCCTTTTTAAGAAATCACTTTTTACCATTTTACTCTTACCTTTTGTACCTACTTTAATTATGAATAGAATAGATACACAAAAGTATTAAAGAAAACCACACATTACATCATTATTTATAATACAATTAATTAGTTTTTATTAAACGGTGTGCCGAAAAAAAGATGACGATTATTTAGGAACAGATGGATTATTAGATTAGTTAGGGACAAGAAAATATTAAACGCAACCGTTGCATCTTAAGGAGAGGTTATTTCTACTAATTGACTATCCACTACGTCATTTATTATAATATTCAAGTAATTTATAATGGGTCAAAACTACCCTTAACTAGTTACCGATTAAAATGATATAGTTAATTTGAAGTTATCTTCTTTTATTTTTCGACATAACAAATTAAAACATAATAATAATTATTTTTATTTGTATTTTCTAGGAAAATTTAATCATTATGTTTTTTACTTGAGATGTGTTCAAGAATTAAAAGTAAATATTTGCATACGATTTATTTGCCTATAAAACCTATAAAAACAACGTTATTATTGTAATTTTTATTGCTAAATTAAAAGTGTAGATTAGATTTAAAAATATTATTTTTGAAGTATAACTTAATAATATAATTAGAGACCGTCGTAATTCTTGTAATTTTTATGTTCACTTCCAATAAAATATAATTCCTGACCTTAAAATATTAAGGGTTATTACCGTCTCCTAATATTATGTTATATAACCAACGAGCTCTAGCTCAAATGGTACTGCTCACTTCTCCTAACGGAGAGGTTGGGTGTTCGAGTCTCATTAGAGACACCCTGGACTTTACAACTCTCGGTAGAGAGGTCGGGTGTTCAAGCCTCTTCAGAGGCATCGTTGTTGTTAAAAGCCTTATCCAAAGGCCCCATTTAGCTACTCACCTATCTTAACAGAGAGGTTGAGTATTCAAACCCTACCAGAGGCACCCTGAGACTTAACTACTCTCAACCGAGAGGTCGGGTGTTCAAAAGCCTCCCCAGAGGCACCAATTGTTCGAGCCATACCAAAAGGCATCATATATATATAATTGTAGCCTTTCAAGGCATTAAATATAATTTAAAAAAAATTAAGGGTTGGGGTACGGTCTATGTCCCCTCCAACCTTTAAAAAAAAATATGGGTAAAAAAAAAAATCTGGAAAAACAAAAAAAAATAAAATTATGTTATATAAATATAGTGGCGAAAATAGACTTTTGAAAAGATAAAAATAAAATATAATTTTAACTTGATTCAAGGTAAAGGAAGGTAAAAGCAATTCGGAAAAGAAATCATATATAATTCAAATAAGTGACTATTTAAACGGTATTAGTTTTCTAACATAAACTAATTTGAATAATGTAGTGGAAAATCAATTTATGTTGTGGAAATAATATTTCCCTATATCTTATTGCCATTTATGGTTATTTGCAATTTTACATATGTTGCCATTTAATTACGGTTAATTACAATTAGGCCTAGCAATGGTGGATTGGGTTGAGTTGGAATGGGTAATGAGTTGAAACATGTCGAAACTCATTAGAACCAAAATATGAAACGGGTGTTTAAATGGATTGAGTCGGAATGAGACGGGTTGAAATAGGTAACGGGTTAAAGCGTGTCGACCCATCGTAATCCAAAAAAAATTTCCTCAAAAAACAAATTTATAACATAAAAAGTCATAGATCGAAATGGGTAACGGGTCCGATCCGCTTTAACCCGACCCAACCTATTAATATTATTAAGTCGAAACGGATTTCCCACTTTAACCCAAAAATATTAATAAATTGAGTTAGATTTAATAATTAATAGGTTGGATTGAGTATATTAATAGGTAATAAATTATAATTATCAGGCCTAATTACAATTTTTGCATACGGGCATGTCTTTTTTTTGTTTGTGAGGAGTGATATGGACATGCTTTCTCATCCTAACTGAGAGTGAGGACAATCATATGAGACTTGATAACCATCCAACTCAAACTTTGATATCGAAGGCTGTTTTCTGAATTCATCAATTATATAATAGAGGTCCGGGTATAACTAGTAGACACGCCGCGATTCGTTCGGCCAAAAATTAGATTGATCTACAAGTATGTAAGAATGTAAATTTATATGAACTTGTCGTTATAAGTTTTATTTGAATTACCTCATCCACAACCAATTACCATGTAACAAAACCCTTAGTTATAGATTATCTGAATTATCCCCTCTACAATTAAATACAACAATATTTTCCTTTACATTTTTTTCATTACATCTTTCTGTTTGAATGGATGAGGTGTTATCCATTGAAATGATCATATTTCTAGTTTCTAATAATTCAAACAGGAAACGGTAAATTAATCTTCCTAGAGGGGTAGAATTGTATTTTCCAACTTTGTAACACCATATATGCTATAGCATTAGAAAATCAGCATTTAGTCTCGTAAGATAACCTCAGGTTAGGAAAGATAGGATCAAAAGTCTCACGCGACCATTAGATATGAAAGAGAAGATTAACGATCTTTTCTTTTCCTTCAAGTCCAAAAATATTATGCCAAAAACTATGGCTCATGACCAAAGGCGGTAAATGGGTGGGCTTAAATGGTCGGCGGACTCAAATGGGTAGCTACTAAATGGACATGAGCATTCGTTTACTCATTAAATTTATCAAATAAATACAAAAATTATAAAAATAATAATTTTCTTTAACAAAAAATTATCAAAAGTTACAACTAACTATATATATATAACATTTTTTGTAACATTTTAACTTCTGTCACCATTTCCAATGCAACTAAATTTTTAAAAAGAACTCAAAAACTTTACATGACGTGTTAGTGTTGACAGAACCACTAATAATATCATAACAATAACATATTTTCACTTTTTTCGTATGTTAATTGAAATAAAATACTCCCTTAGTTCCTTAATTTTTACGTCAATTCAATTGTTTTTAAATGGAAATATGATATATATATATATATATATATATATTCATAACCAGAAAATACGTAATTGATCGTATATAAAAAGTAATATGATATCGAAAAAAAAATGAAAAAAATGGGTCAATTTTTTATTCTTAAAAAATAACGATTATTCCACCATTATTGACTATTTCTTTGGTTTTGAAAATCAAACCCGAAAAACAAGTAGCAGCTATGCATCTCTCTTTAGTTTCTCTTTCTACCCCCACACCCACACACTCTCTCTCTCTTAATGAATGGTTATTGATAGATATGTAAATATACAAAGAGAAACAACTTTGGATTATCAAGTATACATAAAAAAATTTGATCATGAGAATGGGAGGTGAAAATATGGGCGTCCATTTGTGCCCATAAAACTTAATGATCTAAGTAAATATACCCATTTGTGTCCAGATTAAAATTTAAGTATACTCATACCTATATTTTAATGGATGGTCTGGACAAAAGTATAAATATGAACAAAATTTACCACTACGAGTCATGGCTCATGACTAACGAGTTTATCTTTCCAGTCCTCCTAGTAGGAAATGTCAATATCCATATAGAATACATGGAAGGAAAGCAATAAGAGTTATGGCTTCTCCTTACTCGATCCTATTCTATTTTTACTATACTTTATTAGAGCTAAAAGCATAATCCCAAGATTTCTCATTTCCAATAATGCCCCCATTTTTGTATAATTTCACCTATTTCCTTTTATTTTTATTGGTAATTTTACTACCCCTAACCCCTACTGAATAATACGGCTTCAAGTCTCCTTTGTCTATTGACTCTTGCAATAAAATCATCAGCCAGCTTGTTCAACTCTTCTGCAGGCAAAGCTGGTCCTTCTTCTCCATCTAACTCCACAACTCTTATTTTCTCTACCCAATACCCTCTTTCCCCTTCATCTTGATAAGCAGTAGTCTTCACTTTGTCAATGGAAGAGTACTCTGCCATTTTCCTCTCTTTCTTTTTCTCTAGGGAAGAGCATTTCCCGGGACTCCGGCTCCTAGCCATATGCTCATTGTAATAAACATCACAAGCCAAAGAAGTCTTAGACGACTTGAAAATCTTTGATTCTCCCACGAGGAAAATGACGATGAGGTTGCCTATTATAAAAATGACCTTGGAACTGAAAAATAGAGAAGAGATTTTGGGGAGAGAGAAGAAAAGAAACACGTTGAACGTAGCAAAAAGTGGGGGGTACCATAAAGGACTAGAACAAAACAAGGTACAAACTAATGTTGTTAATGAGTAGAGCACAAGATTGTTGAGAAATTGCTGCCTTTTGTACTTGTTGATGGCTTCAATCTTATAAGCATGAATTCTAAGAGGATCCATTTCTTGGATATGAAAGCAAATTGCTAAGTTGAGGGTTTTGTGAGAAGCTAGGCTTCTAAACCTAAAAACCTTGGGGAAGATTGCCAATTGCCTGACCATAGAGCAATGCAAATCCTGGAATATATGGTGGGGAAAAAGGCCTCTTTTTTGAATGTGGTTTACCATCACATGCCACTTTTAATTTCTTTAATTTGAATGTGGCAGACTACTTTTGCTAAAGCGCTATGGGGTGAAATGAATTGATTAATTAGAGTTGCATTATTGGGGTCACTTTTTTTCTTTTGAGTTGCCTTTAATTTGGCCTTTTTTTGCCTCTGGTTAATTGCTGTTAGAGTGTTTATTTTTGGGAATACCATCTTTTTAACCATCGTATAAATTGGAGAAATCCAATTTGACCAATCATATTTTATAACGATCAAATTAACCAACCAACTTTTTATTTGGTTATAATGTCGTCCTCGTCGTTTCATAACGATCAAATTAACTAGCTAACTTCTGTCAATATTGGGCCAAAAAATTACCATAGAAAGAAGATATTGACAAAAGTTGGTTGGTTAATTTGGTCTTTATAAAACGGCAATGACAACATTACAACCAAATTAAAAGTTTGTTGGTTATGAAACGTCGTTAGTCAAATTGGATTTCCCCAATTTGTACGTTGGTAAAAAATATGGTATTCTCTTTATTTTTTTAATAGTTGGCCTTGTTTTAATTTTGAGTAAAATTTTACCGCAGTGTAGAATCTTTATTACACAAGTGATATTTGGATCATAATACGTGTCAATCACAATTTATATCTTCATTCTTTTTAGATTTTGGTTCACCACATGTCTTGATCCAAGAGTCGTTTGTGTAAAACACGATTCTACACCGCTGGTTGGAATTTAATTCTTTTATTTTTCTATAAAATTAAATTTTTATATCCACATGTGGTATATTGTTTTTTTACACAACCGACTCTTGAATCACGACACATGGCCAACCAAAATTATAAAAATCTAGACAAAGTTTGTGATTGAAAAATAAACACTATCTTTAGGAACGGATGGAGTAAATTATAATCACTATGTTCCACACAAAAAGTGTATATTTTGAAATATTTTACTTTAAAAAGTCTATTTTAAAATATTATGTTTACAATTTTCATAGATTTTCAACTTTACCCTTTACATTTTATATTAAAATATTGATTATGATAATGACATAATTATAAATATGACCAACTCACATGCTAACTATAAATGTCTAAATTATTAGACTTCTGAAAACAAAATATCTAAACGTAACACTATTTAATATGTAAAAATACCTCATTACCCCTAAGAATTATTGTACATAATTTTTACAATAACACCCCTCAATTATAACTATTTGGGTAGAATTGAAGTAAGGGTGTGTTTAACACATTCATTTATTTTAATTGGATTACTTGATGAGGGCTCGTAAGCTCATTTACTAGAGTTTACAAATATCTTACTGATTTATATTAAACCAACCAGTCAATCTCATTGGGTGGGTAAAGTCATTATGAACAAGGGAAGCCTTGTATGGTTTTATTTTGAGTGGTGCTAGAAAGCGTAATATTTAAATGCTACACGGTGGCTTTAATGTGTAAAGGTGAAAGGAGTGGGACGTATCTATCTACTCTGCAAAAGGGTCCTTCGAGAAATCTTTCGAGAGAGGGAAGTACAAAGACGAGTGGGATTAGGGTTAATTAATTTAATTTGGAATTAGGTATTTGGCTTTTTTCAACACTTAACCAAACAAAAATCAGCTAAAAACAAGTGTAATCTAAGGAGATCTCACCAATACTTTCGACTTTGCGGAGTCCGAATTTGTTGAACAATCCCAACGACCTCATTGGTGTATTGCTAATTACTGGAATTTTTTTTAAGAAGATTAATTAGTAATTAGATTTTAAGTGGATATTACATTTAATATTTTTTGTATTGTATTTAGGACCATTTTTAGAAAAAGGATTAATTAGTAATTAGATTCTTTAGTAGATATGGTATTTAATTGTTTTTGTGTTGCATTTAGGACCACTCTTTTTTAATAGTCATAGCTAGACTCCAAACTCTAATAAGAAAAATTAGCATCCTTCCGTATCACTAAAAAAAGTTTATGTTTGAAAAGTCAAATTATTATGGGGGATATATTAATATCATTGAAGTTAGTCATAATTACGAAAATACTTAAGCACAAGCAACGTGTGCTTATAACATAAGTGAAGAGTAAAAATGAAATATTATAGAAAGAGTAATGCTAGAGCCACTCAATGAGTACTCAAATTTGTGCACCAAATGATGTTGTTTCCAATGTATCATTTTATTTGGCATTTTATGGGTTCCCCTATAAGTTAAAAAGTTATGTTAACAATATAACACATAAGATACCACATAAATTTTAAAAATAGACTTTTAAAGTGAAACATTATAAAATAATATAGTTAACTATTTGTTTGGAAAAAAAGTATATACTTGTTGAGATATATAGCTCTTGTGATCATCAAACTCACCTAGCTAGCGACTTGTTACATTAAGTGAACATAAAAAGAAAAAAAAGAAAAAAAGAAGACATAATGTAGTGGCATGGGGTGCCAGTCCATTGAATATTGGTGTTGAGTTCATAACTTCATTTTATAGTAGCTAGTAGCTAATATTTTAGTTTTTTGCTTTAAACTTTTAGGATATGCATGGCTGCGTTTCAGTGCGATTGATTAAATATTTAAATTCAAAAAGTGAACCAAATTTCTAATTAAAGAGCCAGACTAGACTGTGTGCAGAAAAAGTGAAAAACAGTGTGTGGGTTGGAATTGTTTAAGATCGAAGAATTAATGATTAATAATACTAACACATTATGCATATGCTGTTTGTGAAAGGACGTACTACTGTAATTGGGTTTTAAAGCACTGATGAGTGATTAATTAAGAGTTAAGACTTAAGAGCAAAGAAGAGGGCGGGTACTTCCTTGAACTTGCTCAAATTAAGAGATCATTGATTAAATACATGGAAAAGATTAAGAAATAGATTTCAATTTAACCACTAATTGTGATTGATACTCTAAAGTCTAAACCCTCATTCTATAATAGGCCTGCCAATTATAACCTATTACCCATTAACCTACCAAATCCAACCCACTAATTACCCAACCCAACCCAATTCATTAATTTTTTTTTGTTGTAGTGGGTAACCTGTTTCGACCCAATAATATTAACGGATTTGGTCGGGTCAGGTTAAAATGGGTCGACCCGTTACCCATTTCGGACCGTAATCTTTTATGCTATGTTTTTTGGGGGGGATTTGTTGGGTTGAGACGGGTCGACCCATTTTAACTCGTTACATGTTTCATCACGACCCATTTGACATTTTGCTTCTAATGAGTTTCGATATGTTTCAACCCATTACACATTTAAACTCAACTCAAACTCAACCCAACCCACCAAATTGTCAGGCCTATTATATAAGTATAAGATGAAATCCGTAACGGAGGATAATGTAGCTGCACATGCCAAATTGCTAATACGATGGATATCGCTTAGCCTCAGTCGTGCAAATTAAGTACAAGTACCTATGTACATTGTCCCTTTTATAGTTTTTTTATTTATTAATTAAAGCAAGGCGGCATGTTGACTATTAAACCAAGCATGATCCAACTAAAATTATTATTTGTTTTGAAGTTTTTATTATTTATTATTTAGTGATCAATTAGTATTGTGTTTCCTAATTAGTTTAGAATTTAGTATTAATACTATTATAAATAGATGGTTTGAGAAACCTTATTACTTCATTAGAGAGGAGAATTAAAAATATAGTTGGAGAGGTTTTGTGTAAGCCGATCGAGGTCATTGAGTGACGGCTTGGTGATGGGTGAAGGCTTGGTGATTGAGTGAAAATTGTTAGTCTTTTTAATTAATAAAGATATACCTCCTTCTCCTCCATATTGTTAATTCAATTATTGATTGATTTTAATATTAGTTATTATTATTCCGTTATGTAATATTTTGGGTGTTAGAAATTATTTATTCCTACAAGTTACCCATACGAATAGGTATCAGAGTTTTAATTAATTAGACAATTTTATTTAATGGAGGTGGGCGGCCATGGATTAAGAGTTTGTAGAGTTATAAACTGAGGGTGCCAATCTACAATAAGAGCCATTGTTTTACCAGTAACTGGTTGGTGATTTCTAAGGGCTTGTTTAGTAGTCGGACAAGGATAAACAGTATTATTAATCTTAGTACTATTAGTGTCCTTGCTATTAATCCTTACTTATATATCGGGAGTAGTTTTGAGATTATAAATGTTAATCCAAATTTTTTTTTTTTTTTGTGAGGGTGCTAATAATACCACCCCCATCCTTTGTATTAATAATGAGGGGATAAAAACTTTATCCGGATAACTCGTGCTATTAGTCTCGACCACCCATTGCATACCAAACATTAGGCAACTCGGCTTATTAATCATATTTGATGTTAATCCAGACTACCAAACAACACCTAAGCTCATAACGTAAACAAGCATTTATCCATCGAAGAAGTGGCAAGGATTTGAAGGTACTCCAAAACAGAAGTGGCAAGGATTTGAAGTGGTCAAGATGGTTTGTAGCAAGGTTTTATGGGTCCCAAAATTTGATGGAAAAATTAATTTTCCTGATTGTAGATGTCAGATGTATAATTTTTTGGTGGTCTGTGATTTAGAAAAATACGTTGATGAGAGAAACTTGCGGAGAATGCGGGTAAAAGGGAGAAAATCAAGTTTGCCGAAGCACTTGATTATATTTTTAATGGAGTTGAAGATGGTATTCGGAAGAAGATTATTGGTTATAAATCAGCACATGAAGCGTTCGATGTTTTGGCAATAATTACGGAGGTAACAATACTAATTGTTGTTATAATTGTGGAAAATCAGGTCATAAAATCACTGATTGCAGATATTTTTACGAAGCCATTGAAGATCGAGCTATTTTAGAAGTTGAAGACTATGTTGGACATGATCAAGCTTGAAGACTTGGTTGAAGACTTGGTTTAACGGAGAAATTTTTGGTATAAATACCAAATTGCTAGCTTTATCTCCAGTTAAGATTTCAGCTTCAATAATATGATGCCCACATCGAACTATCCTCAATCTTGTTCCATTGCAAAGACCATCTTTTGGGGCAAGATTCCTGAGCAAAATAACTGGACAACCGATTTTCAATAGAAGGTCTGAAGGGGGAGATTAGGAAGTTTCAAAGAGTTCAAATATTCGATTGGGAATCAATTTACCATGATCGGATCCTCGTACCATCTTCCACGTTTTTGTCTACTGATAGATAACTAATGATATTTTCGGGGAATATCTTCAGTGCTTTAACATTTATATTATTAGCATCGTCATTGGGTGCCGATAAAATAGTACGTTATATTAAAAATTTTGCAGAAGAAGTTTCAATCCTATGCAGTGGTGGATACACATCTCTTATTAATTCATTGAGATCTTTACAATTTCGAATTGTAGAATGTAGTTCAATGGTTTCATATGGATTGGTTCCTACCTATTGATTGAAATTAAATTAATGTTAATTATAAAATACTTATTAATTTATTAATTTAAAGTTTAAATCTAGATGTGTAAAACTGATATTACTTTGTTCAAATATGCAGCGAATTCAATATATGTCATATCATTTGGATTCAATCGCATGTTTTTTGATATAGTCAAAATGTGTATCTCATTCCAATGTATTGATTTTTAAAGAGTTGATCTCACAATTTGTTTACGATATCCTTTGGGTACAAAAGGCAAAGATTGACGAAAATCTCAACTAAGTACAACAGTAATTCTACCGAAAGGGTTGATATTATCACGAACATCTTAAAGGGTGTGATCCACGGCCTCAACGCAATGAAGATTTTGCATGGGACCTCATCCTATATAATCAATTTCGCCTTCCTAAACAATTCCGTATGAATTGACTATTTAGTGAAGGAACATATAATGCATGGTTCTAAAAATCGCTAGGTGAGTGCTAAGCGACAGACGAGCGCATAGCACCTAAGGGACTAGGTGGGGTCTACAAATAATTACAGTAATTATTGATTTTTTAATATAAATTTCTAAAATACATCAAAGAAAGACTGACGACATCAAACACATTGACTTGACTATTTAAACTTGTAAAATCAACTAAAATTAAACATATATAATCACTTAAATAATAATTATGAATATAAATCATATATTAATCTATATTACAATAGAGCTCAGCCCCACACGCTTACAATTGACAAAAACTATTCAGGGGTTGAGATCTATTCCTTTATGGAGATCCTACGACCGGTGTCCAATTTCAACCGTAAGCGTGTGAAGCCGGTTCCCCCGCCCCACCCCCCACTCCTTCTCCCACGTCTTTCTCCCTCTCTCTCTTCTCAACCCCCTCTCGCCGGCGTCACCCACACTTTCTAATCTAAAAGAGGAAGATGAGAAGAGAGAGAACCACTTCAACAACATCGAAATTCTCAGCCCCCTCCCCAAATCCCCACCACACTTTTTCTCTGCGTGTTCTCCCATGTCTTTCTCCCTCTCTCTCCTCAACCCCCTCTCGCCGGCGTCACCCACATTTTCTAATCTAAAAGAGGAAGAGGAGAAGAGAGAGAACCACTTCAACAACATCGAAATTCTCGCCCCCCTCCCCAAATCCCCACCACACTTTTTCTCTACGTGTCAAATTGATTTAATGCCCTATCTGATCCAACTTTTTTCTCTGCGTGTCTGATTGATTGAAACTCGCCTGGTTCCGGTCCCTCGAATCAGCCCACGATGACTCCATCTGGACTTACACATGGGTTCCAGCTACAGAGCGGAGACCCGGTCTCCTACTCACCGGCTCCTTACTGCCTCGGTGTCGTCTCCGTCGCCGCCCATCCTTTCGGGAAAATTGCTGCCTCCGCTTCTATTGAATCCAACAATACGATCGCCACCCTTGAGGCTCCTCCATCCGAAGTCTGGCAAATGCAGTTCGATCCTAGGGTAAAACTCTTTTTTATGTCTCTGAATTTCAACTGAGCAACACAAAATACATATGGCTCATGGTTTGATATTTGATTATATTGTTCTTTACTTTTTTGAAAAATTAGTCATGGTATGTTTTTCTCTGTATTGTGGTTGCGGTTGTGGCTGTGGCTGTGGGTGTCAATTTTACAAAGTTTAATTTATGATTGTGGTTGTGGGTGTGGCTCATGGTTTGATATTTGATTATATTGTTCTTTACTTTTTTGAAAAATTAGTCATGGTATGTTTTTCTCTGTATTGTGGTTGTGGTTGTGGGTGTGGCTGTGGGTGTCAATTTTACAAAGTTTAATTTATGATTGTGGTTGTGGGTGTGGCTGTGGGTGTCAATTTTACAAAGTTTAATTTATGAACCGTTATGTTTTGTGCAGTAGTTCTCCATTCACCACCAAATTTTGATTCCCCTCCGGTAACCAAGTGCGTTTCCTGCAGAATTCCTACCTCTCCACCATTCGTACATGCGGAGCTCAAAGTAAGTTATAATCATATTTTGGAATAATCAAATTCGTGTCTTAATCGCAGTTCTTATATTTGATTATATTTTTCTTTATTTCTTCGTAAAAATTAGTGCATGGTGATGGTGATTTAGTTTTGGTATTGTTTTTCTCTGTGCTGTGTGTGTGATTGCATACTTCAATTTTATGAAGTTTAAATTATGAATTGTTGTGTTTTCTGTTTCACTTGGATTTTCACATTTGCTTGCTTGAATTTGTGGAATTTTGAATAATACATATTTTTTTAGAATGAGTCTATGAGTGCTATTTTCTTTTTTTTTAATTTATTTCTCTTCAAAAAAAAAAACTGGATAAGTTTTTCTCTTCAGTTTTAGTATGTGGGTGCTGACTTTTTTAAGCTATGACTAATTGGAATAGGATAAAAAAAAGCTGATTTGCATGTCCTGATTCTTGAGGCGCATGCAAGAAACAGACAATTGAAAAATCGAAATAAAATGATAAGAGTCCCGGTGAAGATCATCGATATCTTGCTGCAGTATAAGTGGAACTTGCTTCGGCAGTTGGCTTCATCGTCGACATCCCTCTCTTTGCCATAATGAACACAAAATGCTCACCCTAAAGGTAATTATTTACATGTTCTGTTATTCACTTCCTTACATTGTAATTCCAATCATTTCTATTTCTCTTTGTCTGTTTCTTCTCCCTTTTTCTTTTTTTTTTCTTTTTCACTTTTCCTTTTTCATTTTG
This sequence comes from Codonopsis lanceolata, assembly GCA_013146195.2. Lineage (NCBI taxonomy): Eukaryota > Viridiplantae > Streptophyta > Magnoliopsida > Asterales > Campanulaceae > Codonopsis > Codonopsis lanceolata. The sequence continues at coordinate 27,112,395 of CM028378.1, read as the reverse complement.
TTCCCAAAAAAAAACCCCGGCATTTTGGGTTTCTCAAACAAATTTAGTGTGCAAAATTAAGTTATGGTCTAGATCACTACTCAAATTGGGGAGTTGTGTCATGATTTAGTCTGCAGATGTTCATGATTTTTATTTTTTGATTTGTTCAATCTATTCGGGTTATTGGCATTGCTTGCCATCTGGTTCTAATTTTAGGCATGTTGGGTTTTTTCAAGGTATTTTTATATAGTTATGAAACTGCTCATGATTTTTGTTTTTTAGATTTGTTCAATCTATTAGAGTTATTGATATTGACTATTCTAATTTTAGATGTTCTATCATAAAAGGTTAGTTAAACTATAAGATTTCTTTTGGGGGGTCGGTACATTTTCTGCTAAATGCATGCACATCATTATAATCTTCCAATTGCTGAATTGGAAAAATGAGTTTAATCTATTTAGAGATAGTCCATTAATAAAAAAAATGTAATTTCATTTTGCAATTTGACCCAACTCCCAGGAGAGGAGAACTTGATGTAACCGGAAGGACACTCGATTATTTCCTATGAGAACAGGTTGTTCATTCTCATAAATTACATGCTTGACCTTATTGGTACAAGTTAGTTTCACATGAAAGTTGTTCTTTTCCTCTTTGTTTTCATTTTCGATTTGATCTACTGTTAAGAAGATGCGAAACAATAGAAATATATTGCCACAGAGGAAACTAGGTGAATGTAAAGTGATTAAAGGTTTCAATGGTGATAAAATTGTGAAGGAAGCTACATCTATATTGAACATGAAATACACAGTCAATCACATGTAATTGTAGATGTTTAAGTACATGGTAATCCTTTCCTGTTATGTACCATATTAGTCGGATAGATAGGAGAGTCGGAGATCGCAGAGACATAGGTCGTTGTAATGTAGCATACAAAATCCCAAATCGAATGTTTTATTTTGTTAAGTATTTGGGTTTTTTATACAAAATCCTAAGTAAATATTAATTCATTATTGCATTGTTTGCTTCATATATTGATCAAGTCCCAAACTGACGCCGTGCCATAGGCACGTTCACAAAATCTAGTCATATTATAATTTACAAGATTAAAATTTAAAACTATAATTTAATATCATTTTCTAAAATTTTAAATGTTGAATGCGGGTACTAAAAGTATCGGTAACTAATAAGTCGGGTTCGAGTTACTGACCCTACCTTTAAAAAATTGCAAATGGAGTAATTTAAAGTTAAAAAACTTAAAATTGTACTCCTTCCTTCCGGTTCTAGAAAGTGCTTGAAATTAAATTACTTTTTCACATGCCAATTTTTACCTTGTGCACGTGAGAGATACAATTTGGGTAGGGGGACGACGGCAGCTTCTTTCTCTCTCGCCAGCGATTCTTTTGTTCTTTACTTCGGCATCTTAACATGGGCTTCGCCCTCGACAAACGATCGACGTCTTCTACACGGGTGGCTGAGCCATCCTTTGATTCTCCCTTTGAGTTATCCCCTCCACAAAAAAGATTCAATCTGGTATAGACCCACTTACCATTTTCTCTCTCCTTCTCACTTCTCTATCTTAGCTTTGAATCGATTTGAGTTTTTGAGCCCCTCACGGGTTTTGGGGTTTGTTTTTCAGTGTGTGGTGGTTGGGCATCGGTGGGTGGAAAAGAGGATTTGCGATTTGGAGCCTTAGATCTATCTACTTCTGGGATTTTTTTTTCTTTTTCTGAGGGAGATGCAACGGTTAGGGTTTACTAAGGCTAGCGTCGGCACCGGCTCATCCGACTAGGCGGCGCCTAGAGCGACCCAACAACGATTTTTCTTTTGGCGATTTTAAGAAAGTCGGGGCAATGGAGAGCCGACAAACGCCCAGGCGCCCTTTCGAACACTGATAGTCTGATATAGTGTCTTTCAACATATTGGTAGACAAAACCTAAAATGAACAGTTTGACCGCTACTAATGATACAATTTTAGATGTGACAACGCAAATGACGAGTATCAGCACCCCCGTTAAAAACTAAAGGTCCTTCCATGATACAAAATCACTTAAGAGATTACAATTTCCAAAATCACCGAAGAGATTACAACTTTCACACGTTGGTTGATTGTTATTCAAACAGTTCATATTTTATTTTGCACCAGTTGTGTGAATAATATATGAAAGTTGTCTATGTTTTCACAATTTTTTTGCTATTTATGTCAAATTTTTATTTGAAAAAAACATCGGTGAAAAATATTGTAAATTTTTTTCCAGATTTTTATAATATTTCGTTGAAGAGATGCAAAACTATCTGTTACTTGACCATCAATCGAATTCGTACGCAATTGGGTGTGGAAAATCATCACATATATTAATTGCAAACTTATTCTACAACTTGTCAGACTGTATCGAAAAACATTGTGCGTTGCATATTTTATTTTATTTTAGGGTATTAAGATAGTTGTTCTTTTTTTATTTTATTTTTTTCCAAAATGCTTTTTAAGTCCCAAAACAAGATATTTTTTTGTAATAAATATATTTAATCAAATTTATTTATGAATTCGTGTCTCATATTCTATTATCATAAAAATGAAATTATTAAGACATTTGTCCATCAAACTATAGAGAATATTACTTGAATATTTATCATCAAAATAAATAATTTAATTTAATTAAAAAAGTATTATTGTAAAATATCAATTCAATAATAACAATATGCTAAGTATTATATTAAATATTGTTTTCACTCGACTTAATAATTAAACCGTCAAATCATTTTATTGGTAAACAAAAGGTTTTAAAATTTAACAGTACTATTTCACACTATTATTTTACTATTGGACAAAAATATTTACTATTATAACCTTTAAATCTCACTTTTAAAATTTTCTTTTAATAACTAAATAGTACACATTTTCTCAAAGTTTGGTAAGGAAATGATTTTCTTAAGATATTAATTTATTGTTTATGCAAGATAACTTTAGTTATAAGATTAACTGATCAAGAATTTAATAAAAAGTGAAAATAAAAATATTCTAACTATGTTATTTATTAAAAAAATAATATTAGGAGGTAATTAATTAGAAAAATAACTTTATTAATCAACTTAATATAAGCAAGTATGGCTTGTCCAAACATGTCATTATTTAATGGAATAGCTAATTATATAGTGAAAATAACATCTCTATTATAAATATTTGTAAAATATGTGATTACTTTTAACGCCCTTAAGCATGTGATTATAATTAAAGTAAGTAGAAAAAAATAAAGATAAAGTGGTAAGAGTATTTTTAAAAAAAGAGTTAAAAAAAATAATTATTATTTTAGAACGAACAAAGACATAATTTGAAAATTATTTTTAAGCATTACATTTAAATAGACCTACAGAATTTGGGTTATGTTGCAATTTCAGTAGCGTGTTAAACTAGTGGTTGGGTGCAACCGTAGCCGTGGGGCTAGGTTTTGGCCGATTAATATCTGTAAGATCATGAACAACTGATAAATCATACAACTTAAATCAAACACAATCTAATTAAAAACCAATAAAATAATCAATTTGAAACTCATTTGATTCAAAATCAAAAAATTCATACAACAATAGTCCAAAATCCAATACTTTTTTATGCCCCCACTATCTTTATCTCCAACAATTTTACATACCTCACACCTTCTTTATCTACATTAATTTAATATCTTCTTTCAAATTATATTAACAATTAATAATAATATTACAGAAATTATTAAATCCATTTATTAATACAGAAATTATTAAATCCAAAATAATTATTTTTTTATAATTATAATAATATTTTTATAATAAAATTAATTAGTAATAATATTAACAACATTAAACAACTAATTAACAATAATAATATGAAATTTAACAATACATAATGATAATAAAAAAATAACAATACGGATAATAATATTAATAATATGTAATACTAAGAATTAAAATATTTAAGTAATAATTTAGTTAATAAAAACAAATTAAAAAGGGTTAATTATATGAAATTTATTTAAATGCTCCCTTGTAAGCTAATATTTGGTCTAATTCAATTTGATTCAACCTATAATACTCTGTTTGTTCATGCTTTAAGATAACGTTAAAATGTTAGTTTTTGAAAATGAAAATCTGAAAATAATGCAGTGGGATTATTCAAGTGATTAAAGGGCTGCTGCTAGTAAAGTCATAAAAAAGCTTTGAGGCATCAAGTTGTGTGTACAAAGTAGAAACTACAGACTTCAGTAGTAGAGTAGAAACATTTAGTAACGCAACCAAGAAAGTAGAAAAATACAAAGCAAAAAAGAAAGAAAAGGGTTATAGTACTAGGTACGATCGGCATTCAGTTCCTTTTGACCCTCACGAAGCCGCTTCATGCTCTCCCTGCCAGTCGTCCCAAGCGCCATTTTCATTAAGGTGGATATTCATATGCAAGAAGAAAAAGGAAAGAGAAACAAACAAACTAATAAACTCACTTTATGATTGGTGATGAAGTCAACAAACTTGTTCTTGGGCTTGCCATTGGGGTTGCGAGCAGTACTAGTTGGGTAGTATCTGTGGATAAGCTTTTCCCTAACAAATTTCTGGTAGATGAAAGCAGCTCCCCTGAACTGGGGTAGCACCAGCCATGCTACAAATCCTAACTTCAAATCGTACCATATCGGAATCCTAATTAAAATCAATCAATCAATCAAAATACACGTAGCTAGATCGAGTAGTGAAGTAACAAAGGAAGGTAGGAAGTAACTAGGAACCATTCAAGGAGAGGCAGAAGAAGCATTTCCATAAGAGTGAGAAATGAATATAAGATCCAATAAGCCAGCCACTGCTCATCGTCCAGTTTTGATGTGCTCTCTATTGCTACCACCGACGCATACCTATTTCATTTAATAATTAATTCCACCACCAATCCTGATCAATTAATATATAGATTGGATTAATACTTAATTGAAGAAACAAAGGAATGCAACTCACAGAGGATACAGCAACATCGTTGCAGGCCTGCATATATATAATTTATGTGTGTCAAAAAGAATAAAAGATGATTGAAATCAGATTTATTCAATTAATTAATTGCATAAAATTACGTACCCAGCTAACGAATGGAGAGCAGTCATCAAAGTCCATAAACGACTCATTTCCTTTCTTGATTGAGGAATGAGGAGGGAGATAGAGTAAGCTAGATTGATGAAAAGGAAATCTATAATCTATAAATCGCCAAAGAAACCGAGGTTGATTTATGTTCGTATGAAAGAGTAAAGTGAAACGGGGAAATAAATACTACTCCCTTAACAAGATGACTGTGTATAAATTGAAGGAGATGGGGGATGGAGGCACGTGGCAAGAGAATGGTGAAAGTATCGGATTCTGGCGTGGACGTGGCGAGATAGATTTAGCACCGGCCCACTTGGCATTTGGGAAGTAATATCTTTCCTTTAGGCTTTGTGAATTTGGATTGGTTTGTGCTTTTGTGTTACCCTCGTACCGTTTCAGTCGTAAAGTAATTTGGTGGTTTGCCTTACTTTATTAATTATTATTCAGGGAGGTGGTAAAAGGTAAATCATTAAATGGTATTAACTTGTTCTTTTCCCAAAACCCAAGCCACGTGTTCCTATTTTTTAGGCACAAAGTCGGTGCGATACCCTGTCTTGTCCACCCTCAACAAATTTACAACTATAAACTTCGTTAACATAAAACTCAAAAGTTATTCACAAATTTTCTTACACACAATTTATATTAAACAATTTTTTTATCTAAATATTTTTAAAATTAACATAAATTTCTAATTAACGTGAGATATATATTTTGTATTAGTAATAATAGTAAAAAAAAAAATTCTATTTTAAATAATATGAGATACCTATGTAATGAAAGTTTAAATATTTTATCTAAAAGACTTTTAAAACCAACACCACATTCTAACCATGTGGTATACATATTTTCTATTAGTAATAATAATAATAGATAAAAGACTTTTTAACCAACATTCATTTCGAAACAATCTGAGATACATATTTTCTATTTGTAATAACATAAAAATGTCTTTATCTAATGACGTTTATAACCAATACTCATTTCTAAATAATGTGAGATACATTTCTTTGTAACCAATGTGAGATCCATCATCTAAAAACTTTTAAAATCAATATCACTTTTCTAACTAATGTGAAATATTTCTCTTCTATTGTTAATAATAGGTATACTTTTAAAAGTGTCATTTTTGGTCATTCAAGTGTTCACTTTGCATTTTAATAAAAATAAAAATAATTGTTTTCCCTTAATAGTGTTACTTTTGAACTTAAAATGTGTCACTTTTACTTTTAAATGTGTCAATTAGTGTTTCGTCAAAGTTCGTTAAGGTTGATGAAGTATCCCAAGACAAATGAAGCTAACGGAGCTAACTCATGATTAAATTGCAAAGTTTAGGAGGAATAAATTTTTGGCAGCAAATGTTTGAAAACCAGGGGCATCGGAGCAAAATAAAAAACATTTCATTAATGTCTTGTCAACATAGGAGCCGACCACGTCGCCCCCTCCAAGCAGCTGACCCATCTCCCTCATCTGTGGATGCTCCAGACCCGCCTCATTTCCACGTCTCCTGCCAACTTCCCTATCACCAGATTGCCAATTTTCCTCTGCGGGTAATCCCTTGTCCTTTGTGATGGATCACCTGCTCCAACAGCCTTATTTTTGTTCTTTTTTGGAGTTCTGTCTTTCGGAATTAGACCCTTAAGATCGTCTTACACAAATTTTTGCCTATATATATAAACATACACATACATACATATATAGTTACATATTATAATATTGATTTAATTAATTTGTTAGTCCCTTAACTTTAGAAAAATCATTTATTTGGTCCCTATACTAAAAAATTAATTCGTTTGGTCCTACATATTGACTTTTATCATCAGATTCCCCTCGCCCAATTAACGTTCAACTTACCGTCAAATAATTTTTTAAAATACCCAAAGTACCCTTACCTACATCAATACACAATTGAGGGTATTATTGTAATTTTTTTAATTCATTCTTCATTTTCATCATGCTGCCCAAATCAAAGAAAGTTCGCATTCATCATCTTCATTCAATCATTCATCTACATCATGATGCCCGAATCCTTCCCCTTTACCTACACCTAATGCCAAGTTTTCTCTTCCGCACTCTTCTCCCTGTGTGTGTGTGTGTGTGTGTGTGTCTAGATCTAAAACCCCGATCTCAATTTTAACATATTCCACATATTTTGGCGAAGGAGTCCGCGGAGAACGGCAACCATATCAAACTTGACCAAACGCCTAAACTTATAATCAAACACACCTTGTATTTACCTAGTTTCCCAATGGAGCAGGAAGATTCATCAAGTTTGTACTTTCCTGCCAATGACCGCTGCCTGATTGATTAACGTAAGGATTGGAGGAAGTCCACCCTAATTAAAATAGATGGCGAGTACCCGATCAAATGGACCGGGTCATGTAGGAACAAGGTTCGTCAGACATAAATGACAAAGCACTGAAAGAGATTTTCTCTTTTGAGCATTGAAATGAGGAAAAAGGGCTTAAAGAAGAATTATAACAGCCCAATCGGCACCCATGAGGTAAACCTAAGACAAGAGCAACATAACGACTACTTGATTGGTATTCCATGGTGAAATCCATGGAGTTCTATATAAGGGAGATATTTCCTTTGCGGAAGCAGTATTACCTCTCTTTGTTGAGAAGGAAAGCTCCTTTTATGGCCCCATCGAAAATAAGACTTCTAAACTAGTATTAAATTATGTAACTTGGGGAAGGCCTAGTTGTTTAGACGGAAGGTTGCAGTGTATTAGTAATTCTCTAGGGCATGCTAATTCCAGCCCCTAGAGCAGTGTTGTTGTTGTGGGCTCGTTTGAGGGCATGAACCGTTTTGGATGGCTTCGATGGTGAGGTTTCTTCCGCTTTGCAAGGGTTTCCAGTTCTTGTTCCTGTCTCTCGATTCTACAACAAACCCCCACCGCCTGTTCCAGACGCAGAAAGAACAGCAGTTTGATGGACACTGACAAGAGGCGGGGGTGAAATTACGTCCCATTGCCGACTAGATTACTTGCAATTACACTACCTCCCAATCATCTGCCCATCATCATCATCATCATTATCGGTAACTCGTGATTGGAATTCCTTTTTATTTTCTTAATCTCGATTGTTAATGGCTATTTCGAACAGAAAGCTATGGGAAATGCGCCCAGGAAGAGTTCTGTTGAATCTTGCCTTAAATTTAAATTTGCTTAAAATCATTCCACTTGTTGTCAGCCAAAAACTTAAGTTATTTCAGCTTATGGCATAACTCTCTGTCAGTCACTTCTATCAGCTGACCATAGTTTTTATAGTGTCAGCTTAGTTACCTCATTTACTTGAACATTCTCTAGTACTGACATTTTCCTATTTTGTGTTTTAATAGATATCTTGTACGTCTTCTCTCTAACATGATCCCTGTGATCTTGTGAGAAGATACATATGTTTTGCTTAACACATTTCAAATTCAACTGTGTTCCTAACGGGCTACACTTCAAGATCATCTATAAATACCCTCAGGAATCAATTGAAGACACATGGAAGTCTGAATCATTCTACTTTCAAAGAAATTCTCTTTGTACTTTAGTCTTCTTGAAAACTTAGCTAGATATTCTTCTACGTCAATTTCTTTCTAGTTATAGTTTGGACTAACACTGAGTGATTTACTTCATATTCTTTAGAAATCAGTTAGTTTGTCTCACGAGTTTGATTGTTATTCAATCATACTCAATAAACACCAGTCTTTTGTTGTACACTGATCCATTAGAGATCACTTAGATTTTTAATAAAATTAGTGCACTTCAAAAATCCAAGTTTGACCAACTTGGTAGTGGACGTAGCAGTTTTACTGTGAACCACTTCAATTTCGCTGTTAGTCATTTCATCAGCTCTTACAAACTAAGCTAACACTTAAGAAGTTTTGATCAACTTAAGTGTCAGCTAGTCACTTACATAAATTGTTTATTTAAATTGTTTTGATAAATTGTTCTTCAGTTCCTTCTTTGTATTCAGTGATCTATTTTTAAAAGGAAATTTTTTTTAACCCTTGTGTCAGCAAGCTGACCAATAATCATCAGCTCCAACTTTTTCAAAACATTAGCCAGCTGACACAGTATCAGCTGACTGACAAAATTACATTTTTTGCTGCAAACTTTTAAAGCTTTCCAAATCCATCCTCAAAGTTTTTTTTAAAAAAAAGCTATTCACCCCCCCCTCTAGCCTTGTCAGTTGCCAACTGGACTTACAATTGGTATCAGAGCTGAACTTTTCCGAAAAATTATTATTTTTCTAAGTTTAATAACTTGAAAGCTCGATGATGGCAACCATAAAAGCTTTTTCAATCAAACAATATTATCCAAATACCTATTTTTGATGAAGATCACTTTGATATTTGGAAAGAAAGAATTACAAGATATATGAACAATATAGATAAACGATTAATGGAATGTGTAAGAAGTGGTCTTATGCAACCAATGAAAATCAATACTAAAGTTGGTAAATCTTCTACTGCAGATGATGATACCATAAATCCTATTGCTCCTGATACTGAAGAATATGTCCTCAAGCCTCAATCAGAGTGGACTGAGGAAGATAAAATTACGGATTTGGATGCTAGACTGCATACACATTCTATCAAGTGTCGCTCCCGATGAAAACTACAAACAAATATATGACGCCAAAGAAATTTGGGATGCTCTCGTTGAATATGTCGAAGGAGACCAAAACACCAAGGACAACAAACTCTATGACTGTATACAAGAGTTTGATGTCTTCAAAAAGGACCCAAAAGAATCATTGAAGAATGCTTACGATAGATTTGTCGAGGTAAGTAATAGATGCTCTTCTCTTGGTAAAGTTTATAGCATGAAAGATTTGAATATGCGTTTTCTTAGTAGTTTGAGAAGTAGATGGCATGTCAAGGTCACAGCCATAAAGGAAGTAAGAGATTTGAACAAAATACATATACATAGTCTTGTTGCAAGTCTAAAAATTTATGAAAAGGAAGTTCTCAAAACTCAAGAAATTAAGAAAAACCTTAACAAGATGACTGTGTATAAATTGAAGGAGGTGGGGGATGGAGGCACGTGGCAAGAGAATGGTGAAAGTATCGGATTCTGGCGTGGACGTGGCGAGATAGATTTAGCACCGGCCCACTTGGCATTTGGGAAGTAATATCTTTCCTTTAGGCTTTGTGATTTATGAACTAGAACTATGTTGAACTAGTTATTTAGCCCGTGCTATGCACGGGTACAATGTGGGATATATATATATTTTTGTAATAATAAAATAACTTTTAGACATTATAATTAGATTGTTAATCTCTTCCTTGGTTATAATTTTTTTATATTGTTACTAATATTAAACGATTTTTTTACCTAAATACTTTTAAAATTAATATAAGTTTCTAGCTAACATGAGATACATATTTTATATTAATAATAATAGTAATTTTTTTTTATCTAAAGACTTTTAAAATTAACATTTAACTTGATAATAATATTAGAAGTCATTTTGTTAAAAAACTTTTAAAATCATAATTCATTTTTAAATAATGTGAGATACTTATTTTATATTTTTATTGGTAATGAAAGTTTAAGTCTTTTATCTAAAGACTTTAAAATCAACGCTACATTCTAACCATGTGGTATACATATTTTCTATTAGTAATAATAGTAATAGATAAAAAACTTTTTAACCAACATTCATTTCTAAGCATTGTGGATACATATTTTCTATTGGTAATAACAAAAGATGTCTTTATCTAATGACTTTTATAACTAATACTCATTTCTAAATAATATGAGATACATTTATTTGTAATCAATGTGAGATACATCATCTAAAAACTTTTTAAACCAATATCACTTTATAACCAGTGTGAAATACTTCTCTTCTATTGCTAATAATTGTAGAATTTTAAAATCAACATCACTCTTTAACCAATGTGTAATACATATCTTCATTTGGTAATAATAGTAGAAGTCTTTTATTTTAAAAATTTTATAACCAACATCTCTTCCTAAATAATGTGAGATACATCTCTTTTATTACATTGACAGTAAAAGTAAAAGTCTTTTATCTAAAGACTTTTAAAACCAACATCATTTTTTAACAAATGTAGGATATCTCTGCTATTAGTAATAATAGTAAAAGTCTTTTATCTAAAATTAAAATCAACATCACTTTCTAACCAATGTGAGATATACATATTCTATTAATAATAATGGTAGAAGTCTTATATTTAAAGACTTTAAAAACAAACATTACCCTCTACCAAATATATGACACATCTATTCTATTGGTAATAATATTATTTTTAAAACCAATATTAATTTATAGCCAATGTGTGATACATCTTTTTTATTGATAATAATAGTAGAATACTTTGTAACCGATGTGAAATACTTGGATCTATTCTATTTGTAACAAAAAAAATCTTTAATCTAAAGACTTTTTAAACCAACATTTATTTTTAAACAATGTGAGATACATGTCTTTTATTGGTAATAAGAGTAAAAATATTTACTATAAAACTAACATTTTTTTCTAAACAATATAAGATACACCTTTTTCATATTCTAACAATGTGAGATACTTTTTTTCTATTTCTATTGGTAATAAAAATTTAAGACTTTTATCTAAAGACTTTTAAAACAAACATCTTTTTCTAAACAAACATCTCTTTCTAACCATGTGGTATACATCTTTTTTATTGGTAATAATAGTATTTTTTAAACTAACATTAATTTCTAACAAATGCAAGATGCATTCTTCTATAGTAATAATAATAGTCTTTTATATTAAAAACTTTTGAAATCAACATCTCTTTCTAAACAATGTGAGATACATCTCTTCTATTGGTTATAACATAAAAATAATAATAGTAGTAGTATTTTATCTTAAATAGTTTTGAAACCAACATCTCTTTGTAAACAATGTGTGATACATCTCTTGTATTGATATTAACATAAAAATTCGTTTATCTATGAATTTTATAACCAATATATGTTTCTAAATAATGTGGTTCTCTTTGTAACCAATGCGATATACATTATCTAAAAATATTTTAAACCAATATCACTTTCCTAACTAATGTGAAATGCATATTTTTTCTATTGATATTAAGTCTTTTATAAAAAGACTTTTAATACCTACATCACTCTCTAATCAATGTGAGATACATCTCATCATTTGGTAATAGTAGTAGAGTTTCTTATCTAAAAAAAAATCTAAAAGCAACATCTCTTTCTATATAATGAGATATATCTCTTCTCTTCTCTTTTATTAATGATAAAAGTAGAAGTCTTTTTATTTAAAGACTTTTAAAATCAAAATCACTTTTTAACCAATGTAAGATTTTTCTCTTTTATTGGTAATAATAGTAATTTAAAACCAATATCAATTTATAACAAATGTGTGATATATATCTTCTATTGCAAATAATACTAAGTCTTTTATACAATCTAAAATATTTAAAAATCAATATCATTTTTTAACCAATGTGAAATATACATATTCTATTGGTAATAATTGTAAAGTTTTTTTTATCAAAAAACTTTGAAAACTAATATCACTTTATAACAAATATATGATACATCTTTTTCAATTAGTAATTAATAATAGTATTTTTAATACAAACATCATTTTCTAACCAATGTGTAATACATCTCTTCTATTGGTAATAATAGTACAATATTTTGTAACCATGTGAAATATATCTCTTGTAAAAGTGAAAGTCCTTAGTCTAAGGATTTTAAAATCTAACATTTTCTTTTTAAACAATGTGTTATACATATCTGTTATTGGTAATAATATAAAATAATTTAAATTAAACATCATTTTCTAGCCAATATGAGATATACATCTTCTATTGGTAATAATGGTAAAAATCTTTTATCAAATATATATGCATGTATGTATGTATGTATGCATATATATATATATATATATATATATATATATATATATATATATATATATATATATATATATATATATATATTGTTTTCTAGTGAATAAATTTTCACTAAATCTTCATTCACCACCTTTAAATAAATCTTCATTCTAAAGCATCCATATGGTAGCTTAAAAACCTTTTGGTTTTCTAGTGACTTTAAAAATCAACATCACTTTCCAACCAATGTATGATGTATTTCTTCTATTGGTACTTAATAATATAATTTTTAAAACCAACATCAATTTCTAACCAATGTGGGATACATCTCTTCTATTGTTGAAAAATTAGTGTTTTTAGTGAAAAAAATTGTGCAACTTGAGGCACGGATTTCTTTACGTGTCATTTGTTTGTTAACGAAGATAATTGAGCAAATGTGTTCTGTTCGGTGAGAGCATCAAAATGATATATTTATTTGTCCAAATCGAGTTTTGGATAATAAGATATCAAGACTTAAATTATAATACTTGTTAAAACAATTAGTGTTTTTAGTGAGAGACATTAGGCAACTTGAGACACGAATTTCTTTACGTGTAATTTGTTTATTGGCGAAGGTAATTGCGCAAATGTATTATATTCGGTGAGAGCATCGAAATGATATATTTATTTATCAAAATTGAGTTTTGGATGAATAAAATATCAAGAGTTAAAGTATAATACTTATTAAAAAATTAGTGTTTTTAGTGAAAGAAATTGTGCAACTTGAGGCACAAATTTCTTTACGTGTTATTTGTTTGTTGATAAAAGTAATTATGCAAATGTGTTCTACTCGTCAAGAACATCAAAATGATATATTTATTTGTCCAAATTAAATATTGGATGAATAAGATATCAAAGCTTAAATTATGATGTTAAAAGTGAGTAATTAGAAGTAATATCTAACCTTAAAGAATTTTATCCCACATTGGTTAGAAGTAATGTTAGTTGTAAATTTTTTTAAAAAATATAAGTCTTTTACTATTGACAATAGAAGAAGTTATATATACTAATACTAATACCCTTTATTATATTGATTATTATTATGTATTATTATTAGCTAATAGTTAGAAAACCAAAAGTATATATATCTTATATTGCTAATAATAGTAAGTCTTTTATATAATCTAAAATAATTAAAAATCAACATCATTTTTTAACTAATGTGAGATATACATCTTCTATTGGTGATAACGGTAGAAGTTTTTTTATCAAAAAACTTTGAAAACCAACATCACTTTATAACAAATGTATGATACATCTTTTCAATTAGTAATTAGTAATATTATTTTTAATACAAACATCAGTTTCTAACCAATGTGTGATACATCTCTTCTATTGGTAATAATAGTAGAATAATTTGTAACCATGTGAGATACATCTCTTGTAAAAGTGAAAGTCTTTAGTCTAATGACTTTAAAATCTAACATTTTCTTTTAATAAAATAAAATAATTTAACTCAACATCATTTTCTAGCCAATGTGAGATATACATCTTTTATTGGTAATAATAGTAAAATATTTTATCATATATATATATATATATATATATATATATATATTTATTTATTTATTTATTTATTTAAAGTTGGTGAGGAGCACTATGCTTGTGCCACCTCACCACCTTTGGATAAATCTTCATTCTAAAGCATCCATGTGGTAGTCTTAAAAACTTTTAGTTTTCTAGTGACTTTGAAAATCAACATCACTTTCTAACCAATGTATGATGCATTTATTCTATTGGTACTTAATAATATAATTTTTAAAACCATCAATTTCTAACCAATGTGGGATACATCTCTTCTATTGTTGAAACATTAGTGTTTTTTTGTGAAAGAAATTATGCAACTTGAGGCACGAATTTCTTTACGTGTCATTTGTTTGTTAACGAAGGTAATTGCGCAAATGTGTTTTACTCGGTGAGAGCATCAAAATGATATATTTATTTGTCCAAATCGAGTTTTGGATAATAAGATATCAAGACTTAAATTATAATACTTGTTAAAACAATTAGTGTTTTTAGTGAGATACATTAAGCAACTTGAGGCACGAATTTCTTTACGTTTCATTTGTTTATTGGCGAAGGTAATTGCGCAAATGTATACTCGGTACTCGTGAGCATCGAAATGATATATTTATTTGTCAAAATGGAGTTTTGGATGAATAAGATATCAAGAGTTAAAGTATAATACTTATTAAAAAATTAGTGTTTTTAGTGAAAGAAATTGTGCAACTTGAGGCACAAATTTCTTTACGTGTTATTTGTTTGTTGACAAAAGTAATTATGCAAATGTGTTCTACTCGTCAAGAACTTCAAAATGATATATTTATTTGTCCAAATTAAATATTTGATGAATAAGATATCAAAGCTTAAAGTATTATGTTAAAAGTGAGTAATTAGAAGTAATATCTAACATTGAAGAATTTTATCCCACAATTGTTAGAAGTAATGTTAGTTGTAATTTTTTTTTTTAAAATATAAGTCTTTTACTATTGACAATAGAAGAAGTTATATATACTAATACTAATACCCTTTATCATATTGATTATTATTATGTATTATTATTAGCTAATGGTTAGAAAACCAAAAGTATATATATCTTATATTGATAATAATAGTAAGTCTTTTATATAATCTAAAATAATTAAAAATCAACATCATTTTTTAACTAATGTGAGATATATATCTTCTATTGGTAATAACGGTAGAAGTTTTTTTATCAAAAAACTTTGAAAACCAACATCACTTTATAACAAATGTATGATACATCTTTTCAATTAGTAATTAATAATAATATTTTTAATACAAACATCAGTTTCTAACCAATGTGTGATACATCTCTTCTATTGGTAATAATAGTAGAATATTTTGTAACCATGTGAGATACATCTCTTGTAAAAGTGAAAGTCTTTAGTCTAATGACTTTAAAATCTAACATTTTCTTTTAATAAAATAAAATAATTTAACTCAATATCATTTTCTAGCCAATGTGAGATATACATCTTTTATTGGTAATAATGGTAAAAATATTTTATCATATAGCACTATGGTTGTGCCACCTCACCACCTTTGGATAAATCTTCATTCTAAAGCATCCATGTGGTAGTCTTAAAAACTTTTAGTTTTCTAGTAACTTTGAAAATCAACATCACTTTCTAACCAATGTATGATGCATTTCTTCTATTGGTACTTAATAATAGAATTTTTAAAACCATCAATTTCTAACCAATGTGGGATACATCTCTTCTATTGTTGAAAAATTAGTGTTTTTTTGTGAAAGAAATTGTGCAACTTGAGGCACTAATTTCTTTACGTGTCATTTGTTTGTTAACGAAGGTAATTGCGCAAATGTGTTTTACTCGGTGAGAGCATCAAAATGATATATTTATTTGTCCAAATGGGGTTTTGGATAATAAGATATCAAGACTTAAATTATAATACTTGTTAAAACAATTAGTGTGTTTAGTGAGAGACATTATGCAACTTGAGACACGAATTTCTTTACGTTTCATTTGTTTATTGGCGAAGGTAATTGCGCAAATGTGTTATACTCGGTGAGAGGATCGAAATGATATATTTATTTATCCAAATTGAGTTTTGGATGAATAAAATATCAAGAGTTAAAGTATAATACTTATTAAAAAATTAGTGTTTTTAGTGAAAGAAATTGTGCAACTTGAGGCACAAATTTCTTTATGTGTTATTTGTTTGTTGACAAAAGTAATTATGCAAATGTGTTCTACTCGTCAATAACATCAAAATGATATATTTATTTGTCCAAATTAAATATTAGATGAATAAGATATCAAAGCTTAAATTATGATGTTAAAAGTGAGTAATTAGAAGTAATATCTAACCTTGAAGAATTTTATCCCACATTGGTTAGAAGTAATGTTAGTTGTAAATTTTTCTTAAAAATATAAATCTTTTACTATTGACAATAGAAGAAGTTATATATACTAATACTAATACCCTTTATCATATTGATTATTATTATGTATTATTATGTATTATTATTAGCTAATAGTTAGAAAACCAAAAGTATATATATATCTTATATTGCTAATAATAGTAAGTCTTTTATATAATCTAAAATAATTAAAAATCAACATCATTTTTTTAACTAATTTGAGATATACATCTACTATTGGTAATAACGGTAGAAGTTTTTTTATCAAACAACTTTGAAAACCAACATCACTTTATAACAAATGTATGATACATCTTTTCAATTAGTAATTAATAATAGTATTTTTAATACAAACATCAGTTTCTAACCAATGTGTGATACATATCTTCTATTGGTAATAATAATAGAATATTTTGTAATCATGTGAGATACATCTCTTGTAAAAGTGAAAGTCTTTAGTCTAATGACTTTAAAATCTAACATTTTCTTTTAATAAAATAAAATAATTTAACTCAACATCATTTTCTAGCCAATGTGAGATATACATCTTTTATTGGTAATAATGGTAAAAATATTTTATCATATATATATATATATATATATATATTTATTTATATATTTATTTAAAGTTGGTGAAGAGCACTATGCTTATGTCACCTCACCACCTTTGGATAAATCTTCATTCTAAAGCATTCATGTGGTAGTCTTAAAAACTTTTAGTTTTCTAGTGACTTTGAAAATCAACATCACTTTCTAACCAATGTATGATGCATTTCTTCTATTGGTACTTAATAATAGAATTTTTAAAACCATCAATTTCTAACCAATGTGGGATACATCTCTTCTATTGTTGAAAAATTAATGTTTTTTTGTGAAAGAAATTGTGCAACTTGAGGCACTAATTTCTTTACGTGTCATTTGTTTGTTAATGAAGGTAAGTGCACAAATATATTCTACTCGGTGAGAGCATCAAAATGATATATTTATTTGTCCAAATGGAGTTTTGGATAATAAGATATAAAGACTTAAAGTGTAATACTTGTTAAAAAAATTTACTGTTTTAAGTGAGAGAAATTGTGCAACTTGAGGCACGAATTTATTTACGTGTTATTTGTTTGTTGGTAAAAGTAATTGCGTAAATGTGTTCTACTCGGTGAAAGAATCGAAATGATATATTTATTTGTCTAAATCGAGTTTTGGATGAATAAGATATCAAGAGTTAAATTATAATATTTATTAAAAAATTAGTATTTTTAATAGAAGAAATTGTGCAACTTGAAGCACAAATTTCTTTACGTGTCATTTGTTTGTTGACAAAAGTAATTGTGCAAATGTGTTCTACTCGGCAAGAACATCGAAATGATATATTTATTTGTCAAAATCAAGCTTTTGATGGATAAAATATCAAAACTTAAAGTATGATGTTAAAAATTAGTAATATCTAACCTTGAAGACTTTTATCCCACATTGGTTAGAAGTAATATTAGTTGTAAAAGTTTTTAAATATAGGTCTTCCACTATTGGCAATAGAATTTATATATGCTAATACTAATACCCCTTATCATATTGATTATTATTATGTAATATTATTAGCTAATTGTCAGAAACCAAAGGTTTTTAAAACTTTCACATGAATGGTTTAAAATAAAAATTTATGTAAAGATGGTGAGGTGGCACAATCATAGCACTCCTCACCAAATGGTATTAATTTGGTGGTTTGCCTTACTTTATTAATTATTATTCAGGGAGGTGGTAAAAGGTAAATCATTAAATGGTATTAACTTGATCTTTTCCCAAAACCCAAGCCACGTGTTCCTATTTTTTAGGCACAAAGTCGGTGCGATACCCTGTCTTACAACTATAAACTTCGTTAATATAAAACTCGAAAGTTATTCACCAATTTTCTTACACACAATTTATATTAAACGATTTTTTTACCTAAATATTTTTAAAATTAACGTGAGATATATATTTTGTATTAGTAATAATAGTAAAAAAATTGATTTAAAGACTTTTAAAATTAACATTTAACTTGATAATAATATTAGAAATCTTTTTGCTAAAATTTTTAAAATCATAATTCTTTTTAAAATAACGTGAGATACTTATTTTCTATTTTTATTGGTAATGCAAGTTTAAATATTTTATCTAAAAACTTTTAAAACCAACACCACATTCTAACCATGTGGTATACATATTTTCTATTAGTAATAATAGTAATAGATAAAAGACTTTTTAAGCAACATCCATTTATAAACAACGTGAGATACATATTTTCTATTTGTAATAACATAAAAATGTCTTTATCTAATGACATTTATAACCAATACTCATTTCTAAATAATGGGAGATACATTTTTTTGTAACCAGTGTGAGATCAATCATCTAAAAACTTTTAAAATCAATATCACTTTTCTAATTAATGTGAAATATTTCTCATCTATTGTTAATAATGGTAGACTTTTAAAAGTGTCATATTTGGTCATTTAAGTGTTCGCTTTGCATTTTAATAAAAATAATAATAATTGTTTTCCCTTGATAGTGTTACTTTTGAACTTAAAATGTGTCACTTTTACTTTTAAATGTGTCAATTAGTGTTTCGTCAAAGTTCGTTACGGTTGATGAAGTATCCCAAGACAAGTGAAGCTAACGGAGCTGACGGATGATTAAATTGCAAAGTTTAGGAGGAATAATTTTTTGGCAGCAAATGTTTGAAAACCAGGGACACCGAAGCAAAATAAGAAACATTTCATTAATGTCTTGTCAACACATGAGCCGACCACGTCGCCCCCTCCAAGCAGCTGACCCATCTCCCTCCTCCGTGGATGCTCCAGACCCGCCTCATTTCCGCGTCTCCTGCCAACTTCCCTATCACCAGATTGCCAATTTTCCTCCGCGGGCAACCCCTCGGTCCTTTGTGATGGATCACCTGCTCCAACATCATTTTTTTTCTTTTTTGGAGTTCTGTCTTACGGAATGAGACCCGTAAAATTGTCTTACACAAGTTTTTGCCTATATGCATACACATACACATAGACACATATATAGTTACATATTATAATATTGATTTAATTAATTTTTTAGTCCCTTAACTTTAGAAAAATCATCTATTTGTTCTCTATACTAAAAAACTAATTCGTTTGGTCCTACATATTGACTTTTATCATCAGATTCCCCCTCGCCCCATTAACGTTCAACTTACCGCCAAATAATTTTTTAAAATACCCAAAGTACCCTTACTTACATCAATACACAAATGAGGGTATTATTGTAATTTTTTAATTCCTTCTTCATTTTCATCATGCTGCCCAAATCAAAGAAAGTTCGAATTCATCATCTTCATTCAATCATTCATCTTCATCATGCTGCCCGAATCCTTCCCCTTTACCTACACCTAATGCCAAGTTTTCTCTTCCGCACTCTTCTCCCTGTGTGTGTGTGTGTCTAGATCTAAAACCCCGATCTCGATTTTAACATATTCCACATATTTTGGCGAAGGGGTCCACGGAAAACGGCAACCATTTCAAACTTGACCAAACGCCTAAATTTAGAATCAAACACACCTTGTATTTACATAGTTTCCCAATGGAACAGGAAGACTCCCCAAGTTTGTACTTTTCTGCCAAAGGCCGCTGCCTGATTGATTAATGTAAGGATATGAGGAAGTCTGCCCTAATTAAAATGGATGGTGAGTACCCGATCAAATGGATCGGGTCATGTAGGAACAAGGTTCGTCAGACATAGATGACAAAGCACTGAAAGATATTTTCTCTTTTGAGCATTGAACTGAGGAAAAGAAGGCTTAAAGAGGAATTATAACAGATCAATCGGCACCCATGAGGTAGACCTAAGACAAGAGCAACGTATCGATTACTTGATTGGTACTCGATGGTGAAATCCATAGAGTTCTATATAGGGGAGATATTTCCTTTGCGGAAGCAGTATTACCTCTCTTTGTTGAGAAGGAAAGCTCCATTTTTCACCCCATCGAAAATAAGACTTCTAAACTAATATTAAATTCCTTAACTCCAAGAAGGCCTAGTTGTTCAGACGGAAGGTTGCAGTGTATTAGTAATTCTCCAGGGCATGCTAATTCCAGCCCTGGAGCAGTGTTGTTGTTGTGGGCTCGTTTGAGGGCCTGAACCGTTTGGATGACTTCGATGGTGAGGTTTCTTCCCCTTTGAAAGGGTTTTCGGTTCTTGCTCCTATCTCTCGATTCTACAACAAACCCCCACCGCCTGTTCCAGACTCGGAAAGAACATCAGTTTGGTGGACACTGATAGGAGGCGGAGGTGAAATTACGTCCCATTGCCGACTAGATTACTTGCAATTACACTACCTCCCACTCATCTAGCCATCATCATCATCATCATTATCGGTAACTCGTGATTGGAATTCCTTTTTATTTTCTTAATCTCGATCTGTTAATGGCTATTTTGAACATAAAGCTATGGGAAATGCGCCCAGGAATTAGTTCACTATTTCTTGTTTCTAGTGTGAAATTAGTAGATTGAATACAAGGTTTTTGGATTGCAATGTTAGTATTCAAGGAGAAAAGTGTTGGCCCAATAAAACTTAGAGGTCAATCAGTGCCAAAAGGTTTTAAAATAATCAAATTGAGTTCATGGGTTTACCTGGGCTTATGATGCTCAATGTGTTTTACTCCGTCGTAGACTTACTTTGGGCATTTTGAAAGATAATTTGACGGAAAGTTTAACATTAACGGTGTGAGGGGGGATCTGATGGTAAACGTCAACATGTAGGACAAAACGAATTGATTTTTTAGTATAGAGACCAAATAAATGATTTTTTAAAGTCAAGGGACCAAAAAATTAATTAAATCTATAATATTTTAGTAATTCAAATTTCTATTATTCTAAGTTTTTCAAAACAGTACCAAAGATTAAAGTAACCAAACCATAATTAACATTCAGACATCACACTTCACACTTAGTCATGCACACACACCATGTTTGTTTGTTTGTTTTTTTTTTTTGCCAAACTTTCATTCTTTGTGTCTATTTGTAGCTTGTACTTCAATTGGTAAAAGAAGTGTCAAGTAAACAATAAACATCTCATTTATTTGTTTGAATGTTGGTGCAACTGCTAGCCTTTTAGCGCTTACTCGAAAAGTGATTATGTGTTTAATTAGAGGCGTGACCATGTTATTTTTTATGTTGTATAAGTTGATTACATATTTAAATTTGAAACCATAACTCCGAACCAAATCAAGTTGTTCGACTAAATTCCAATCTTCGTGTAGTTCGGTTTAATAAATTTTGAATAGATGGGAGTGGTCGGTAAAATTTTGAAAGTACTATCGCACTAACAAGAACTCGGCAATAATCATCTTTCATGAGTAGGTATTTGATGTAGAACATGTGGCGAATATGTTTTTGAAAAAGCTTGAGGATTCTAAAAGTTTTTTTTGAAGAATATGAAGTTTAAGGGTGTTAGTTGTCAGTTTTGAAACTAACACTCTAGTAGAAATCAAAACTAACATTGTTGAGGCTCGAAAGTTTTTGAATAATTTTAGTTTATTTTCGATTTTAGGGTTTGAATTATTTTAGGGTATATAAATACCTTTTTAAACTTTTTGTTGGTCAGTTTTTGATCATTAATAATCAGTTTCTTTCTTCATACGCCTTGAGCATGAAACTCTAATTCGTCATAGACTTGTTTTTGGGGAATTTTTCGTGGAAAGAATTCATGTTGTTATTTCCGCTGCGTTAGTATTCTATAAGACTGTCAACAAATCCTATTTCGTGACGGAACTTCACTCTCTTACATCTCAGCCCTCCAACACACGATTAGTCAGATCAAGTAGATACATCTTACACAAATACCATAAATGGTCTTTACTAAGTTTTTTCCTACTTTGATGTGCTTGGGGGATATCAAATTGAAAATGGTATCCAACTTGTTACTTTGTTTCCCATTCAGTCTTGAAATATTCTATCCCACTCTCATTTTTCATGTTTGAATAAATCTTAGCTCTACATCTACATCTGTCTTTATAAACGAATGTCCGGTAAAAAAACATGCACATGGGCTAAGGTCAATAAGTGAAAGAGAGATAAAAGATTTGAATCCCTTTCGTTATGGGAAAATTGTTAGAACATTTATTTACATAAGACTTGTACACACAATCAAGAAGAGGATCATGTTTTTCACATAAGCATAATGAACGTAAATTGAAAACATACCGGAATCAATTGACGCCATTAGTACGAAGCAATTGAATCCGATTAACTATAATGTGGAATGAGAGTCTTCAATTCAAGTGGGTTTTGGTTTTCACCCCTTATCTATTTCACATGCAATGGAACGTATGTGTTTTATGGAGACAACTGCTAGGATAAAAGAATGTAAAAAACCCTAATCACCAAAAGACTTTAAATAGATAGGTGGTGAAACCAAACCCTAAAGTGTAATCAATCTCACACCGTCCATCAAGTTGTAGAGATTTATTGGGCCTATTAAGATTTAATATACTTTAAGTATATTAGATGACTAAATTATATAAGCCTATAATGTTATTTGGCTAATATAATTAATTAAGGTTCGTAACCAATAGTTAGTTTATTCTAAGTTAAACCCGTAGGTCACAAAACATGGGCTAGACCTCGTCGGGTCTAACATTCTCCCACTTGATCAAGGTCATACTTAGATTAACCTCATAAGTGTGGTTCAATAAGATCGAACTATCATCTCTTAAGTTAGGTCATATTTTACAAAATACTATAACCAAATCGAAAGCAATATATGTGTCCATTATTGTCACACAACCATCCTTCAGTTATAATCACAATATCCTAATAAAACATGACATTCAAATACCTTAACAGCATGAACAAATATCTAATGGTTTCATAAAAATAACGATACAACCATGTTCATGAGGTTCAACTTAAGTGTTAGTTTCATAAACCTCAAATGTGCACTTTCAACAATAAGTAACTAACCGTTAGTCATGATATCCAAAATCAAAAAAAAAAAAAAAAACAAAAAGTACAAAATAGTCTTTATAGTGGTAACTCATTATCTAAAAGGAAAAACTTTCTACCAAACCCATGCTAGCAACATGTTTTTGAAAGAGATTGGGTGGTAAGCCTTTCGTCATGGGATCCGCTAGCATAGCGGATGTATTAATGTGCAAAATAGATACTACTTGATCGTTGACTCTTTCCCTCACAACAAGATACTTGATATCGAGGTGTTTTGTAGCACCGCTTGACTGGTTGTTCTTGGCAAAAAAACATCAGCTTGATTATCACAATATATCAAAAGTGGTCTAGATATGGTATCAACCACTCTAAATCCTGTAATGAAATTCTTCAACCAATCACCGTGACAAGTAGCCTCATAGCATGCTCCGAACTCTGCCTCCATAATGGAAGAAGCCGTTAATGATTTCTTGACACTCTTCCATGAAACTGGTCCTCCAGCAAGCATGAATATGTAACCTGACGTGGATTTCTTGGTATCATTGTATCCATCATAATCATAATCATAATCAGAATAGGCAATAACCTCAAGGCTATCTGTTTTTATATAGGTAAGCATAATGTCTTTGGTACTTTGTAAGTAGCGCATTACTTTCTTGGTTGCTTTCCAGTGACCCATTCCTGGGTTTATCTGATACGTCCAAGCATACAAGCTGCATACGCTAAATCTGGGCGAGTACAAACTTGAGCATACATTATACTCCCAACTGCAGAAACATAGGGAATGTGCTCAATTGCATCAAGCTCATCCTAGGATATTGAAGGAGACTGGATTTGTCACCCTTAACAACATGGGCAACATTGGGAGTACAAGCGTGCATGTTGAACTTTTTTTGAGTACTTTATCAATATAAGCTTTTTGAGATAAGCCCAAAATACCCCAAGACCTATCACGGTGAATCTCAATGCCTAAGACGTAACCAAGATCTTTCATATCAAAATTATTTGAAAGAAAAGATTTGGTCTCATGTAACATGTCTTTATTGCTACTTGCAAGCAAAATATCATCAACATACATGACTAAGATGATAAATTTATCCCACTAACCTTTAGTTATATACAATCCACAACATTCTCAATAAATCCGAATTTACTAATCACATCATGAAATTTCAAGTATCATTGTCTTGAGGCTTGTTTTAGACCATAAATAGATTTCCTTAACTCACATACCATGTGTTCCTTGACCTCAACCTCAAAACCTTGAGGTTGTCTCATAAAGACTTTAGGAAACAAGTCACCATGAAGGAATTCAGTTTTAAACTCTAAATCGTGATGAGCTACAAGGGCCATGATTATATGAAAATAATCCTTTTTCGACACCGGTGAAAAAGTTTCAAAATAATATATGCCTTCCCTTTGAGTGAACTCATTAGCAACCAGTCTAGCTTTATATTGTTTAGCATTGCCTTTAGAGTCAAGCTTAGTTTTATAGACCTATTTACAACCTACAGCTTTGGCTCCTTCAGGAACCTCAACGAGATCCCAGACATCATTTTTCTTCATTGGTTCTAACTCATCATTCATGACATCAAGCCATTGAGTTGAATGGTCACTTTTAAGGGCTTCTTGGAAGAACTTAGGCTCATTTCCAATGCCAAGATCATAGTCAACCTCATCAAGGTATACAAAATCATCAGATCAGGTTGGTTTTCTATCCCTCTCTGACCTCCGAGGAGGTTGTTCATTAGTAGGAGGTTCATTAGGCTCATTAATGTGGGGTTCAACATTCGGTACAATCTCAGGTGCACCAACATTCTCAGTAGGATCTAAGGTTTGATTCTCATCAAAAGGTACTGGTGCTACAACATTTTGAGGAACAGGAATAGAAACATGTTCTTGAATTTCCTCTATATTTATTTTTCTTGGTGTACTCCCACTATAACCAATAGTTTCTAAAAATTCTGCATACCTTGTTTCAAAAATTCTATTGGTATGAGATGGACAGTAAAAATGAAAACCCTTTCATCGTTCAGGGTAGCCTATAAAGTAACAACTTATGGTTTTAGGATTGAGTTTCTTAATATGTGGGTTGAAAATTTTAGCCTCTGCATAACAGCCTCATACATGCAAATAACTCAAACTAGGTTTCCTTTGTGTCCATAATACGTCTTTCTGCAATACCATTTTGCTGGGGGTGTACCCGGCATTGCATATTCACCAACGATACCATTTTCTTTCAAAAACAAGGCAAAGGTCCAGGGTGTTCACCCAAATCAAAGAATTTTCCATAATATTCTCCTCCCCTATCGGATTTTACAATTTTAATTTTAAGGTCAAGTTGGTTTTCAACCTCAGCTTTATAGACCTTAAATACATCTAGGGCCTCAGATTTATCATGAATGAGGTAGACATAACCATATCGTGAGAAGTTGTCAATAAAGGTAATGAAGTACTTATGTCCACCAATACCCAAAATAGTAAAAGGTCCAAAAATATCAGTGTGCATAATTTTTAAAAGTCTAGTACTCAGGGTAGCTCCATGTTTAATACCTTTTAAAAAATTTCCGTTAATGCATTCAACACATGTGCCAAAATATGAGAAATCTAAAGGATGAAGAACTCCCTCCTTTATGAGTCGCTCCATTCTTCTCCTAGATATGTGGCATAAACGTTCATGCCACAATCTAGAGGAATTGTTATCCTTTAGTTTTCTCTTAATACCAGTTGGAACAACTATATCATTTACATTCATCGATTCTAAGGATTCAGAAAACGAAGGATCTAAACATAATTTGTAGAGGTTTCCCTCTAACAAACCAGAACCTGCAACTTCAGAGTAAAAAAGAAAGAGAGAAGCCTTTATTCTCAAACGTAAACGAAAAACCATAAGCGTCAAGTTTAGAAACAAAAATAAGGTTTCTAGTCATACTGGGAACATAAACAGTATCAACTAAATCCAAATTGAACCCACTCTCCAAGACTAAACAGAGAGTTCCAACAGCTTCAACTTGAGCTTTTTCTCCATTTCCTACTATTACGTGTCAATCTCTTTTATTTAGTTTCTTCACGGAAAGGAATCGCTGCAATGAATTAGTAGCATGCACAGCTGTACCAGTATCAATCCACCATGTGTTTAAAAGAACATTAATCGTAAAAGATTCATAACAAACATTAATTGGTGAACTACCTTTCTTCTTGAGCCACTCATGAAACTTAGGGAAATTCTTCCTCATATGCCCTTTCTCTCTACAAAAGCGACACTTGATGTTGCCAAGGCCTTTTGCAGTAGAAGAGTTTGCCTTGTCTGTTTTAGTGGTAGAAATACTCTCGTCTCATTTCTTGTTACTTTTGCGGCAAAAGTATTTCCTTTCCCTTTAGATGGTCCAAATGTGATGATATGGGCACTTTCAATCCTCTTGGATTTAAGCCTTTCTTCTTCTTGAGCACAGATGCGCATTAGCCCACTCATCTTCCATTTCACTTTCAGCAAATTATAGTTGACCTTAAATTGGCCAAACTGCGTTGGAAGAAAAGTCATAATGAAATGAGTGAGAAAACCTTAAGAGATTTCCATGTCCATTGCTTTAAGTTGAGTAGCCATGTCACTCATATTTATAATGTGCTCACGTACACCACTCACACCAACATACTTAAGTGTGACCATCTTTGTGATAAGAGTTGTAGCTAGTGCCTTTGAAGAGCCCATAAATTGCTCTTCGATATGAGCAAGATACTCCTTAGCATTATTAGAATCAGGAATTGCTCCGCGAATAACGGTGCTAATGGAACCTTTCATAATCAATAGGGATATGCGATTGGAACGCTCCTACGCCTCTGAAGTAGCTTTAGCCTCAACAGTGCTTTTAGCCGTAATTAGTGGAGGGGCGTTCACACGTAAGGCATAATCCAGATCAGAAACTCCAAGAATAATGCCAATATGCTCATTCCACGAGGTAAAGTTCGTACCACTCAAGGATTCAATAGAGGAAAGACAACTCGTAATAGTAGCTGCAGGATTAAATGCTAAAGGAAAACAAAAACAATCATCCAAATTATGACCTTAAGAGAAATAAAAAAAATACAATAACAAATCATTAATGTTCAAATAAACTGAAAATAAGCAGTTTATCTATAAAAAGGTAAAATACACAAAAACCTTTTTATTCAGAAATCTAAGGCATCATCAATAGCCTTCCGTTAGGCCGACTATCAACATACAAGTGATCTCTCTTTAAATCATTAGAAAAATCATGAAAAGTTGAAGCCACTTAAAAATTACATCACCGTTGGGCATAAATAATTCAAGTCATGCAACTTTGTATTTTCGTTTCATTCTATTCAATAACCAAAAACACGAATCTTCTGTTGGGCCGATTTATATTTTAAATTAATGAATATCTCATGAGGTGATTTTAGCGTTAGATTAATTTGTCCAAAATATGAACTTCCGTTGGGCTGTCCAATTTTCAAACAAACAAGAATCACAAATACAAGCTAAAGCACATAAAAGAATCAAGATATTTTCTATGCTCGTAAAATTAAACTAGTATTTATACATTGCAAAATTAGCATATCCGTCATTCGAAGGAATCGGAACCACCGAACAGGAGTAAGACAGAATGAACGCAGTTAAAATCGTGGATAAGTTGTATGTAGTATGCACGTTCATAATGAAGCATGGGACTGGAAACATGAGATCATGAGTTGAAACAATTAATGTTCAAACAATCAACAATGAATCATGAAACCCATTAAAAATCACCTCTCCACCGCTTCGATCAAAATAATAAAACTAATCAGTTTAGGCAATTCATGAAGTAGTCCACTAGAATTTGGTATAAATTTTTTTTTTACTTTTCCGATGCAGTTTAAATTAATTATATTTGCATTATGATTATGTAAAAAAATTAACAAGGCTCTGATACCACAATGTTAGAACATTTATTTA
Source organism: Codonopsis lanceolata (assembly GCA_013146195.2). Taxonomy (NCBI): domain Eukaryota; kingdom Viridiplantae; phylum Streptophyta; class Magnoliopsida; order Asterales; family Campanulaceae; genus Codonopsis; species Codonopsis lanceolata. The sequence goes on along the minus strand of CM028378.1, from coordinate 27,083,645 downwards.
CATAAGACTTGTACACACAATCTAGAACAAGATCATGTTTTTCACAATGAACGTAAATTGAAGACATACCAGAACCAATTGACGCCATTAGTACAAAGCAATTGAATCCGATTAACTGTAATGCAGAACGAGAGTCTTCAATTCAAGGGGGTTTTGGTTTTCACTCCCTTATCTATTTCACATGCAATGAAACATATGTATTTTGTGGAGACAACTGCTAAGTCAGATAGAAATATCCAGTCAGCGTCTTCATCTCTTTCCAGCAAATCACCTAGCCCGAATCCAGCTGTGTTGTTCATCGCTCTGGATTCTCTCTATCTTTTCTCTCTTCCCAGTCTCGAAAGTTGCATCAATCCAGCCCACATCTCACTCCCCAGAAATTTTGAGCCCCGCCTCTATAGTCATCGCTATCCCAGGTCTACCAGGCTCCGTCTAGCTCCATCCTAGCGATCTATCTTCTTTCTCTTTCTAGTTTGCTCTCTCCTAAATCTGTGACCAAGATAACAACGAAGTTTTCACCTTTCTCCCGCTCACCATCTCCATCGCGCTCTTCCCGAGTTCGCTGTCTTATCTTCTCATCCAAAGCGGCCCGTCTTTTCTCTTTTGGTCGGCCAACGCACATTCCGTCTGGCCCACCTCCACTCATCCAAGCAATTGGTTCGGTCCTCCCTTGGTGGATCCAATTCGCCCCATCTCAATTCTAGTCCAGACCACTCTATCTGCTCGCCTCCACTCAACAAAGCAACACGGGGTCTCCCTACTCTATTCAGAAAAGTCCTAATCAATCTTTACAAAATTATTTTTCTGAAGTAAGTTCACTTTCCTATGCTGTTGACATGGCTGGAAATCCAATTTCTAAAATTGAGCTAATTAACTTTCTTGTTGATGGACTTGATCCATTATTTAACAAATTTGTCAAGTATTATTATTTTTGAAAACCACAATTCTCCTTGAATTTTCTTCTCGATTATCTTCTTGACGAGGAAAAACGGTGTAAGAAGTCATCTTCTTCATTTCCTATGGTGCTGCATATAAGTGAACGTGTTATCTCTAGTCTAGACACAAGTCATTCCACAAATGCCTAAACTAGTATTCTTGGAGCCAATGATGAAATTAAATCTTCTTCATGTTCTCCTTTACCTTCTTTAACCATAAACCCCATTTTCCATATGTTTGATAGACTTTGTCTTGTGATTCCTTCTCAACTCCATATTCTCATTCCATTACAAAGACTGAGCTCCTAAATCATTGCTTCTCTTATTCCGTCTCCGACATTGTTCCCAATTCCTACTTGGTTAGTTCCCAATCATCGACTCCAATTTCTACTATGATTCCTCCTTTTGAACATTATCCACAAGGCTCGTTAATTGGTGTTCATGACTTTGTTACAAGGTCATTTGTTTCTCGCCCAATGGCTAACTTATGTACATCTTATCCATTACTCCTTGGTTACAAGGTCATTTGTTTCTGTTTCATACAACCATGGATTTTAACCATCTGCAAGTATTGGTTTGGCATCAATCATTTGTTGCAAATGTTACTTTTCAATCCCAATCACTTGATGTGCCTATTTTGCAAGCTTTGCGGATTTATCATTACAATGATGTTACAGTTAAGAGGGCACTCCAACAAATTTAAGCTCAAGCTCCACTTCATTTCGATTCGCTTGAGGGGGGTAGGGTGAAAGACAAGTATCTCAACCGAAGTTAAACGAAAAATATCAATGGTCCACAATTTCCTAATTCTTATTATTTTCCCTTGTTGGGATGCAAGCCCAATCCTTTTGTATTCTCATTCAATGTATTCTCTTTTTTTATCTTGTATATATATATATATATATACTCCTGTATTCAGCTATAATGAAAATCATCTCGGGCAATATAAACTCTCTCTCTCTTTATCTATTCTTACACGAGAATGTGGCCAAAAATAAAATTTGTTATTTCTTCAATTCAACTTTTCACTTTTGTTGTTGCAATAGAAAGCAAATTGGCCATCTTACTACGAATGTACTTGCCATAAAGTTAAAACCAAAATAGCAAATTATTAATGTACATTTATTATTTCTTAGGTTATAAAATATCAATTTAAGATACTATACCTCAAATGATATTAAGGCTTAATTCTCAAGTTGTTATTTTAGTAATTCGCTAAGTCAACCCTACAATTTTTTTTCCACACTTTAATTATTGTACTCTACAAAAAGTGTTAATAAGGTCACTCAAGTCATTTTTATCCGCTTTTTTGAACGAAAATCTTCAAAAAGATGGACACACCCTCTCTAAAAAACATAAAAAGACTAAAAGAGGCATCCCCTGTCCATCCCCTCAATACCTAGCAGAGGTGGAGACATTAGATTATAAAACTTGTAGAATTACTCTTGAGCTGGTAATATCCATCAACGAGCTCTAACTCAATTGATATTGTTCATTTCTTATAATGGAGAGGTCGAGTGTTCAAGTCCCACTAGAGACACCCTGAACTGTACAACTTTCAATAGAAAGCTCGGGTGTTCAAGTCTTTTCAGAGGCAACGTTGTTGTTCAAACTTTACCCAAAGGCCCCATTTAGCTGTTCGCTTATCTTAACGGAGAGGTCGGGTATTCAACCTCTATCAAAAGCACCCTAGTATATAACTACTCTCAACCGAGAGGTCGGGTGTTCAATGATTCACCAAATGTACCATTTGTTCTAACAACACCAAAAACATCATATATCTATAATTGTAATCTTTCAAAGCATTAAAATAATAAAAAGTAAGGGTTGGGATAAGGTCTATATCCCTTCCAACCTTTAAAAAAAAGACATGCGAATATTCATACACAAATCACATAATCAAAATGAAATCTAACAATTAATACTAATAACATAAGAGTTGGTCTCCTGTAAGACGATATTACAGATCCTTATCTGTAAGACAGATCTATCAAGGTTAAATGGGTCAAAATTCAGAAATCTCAATACAACCCCTTAGTTTTTTGAAAATTACAGCGCCACCCCTCATGTTTATATATGCAGAGTATCACTTTTTACTATTAACAGTGTCACTTTATAGTATAAACTGTGTCACTTTTGGCCTTTATAAGTGTCACTTTGCATTTTTAATAAAAATTATAATTTTCCCTAAAAAAGTGTTACTTTTTGGGCTTAAATGTGTTACTTTTAGTCTTAAATGTGTTACTTTAACTTTGAAAAGTGTCTCATTTTTTTCTAAATAAAAATCATTACGTTTGACATTAAAATGTTTCTTTATTTTATAACATTAAAAGTGTCACTTTTTAGAATTAAATGTGTTACTTTGGACCGTACAAGTGTCATTTTACCTTATAAATAAAAATCGTCGTTATTGACCTTAAAAGTGTCACTTTTTAACATTGAAAATGTCACGTTTTAGTATTAAATATGTCACTTTTTAATATTAATTGTGTCACTTTTTAGTATTAAGAATGTCACTTTTTAGTATTAAACGTGTCACTTTTTAGTATTTAGAGCGTCACTTTATAGTATTAAATGTGTCACTTTTTAGTATTAAGAGTGTTAATTTTTAGTATTAAGAGTGTTACTTTGTATTTTAATAAGAAATATAATAAATTTCCCTTTATAGTGTCACTTTTAACATTAAAATGTATCACTTTTGTGTTTTTAATGTGTCATGCTTGACTTTAAATTTATCATTTAGCATTTCGTTAAAATCCGTTAGGATCCGTTAAGTATCCCAAGACAATTGATGCTAACGGAGTTGACAAATGATTAAACTGCAAATAGAGTCACTTTGGTTATTTATGTTATGACAAAGACTTGTGTAGGAAGGTGTTGCAGATCTTTTAAATTTGTCATTTAGCATTTCGTCAAAGTCCGTTTGGATCCGTCAAGTATCCCAAAGTAAATGATGCTAACGAAGCTGACGAATGATTAAACTGTTATTAACCAACAACCTCCTTAGCCTATACCTTTAAGGGTCACCTCTAACCAACTCAACTAGCCTGTTATTGTGAATTTTTATAACATGTTTTGTTATTAACCTATAAATTCTTAAATGAGGTTCCGTCTTACGGATTAGGATCTGTAAGACCGTCTTACACAAGTATTTGTCATAACATAAATAACCAAACACCACAAATTACCAAAAGAAAACCATCATCTTCTTTTTTCAAACCCACCACGGAAGACCATTGGTAACCAAACCTTCCAATCAGAATAACATCGTGACTTCGCCCAAACATCACCCTTAATTATACTCTAGGGCGGACAAATCAATCAAACGCGATTCCGTCCTCGAGCTCTCGGTAATTTTCATCAATGTGAATTTACCAAATTCTACAAAGATAACAGACCAAAATTCACATCCACATGGGAACGATAACCCGAAGCTTGACTCAACTCAACCTAATTTATCTAGGGGGAATTTCAAGTGGGTACAATTTTGAAAACATCTTTTCATCTAGAACCATCAATTTTTTGGACATTTCATATAACTACAAATTGCTTGCCAAATGACAAAAATGCCATTAATGAAAACTCTGATGCCAAGCCTTGGCATCAGGATGATTAATTCCAGGCATCAGGATAATTAATTCCAGGCATCAGGACTCTGATGCCAAAAATATTGTTGATGCCAAAAATGCTGATGCCAAATCTTGGCATCAGGTGAAATGCTGATGCCTACAATTGTTGCTGATGCCAAAAATATTTCTGATGCCAAAAATGCTGATGCCTAAAATTGTTGCTGATGCCAAAAATATTTCTGATGCCAAAAATGCTGATGCCAAATCTTGGCTTCAGGTGAAATGCTGATGTCTACAATTATTGATGCCAAGATTTGGCATCAGGTGATGAACCAGTTACTCCGTCCACTCTCTGTATCTCTCATCCTTCTGCAACTCAAAATAACTTTGGATTTTCTCACAATACAAAGATACATCTCAAAAATGACGATAAATTACCAGAAACAAGAATTTTACTACACTAATACACATGTACTCCTCTACAATCCGAGCTTCAACATACAAAATACCCGTAAACACTGGATTCGGAGAATGGAGAGAGTGGTTCCGCATCTCCTTTTGCAGGTAGCTCGTGTGGAAAACGTGCTTGCATCGACTGAGTTGACTCACTATGTCTTGGTTCTCGTAATCAAGAGAACACACAAAGCAAGTTTCGTCAACTGATCGGTGCCTCCTTGCTCGTAGATCCTCAAACCGAATAATCGGAAGATCAACAAACAATCGCAAACAGATATTGGCATCAGAAATCAGATCTTGGCATCAGATCTGATGACAAAGGCGAGCATTAATACCACGGATCTGCGGCTTCATGGATCGAAGAGCTTCGTTCTCATACCCGTTCCAATCATTTCCACGAATCTGTTTCTGTGTACACCGATATGACAAAGGCCGGCATCCAAACCTTCGCCGTCGCGGTCGATTCCATTCTCCGTCGTGCGGGTTGCGCCAGATCTGAGGATGAGGGGGTAGTTGCGATTGAAAACATAATCGAACTGAGATGGTGGATTTGGCGAAGAAATTGAGGAAGATTCACTGGAGAAGGAGGCTGGAATCGAGACTTGAGATCGAAGAGGACAGATTTGAAGATGAGGGAGATAGCGGCTGGGTTTGGGGAAGATGAGATGGGGGGGTTTGAGCGGAGGGATTCGATGGAGACGGTGGTCGGATGCGGGATGAGCAGGGTTGATTCGCCGGAGAAGAAGGAAGGTCCGGCTGTTGGGGCTTTGATTGAACGAAGGATTTGATTGAACGAAGGATTTGTGAAAAAGTCTTCTTAATAAAATTTCATATACACATAAAGGGCATTGATGTACTTTTGCCTTAAAAATGTACCCAAAAGATATGTTCAAAAAATAGGTGGATTTATTTGAAAAAATGTTTTTAAAAATGTATCGGCTTGTAATTATTCCATTTATCTATTACCCTCATCACATTCTATTCTCACTATAAATAGTAACCCTGTGCACTGCCACCGCTGGCAATTTCTCAAGCGCAAATCCAATCCTAGTCATACTCTTCCATTTCATCCAAAGAGTCCACGTTTGAAAAATCTAATTATTAATGAGATTGGAGCATTTACTGGGCATCAACATTTGTTCTCTAAAACTACCAAAAATATATACAAATAATCCTAAGACACCTAAGCTATTCATAAAAAAAATTTCTTTTAAGTGGTACGATTTATATTAATAAATAATTTTATTTATTTAATTGGAGAAAATTAATTTGATGTCCAACTTAAATAAACCAACACTTTATTTATAGATATAAATGTGTACTTTTTAAAAAGATAATTAAAAAAAATAATGGTGAAAATTGGTTTTAAAAAAAGAGAAAAACAATTTTAATGCTACACTTGTTTAGGGGGCCTTTAACCGTCGTGTCTTTGTAATGATACAACAACTTATTTAGTCTGAGCACTTGGCAATTGGCATGGCTGCTATTATATAGCATTTTCCAGTTTGGGACATGTTCGTCCCATAGAGACATCCAGGATGAGATCAGCCCTGTTGATCTTCCAACATAACTTCGCCTCACTCACTAAGAGAAAATGATGCCGAGATTTAAGAACAGATCGAGGCTCCCATCGATTTCACCTTTCTTGATTCCTTTCGACCCGACGATCACCAGTTTAATTGGCGGAGGGCATTGTAGGAACATGAACACTTTAATAAAAGTAACCTTGTACGGATTTTAAAAATGGGGTACTAAACTTGTTAGCAATTTGGGAAAAGGGACGGGTCATCAATTTCCCCATTTTCCAACTTGTTCGTCTCTTCCCATTCTAATTAATATCACATCTGTAAAATACTTAATACCACACCTTTAGTTGAAAAAAATACTATATTACCCTTAGTAACATATATATAAACAACAAAAAATTAATAAAATTTGTTTTAACACCGTCGTGTCAGACCCGCACAGACTGCCCGCCACCAATCCCTCCCCCCAGCCTAACCCAGCGGATTGCCCATCAACCAGTCACTCCCCCAGCCCAACCCGCCCTCTGCCCAGCTAACAGTCCCTCTCTCCAGCCCAGCCCACCCACTGCCAACCCAACACTCCCTCACTGCAGCCCAGTCCAACGACTGGGCAGCCCCAAGTCCATATACCCTCTCTCCCCAGCCCAGCGGCAACCCTTAGTCCTTCCACCCCAGCCTAGTCTTTGTTTTTTTTTTTTCATTTAATTATTAAATGTGCAAAGGACAATTTTGTCCACATTTTTAAAAAAGTGTTGTATTAAATATTTTATAGGTGCAGTATTAAGTACATATATTGAAAAAATTGTGGGTTCGTCTACTTTTAAAGTTTTCAACCACTTTACATCATATATATTGTACATCGCGATATATGAAAGTGTGCTATTTTGTGCATCGCTTGATGCGTAGCGTATATTTTTTCGATAACAAAAAATATATCGGTGTAAAGAGGTCAAATTTTCATTGTTATTAGAGTTGGTAATAATTACATAATTATTAGATCGTATTCAAAATGGTGATAACAATCGTAGTGGGTAAAATAGAAAGATTATTATGATTGAAAACAAATTTTTAAATAACACATCTTAAAAATTAAATAGAACGGTTAGTCAGATTAAGAATACTGCATGCCACCTCTTCATACCAAACAAAAATAACAAAAATACAAAAAAGTTTGACTTTTGACTCTTTGCTTGAAATGGAGGGAGTACTAATTACAACTCCTTCCAATTTCGTCAAAATTATGTGATAGTGTAAAGGATGACATTAGGAACTAACCAATATGCATGTTTGTGAACCCAATTGCTACTCTATTGGATAATATTAAAAATGGAAAATGAGACAATTTTGTCATTGTACTTTCAACTATCATCATATTTTGTCATTGTACTATTTTTAAAACAAGATTATTATCGTAGTTTAAAATATACAAGCAATTTAACTATTTACCTAACTTCCATCCAAAATCCAACTAATATCATAATGTGATGTTAAACTTTGCCACCTGACATGATGACTTGTAACATTAGGGGCCAAAATTTAATTTCCACTTTCTACTAAAAAAAATAGTACACTTTCTTTCCCTCTCCTCCCCCTTTCAAGTTTCAATATTACCAAAAGTAGAGACAAGAATACTTTAGAGCTATCATCGTGGTTAAAGCAAATTTTGAAATTATTTCGGCACAAAGTCTGGCTTTGAATAAAAAACTATTTTCATTGAGAGAATTAAGTGGTGTGTTATATTAGGGGTTTAAATAAAAAACACCTAATCACGAAATCGAACCAAATCAAACAAGTTGGTTTGGCTCGGTTTTGGTTTCAAAAATTGGAAAACCACTCGATACGGTTCGGTTTACGATTTTTGGTATCGAACCAAACCAACTTATATATTTTTATTTATTTATTTTATAAAGCATATTATATAACATTTGTTAACTATTTTAGAATATTTAGATCATCTGATATGTATAATCTAGACCCTTGATTTAGTCATATAATATATATACACATACACACACACACACATAATTAACCGTACAAAATCTTGACTGGTGAAAAACTATTTTTTTTCCATTGTTTGTGTTTATTTTTGAATTTGTATTGTTTCTTTTATGATAATTTATTTTTAGTAGGATATTTTCTAATTTTGATGTTAATTCCAAATTAAAATCTTATTTTTATTGTTATTATTAATACTGATTAAATTGATTAAAAATAATCTATATAAACCACAAAACTGAACCAAACCAAACAAAACCAAACCGAGTGGTTTGGTTCGGTTTCAAGCCTTATTCTTTGATTTGAGATTTTCGGAACCAATAGTGAGTGGTTCGGGGCCTAAACCAAACCACTTACACCCTTATGCTATATATGATTGGAAAGCCTCATGAGTTTAGTTTTTTACAAAAAAAAAATCTCAAAAATATTAACCCGAGGAAAAAGTCAAGGCCCGACTCTCAAGCTGCTCCAAAATCTATCAGAATTTCATCTTTTTTGCTTGTTACGATATACTACTGAAAGGGGGAGGGGAAGAAAGTGTATTGTTTTTGGTAGAACATGAAAATCAGATTTATGCCCCTAATGTTACATGGCATTATGTCAAGTTAGGACCACAATTAGATTTTGGTCTACAGTTATATAAAACGGTAAAATTGCATGTATACTTTAAAGTATGATGACAATCTTGCTCAAAATATATTATGATGACAAAATGTTATGATAGCTGAAAGTAAGGTGGCAAAATTGACAATTTTCCCAATTTAAAATCAAATTGGTGTTGAATCGAATTTATCAACAATAATTTCAATTTGAAAGAATGAGTCTGATTGCAGAATGTCAGTCATATTTAAAGCAGCAACAAATGGGAGTAACGCTAGCAACATAAGGAATGGGAATATCTGAATTCTGAAACAAAAAAGAAGAGATCGGTGTGCGAAAGATTAGCTAGAATTTGTTGCAATCTATTTCTCTCCAAATCTTAACCACTCTGAAACTGTGTTAGAGGTATCCCTTTAATCAAGCACAAACACAAACACAATTGATAAAGAAAGCATTGGGGTGAATTGTAAGCTAATGACGGAGAGCTCCCCATTTTCTCTCCCACCCAAAAATAGTGGTTGAGCTAATAATTCCCATCACACATTTTACTAGAAAACTTAATTCACTCCCACCATTTTTACGTAGATTGATTAATTAGCCTTCAATCCCTTTCTTTCTTCCAAGCAATTAGTTAGCTAGACCTGCCAAGATTAAAGCTTTCTTCTACAACATTAGGCCCTTAAAGAAACATTAGCTACAACTAGAAGCTTCATTACATTTCATTTATCAGACTAAATTTTTTGTTCCCGTATACGTACGTAGCTGAATGTCATTTTAGAGATGACGACAACGAAGACATCAATGGCATCGTTGAAGAGTTTTACATGTTCTATAGGAGAAGGAGGAGGAGGGAAGAAGAATGTAGGGTTGGGCAGCATCAAGTTAGGTTTGTTTGCTTCCAAAAATGTTAATTTTCCTAGGCAAACATTTTCTGTAAAAGCTAATACAGGAAGTTATAAGAGCGTTGATAAGAGAAATGAAAATAAGGTTAATGGAAAGCTAGTTAATATTAATGGGGTGAATCCATTCTTGGGAGATAGGAACAGCGAATTACTGAAAGATACGAGCGTCGAGGATGCTGATCATCATAAGTATCTCCAAGGCAGATTTGTTGAGGGTCAGTTTGTTTATCGACAAACCTTTGTTATAAGGTCTTATGAGATTGGACCCGACAAAACTGCCACTATGGAAACTTTGATGAATCTCCTTCAGGTAACTTAATCAATCTTTCAAGAGTCTCCTCAGTGTAAGACACATGCTATGTCACTAATCTGATGAAATTCCATGGGTTGGGTTGGGTTTGGTTTGCTTTTGTTTTGATTGCAGGAAACGGCTCTGAATCATGTAACATGTTCTGGCCTAGCTGGGAATGGCTTCGGTGCAACCCATGAAATGAGCCTCCGAAAACTCATTTGGGTAGTTACCCGCATCCATGTTCAAGTAGAAAAATATAGCTCCTGGTAATAACTCACTCTCCCTTTCATTCATTTTCTGTCTTTAAATTGCATGCATCTTCCTGCTCCATTTTGAGCAAAAAAGAAAAAAACTTAAAATGCTGCACAATGTGACAGGGGAGATATTGTGGAAATCGATACATGGGTGGGTGCGTCAGGTAAAACTGGAATGAGGCGAGATTATATAATTCGAGACTACAACACCCAAAAGATTATAACAAGAGCAACAAGGTGCATTCCCTTGCTTAGAAAGATTGTTACAACATCTCCATGGTTTTTTAAAACATAACTTTGCTATGATCCCCTGCAGCACGTGGGTGATCATGAACCGAGAGACAAGAAGGTTGTCGAAAATCCCCAACGAAGTGAAAGAGGAAGTAGAGCCTTTTTACCTCAACAGGGCTGCAATTGCAAAACAAGATACTGATTGCGAAAAAATTGAAAGGCTTACAGATGGAACTGCAGAGAGGATTCGATCTGGTTTAGCTGTAAGTAGCTGGTTTGAGACTATATGTCCTGGTTCTATTTGTTATATCCCTCACTCAATATATTTATGTAATCCAGCCAAGATGGAGCGACATGGATGCTAATCAACACGTTAACAACGTTAAGTACATCGGATGGATTTTAGAGGTACGTCTCATGACTTTACGAGTTTGAATTATACACATTGCATTTGTAGACCCTTCTGAAGTCGTACTAGAAGAGGGTTTGTAGTTTTTGTTAACGCTGCTAGCATTAACACCGATTTGATTTACTTACAAGTTGCAAAAACTGGTAATGCAGAGTGTGCCAATAAATGTGTTAGAAGACTATTATCTGACGAGCATGACACTCGAGTATAGACGAGAATGTAGGCAATCCAATATCCTCGACTCGATGACCAGCATAAAATCGAGGGAATTTGAAGACTCGAAAGAGGCCGGTACTCGTAATACTTCAAATGATGGAATAGCAGATTTGGAATGCACACATTTGCTGCGAATGCAAGGCGATAAAGCGGAAATAGTTCGAGCCAGATCAGTATGGTTATCCAAACCAAAGAACACAATTTGATCTCAATCTTTAAGTTTTAACCTAGTCCACTACTATTTATTTTTTCCACAATTTCATCTCAATCTTTTTTATTTATTGCTTTATTTTTACTGAACTAAGAGTTAAAATGCTCAGGCATTGCTATGCACATTTCGGATGAGCACATGTTGTGATTTTCGTTTTTCGTTTTTTTTTCTTTTGGCCTTTTTGTGTATAATATAATATAATTATATTCTTAACTTTAGTTGAAATTAAGAATCAGGCCAGCATTATGAGATAGTAGAATGGGAGCATGTCAGTCCCACTTTAATGCCATGAATATTTCTTTTTGGACAGGCTTAGTAATTGGTTTCTGTGAGTTTCTTTTTTCCTTTACATTACCATTTAGCTGCAATGGATCTGCAGATTTTTCCTTTATTTTGGTCTCATTTATAAACAACTTTAATTACTACGAATTTAACTATGTTTGAAATTATGACCGGTACTTTTTCCAAAGTTTCTAACCCTTCCAATATCAATTTTTTTCAATCGCAAAAGGTTATTTTTCAAAATATTATTCCAAAAACGTTATTGTCTCATTCGACAAATACATTGGATTTGAAGATCATAATTTTTGATTCATTAATTACGAAACTGTAATTTAGTTGTGCTGGATTAAATGATTTTTCAGTAGGACGAAGGCGGAGGAGGAAAACGAAAAAGAAGGCTTACGACGGAGGAGATGGAGAAAAATGTGGAGGACATGACCTGATTCATTATAATTTTGTATCGCGGTATAAAATTGGATTAGATAATTAAAGTTTATGTATCGGATACAAAAATTGTTGTATTACAGTGTAAAAATTAATACAATAAAATTAATACATCGCTGCTCTATAATCAATGCATCGCAATATATTTTCGTAACACGTCTCAGACCCGTTAAAAGAATCATAGGTAAAAAGTGCAATTATTCCCTTAATTAAATGTAGTTTTAAGCCGTTTTTCATTGGGTGAAGGTTGTATGTTCCATATTCCTCTGTTGACTATTGTTACTTTTTCAAAATGTAAGCCTGGAAGGCTGGAACATACTAGTACAAAAAGAGTGGGAATTATAATTAAATTAGTAGGCATAAGATTGAACCTTAATTAGAAATTTTGTTCCCATCCTTAGGATGTTGCACATGTCTGTTTCATAAGTTACTAGAATGTTTCATCCTTACGCATGCCTTGGAAAATTATACGAATAAACAATTTGATATTTGTACCATTTAAAAAAGTAAAAAGATAGAGCAATTGAATGTGTTTCCATATTTGAATAATACATTGATAAATTGAACAGTACATCACCTCAAAGCTTTTTGGTACAAAGGAAAGAACAAACCCCAGCCTCTTACGCCATGAGGGCAGAAATGATATCAGAGGTTGGTTGAAGATGCTCCCAACTTAGCTAGAAAATATATGTATTTGTTCCCCGCTTTAAAAGTGTGACCTTCACTGTTGCGGATAAACATTTTCCATCCGTATTCATCTTTAGCTTACCTGTAGTAGTGTAAATATACAAACTATGGCGTTTTGGATAAAAATCGTATGAAACTACGTCGTTTTAAGCTGAAAATTTCAAAAAATTTTGATTGGTGGCCGACAGAAGCTGCAGCGCTCCTGCCCTCCCTTTCCACTCCCCCTTTACACATGGCAGCTCCATAGTGGCCCCAATTTCTTTTCCACCTCGTTTTTCTTGGCCATTATCGATTAAAAATTTATTTTTTTAATTTTTTTTTCTGTAATTAAAGTGCACATTTTTACCTATAAATAGAGACTTGGTTTGTTTCATTTGGATATCAGAAATATTTTCTATGATTTTTTTCAAGTTTTTAGCAATTTTTTGAAAAAAAATTAAAACTAATGGAGATAAAGATAGTGAGGTATGAAAAAGTATTGGATTATGTGTCACTGCTGTATGAGTTTTTTTGGTTTTAAATCAAACTTGTATCAAATGAATTATTTTATTGATTTTAATTGGGTTGTGGTCGATTTGGTATTTGATTTGAGTTGTATGATTTAATTGTTGTCCATGCTCTAAGGTTTTGTTTGTTTCACGGAAAATAACTTTCGAAAAACGTTTTTCTTATTTTCCGATGTTTGATAACCTCATGAAAAATGAAGCCAACGTAAAAGTTTTTCCGAATTATCGGAAAATGAAGCCTTCGTTTCCAAAAAATGACTTACGGATTCATTTTCCGTAAGTCATATATTTTCAAATGTTCGAGCACCTCTCCGCTCCCTTCCACAATTACACATATTTACATATATGCACAATATTTCACTCAACAAATAAATTGTTTAGAAATATAAAAGAAGTTTGTGCACACTATTTATGGTGTGACAAAAATCTAGCTTGGGTCATCTGATTGATGCGTAGGATATCTGGGCTGGATTGTATGGATTGGTCTGCTTCTTTGAACTTGTCTAAGAATACGAAAACACCTTAGTTGGAGGATAAGACTTGGCCTCGCGAAACCACTCTAGTATGAGAATAAGTATCGTATGAGTCAAAATGTAATTTAACAGAGGTTTGAGACTTAAGAAAGTGTATGTACATTGTTTAGAGTTTATGAATGAGTATTTATAGGCTTCAACGTCATAGAATCCGTCTAGAATTCATTCCATTGTTACTTAGTAGGTTTAGGAGGAAACTCATAAATTATAGGTGTGATAGGTGACTAGTCGTGAGAATGTTGGAACAAATAAGACAAGTGTTCTTTTTTGATAAGGAAACCTTTAACATGTCTTTGAGAGCTAGCCTATGAGATTCTCTGCTCGATACTTGCCTGGACGAGCATGACCCTGTCCGACCGTATGATACAAATCTGATAATGATGTGTACTTCCCAAGCATAGCCCCTTGGTTGAGCAGACAAGACCTATGCTCGGTTAGGTTTGAACGAGATTTACCTTTCTTTCTGCTCAGATACCTTGCTAGCTCTACCCATTAGGCTGGTAGGCATTACGTTAATCGAGCTTATGATAGGCACACAGTGATTGCTCGTGAACAAGTTTGAGTTTGGGCCGAACAAATCAAATTTTAAATTATAATATTAATAAATATTTAGTACATACTAAAATTAGTGTTAATTATAAATCTTAATTTAAAAAATAATCTGAGAAAAGGAATACTAGTCAAAAGTAATTGAGGGAATTAGTTAGGTATGATTGAAAACAAAATAGAGACACGAAACAAAAGTAAATGTGGGAATATACGTTAGAAAGTTGTAAATAAAATATAGATGGGGGCCAGAGTTAAGGGGTTGATAAACAAGGACAAAGTAGAAATTAGTGTGAGCATGTGACAGACCAAAAAGGACGGTACTCAGTTAAGCTTAGTACTCTCCGCCATTCAACGTTATCATCATTATGGCTGCCTAATGAATACTCATTACATACGCCTTAAGTCGTTTGGGGAGAACTGACCTGACCTCCTACGAGTGCGCATTCGCATTGCCTGCCTAGTGCGGAGTATTGAACAGACTTCTCAACTCTACAGTGTACAGTCTACTCTACTGTACGTCTGTACGTGTATTTAGGGCTTAGTCACAATTCAGTATAAAGAGAGGGGCCGGGTTGTATCTCTTACTTAGTATGGGGGAGTGAAAAGGTACTGTGACGATTAAGGAAAGACAAACCCTGAAGAACTAATTTCTGAATTGTAACTGTCCCGGTCACGTGGCCTCGATCCTTAATATTCTTGTGGCTCCGTCTCTCTAGTCTAGTCTCTACCGTCATGATAATTCGGATCCCCAGGCCCTACCTTCCCATCTCCCGTACACTCTGACTCGGCTGTCAAACACACGCGCTTCAGTATCTAATAAACATACTGTATGATCATAAGATAAAAATGAGGCGCAAAAAATTTGAGTGAATATATATAATACCGGGTTAATGACAATATTGGTCTCTCGATTATAAGAGCATCACCAATATATAAAATTTATATATATATTTTTTTAACAGGGTTTCACTCTCATTTGTATATTTTTATCTTTTTATTCACTTAATAATATATTTTCTTATTGTATAATCTTCTTACACAAAAAAATATTAAATTTAACATCATCCCACATAATAAATATAAAACCTTCCCCCTCACACACACACTCCACCAAACAATAAAAGTGTCAGCCCCCCCCTCCCCCCACACTCCAGCCGCCCCCTCCCTCATATTCAAATCTGGCTCCCTTCCCCAAGTTAGCTTCATATTTATGAAGTAAAAACCCACTCTCGTTGGAGAAATATCGTTCCTGGGTGGTCTCTCCTCACTCTTCTCCATACAAAAAGAAGTTAAAAAACCTACATTGGTGATGCTCTAAGGCGTTCTTAGTAATAGTCTTTTAATTTTTTTTAATAATTTAAGTCCTCCTATTATTAAAATTTTAAATCGGCAGTCTTTTAAATAGAATTCGTTAGAGAATTTTCGTTAAGTCACCAATATGCACTTAGTGGGGGATCCAATAAATGCTTGTTTGTTCTTGCTTGATTATCGGAAGACTTTAGAACGAGGAATCTTCAATTAAGGAATTTTGTCCCCGCTGGTTGTAGAAACCAAAAGGAAAGCGGTCTTAAAGTGCAAAGATCTGTCTGGGAAGTCCTCAAAAAGCCCCATTCGTCTTTTATTTCACGGTGCGGACTCCTTCATTCTTCTTCCACTACCGTATGTTCGAATACCCTCGTCTCACAGCAGATCTCGTCGCTACCAACGCCACCTACCTCCCTTTATTTTGGAATCGACACCCTTTGTTACCTTTTCAGTCCCGTTATAACATCAAATCTGAAGAAGATTTAAAAAGACCTCACCATCACCATCGCAACCATTGCTTGTGGGTTTAAATAATTTTGTCCAACCAAAAGAAACTGAGACCCAACAAATCTGGGTTTCATTCTTTTCGTTTACCTTATGCAATAGCCAAAAAATGGAAGCCTCTTCAGATCCGACTCTTTGAACTTCAATCTAACTAAGACGGTTCCTTACTTTTCATCCTTGACTATCTTGCTTCTTAATCTTAGCTGCCCTCTCGTACACAAACCTTGCTTCTTAATCGACTGATGACCGTGGAAAGTCGGATGGATATGTCGGCCAGACTGATTAAACTAATGGGGGGAAATAGACGCTACTAGTTCCTATTCAAAAAAGAGAACCTTTAGCAAGTAGAACCAACTATTTCTCCATTTGATCTGCAATCATTCTGTATATTTAATGTTGAAACGAAGGAAATAAAAATCAAAAGGTAAGTTTGAAATATTTTAGGGAAATCAAGTGGGTTTCCCAAAATTTTTGGGGAATAAGATCTTATAGTCATTTTTCAAACTCTAGTGATTCGATTGTAAATTTTGATATAAATTATGTTTGAAAAAAAAATCATTTTAGCCCTTACTAAATGTACATGTGTAATTTAACGAGATTTTTCTAACGACATCCATTAAAATGAATGTCGCTGTAAAAATTTAATAATAATAAGACCTAAATTTGACAAAAAATTATTAAAAGACTATAACTGATAACGGTTCATAATCGATGGACAAATAGTGTCATTAACCCTATAATATAACTACACTCTCAGTAAAATTATTTTCATAAATAACAAATCATGAGTTTAATTTTTCTATCCAAAGGGTTCAATAAATTATTGACACATAAAACCATAAGGTAATAATTATAGTTAAGCTCTATATTTTTGAAATTAATTCGACATACTAATTGCGTATAATATCAGAAATGAATGCGAGTTGTCTTATAAATTATCTATATTTTTGGAACTAATTTGACTGATTGGACGTTGCTGAATAATTTTTTGGAAAGCACGGACCATCTACGCTCTAGTTTAAGAGTAATGTTAGAGTCACTCAAAGAGCACTCAAATTTGTGCATCAAATGATGTAGTTTCTAATGTGTCATCTTATTTGACATTTTATAGGCTCCACTATAAGTTAAAAAGTTATGTTAACAATATAACACATAAGATGCCACATCATTTGATACCCAAAATTAAGTGCTATTAGAGTGACCCTGGCATTACCCCTAGTTTAATCGGTGCTCAATTTTGCAGTTTAACTTGGTGCATCAGAATTAATAAAGTTAACCTTTAAGAAATTTAGTAAGTATCCCGTATGGTAGAATTACATAAATACAATTGCAACATACTTGTTCAAAAAACATTTAAATGTGGAATTTGAGAGTAGAATGAGGGACAATAGTAATGAAACTAATAAAGATTAGGAATAACCGCATAGTTTTTTCATTGATTGAATTACATGTTTATAGAAAAAGTTACAATTAAAATTACACTTGAAGTAAGGTATAAAAAACCTATAAAAAAATAATCGCTAATTACTAATTATAAATAAACAAAAATAATATATTATTGTCTATAAGAATTCACATTCTATGAACTTGGTCCAAGAAAATTACCCGTTATCCACATCCACCTGTTCGACTTGTTAAAATTCCAATTAAACTCAACAGGTAACTCATGTCTGCGCATTGAATTTGTTAGGCTAGATCAAGTTTACTCTACTAGACAACCACCACTCACACTCTACACAGAACCATCCGACAAATAGGAATCATCATTATACAACAACCATCATCGATCTTTGCCAATAACCTCTAGCAACCCTCATGTCTTAAAGTCTTATTTAATTCATAAATGATCATCTACAACAAAATCTATAATGTAGCATTTTCAATCACTAACAAGTAAAAAAAGCACCCGCAACGGTCACAATTGGAGGTGAAGTTTTTGTGGTCGATTGAAAATTTGAAATGGTTGAAAGTATTAACTTAAATGTTTATAAAAAACGGAGAGAGTATTACAATACTACTAAATTATACCTGTATGATAATATATGTTTAAAATCAATGGCATGTTTACAAAATAAGATTACATAGAAAAATTGTAGAAACATTTGTATACTTGCGGTGGGGGTGCGTGAAGACATAAAATGAATGGCGGCGTTTTCTGAGAAGTTGTGCTTCGGAGTTCGGAGTTGGGGGTGGGGGCACTCAATAGTCAGTAATTTATAATTTAATTGGAAAAATAAATAAAAAAAAAGTATGAAAATTGGAGCCCACCATTAGATAATTAGATTAGACCTGTTGTTTCAGAATGAGCCAAAGATATGTCAGACTAATTTAATGGGATGTTCCTTCCGTTCGGTTAAAATCTAGCCGGTCAATATTTTCTTTCAATCCATTTCATCACTCATTACTCTAAGGTCTAAGCTATACATTATTCCCCCCTAAAAACTACCCAACTGTGGTATACCTTCCGAGTTCCGCCATTAGTTTCAACTTTTCGGTTGCTATTTTTAGGGTGGTAATAGGTTGTTAATAGATAATTTTGTATTAAGTTATTATTTATTAGTATAGGAATTTTAATAGGATCGAAAATCGTAGGTTCGAATAAATATTGTTATATTTTTAACTTGTTAAATCGAAATCGTTAGGGATAAAATTTTAAATGGACCATTTTAAATTGTGACGTTTAGAGACCGAAACCGTTAGGATTAAACCGAAATTTGTTTTTCATACGATTTAGTATAGTTAGGAATATGTGGGACCGAGTATAATATGAAAAACAGTTAGGGGGGCCGATTAACAGTTTTAATATAATTAATATAATATACGGGACATATATAATACACTAAAAAACATACAAACCTCGTAATTGGAAATAAAATGTACTCCCTCCGTCCCTAAATAATCGTCTGGGTTGACCCGGCGCACAGTTTAAGAAAAAATAATTGACTTGATTATTTATATTGGTTTAATGTGTAGTTTCCTTTAATGTCCATGTATATGTGGTCCATAATTAAAGTAGAGTGAAAAAGTAAGGGTAAAGTGGTAAAAGTGATGTTCTAAAAAGGTAAGTTTCAAAGTGGACAATTATTTTGGACGGACGAAAAAGGAAAGGAGGACGATAATTTAGGGACGGAGGGAGTACAAGTTTAATAATTCACAGGAAACCGTGGGTTTGAACGAAACCTTTATAACTAGACCGAAATCGTTAGATTTCTACAGGATAATATCGCTAACCGTCTAAACTGAATATATGATGGACCGAAATCGATAGAGTTGGATCGAAATCATTAGAGCTGGACCGATTAACATCCGTTCTACTACTATTATCTTACTTTTCTTTTTTCCTTTCTCTCAAAATAATTCTTTTCTTTGCAACGATCTTTTTAAGGACTATAGTTATACTCCACTATTTTACCCTTTAATTATGACCACATACGCATTAGTTTTTTTTTTTTTTAAATTACACATAAGCATAACATCCTGACTCCTTCTGACAGCTTGATCGTTTATAGAATTGTCCACTTTGTTTACAAAAACTTGGTCAAGCATGTTTAATAGTAGGAAAAGCAAGTGAATGCTAGGAATGCAGTGTTGGGAGGTCATTCCGTCACTTGGGACTCATAGTTGCACGCGTGTACATTTCCCAAGGAGTCATTAAATGCGACGCCTCGATTCCAATGCCGCGTGTCTACGAAGCTACTGCTGAAAATTAATTGCTTCCTCTTTTATCCTTTACTTACCCTATAAATAGAGCGAGCCTCTTTCTTAATCCTCTTTACACACTCTCCATATTCAAAAGCTTCCATCTCATCTGCTACTTCTCCGAATCAACCACTGCCTGCCGGAATATTACGGTGAACCAGATTCCATATTCTCTTGAAATCGAAGCCCTATAACAACAGGTAACCTTCTATCCATAACTGCATCTTCATTTTCATTTTCACTTCATTTTTGCTAGAACCCTAGGTTTAGGGATGGCGTCCCTAGGGAATTCCGTTATTCACTTTCACAATTTCTGGAATTTGTCCTCGTCATCCTTCCTGAATCTTGCCCCAAATCACACACATATGTAGGAATCGAAGGAATAGCTGACTGGTGCCCTGCTCACTTGTCTAGAAATGAACCCTAATTGGGGGTTTTGATTGTCTGCTCTAACCTGTTTTCACGAACAAGAATTAATATGTATTCCTCGATTCTTGTAGGATGTCTTCTGGCAATGAGAAGAGCTCAGAAATTGAGGGACGTAGCTACGACCACGGAGCTTCAACTGAGAGTGAAGAGAGCCTCGAAGTTGAATCCAATAGCTCTAAAGAAACTATGCTGTACGAGGCCCAACTAATTCATGGACTGCCTAACGCTAGTGGGAAGTAATTTCATGTAACTTTCAGAGAGAGAGAGAACATATACATTAAAAATGAGCAGGGGTACTTCGAGGAAGACGGACGCCCTGGGTCTGTGTCCCTGAGCACGAGCACTCCTCGGGAAAAAAAAAGGACGAGCGTTGCCCGACGCAAAGGTAAACAACCTGTGGCCGATGTGCCGACCTCGATGAAGTGGGATGACTTAACTAGCGAGGAAGACGTGTCCGCTTGGTTTTACTCCCTGGGCACAGACCCTAAAATTATCGAGTAAAAGCCTTCGATCTAGACATAAAAAAACACGGGCATAACTTTCAAGGATACCGTATGGTTTTCTACTTTGATTTCTTTCTCGTCGGCCTGAGACTTCATCTGGACCTTTTTATCACCGAATTCCTGCTTCTAAACAATGCCCTCCCTGCGACCTGACCCTTACCACCGTGAGGTTTCTGGTTGCATATACCGTAGCTTGTAGGCTACTTGGGTTCGAACTCGATATGACCCTGTTTAGAAAAATGTTCATGTTCTCCCTTGACAAAAAGAATAGTCGCATTACTGGCCGTTCCAACTCTAACTCTTTCAAGCTTTTGACCGATGGCCCCAATAAAGTTGATGCCTGGGACGGGGAAGACCTTGCTCGTCGAATCCAAAGTAGGATGGCCATTCGCTCCGTATTTGGAAGACATGAGGATCCCTAAATATGATAAGAGTGTTTTCCAAGCAGGAGAACCCCGGATAGCCAAAGCATTCAGAAATCTGCTCGGTGTGAAAGAGGGTAGAGGTGGGCAAGACCGAGTGCTGGAGGGAGTAGAGCCTAGGGTCACCATTGATGTTGAAAAGCCTCACCCTTACTGGGGCAACTGTTATGGAGAGAAGATTCCCTAGTGAGTGCCCTGACTGTGAACAAATTAGAACCAATTGCACCCATGCCTTCTCCCTGATTGGTCTGCATATTGAACTTTCATTGCCCGTAATTTACTTTATTTTGCTCAGATTCTTCCTGATTATTTCCCCTATGAATTGTTTTGCAGATATGAAGCAGTTCAAAAATAGCAACAAAATTTTGTAAGCCATGAAAAAAGGCTTTGCGAAGAGGATACACCCAATTATCCAACCAAGAGCCAGCTCGCCTTCCAACCACTCCTGTAGCGAATACGAGGCGAGGAACAAGTCGCGGGTGCACTGAGCCAAGCCGGGCTGTCACTCCCTATAACTGTCAACATATATCCCTAAATATTCCTCCCTCTATTCTTAGGCTTGCTCTATTCTCACCCTCACTGTTGCTCCTGCCATCGTCGTGCAGGCTGCACCCGTCTCAGTAAAGCCAACAACCATCCTTGAAGTGTCGTCGACCAAACCACCCGCCACTAAACTCCCTATCGAGACGAGGACCAGGTCACGGACGAAAAAGATAGACCAGGTGTGAGTTCCCTAGGAAAAATTCCCCCGAATCGCGCGCTCCCTTGTTAAGGGGAACACAAGATTCGGGGAAGACATCACTCTTTTCATTCCATCTTCCCTTGTTTAGGGGAAAACGGAATTAAAAGTGCAAAAAGAGTGTTGTAAAGAGTGCGCGGAATACGCCCCGGTTACTGAGTGTGTCCACTATGAGTGCTTTGGGTTTTTCTGTATCTCATCATCCCTTGTTTAGGGGAAAACAAGATGTAGAAAATGCAACGCCCTTTTCATTCCATCTTCCCTTGTTTAGGGGAAAACGAAATAAAAAATGCAAAAATGATGTTACAAGGGCGCGTGCGAATACACCCAGCCTCACTGTGGACTTGAGCACATTTTGGATCACTATGAGTGCTTTTGGATTTTTCCGTATCTCATCCTTCCTTGTTTAGGGGAAAACAAGATACAGAAAATGCAACGCCCTTTTCATTCCATCTTCTTTTGTTTAGGGAAAAACAAAATTAAAAGTGTAAAAAGGATGTTGAAAGGGCACGTGGGAATATGCCCAGCCTCACCGTGATTCAAAATGTTGTAACAGAGTCGTCATCTTTATTTTAAGGAGAAATAAAGAAAAACCAAAATAACTAGATTTTGTAAAGAGTTCGGAGGCTAAGTTACTAGGTGGGAAGGTGTTAGGCACCCAACTCGTCCTTTCGGTCTCAAAATAGTTTTTGGCTAAAATATGTTTTTTATTATATTTATTTAGTAAATGAAATAAAGCATTTAAACATATATATCTGTATTTACATTATTACAAATTTACAGTAACCTCCTTCTAGGAATTACAAATATATTTATAAATATTTGGTCAAATTAATAGCTCTTTTTAGTGCTATTTTCTATAGAAATCCGGGAAGCATAACTACTTATATTTTTACATTGGGCCGGCTGAAAATAACACTTTTAATTAAACCTCTTAAAGGTTTACATTTAAGAGCGTGAGGTGTGCTCGCTCTGTCCTTCCGGGAGAGGGAGTCTTTTGCTATTGCGGAGATTCAGGCAAAGTAACTGTTTTCGAAAGTCGCTTTTAGGCCTCGGGAAACGGGCAGAGCAACTGTTTGCTTTTTGCTGTTGTTTACTTGCTAACGGCAGAAATCAGGCAGAGCAATTGCTTGCTTCTTGCGGATTTGGCGTCTGGATTCGGGCAGAGCAACTGCTCTTTTTGGGATTTTTGGACTGGGGAAATAGGGTGGAATCCTAGCTGGGAGGCTAAGGTTCACTTTGACCGGTTGATTTTGTGTTTGGAGGAGATTTGACGGAGCTTTGAGGCTTAAATGAGGGATATCTCTCAAGACGATCACTATTTGCGTAAAGTTTCAGCGATGTGTGAAGTGTGTGCGATGAGTGTGAAGTTCACGGTGTGAGTGGAGTGATTTCTCACTACCAGGATGCCTCTATTTATAGGCTAGAAAAGGGACTCCTTCGTCATTATGTTTTCTTCTTTCGTACTTCATCGACTTGTACCACGCGCTTGAGAGATTGTACCAGAGGCAAAAAGCTACAGTGCTGGAAGCACTATTGGGCGCCACCCATAAAAGATCTGGGCGCCGCGCCCAATGTGGCTGTGGGTGGCACCTGGGTCCTTTTTTATGTCTCTTTTTAACACTTTGGCCCCTTGCATTTCACTGTTTGCGCATCTTGCTTTTCCGTTTGTATTTTTAAACCATGTAACTTGACATTTGTTAAGTTTTAACAGGTCTTGATAGTGCATCTCATGTTATATACCAGGGGTACGAAATTGGGGTGCCTACACCAGGCTGAGGTGTCTAGGTCCCAGGTGCCTTTATGGCATAAAGAGAATTTTCAAATGCCCGAGACTCGGGAGAATGCTGCTGGTCTGATCGCTGAACTAGCCGATGTCCCCGACTTACACAACATTAACACCAACAGACGCGGAGGCCACGCTGCCACTGTTGGGCTCGACATAGTGAAGAGGCTCCACCACACTAGCCTTCGAAAAATGAGTGTCGAGCATTCTAGCTCGGTCTTGATTGGCGAGATCGGGATGTGTATGGCCGAGGTAATTAATTCCCCTGTTGTTTGCAAGCAAATGATCCTTAACGTTGTGTTTTAACTTGTGCTTTTTATTTTCAGATGACCACCAAAACTGAGCTACTCTATGACCGGTTCATTGACAATTTAAAGACTCCTGGCTCACTGACCATTGAGAAAAATAAACTTGAAGAGCAGATCAATACTCTTCGAGCTGACCTAAAACCAAGCAAGGAAGCCGTAGCTGTCAAGGAAACTGAGCTCTCCAAGCTTGAAGAGGAGAAGAAAATCTGGAAACTCGCCTCAACTTCTTTAAAAAAAATCCGAGAAGACTCCTGTCAACAACATTGGGGCGGTGAGGAAGGAACTCAGAGCAGCGGTGAGTGAGCTAGAGCAGACCAAGATCGAGGCGGTCAAGAGAGAAAGGAAACTGCCAGGGAGGAGCTGTCTAAGCCCAACGAGGAGTAGAGGCAAGCCATAATTGTAGACTACAAAAACTCCGAAGACTCTAACGCTTGCGTCGAGGATGAGGCGTACCCCTTTTATCTCCGAGGGGTACACCACGTACTTAGGCAGATAGCATGTAGCAGGATGGACATCCGTCTTGAGCTGCTCGCTGAATAGGGTACCAATACCCCCTTCTGCTCTTCTGCTCGTCCATGTCACTCACTGGTGCCATACACCGAAGACGAGTTGGATTTCGTGGCCCAGTCTGACTCATAAAAGGGGCTGGCTGCGTGGACGCCTCCTGAGCCCGAAGTTACATTAATGGACTTGATGACACAAATCTGGATGGCCAAATCCCAGGAAGCCGCAACCATTGCAGCCCACACAGTTTGTGATGATGGGGACGTGTTCGTGATTGAGGATGGACAGATGGTAAACGAGGAGGGGAAGAACGCCTCTGAGACTATACCTTTAAAGATTCTCTCAAACCACTAGACCTTTCTCGGCCTTCGTGCCATAACACTTGTACTTTTAATACTTCTTTACAAAACAATTTTTAATTTTTCGTGTAAGATTGATGTCTATTTTCAATACCACCATGTTTCTGTTGAATAATTTTTCAACTCTTGGTCATTAGTTCGATTTACCGAGCTAGCACATTGCTACATTTTTGGACTTTAGGCTCGAGCCAAAATCCCAACTCGCTAACCATTCAGATTTAGGTAGAGGCTAAGCTCCAAGGTCGCATTTCACTTCGTATATAAATTTTCGAACACCAATCTTTTCAATAGAGTAGAAACATATCGAGCTCAATGGAAAGACATAATCGAAATAGAAACTGAACACATCACTTGAACACCAATCTTTTCAATCAAGCAGAGACATATCATGCTCGATGAAAAGGCATAATTGAAATAGAAATTGAACATCACTCGAACACCAACCTTTTTAATCGAGCAGAGACATATCATGCTCGATGAAAAGGCATAATCGAGATAGAAATTGAACATCATTCGAACACCAACCATTTCAATCGAGCAGAGACATATCATGCTCGATGAAAAGGCATAATCGAGATAAAATGAACATAACAGACGAGATAGCAAAATAATGACCAAAATGAACTTGTTTATTCATCCTAACTTACAAACGAGTAGAATGAAAACATACAGCCTGCATGATTCCCAATCAATGGTAATACTTCTTTAGATAATCAGTGTGCCATGGATGTTTCAGCTCGCTGTCTCCTCTGTTTGTAACATATAGGTCCTTTCCCTGACCACTTTGATAACTTGAAATGGACCTTCCCAATTAGGAGAAAGTTTTTCCCACTCTGCTCGACGACCGTTGCCTCAATTTTCCGGAGGACCTAGTCGCCCACAGCAAATGACCGACCGCAAACTCTCTTCTCATGGTGGGCTTTTGCTCACTGCTTGTAATTAGCCATCCTAATTCTAGATTCTACTCGCTTTACCTTAAGCAAATCGAGATCAGCTGCCTGGGCTACACTGCTGTTCTTTATATCATAGTGAGACACTCTGTCGTTTGGCAAGTATATCTCTACTGGTGTCATGGCCTTTGAACCGTAAGCGAGGGAAAAAAGTGTTTCACCCGTAGGCCCCCTGACCGATGTTCTGACTGCCCACAAGGCTAATGGCAGTTCATCCACCCATTTTCCATCCTTATCCTTCAGGTTTTTCTTGAGAGCATGCAAAACATGCTTGTTCGCTGCCTCTGCTTCACCATTTTGTTGAGGATACACCAAAACGACACCAAATATGCTCATGGACAAAATCGATCACATTCATCTCGCTGATAGCCGCCAATGGCTTAGCCTCTACCCATTTTGTGAAGCAATCCACGGCCACCAGTTGTGAGTGCCCCATTTTTTCAACCTTTCCCCGCTATCGAAAAACGGGTGGTTTCGAAACTTTAAAGCATGTGGAATACACTCGGCCTCAATTGTGGACTCAAAATGTGATCAACAGAGTCATCATCTTTATTTTAAGGAAAACAAAGAAAAACCAAAAAGTAACCAGATTTGTAAAGGGTTCGGAGGCTAAGTTACGAGGTGGGAAGGGGTTAAGCACCCTACTCGCCCTTTCGGTCTCATAATAGTTTTTTTTGGCTAAAATGTAATTTTTTATGTACTTAAACACTTGAAATAAAAGCATTATAAAAATTTGGAGTTACAAATACATTTAAGGAAATTATTACAAACTTACAACAGCCTCCTTCCTGGAGTTACAAATACATTTATAAAAATTTGGCCATAATAATGGCTCTTTTTAATGCTATATTCTATAGAATTTCGGGCATCATAACTGTTTGCTTTTCTTACATTGGACTAGTCTAAATAACACTTTTTATAAAAGAAAAACTTTAATAAACCTACCTCTTGAAGCGTAGGGGTTTTATCCCGTACCAACTACCTTCTGGTAGGCCCTAGGGTGCGCTTGCTCTATCCTTTAGGGAGAGGGGGTCTTTTTGCTGTTGCTTTGTTGTTGCGGGGATTCGGGCAGGGTGACTGCTCCTTTTGGTTACTTTTTTTCCTCGGGATCCAAGCGGCACAACTGCTTGCTTTGCTGGCATTGGAAATCGGGCAGAACAACAGTTTGCTTTTTGCTGATTTGACGTCTGGATTCGGGCAGGGCAACTGCTCATTTTGGGATTTTTGGACCGGTGGAATATGGTAGAATCCTAGCAGGGCAACTAGGTTTCACTTTGGCCGGAGAGTTTTAGTGTTTGGGGGAGATTTGGCAGAGCTTTGGGGCTGGAGGAAGAATTTCCTTCGGCGTTCTCTCAGACTGCGCGATGAAACTCACCATGTTTACTCGGGTTGAGCAGTTCACATCCATTTCGACCAGGAATCTTTCCTTAGACTTACCCGAGCAGGGAGCAAGGTTGACCGAGCAGACAAATACTCATCATAAACACAACTACTTGATAACTCCCAAGTTCGAGATTTCAGCCACGACTCCGTCGGTTATGCGATCAACCCACAATTATGGTTATAAAGGCCTAAGATCATGCCACAATAATTACTCAACCCGGATTCTACTCCCAAAGGGCTATATATACCTTGCAATGCTTCATGAGAAAGGTACATTTACTCTTACACACCAAAACTCTATAATTTGGTATTTCAATCAAGCTTAAGACTTATTCTCATGTCGGAGGGTTTTCATGAGGCGCAGCCTTTTATTCCTTCTAAGGTGTCTTCTTTTGATAGGTTCCTGTAAGATCATACATTCACATAAGCTCAGATATCCTACAATCCGTGAGGAATGACTGTAAAACCCCGATATTTGATCTATTTTGATTTTAAAAATAAAACGTACCACTTTTGAAAGATTTGACTTAATTAAATTTTGTTGACTTTCTTTATTCATGTTATATTAGATAACAAATATATTTAATATTTTCTTTCTTTGACCAAAGTCAAATTGGACTATCTCTACTTAATATGTTATTTTATGTTAACTAGTAACCATTATATTTTTGTTTTAAAAATTTTGTCTTGTACGGACAAAAGAGGAGTTATATTATTTTAATGGATCAACAACTTGGAGATGAAGTTTCCTATTCATATCGGTAATAACGTGAGGGTAATCCTTATCTCGGCTTGGCACGTGTTCATCTTTTAAGCTAATAGAATTTGACTCACCCTTCACCGAATGCATTGGTTGGAAACTAGGTGGAAGATCTTTAGAGTTGCATGACATATATGAGTATATGACTCAGTCGAATTCTCCTCCTATATATTACGAGACTTCTTCTATTTATTTGTGGTCATGACTTATAGATAGAAATCATATCAGTGTACCGTATGGGTTGCGATGCTTATTTTGATATCTATTCGGGTTTGACTCAAGGTTTATTATGGAAGACTTTCGGTGTATTCTATCGGCAGATATTATCTTGTTTTAAGGTAAGGGGAATACTTCTTGTGTATGTTTAATTGTTTATTAATGTTATTAACATATACATACTCGTGAACACGAGTGATTACTTGATCTTTGTAGTTGGAAGTAATGTTATGGACGTCGTTAACATACTGAAGTTGTACTTTGAAAACTACAAGTATGAGAACAATATGTACTAGTTGGAACTTACTGCTTTGAGAGTACAATGAGTTTACTTTATAACTCATTGGATTTCTGTACGTGTTAATTCTTTGTTGAGCACTAGTTTCGAACATGAAGTGCTCGTAGAACGGTCTTCAATTGCGCAATTGAACAGTTTATTATGGGGAGAGTAGGGGAACCTCTGACTAGGTCATGGGGCGGAGAGCAGTGCTAGTTGGCGGCGACACCTTACTCAGACCCGGAAATGAATTCTCCACTTTGGCCGAGTGCGAAAAACACCATTGAATAATATGTTAAGTATCTCGACGTGTCTGGCGTTGTAGGGACCTAGCCTCGTGATGACTTGTACCGGGTTGTGAATAATTGGTTGGTTTGATAAACCGAACAAGGGATTGATCAAGAGAAACAAGCTTCAACAACAAGAGTAGGGGTGACAAGGTTGGAAGTGATTGGTCGGAGATGTATCTTCACCCCGTGAACAATTGGTAAATTCTATGTGTTTCTATATTGCTCTTATATGAGCATGAGATCGTATTACCGTGGTAGGTCACTATATTTACCGGTATGGGACGGCGAATACTTGATCCAACTACGTAGTAATGAGACTTGATTGACTAACTTGTTATTATTACCTTTAAAACTGCTCCATATTAACATGTCTTGAACTGCTGCATACATGAGATCGGTAAAAATCTTACTGAGTCTTAAACTCACCCCTTCCCGTTTGCATGCCCCCGTAGATTGCAGCTAGGCCGAGAAGTTTGACATATGAAGCAAAGAGAAGATTGTAGCGCTCTACTTTGATAGTAAAACATTTATGTATTACTTTTGGACATCGATAAGATTATAACGAGAGTACGCTTATGTAGAAATATTGATATATTTTGAGAGACTATTATTTATTCGTTTCTTCCACTGCGAGTTATAAGATGTTTTATTTGGAAAACTATTATAATTTCATATTTGAAAAATATTATTTATTTACCTCTTCCGCTACGAGTCACGTGTTTGTAATTGGAGTTATTTTTGTATTGAGTTTACGGAAAACCTGACGACCCGAGTGCGGGTCGTCACAATGACCCAATACCAGATTGTGTAGCATCATATATAATTGCATATATACTTAAACCCAACCAATCTATATTACAATACACATCCCAAAATACGTATACAATTGAGAAATTCTATTAAGAGGTTGAGATTGATTTGTTTTACCAAGATCCAATGGCCTAGATCAATTTTAGAGTTCGCATGTGTGAACAGCGGTTGTCCAACTTCCCCCACTTTCTCTCATTCGCAACCCTTCCTCTCCTTCTCTCACTATACTCCGACTGTCTCCTCTCTATCGACTGTATGTGCCCTCTCTCCCTCTTTTTCTCTAGGGCTTGAAATCGAAAACCGAATTCTGTTAGAGTTTTGTTCAACTCTTTCCTCTTTCACCCAGTTAGTGACTATTTCTTCCACTGATTGCTTCTTCCAAATTTGTTGGTCCTTTTCATCCTCCAATTTAGGTAGTACAAATCCTTAGTCTATTTGGAGTGGGTTCAATGGATCTACAAAACCCACCCTCTCTCTCTCTGTCAAGCTCTGTGTGTCACGTTCGGCTATCTCTCTCAGAGCCCCATCAATCTTTGTAAGATACCTCTCTGAATCAGATTTTCCATCTACAATTTGCGTTCTTTTGCTTTCTTCCCTGTTTGCCTTCTTCCACGCTTATTTTAGCTTATTTTTCCCAATTTTTCTTTATTTTCGGGCCCAGTTTGTGGTGTGGTGAATTAAAGACTCAGTTTTCGAGTTTTCCATCAGCAAACATCAACCCTTTTGTGTTTTTATGTCTTTCTGTTTGTAATTTTTTTTATTTGAAATAAAATTTTCTTTCTTTTTTCAGGACCCAGTTCGTGTGAATTAAATACCCAGTTTTTGAAAACCCAAATATTGAGTTGCAACCTAGCTTTTGAGTTTTCCATCTACAAACATCAACCCTTTTGTGTTCTTCTGTCTTTCTGTTTGTCAATTTTTTTATTTGAAAGAAATTTTTCCTTCTCTTTTCAGGACCTAGTTCGTGTGAATTAAATATCCAGTTTTTAAAAATCGAAATATTGAGCTACAACATGTCATTTATAGCTGTTTGATGAGCTTTGATATTTGTTCCTTATTTATCTTCTCTCTATCACTTGAAAATTTCACAACTCAGCAATTAAAATAAATTTGTTTGCAAACTTATGCTCTAGTTATCGAAAGACCTAGTTGTCTTTTCCAGTTTGACGAAGTGTCCTATCTTTTTCATCTATTGTGTTCTTTTCGTTTGAAAGATCCAGTACGTGAGTACAAAAATTTTAATTTTAAAGACTCAATTCGTGTCTCTGTTCAAAGTGTATATTCAAACTGATATCTTTTTTGTCTCATATGCAAGGGCATATAATGGAAATTTTTATTGATTGATTTACATTAAATTTATCTTTTAAGTCTGACACATGATGCCACAAACGTATCAACAAATAAAATGTGTTTTTTTTCTTTAATTTTTAAGTTTTGTTCTTTTTCATTGTGTAGTTTACATTGATCCGATATCGATAAAATCATAAGCATATATTAAAATACTCGCATATTGTCTTTTCCATACTTCAATCAAGTTAAACTGACATGGGTACAAAATCTAGTATTCTTACAATACAAATGGAGGATATATAAAGATGAAAGTTTATGAAAATTATAAGTATAATTTTTTAAAGTGAAATTTTTCGTCCTAAAAGATTATCGGGCATTGCAATAGAGGGAGTTTTTATTTTTATTTTTTTGGCAGAAAAGTAGAAACCAAAAAGGAATTCTAGGTGGTAATCATGAAAAAAAAAAAAAAAGAATTTAGAAAATGGTTTTAAAAAAGCAGCCCCTAAAGGAATGTTTGATGGTCGCGTTTTCATGTGGAGTGATTTATTAAGTGGGATATCCATATCCATATCCATAACCAAGGTTCAATTTTTATCAAATTATTAGTTTTAGAAATGGGACTTATTATGTTAGGAAGAAGTCATGTGTTGGATTCAGATTCCACTTATTGAGATAAAAAGTACAAGTACTAACTGTTGATAATGTGAGCACAATGGCATGGCCGATGCAGCCTTATACATGCATTGTGCACTATAAAAGACAATTTGCATATCTTTTCTTTTTATATCTCTTTTTTGTTTTAGGACCTACAACAACTTTAGCATGGGTCATATATATATATATATATATATATATATATATATATATACATAATTAAGTAACACTAATATAATGAAAATTGAAAGCAACACCAGGACCAAGGACCAGGAGTAAATGAGTCGAATTTAGTACATCACCTAAGCTACTTGAAAGCTTCCATGATTTTGAGGATAAGAAGACCCGTTAATAGCAAATACTTTTACTTTCTAGCCAATTATTCTATTATATTACCAAGTGGAGACGTGGGAGGGATATCACACAATAAGTGCCTCCAAATTCTTTGGAATTCTAAAGAGTAAAGATGGATTCCATTTTAGTTAGAAACTCACAAGAGCTTGATCTTCAAACCCGGCCTATTCGAGGAAGATGATCTCTCTTATTGCTTTTCTTTCTATCTTCTCAATCATAGTCATATTGACTCGTTGACCTAGGTATCGAAGAACAAAAAATAAAGACCGTGTTTTTGCTCGTATTTAACATTTTAGTAGACATCTCAATTTCGTACCTTATGATATAATGTCTCATAAAAATGATACAATATATTTTATAAAGTAAATGGACAAACAAATATTATTTTCGTTAGTGTTAGCAGGTAACTGGACTTAACGGGAGTTAAATGATACATACAAACTTGATCAGGGCTTAAACTGAAAGATTGATTTTAGCCATAATACAAACAGAAGGAGTCGTTCCCCATGCAAGGGTGCCGCTCCCAACACATGGGAGTCGTGCCTTCTGGTCTTCTCCTCCTCTCCAGCTTAAACACTACCGTTTAAGATCGTGCACGAGGCGGCTGTATACTGTCTCGCTCCCAGACTTCCACCTGGCACGTTATGCAACTGTGAGTTCAAACGGCGCCAGTTACGTCCGCGTTTTCTCCTATAAATAGAGGCTTCGAGCTCTCATTCTAAAATACCACAAAAACCACACACAACACATTCACACAGCAAACACAGAACACTCACACATGCCTTCCCAAAAGCCTCTTCTACCGAAGAAGAAGAAAATTTTCTTACCCCAAAGCGAGCCATCCAAAAATTCAGTCTTTATCTCG
The DNA here is from genome assembly GCA_013146195.2 of Codonopsis lanceolata. Classification (NCBI taxonomy): domain Eukaryota; kingdom Viridiplantae; phylum Streptophyta; class Magnoliopsida; order Asterales; family Campanulaceae; genus Codonopsis; species Codonopsis lanceolata. The sequence continues at coordinate 27,050,641 of CM028378.1, read as the reverse complement.
GCAAGTCGATCGCATACACATACACACATACATACATACATACATACATACATACATACATACATACATACATACAAGAAGAGCGACTTTCTTTCTCGGAAGGACAGATAAAGTACATCTAAAGTTTTCAAGGGCCTAGTGGGCTAAAGCTTAGATGTATATACCGGGTCAGACATTCATACTTTAAGAGGTAAATACCAATTAGATGTTTTATTCTCGTTAATATAAATAAAATGTATAATATTAATATTATGCATGCTATCTAAATAATAACAATTTTATAAAATAGTTAAATATTAGTATAATGTAAATAATAAATAATAATGTAAATAAAGTAATTATGCATATTGTAAATATACTAGATTTTCGTGCCCGTGCCTATGGCACAGTGCCAGTATATATGAGTTCATCAATTGAAACGATAATGTCTAAATACAAAGTGCGATTTTAAAAAAAATGTTACAGTTGAAGAGGTACATTGCTTCAAGTGGTAGTTGATGGGCGTTATTCGAACTCGACCCATAGTTGATAGGGGTTATTTGTAAGGAGTTACATGTAACTGACTCATGACCATTTGATTTTGCGACTGGAATCAATTCCCACCGCTAGATAACCTAAGCTCTATTGTAAGATTATATTAATTTAAGAGTGATGTTTTATAAGGGGTGATTGTTCAAAACATAATATTAATTGCAGGGGGTGACTTTGTAATAGGGAGTTAAAAGTGGAAAACTACTCTTACACGTGTAAATATAAGGGTGAATCACAACCGTTAAATTTTTTAAAGATAATTTAATCTTAATATCTAAATAGCTTTAGTCAATTGTACATGTATGAGTATGAATTAATATAGTTAACATGCTTATCTTTGATTCAGGCATGATCTTCCAGCGGGTAGGGACCTATCCCCAACCGGGGGCCAAGAATGTAGCGAGCAGGACCTCACAGCAAGCAGAGTCAGCCTACTCGAGGTAGTGGGTAACGGTTGTCTACAACGTGGGGACTAAATGTCGGGTAATCCGCCCCCACGTTCTAGATGTGGCCTTAAATATATTTGTCATTTATGCTCGTGCAGTTAAGGTTCAAATTGTGGACTTCATGGCCAGGGCTATATAAACCCCTCAGACAAAAGAGGAAAGTTATGTTCACAAATTTACAGGCTAAATCTCTGTCAAATTGTTATCTCAACTGTGTGTTTACTGATTTTCACACCAGAGTACGTTTGAAGGGAAAGCTCCTGCCTAGTACTCTTGCCCGTGCCGATGGCACAACGCTAGTTTGTGAATTTATCAAGGCAAAACACACCTTTGGGCCACTATACTTTTCAAAACATTACAATTAGGCCACTGAGACGTCAAAATTTTCGGGATGGCCACTGTACCTGACTTATCTTGCACGTTAACCCCTTTTTTGGATGGACGTTAAGTTTGGACGTTAAGTTAGGTTAAATGTCTATTTTGCCCTTGTCTTCATCATCATCACTGTGACAAAGTAACCCAGATCTGGGTTTTAAAACTCAAATATGGATTTACAAAGTTTTAAAACCCAGATCACGCCTAGTGATCGAAGGGAAAGAGAGATTGACATTTGACAAAATGATGATGGGATTGGAGCTATTTAACTTTTCGACATTATCAAAATCCTTTGCAATTCACCCAACTGTAAAATGCAGCCCAGGACGAAAGTGAGATTTAGATTTGAGAAAATTCGAAGATGATGAAGATGAAGCTATCATTTAGATCAGCAGAAATCCATCGGCACAGCCGAATCGATCGACATAGCCCCCTGGGTAAAACATGAATCAAAGCAGGCAGTTCAAGCCTCTCGCCTGTCATTTCCGACAGATCTTTGGAGAAATTCATCTGTAGTTTGATTTCTTGGTATTTTTTTCCACGAATCTCGAGTATACCCAGACGGAAGAAGTTCCAGATTTAAATCTCAAGAGGAACGTCGACGGCGTCGTGTATGGAGAGACATTTTCAGTAGATCTTTGGAGAAATTCATCTGCAGTTTGATTTCTTGGTATTTTTTTCCACGAATCTCGAGTATACCCAGATAGAAGAAGTTCCAGATCTAAATCTCAAGAGGAACAGTCGACGGCGTCATGTATGGAGAGACAAATTCTTCTTCTTCAAGTCTTACCTCAGATCTGGAATTAGCTTTCGATGGATTGTTGGAGCATTACAGTAGCTTTATCGTGCATAATGTGGAGGAGAAAAGGGGGGGTTTTGGATGTCACCATGGCCAAGGAATTGACGCCGGCTAATTTGGAATCGGGTAAGAAGGAGGCAATGGAGGAGGGGTGTGGGGCTTTGTAAACCCAGATCTGAGTGATGATGATGAAGATGAGGACAAAATAGACATTTAACCTAACTTAACGTCCAAACTTAACGTCCATCCAAAAAAGGGGTTAACGTGCAAGATAAGTCAGGTACAGTGGCCATCCCGAAAATTTGACGTCTCAGTGGCCTAATTGCAATGTTTTGAAAAGTACAATGGCCCAAAGGTGTGTTTTGCCATTTATCAATGAATGAAGTAGATAATGTGGAAATGAATTAATATTTACTTATAATTTGTCTAAGTTAATTATGATAACAATTAAAAAGAAAAAAAAACAAATATTTCAATTTACAAAACTTACGATTTTTTTAAAAATTTATTTGTATACGAAATTGCAGGCCGGAAAAAAATTAATTGATTAAGTTAATTACGATAACAATTAAAAAGAAAAAACTTAAAATAGAAATATTCAAAACTTAGACATAAATTAAATTGGGATTCAGTTTCAAAAAATAAATTGATTAAGTTAATTACGATAACAGTTAAAAAGAAAAAAAACAAATATTTCAAATTACAAAACTTACGAATTTTTCGCATAAAATTGATTAATTAATTAAAATATCGAAAAGAAAAGGGACGTGAGTTTGGTGGAGGAAGGATTAACAGCCACCAACCGTCAATAGTGGGGGAGTTGGAGAGAGAGAGAGGGGGGGTAGTTGATCAACCGCTGTTCACACATGTGAACTCGGGGAGTGATAATGACCGTAGGATCTCAGTAAATGAATCAATCTTAGCCCCTAAATAGCTTTAGTAAATTGCACATGCGCGACTATGAGCTATATTGTATTATAGATGTTAGTTTAACTTTATATTTATAAAAATTGTAATATATGTATTATTAATATTTAGATATATGAATCATATAGTTAAAATTTGTAATATATATATATATATATATATATATATATATATATATATATATATATATATATATATATATATATATATATATATATTGTTAATATTTAGATATATAAATCATAAATACAATAATAGTCGTTACTAAGCACCGCTATTTTCAATATATATATTATATGACTAAAACAAGAGCCTAGATTATGCATATTAGATTATCCAAAAGTTTAGAATAGTTAACAAACAAAACAGAGTGGTTTTACAATTTTTGAAACTAAAACCGAACCGTTTTCATCCAAAACCGAACCAAACCGACTTATTTGATTTGGTTCGATTCGATTCGTTCGATTTCGCGATTCAGTGATTCTAATCTACACCCTTAGTCGCCGTCCATGTTTTCACGAAGTTTTGGAGAGGAATTACTTAATGAAAAACCTAATATATCATTTTTCAATAAAAAACTAATAAATCCATTACTTACCTGAAATGATATGTGTAGCAAGGATTCGTAAAAAGACAATACATGTTGAAACAGTCACCAATGATGTATCCAATGATACATCATCTCATGAGTCATCAAGCAAAAAAATGCAGCAGAATAAATAAAATAATTAATAAACGAATCAAGCAAAGAGACACCAAGCTATAATTTATGTCTACAAGTAAAATACTTGTAGACAACGCCTCATGGTAAAACTTCCACTATATTAAAAAATTGCAATTGCTTACCATATGAAAACAAACCGTTTAAAGAGTGGAAATCATTACGAAAACTCCTAAGAGAGAAGATGTATCTAATCTGTGCATTACATCCATGAATACACCAGTCATTAATGACAAAACAATTAAAGGAGACTGATGAAGAACGCAACGAAACGGATGAGCCTTCTAATGATGTATCATTGGATGGCTCACAAGTTTCTTGACAACATCATGTAAGAAAACTTCCCTTCTTATTTTTCTGCTTGAGTCCAATCCGTCCAAGGCTGATTCATCTTTATTTATAGCTCCTAGATAAACTTGTCCATTAAGAAAAACAACTCAACAAGGCAATGTTTGGATTAGGAAAGAGTTATTAAGGAAATAAACCTCTACTCCTACAAGTTAGGGATTGCCATATTAGAGTCCTAAATAAGTCAAAAACCAAAAAACTTGCCAAATATACTAGAAAGGCAATAACAACATGTGTTCTAAATTAAATAAAACATAGCCAAAGTGGGAGAAATAACCCACGGTTATTTTTCACCCTAACAATCTCTCCTTTGTTGTTGTCTTTCTGGTCAAAGCAAATATCATGAGCACTTGTGAATAACTTCCTCTGAATAAGACAATTCAAAATATCCAAGATACTTATAATCATCAAACATAGTTTAAATCAAACAAATATCCAACAAAAGCACAAACTACCCCTTCATCCAATATCTCCCCTTTCATCTACTCCTCATCTTTGAACAGAAGAGGCAGAAGCATGAACATCCAACCATTCCTTCAGAGATCAGCGACATTAATGGTGGAGTCTGGAATTGGAAAAAAAAATCAATAGTTGTTGATGAGGCAGTGGATGACATAACATTGGGTGCGTCATTGATTGGCGCAGCAGATGCGGGACTTGACCTTTCATGGTAGAGGAGCTGGATTCTTGAAGCATGAAAAATGAGGAGCAGCTAGGGCATGGAAGTGAAGAAGATCAAGAAGAGGCGGATGATGAGTAGGACAAGAAAGCCATTTTCTTGACAATATATGGAGCCATTAAGCCTAGCTAAAACCGTTATAATGAACCCAACATAATACAAACACAATTTAGAATAAGAGGGATTACAAGCAACGACTATAACCAAATAAGGAGAATTTAAAAAATAAACTCAACTACTTACCATCCAATGTATCATAGGTATGCAAAAGAAACCTTTTTGAACATGTGATGGAAGCCAAGACAAATTAGGAAACTAGATTTCTTGATCAAAAACCAAAAGAATTAGGAATTCCAAATTTAATCAAGATAAAATAGGAAACATAATTAAATGCTAACTAGAATACCATGACAAACCCTAGGCGTGCTTCCACCAAATTTTTGAGTATTCAACAAGTTCCAAACAATCAACCTTCGACATCAATCATTCTTGAACAATAGAGAAAGAAACACTTTTTTCACATAATTATCTAGGGCATAAGAATCAGAAGTATGATATAATCACCAATTTTGCATGCCTTAGTGTGTATGCGTAAAATGATATAGGAAGAATTAAAGACAAATGCACACACACGTGATGGACTGGAACAACTGATGAGTTACCCAATGATGCTTTATCTAGAGTCTCATCGCAAAATCAGAGTCAATGAGTCAAATTTCTTTTCTCCCATAAGCAGCTTTTTACACAGAATTAGAGCTTTACTTTATTTCAAGCTTCTCTTGGCTATACAACATTCCCTATGGGAATTTGGGCTTTACTTTATTTCAAGCCTCTCTTGGCCACAAGGTAGCTGTTAGTCCCAAAGGGCACAATAATAAGCTAGAAGGGGGGGGGGTTGAATAGTTTATTAAACACTTAAAACTTTTCGTATTGATTCCTAAAACAAGCACTTGCAATCTATTGAAAAGATTGAAGTAGCGGAAGTCTTGCAAGGAAGACATACTAAGTCTGCTGGTGAAGCACTACCGGTAGACTTAGCTGGTTACTCAAGTTTGCTGCTAAAGGAATAACTTAACAGATATGAAAACAGTGTAAAGCAGTAAGTAAAGAACACATGTATTTTGAGATGGTTCGCACTATAAAGAGTGCTACGTCCACCACCAAGGCAGTCAACCTTGGATTTAAATGTGTACTATGTTTTCCACTAGTTCTATTACAGAAATGTCCAATGGATCGTGTACAAAATATTTGACTTGTGTTTGAGGTGGGGGTATTGAATATCTGGACAAAACAGAATATTCAACGTGCAGAAGAATAGTAGAAGGAATAACAATAAGAAGCAAAAGATTAATGGTTGATGCAGATCTTCTTCTTGTTATTGAGGACTTCGTTGATTAGTTAATGATCTCTTGAATGCACTAAGTATACAAAGTTTGATGTTGTTGTGAAGATTCAGAGCATTGTTTTCTTCAGTCTTTACTAGCAGTATTTATAGCTTGGGCATTCTTGAGATCGTTGGAGAAGACGAAGTGAGTAACAGCTCTATTAGGTTGAATGCATTAAATGCCTGAAGCTGTTTGTTGACTTCTTCTTCAACTGATACTGAGCAGGGAATGGTGAAGACTTGTTGCAGCAACTAGCAGGTGAACGACAGTCAGAATTGCAGTCCTGTAGCAGTTGGTACAATATGTATGTGTCAGTTTGTGCACCTGCTCTGTCACTTTTCAGGAGTCAAAAGTCTTCATGCTTTTCGAAAAAGCTGAAGGGACGTGTCTGAGAAGTCAGCGTTGATCTGGAGATGATTTAATTCAAATTCAAACTGATTTAGGTTTGAATTAAATAATCCACTTAAGCTTTGACGACTGGAAGTCTTGGGCACGTCATGTTGTCCGAGTGCAGACAAGGTCTGCCACTGGAGGATGCTTGAAGTCTTCCGGTGAAGCCTTCAACCGAAGTCTTCCGCTGAACCTGTGAAGTCTAGAAAACTATTCTAAGGCAAAGTTCTATACACAATTGCTACGCTAACTGGTACGCAGCCCAATTAGCCACTAAGTATAAAACCTAATGTAATGAATGAACAAATGCTAATCAAGATACAATGAGAAACAACAATCTCCTCCTATTTGCATCTGATCATCATTACTTACAAGTGAGGGCTATGAAAACTTTAGGATAGATAATAGCATGTCAGAAAATATTTTAGTTTTTTAACGGCAGACATGCCTCTATCAAAAAGAAAACACCTCAAGTGTAACATTTAATCTAAGTGCTTTACAAATAGAAGAGATGAAAGAACAGCGCAAGGATTAGTAATAAACAGTTCAAATAAATTTAAACCGGATGTTTAAATTCTAAGTAGATATATGAATTTAAATAACATAATTTAAACAGTAGACAGTTTTTGAAAAGAAGGAACTTCTGTATTTCAAATAAGAAGTTTAATGTGTACAGAGTTTTCAAAAACAAGATAGGTACAAAGGATTAGGGATAGAAAAAATATAAGCTATCACGACCTTTTTCATTTTCCTTTGTCTATTACTCGTCACCGCTTCTCTTTCTGCGTTGCTCGAGTTCTTCAACTCTTCTGGTGTATTCATCATTGGCAGAGGTTGGTTGTCTGGTGGAGCGAAAACGGCAATCGAGTTCTTCACGAAATCTGTTGTTCTCCTCCATCAGAGTTCGGTTCATAGACCGTAGTTGTCTCTCCTCCGTGATGGCCAGATCACGTTCACGCTCGGCATTGATACGATCATGTACTGCGTTAAGCATCTCATCATTGAGCTGTAGTACTGGTGCGCAGCCATGACCCAGGCTCTGTCAGCCTCAGCAAATGATATCTCCATGTCTCCGCCATAGTAAACTCCAATGATCTTTGATATAACCCTGGTAGAGAGAGAGAAGGGACGTCCACGAATCCATCCACGGATTACGGAAGGGGTCTGTGGATTTATCTCCATACGCTGGTTGAACTCCTCAGCGAGAAGATTGTTGTAGTCTTCGTCGTGGAGACAGAAGAGGGGTAGAATCCCAGACTCGTTCATATCGTCACACATCTTAGCTCCGGCAACGAATGTTCGAACGGTCTCCAAGTCAATGCATATCCCTGGCAGGTAGACTTTTAGGTCAAGCTCTATAATAATGTCGTGAGGGGCTGGATAGAGAGGAAATCCATGAAGTTTGACGGAAGGGTCAGGGTGAATGACACTTTTCGGGTCAATCACCTTCTTCTTGCCGGTATTCGACTTTGCAGATGATTTCACCTACAAAAATCATTTTCAGGAATTAAGGCTTTTCTCGAGACAGAACAAACAACCAAAGATTTTATTTTTAAGAGATAAAATAAATTTTCAGACAGAAAAATTGAAACCCTTGAATGTTTGGATAGTTAAAAACAGAAAAACATTAACAGATGATTCGCAGAAAAGTAAGTATCCAAAGTACAGAGAAAACTGTTTGTTTCAAAGTTTTGAAATGAACAACAATGGCATAAACTGTCAAGATACGCAAAGCGTCTTTTCGGGTTCCTCAATAATATGACTCAAAAGGAGAAATTTTAAGCATACAGAAGGAGAGTAAAGTAATGAGTAATGAAACGCTTACCATTGTTGGTGTAAGGAAGAAGAAGCAAAGAATAGTCGGAGAGAGGGGAAGCAGTTGCAGAGAAGAGAGAAGGGGTTTGAGTAGAGAGAAAAAATGATAACGGATATCAATGTGCTTTGTCTTTGAGTGCATCACTGGATTCTTTGAGACTGAAATTGCAGAAGTGTGGTCACACATAATGGGACAATTTGCAGTCTGGATGTTGTAGTTCACTAGTTACTGCTTCATCCATAGTACTTGAGCGCAACAGCTTGTTGGCAACAATGTATTTTGCCTATGTGGTTGAGTTTGTAACTGATCCTTGCTTCTTGCATGACCATGAGACAAGTCTATTTCCAAGAAATTAACAAGTCCCACTGGTGCTCCTTCTGCTAACTTTGCAGGCTGCATAGTCTGCATCTGAGTACCCAACTAGATCGAAGTTGTTCCTTTTCGAATACCAGATACCCAGATTTGTAGTGGTTGAAACATAACTTATGATACGTTTAGCAGCAAGCAAATGTGATTCCTTTGGATCTGCCTGAAATCTAGCACAAACACAAGCATCAAACATTATATCAGGTCTGCTGGCAGTAAGGTAAAAAAGTGAACCTATGATTCCTCGATACTTGGTCACGTTCTCTTGCTTTCCTTTCTCATCTTTGTCAAGATGGCAGTCGGTAGACATTGGAGTCTCAAATCCTTTAGCTGAATCAATACCAAATTTCTTGATAAGTTCATTTGCATATTTGGTTTGGCTGATGAAGATCCCGTATGAAGTCTGTTGAATCTGAAGTCCTAGAAAGTAGGTGAGCTCTCCCATCATGCTCATCTCGAACTTGCTTTGCATCAACTTCTCAAATCTCTTACATATGCTTTGATATGTTGATCCAAAGATGATGTTGTCCACATAGATTTCTACCAGAAGAGAATGACCTTTGTGCTTGATGATAAACATAGTTGTGTCTATTCTTCCTCTCACGAATCCTTGTTTAATTAAGAATTTGGATAGAGTTTCGTACCAAGCTGTGGGAGCTTGTTTGAGGCCATAGAGTGCTTTCTTGAGTCGGTACACTTGATCCTGTTTGTCTTAGATGACAAAACCTGGAGGTTGTTCAACGTATACCGTTTCTTGAAGATCATCATTGAGAAAGGCACTCTTCACATCTATCTGATATACTTTGAAGTCCATGAACGAAGCATAGGCTAGAAAGAGTCTGATTGCCTCTAATCTGGCAACATGAACAAATGGTTCATCGAAGTCAATTCCTTCTTCCTGTCGGTAGCCTTGAGTAACCAGTCTAGCTTTGTTTCTGGTGACATTTCCATCTTCATCTCTCTTGTTTCTGAAAACCCACTTGGTGCCTATGAGTGCATGGGTAGTAGGTTTTTGAACTAAGCTCCACACTTTGCATCTTTCAAACTGATTCAACTCTTCTTGTATGGCTTCAATCCAGTAATGGTCTTTGATTGCTTCATCAATCTTCTTTGGCTCAATTTCAGACACGAATTCGAAGGCAAACATAGTCTCATTTCGAATATTACTTCTCGTACGAACTCCTGAGTTGAGATTGCCAATGATTTGGGAGATGGGGTGATCTCTTGTTTCAATAACAGTTGGAAAAAGATCACTTCTGGTGAGTTCTTCCCTTAGAGAATCTGGAGAAGGTAGAGAAGGTGATTCACCAAAATCGGGTTCAGATGAGGTAGGATCTCGATACCTTCATTTTTCGGTGAACAAAAAGGGTAAGTGATCTGCAAAGGTGCTTGGGGTAGAATAGAAGAGATGGGATCAGGGTCAACAGAAGGGTTGTAACAGGTACCAGCAGAGTTGAGGTCTGCTGGTGCTGGGTTAGCAGAACTAGAAGAGTCTGTAGTTAAAGGATTCTGAGGTGAAGTAGAAGTAGAAGCTCTATTTGTACCTGACTCAACATCATCAGAATCATCAGCAACATTTGGAGCCTTATGAGGCTCTAATAAATCGTATTCATCAAAAGTAACATGCACAGATTCTAAGATTTTCAAAGAAGTTTTGTTAAATATGCGAAATGCTTTTGAATGATTGGAATAGCCCAGAAAAATTCCTTCGTCTGATTTTGAATCAAATTTACCTCTATATTATTTTCCATTATATAGAATAAAACATTTACAGTCGAAGATTTTGAAAAATCCTATATTTGGGGCTCTTCCTCTCCATATTTCATATAGAGTTTAATTATGAAATTTGTTTACCAAGGATCGATTCTGGGTAAAACATGCAGAGTTGACAGCTTCGGCCCAGAAGTATTTCGAAAGTCTAGCTTCTTCCAGCATAGTTCTTGCTGCTTCAATGAGTGTTCTGTTCTTCCGTTCAGATACACCGTTTTGTTGAGAAGTTCTGGCAGCAAAGAAGTTGTGGCTGATCCCGTGGTCATAACAATATCTTTCAACACCATTGTTCTTGAATTCGGTGTCGTTGTCTGATCTGATGTCACTTATGTCTTCAAGCTTTTGGGTTTGAAGTCTTCTGAAAAGAGCGGTGACTAGATCATATATCTCATCATTTGAGGTCATTGTTTCGATCCAGGTGAACCTAGAGCAGTCTTCAACTACTACAAGTGTAAACTTGTCTCCGGAGATACTGACTGTAGTGATTGGTCCAAAGAGATCCCTGTGCAGAAGTTGAAGAGGTCTGGAAGTTGACATGACTGACTTGCTCTTGAAGGAAGACTTGGAGAGTTTTCCTAACTGGCAAGCCTTGTAACTTCTGTCGTGGTCGGCAGACACCGAAGGTAGACCTTTGACAAGCCTATCTTTGGAGAGCTTTGAGAGGTACTTGAAGTTGAGGTGACTGAGACACTTGTGCCAAAGCCAACTGTTATCACGAATGTTGTTCGCAACTAGACAAAGGCTAGAGGATCTCCCTAGAAGGTTTAAGTCCACAACATAGACGTTTCCTTGTCTATTGCCGATCAGTAATGTTGAGCAGGATTCACGATCTTTGATGAGACATTGGTTGGAGGAGAATTAGCAGATAAGACCTTTGTCGCAGAGAAACTTTGCTGATGGAGAGACTTCCTCTAGTGATTAAGCCATACCCAATTGTTTTCCCACTTGCATTGTCGTCGAAAATCACCGTAGGACCTTTAGCTTTAGCTATATCTGAGAGTAGACTTATGTTCCCTGTCATGTGCCTTGAACAGCCATTATCGAGGTACCAGATATCCTTATCATCTGAATCTATAGCCATGAAGCAGACCTGAAGAAGTCAAAGGAACAAGGTCCCCTTTATTTTCTTTTGGGTCCTGAGGATTAGCAACCTTTTGGGACCCATACCTACCTAACCTTGAGAGAACTAGGTCTCTCAGATTTTGGTGTGAACCTTAGTAGGCATTCTGGGGCCAGATGGCCTAAATAGTTGCAAGAATGACATATATGAAAGTTCCATGGAGGACAGTGATTAGCTTTAGCTGTAAAGTGCTTGTGACTTTCCTTCTTCCCAACAGCAGGCTTAGGTTCAACTAGCTTGTTGATGGTAGGCTTAATTGGTTTTTGTTGAATCTTCTTTGATTTGTTACCAATAGACTTAGCCTTGGCTGGTCTATTGTTAACTGTTTTAGGAGGATTCGGTAGAATTCCTTTAAGTTTATTGTCAATTAACTTGGGTTCCTTAGTCATTTCATAGACTAACTTGACAGTTACCAGCAGAGATTTCGTAGGTCTACCGCCAGCAGACTTTGCTTTAGCAGGGCTATTGTCGGTAGACTTTGATTTCTCTATCGTTCCTTTCTCAAGGTTCTCATTAGAGACAGTCTATTTGGCTTTCCCTTTGTGAGCCTTGGGGTAAACATATGGTACATTTGTATAGCCAAGTCCATGTTTACCCTCGTTCCCGAAGGTCTGTTTGGAGAAGGAAGTATCATTAGCAGTCTTGGAGGATTCACCTTTCTCTGTGACAAAAGTGCATGCTATGCTAGGCTCATCATTATAGCCTAAGTCTGATTTATCTCCACTTGGCTTTTGGCTAGAGAGGATTCCCTCGAAGGTTTCCTTAGAGCTGTTCCAGGAGTCAATTGTCTTTTGCAAGGCAATTTTCTCAAGGTCTAGCCCTTTGATGTGCTCAGTTAGGCAATCAACTTTGTCACAAAGAAATTTGTTTTCTCCTTTTAGCTTGATATTCTCTTGTTGACAGCTATTGAGAGTTTGAATCTCAGCTGCCAGCACAGATTTCTCAACAACAAGCTTTTCAAAGTTCTTTGCGAGTTTTACATAGACTACTCTGAAAGAGTTGAACTCCTCAAACATTTCTTGATTATCCTTGAGCAGTTATTCCTTATTGAAGTTTTCACAGTTGATCTCACCTTTTGCAAAGGGACTAGGTGAGATTTCGACTTCATGTTCAGAGTTATAGGTGGGACTTGATTCATAAGCTATTAAGCATATATTGGCTTGCTCACAATCATCCTCATCCTCTTCTGAATCTGTCTCAAACCATGTAGCAACCAATTTCTCTTCAATGTCTTCGGCCAGCATACCTTTTTGTTTTTGAAATTTCTTATAAGGAGGCTTTCGGTATGCTTCAAACTTTGACTTTGGACATTTAGATGCAAAATGACCAGGTTTTCTACAGTTATAACACATTAGCTCATTGTTAGATGGGCTTTCAGCAGATTTTCTAAAAGGCTGCTGGTGTGCGTCCTTCCTTCCATATTTTGCAAATTTTTAAAAACGTTTTACGAACATAGCGAATTGTTCATCAGAAAGAAAATCTTTTTCGCTGGAGGAAGTAGAAGGTTTGTTTTCAACTGGGGTTAAGCCTGTCAATGGATCGGATATGCGTCGGATATAGGTATATCCGAATCTGATCCGAAATCTTATATTGTCAATCCGATCCGATCCATTAATCTGATGGATCAAATGCATTTCAATCTATATCCGAATCCATTACTAATTGATAATCCGATTAAATATCCGATCCGATCCGATCCAAAATTCTTTTATGAAATTTTATGAAACAAAAAATATATTATATAAGTACCAACAAATTTGGCACAAACTCAACTGTTACATAAGGTTTTTTTCTTTTGGAAAACATAATAAATTAAATAACATAATGAAACCAAAAATGAATTATAAAATTAGAAACTGGAAAGCAACAAAAAGCTCTCAAATATTGATATGCCATCAATATACATCAAGTTTTCTCCAAAGCCTTTTAATAGATCCATTCTAAAAACTAAGACTACCAGTATGCCAAGTCCATTCAAAATTATATAATTCCTTCTGTTCCAGTATGCCAAGTCACAAGTTGTTGCTTACTTCTTCACCAACTTTAAGCCAAAAGCACCTACAAAAGTTAATGAATGATGTCAATATTCTAATATTTTAGTATAAAACGATGAATAATATCTACGAGGGTAAAAAGAAAAACATCTAAATGAATTAGAAGGGGACATGGTTTACCTTTTAACATGACTCTCTACCATAGTTTCCATGGCTTGTACAAAGAGAAAACATTTTATTTAAACAATTTTTTTTGCAAATATTAAGAATTAAAAAAAAATACTTACCTTTTCGTTCTGATTCAATCCAATCATCAGTAGTTACAAGAGCCTCAACAATATCTGGAAGTAAAGACGCACGATATTCATCAATAACCCTTCCCCTACACTAAATGCGACTTGGATGCAAGCGTAGTTGCGAGGCGGCAGCTAAGACATCTCGAGCCATTCTCGCTAATGTAGGAAGCTTGACACTATTAACTTTCCAATATTGCAAAATGTTGAAATAATCATTTCTAGGAAACACGGGCTCATCTAAGTATAGATCCAACTCTGATTTCTGATAGACAAGAATATTAGAGGCTCGAACCGTCGCATACCAACTATCAAACCCACTTAAAGTATCATTTATTGGACGCTCACCAACCATGTTACGAGGGTTGCCACAATCTAAACGAGAATGTGACTATGATGATTCACCACCATACTCGGTGAACAAATCAAAAAGACAACTCCGAAACTCTTAGAACATATTTATCAGCTTCACTACCATATATCCTAAAATAATAATACTCCACTAAATCTAACTTGAACCTCGGATCAAGAACTACGGCAATAGCCAAAAGTAAACTACATTCATCCCAATATTTCACAAACTTCGCCTTCATTAAAACTGCCATGTTACGAAGAAAATCATGTCTGCTATTTTCCCATTCCATTAAACTCAACTGAATATTGCAAACATCAGGAAAGAAAACATTAGAAATTGGAAAACTAGTTCCAGAAAAGTGTTTGGTCGCTTCAAAGAACTTTCTTAAGCAATCGCAGATAACTCGTGCCACTTCCCATTCATCTTTAGAAGGATTATATTTATAGTTCCTATCAATTTGTTCCAAACGATCAAATCCATCCCTCATCCCTAGAGCAACCTCAAGCATTTCAAAAGTTGAGTTCCATCTAGTTGGACAATCCTTGCAAGGTTTTTTTCTCCCTTTCAACTTAAGCTGATTAATTGCATTTTGAAATTTTTGCTTTGAGTTTGGAGTCTGATGTACATACCGTACACTCTCTCTAACCTTGTAAACAAGTTCTCTAGCCTCTTTTAACCCATCTTGCACGATCAAATTCAAGATATGAGCATTACATCTTAAATGAAACAAGTCACCATTTAAAAGCAACAAAGACTTATCACAAAGCCAATTTTTCAAACTTCTCGACATAGCATCATTAGTGGTAGCATTGTCCACAACTATTGCAAATAATTTCCTATCAATATTCCACTCTAAAATCATGTCAAATAAAACCTTGAAGAGAGTTTCAGCATCATGGGGGCATTTGATATATCTGTATGCAATAATTTTTTTCTTTAACACCCAATCATCATTGATGTAATGTGCAGTCAAACAAATATAACCAAGTTTTTGATGCTCAGATGTCCAAAGATCAGTAGTAAAAGTAATTCTAGAAGAAAGCTGATCTATAATCTTAGATATCTTCTTTTTCTCCCTTTGATGCACAAGCAAAATATCTGCCTTAGTTGTATTCCTTGACATAAGTTTGAATTCAGGTTGAAGACCATTGCAAAATATTTCAAAAAACTCATGTTCAGCCATAGTAAAGGGGTAATTGTGCTTAATAATCATTCTCACAAAATCCATCCGACTCTTATCTTGACTAAACTTCAAATTAGCAACCTTCACAGTTGAACCACATGCATTTTTTGTCACAGCTAAAAGTTGTTGACTAACATCCTTATTACTTTTTGATGGACATCTTGTTCAATGGCTTTTTAAATGACTAGTGCCTTTAGTACTTTCTCCTACTAAAGACTTCTTACAGCCGCTACAAATTGCCACTGTACCTGATGGTGTCTCTTTTCGCTCAAAAACATTCCATACCAGGGATTTTAATTTTCGTTTCTTCGGAAGAGGTTGTGGTAATTCTGCAACATTTTTATCAATCTGTTTTCTCCATTCCCCTCACTTGGCTCCATCGCCATTCTGAAGTAATCTGCAGATTACGTAAACTATTAGTGACATGATAATATGATTTGTAGATAATAAACAACTTGTAAAAAAATTATATGAATGCATAAATAAGTGAGAAAAAAACCATGACAGTATCAATTTGATAGAATTAAAAAGATAAACAATATTGAATTTCGAAAGAAAGTAAATGGGAGAGATTTTTATTGAGACAAAACATCAAACACTTGGTATACAATCTTATACCTCAACAAGACGCAAAATTTAGAGCTTAGAAAATAGATAGAAAAAGAAGAACTACAAACGTGTATTTGATGCTTGGATTGGAATGTGTATTTGCTTGTATGAACGGTAGAAGGAGCCTGGGGAGTAGAGAAGAGTTTCAAGTTCTTCGTTTGTCGTTCCAATTTCCAAATCTGTCTTTGAGTTTGAAAGAAAGTTTAAGGCTTTAAGCTTCCACCAGTATACATTATATATTTATATGTATGATTTTAGAAGAAGTAAAGTTACCTTGGAACTTGAAAGAGTTGTGGGAACTGGGAAATCATGAGAAAGATGAGAAGCCAGTGGAAAATTGGCAATGAGTCCGAGTTCGGCCAAACATGTGTAAGTACTCTGTATTTTGCAAGTGAAGACCTGTAAATTGAAAGAGGGATGATTAATGCTAGGAGATTAAAAGTCTGGAAGACTAAAAGTCTAAAAGACTTTATCTTTTCGTATCTTATTATACTATTATATTATATGTATATGTATAGGTATATATATATATATATATATATATATATATATATATATATATAATGTATTATTTTCGGATCGGATCGGGTTGATAATGGATCGGATATAGGTAAATCCATATCCGATCCATTAAATATATATATTATTGAATTCAGATCGGATTCGGGTTATCAGACCATATTTATAAATCCATATCCGAAATTTCGGATCGGATTCGGGTCAAAATCCGATCCATTGACAGGCCTAACTGGGGTTTCTTCTTGTACCATGGCTGGCAAGGACAAGGTTTTGAACTGATTGTCCTGTTCTAGAGCTTGATTAACTTCGAGCTCGTAAACCTTAAAACTTGCATAGAGACTACGAAGAGTCATTTCATTCAAGTTTTTAGATTCCTTCATGACGGTAGTCTTAACATGCCATAGACTACCTAGAGAGCCTAGAAATCTCATGTTCATTTCTTTCTTGTCATAAGTTTTACCAAGACAAAAACAACTATTTATTACCTCTCTGAAGTGATCATATGCTTGTCTCAAGGTTTCCTTGGGATCCTATTTGAATGAATCGAATTGTTGGATGAATATGTACTTCCCGTTGTCTCTTGTATCTTGGTCTCCTTCCAAGTATTCAATGAGAGCTTCCCACATTTCTTTGGCAGTAGTACACCGGATCACTTGTTAGTAAGTACTAGTGTCTAGTGAGTTTTTATGATATTGATGGCTTTACTATCTAGCTCCACTAGCTTTCTTTCGTCCTCAGTCTATTCTGATTCTTCTTTTGGTACTTCAGTAGAATTTCCAGCAATGCTTGCCAGAAGATTTGCCTTCATTGGTACATGACGTCATGCTAGTACCCACTTCCATAACCTGTTGTCAATAGAATTAATAAAACACATTATCTTATCCTTCCATACATCGAAATGGCCTTCGTCCAATATTGGGACGTGGTTCGCATTTGACGTAGGTAGCATGTAGTGTGTTTGTGCCATTGGATCGTGTCTCTCAAGAGTTTAATCTTGGAAAAACTAGTTTTCGAAGAGTTGAGCTTTGATACCAATTGTTAGTCCCAAAGGGCACAATAATAAGCTAGAAGGGGTGGGGTTCAATAGCTTATTAAACACTTAAAACTTTTCGTATTGATTCCTAAAACAAGCACTTGCAATCTATTGAAAAGATTGAAGTAGCGGAAGTCTTGCAAGGAAGACAGACTAAGGCTGCTGGTGAAGCACTACCAGTAGACTTAACTGGTTACTCAAGTTTGCTGCTAAAGGAATAAGTTAACATATATGAAAACAGTGTAAAGCAGTAAGTAAAGAACACATGTATTTTGAGATGGTTCGCACTATAAAGAGTGCTACGTCCACCACCAAGGCAGTCAACCTTGGATTTAAATGTGCACTATGTTTTCCACTAGTTCTATTACAGAAATGTCCAATGGATCGTGTACAAAATATTTGACTTGTGTTTGGGGTGAGGGTATTGAATATTTGGATAAAACAGAATATTCAACGTGCAGAAGAATAGTAGAAGGAACAACAATAAGAAGCAAAAGATTAATGGTTGATGCAGATCTTCTTGTTATTGAGGACTTCGTTGATCAATTAATGATCTCTTGAATGCACTAAGTATACAAAGCTTGATGTTGTTGTGAAGATTCAGAGCATTGTTTTCTTCAGTCTTTAATGGCAGTATTTATAGCTTGGGCATTCTTGAGATCGTTGGAGAAGACGAAGTGAGTAACAACTCTATTAGGTTGAATGCATTAAATGCCTGGAGTTGTTTGTTGACTTCTTCTTCAACTAATCGGCGAGGAATGGTGAAGAGTTGTTGCGATAACTAGCGGGTGAGCGACGATCGAGTGGTCTTGCGGTAGTTGAGTACGATCGTATGTGTCGGTGCACTGCTCTATCACTTTTCAGGAGTCAAAAGTCTTCATGCTTTTTGGAAAAGCTGGAGGGACGTGTCTGAGAAGTCAGCATTGATATGGAGATGATTTAATTCAAATTCAAACTGATTTAGGTTTGAATTAAATAATCCACTTAAGCTTTGACGTCTGGAAGTCTTGGACACGTCATGTTGTCCGAGTGCAGACAAGGTCTGCTGCTGGAGGCTGCTTGAAGTCTTTCGGTGAAGCCTTCAGCCAAAGTCATTCGTTGAACCTGTGAAGTTTAGAAAACTATTCTAAGGTAAAGTTATATACACAATTACCACGCTAACTGGTACGCAGCCCAATTAGCCACTAAGTATAGAACCTAATGTAATGAATGAACAAATGCTAATCAAGATACAATGAGAAACAACAATCTCCTCCTATTTGTATCTGGTCACCATTACTTACAAGTGAGGGCTATGAAAACTTTAGGATAGATAATAGCATGTCAGAAAATATTTTAGTTTTATAACGGCAGACATGCCTCTATCAAAAAGAAAACACCTCAAGTGTAACAGCTAATCTAAGTGTTTTACAAATAGAAGAGATGAAGGAACAACACAAGGATTAGTAATAAACAGTTCAAATAAATTTAAACTGGATGTTTAAATTCTAAGCAGATATATGAATTTAACTAATAAGAATTTGAACAGTAGACAGTTTTTGAAAATAAGGAACTTCTGTATTTCAAACAAGAAGTTTAATGTGTACATAGTTTTCAAAAACAAGATAGGTACAAAGGATTAGGGATAGAAAAAATATGAGCTACCACGGCCTTTTTCCTTTTCCTTTGTCTGCTCTGTCAGCTACTTCTCTTTCTCTGCGTTGGCGTTCGAGTTCTTCAACTCTTCTGGTGTATTCATCATTGGCAGAGGTTGGTTGTCTGGTGGAGCGAGAACGGTAGTCGAGTTCTTCACGAAGTCTGTTGTTCTCCTCCATCAGAGTTCGGTTCATAGACCGTAGTTGTCTCTCCTCCGTGATGGCCAGATCACGTTCACGCTCGGCATTGATACGATCATGTGCTGCGTTGAGCATCTCATCGTTGAGCTGTAGTACTAGAGCGCGACCATGACCCAGATGTAGAGTTATGCTATGGAAGATCTGGTAGAACAGAGTAGAGCAGAGTTTGACGCACTCATTGTGTTGAGCTTCCATATTGATTTTTAGATCAGTAGACTCATGCCGAATTTCTTCAAATTTTGTCCACACATCCTCTTGAAATTGGCGAAGGATGGCGGCATTCCTGTCGGCAGCCTAGAACGTTGCAGTTGCATGTTCAGCAGCAGCTATGGAGATACTGGTAAGTTCTCCCAGTCTATTATAAATGACGTCTAGAAGGCTGAGGATTTCTGAGTTGGCCGATTGGGATGGAGAAGGGTTGAGACCAATATGAAAGTGCTCAATGTCGACAGACGAAGTGGCGTCGACAGAGGTGACAGGGTGGAAGGGCTGCTGGAGAAGTGGAGTGGCTGAGTTTGAGGAAGAAGAGTCGGGTGTAGGAAAGATATGGGTAGAAGAGGAATTTGAGTGAGGTGGTGATGAAGGAGGGGTTGGGGGATTTCAATATCTATGTCCGAATGATCACAGACATTTGAAGGGGTTGGTAGGGGTTCAGTTGAGAACCAGAAGGAAAGAGGGGGATAGGAAATGTCTTCTGGTCTCACAGGGGTAGGTTTTGGTTGAGGGGGAGTAGGATTGGGAAAGAGGTCTGCTACTGACGAGAGTTTGAAGAGGAACCTCGTAGAAGCAGAGGAAAAGGTAGAGGGATACCAGGGTGTGAGGATCAGGGGGATAGGTTGGCTTGGGTCTGATTGTGGAGAAGGGTTAGTTTGGGTGGGAAAGGTCTGGTTTCGGTCGGATGGTGTAGTTGGGTTGGTTGGATTACGGGGGGGGTGAAGATGGGGTAGAAGGTTTTGGAGAGTAATTGAAGGGAGAATGAGGTGCTGGAGAGGGGGATCTGGTAGGCTCCTCCTGAGGGTTAGAATCCTTAAAGTTGTTGGCGCCTCCTGAGGGATAGACTCCTCCGGAGGGGGTGATTCCATCTGAGTTGAAGACTCAGTAGGATTGGGTTGAGAAGGGGTAGAAGGTTGGGTGCCAGCAAACTTCCTTCGCTGCCTCAGCTGCTGGACAGAAGATCCAAATGCTTCATCGGCAGAGTTGATAGGGTCTGCTGGTGGCTTAGTCGGTAGTCATTTACGTAGTCGTCTGCGTTTAGGCTTGGGTGAAGGAGAAGGTTGGTCAGATGATGGTTTTTGTTTTGGGTTTTGGGATGGCTGGGGAATGGAGGTTGTTGGTTCAGGGTTGGATGGCTGGGGAGAAGATGGTTGTCCAGCAGCAGCAAAGGAGCTGCCAGAAGACTTTACACGTCTACTGGCCTTTAGTTCCTTGCAGGATGCCTTAATTTTTTTACTTACTTATATATATATATATATATATATATATATATATATATATATATATATATATATATATATATATATATATATATATATATATATATATAAGTGTAAGAATCAAATGGCACACAAAAAGTAGAGATTTTTTTCAAGATTGAAAATCTCTCAAAATAATATGTTCTGGTGAGAATATCAGCCAACTGATTTTTAGTCCTAACACTCTATGCGAATTATGCTTTGCTCAACCAAATATCGAATAAAATGATATCTAAAGTCAAAATGTTTAGTTCGAGAATGCTTAAACAAATTTTTTGAAATATTTACTGCGCTAGAGTTATCACAGTACACAATTAACACATCACTATGTAACCAAAAATCTTCAATAATCTGGTTTATCCACTAAAGTTGTGTACTACAACTACTCACTGCTACATATTTAGATTCAACAGTTGATAGCGAGACACAATGTTTTTTACAAGTGTACCAAGAAACCAGTAAATTCTCCAAATAAAAACAACTATTAGTTGTACTTTTTCTATCATTAATGTTTCCAACCCAATCAAACACACTAAAACTAACTAAGTAGGCATTAGCTTCCTTGGCATTGTATATAGCGTACAAGAACACACTATACATAGTAATTGGGTGACTAGCAGTTAAGTACAATGAACTTCCTATCAAACTCCTACACAAAATGTGGGATGACCCGATTTGGGTTTTCAAATGTAATCCACTCTCAAGATTGAATTTCTTCACCAAGTTATGGGTAAACATGGCTTAAGAGATGAACATCCCGTCACATGTTAAATTTCCCAACTCATAGGACTTATTTTTGGAAATATATGTTCCAAAAACATTGTCGAAATTGTGTCTAGGAATCAAATACCACACATAATTTTTCACAAATGTTTCCATAAGCAAAAATTGATTATGTTCCTTTCGCATGGTATTTATCAACAGTTCATCTTTTACAATCTCAACCATAATTTTATGTTCAACATTTGAGACAACACAACAGTTATTTACCTTTGTGTATTGAACATACAAGCATGTTAATCCCACCATTTCACGATAGTCTACTCTCTCTTTTCTCCTTGTTTGTATTCCATCATTTACATCACCGATGACTTGGGAAGTGGATGATTCTTTTGAATCCTACTAGGGATATCCCTGACTCAATCCTTAACCACATCTCTTTCATTCAATTCCGTTTGCTCAAGGGATGAAACTGTTTCAAGAACAACATCTTTGGATGTGCCATCTGATGTTTCAACATCCGGAGCAACATCATACTTCCTGGTTGTTTTCTCATTATGAATACTACCAATAACCTGAGATTTGTGATGGACATTACGAATGTTTAAGGAACATCTTTCTTTGCGATCGAATACAAGATTCGATTTCTGATTGGTCACAATTTCCTGAACTGGAGGAGCCAATGATTCATCCGATGATACATCATCAGATACATCATTGACTAAATTTTCAGCAGAATCTGGATTTTCTGCTTCAATCACAGGATTTGTGCCAGAAGTAGTTGGAGCTGAGGATTCAGAATCTGGAGCAGAAGACTCGTGTTCTTTTGTTGTGGGAATTGGTGTTATCTTTTCAAGCAACCCTGCAAGATCATCTTCAACAATTCTGTGGTCAAGATCAATGAGGTCATAAAAAATAACATTCATAGATTCCATAATAGTCTTCGTTATAAGATTAAAAACTCTATATGTACGACTATTAAAAGACGATTATTAAAAGAATAACCCATGAACACACATTTGTCACCTTTGGAATCAAACATGGAAAAATGATCCCTATCATTCAACAAATAGCACACACACCCAAACACATGGAAATGCTTCACATTTGGTTTTCTATCATTCAAAATCTCGTATGGGGTCATGGTGCAACCCGGTCTCAAGTAGACACGGTTACTAATGTGACAAGCAGCGTTTAAAGCTTCGGCCCAAAAACGTTTTGACAAATTTTTAGAACACAACAAGACTCTTGCCTTCTCTTGCAATGTGCGATTCTTTCTCTCTGCCACTCCATTTTGTTGTGGAGTTTTGGGAGCGGAGTACTCATTAGTAATCCCTTTCAAATCGCAATAAGTGGAAAATGAGGCATTTTCATTTTTCGTGCCATCATCTGATCTAATCCTTTTTATTCTTAGACCATACAAGTTCATAACACGGTGGTACCAAACCTTAAAGGCCTTAAAAGTATCATATTTTTCTTTCAAAAATATTACCCATGTATATGTCTAGAAAAATCATCCACACACACAAAAGAGTACTTCTTTCTACCTAGACTCTCTACTTGAATAGGACCCATGAAGTCAGTATGTATCATTTCAAGACATCTAGGGCTCGTTTGTTGTGGCTGATGGCTTATGACTTATGGCTGATAGCTTAAGCTGGTAGCTGAATGACTTTTGGCTGATTGCATGATAGACTGTTTGTTACAGCTGTTGAAAAGCTGCTTATGAGTCGTTATAATTATTTGTTAAAAAAAACTTGAAAATTAGTATTCATATTTTTATGTATATTTCATAAAAGGATGAAATGAAGACAATCAAATATTTATTAATGAATAGTTGTCTTCATGTTTAAAAAAAACCCCAAAAAGCTTAAAATTTTGGCTTTTTGGCTTTTGGCTTTTCAATGCATAAAGGGTGTTGTACCTTACTTATTGGCTTTTGGCTTATAAGCTGAAACAAACACTTTAAATATGACTTTTCAAAAGCCAAAAGCCAAAAGTCACTCCAAATAAGCTGCAACAAACGAGCACCTAGTGGAGGGATAATATTGAATTCTAGGGTGTGAAACTCTGGCTTGTTTTCCATTTTGGCAAAGTCCACATACATTAACATTTTTAGTGTTCAAACAAGGTAAACCCCTTACAGCCTCATATCTCACAAGTTCATCAAGTTTATGATAACTAACATGTTCTAACTTTTGATGCCACAATTCAGTTTCATCAATATTAGTATTATGACAAAAATGGACAATATTAACCATGTAACAATTATTTGATGATCTTGTACCTGCAAAAACACACTTGTTAGAAAAATCATAAACCTCACACAACTTCTTGTCAAACTTCACTTGAAGATTGTCATCACACAATTGGCTAATGCTAATCAAATTAGCTTTAAGTCCTTCAACGTGATATACGTTATTGAGCTTAGGTAAGCCATCAACATCCAATGTTCCTTTTCCCACTATCCTACCTTTTGCACCTCCACCATAGATGACCATACCTCCATTGCACAATGTGTAGTTTTTCAAATTTTCTCTTATACCTGTCATGTGGTGAGAACAACCACTATCGAAGTACCAAGTACCTGGGATATGGGATTTGAAAGATATAAAAGAAACTTGATAGTTCAAATCAGCTTTTGGAACCCACATGGTTCTAGAAAACTTCTGCACATGAGGTTTTGTTTGTTTCGGCGGATGTTGTACCTAATGTGCTACTTGATGAAGTTCCCGATGACTTTCCTGATGATGTATCATTGAGTACGTCATCCTATTCTGGGCAGCAAACATTTTTTTGGTTTCCAACCGAATTCTTAGCAAGATCAGCCCTTCTTTTGTGACAAAATGATCTGATATGACCTGGTTCATAACAGTAATGACAAACATACCTCAATTTCCTATGTTTAAATTTTTTCACAAATCCATTTTGTTTTTGAGAAGAACTTGAAAGTCCCTCTCCTTCTTTGACAAAAACTATAGGTTTGAAACTTAACCCAGTAGTACACTTTTGACCAACATTCGAAACTTCATCAAGCTTGGTCTTACCTCTATTGTCTTTGGACAAAGTCTCATTAGCCTTTTCAAGATCGAATCTTAATTTTTCAATCTCATCATCTTTTTTGGGAAGGAAGGTTTCCAATCTAACTATGGATACTTTCTGTTCATCATTCTCATTTAAGAGAAAATGAATTTGTTTATCCATAATTTTCATTTTGGCACACTTTTTTCCCAATTAGCATATAATTCCTTGTAATTTTCAACCAAATTAGTATCCTCACAATCAGATTCATCATACTTAACACTTTCAGTGTTCTCAACTATTGAGGAGTTGAAACACAAAAGATTTAGCAAACTGTCCTCAGATGAGGTATCCGATGATGTATCATTGACTGCCTCATCATCATGAATCTTACCAGAATTTTTTCAAAGAACGTTTGCCACTTCGAGAGCTGAAAAAGTAATCAAATCTCCTAAATCTAATTCTCCATCATTATTACTGTTTGTGGAGACAAAATTCAAAACATTTTTTCTTAACGTGTTGGCACATTGATTTGCATAACGGTCATATCTTGAACACCCACGACATTGAACATACTCACAGTTTAGGGTATATGCCTGCTCATCAATGGATTTGATGTAGGCCGACATCTTATCATTCCATTTTGAATAATTAATCAAATCAAGAGTAGAAGGTTGAAAAACCGAAACACTTTGAGAATCCATCATTGCTACAACAGGACTATCACTTAGTAAGGCTAAGTGTAGGTTCTGATACCAAATGAAATGATATGTGTAGCTAGGATTCGTAAAAAGACAATACTTGCTGAAACAGTCACCAATGATGTATCCAATGATACATCATCTCATGAGTCATCAAGGAAAAAAACGCAGTGGAATAAATAAAATAATTAATAAACGAATCAAGCAAAGAGACACCAAGCTATAATTTATGTCTACAAGTAAAATACTTGTAGACAATGCCTTATGGCAAAACTTCCACTATATTAAAAGATTGCAATTGCTTACAATATGAAAACAAACCGTTTAAAGAGTGGAAATCATTACGAAAACTCCTAAGAGAGAAGATGAATCTAATCTGTGCATAACATCCATGAATACACAAGTCATTGATGATAAAGCAATTAAAGGAGACTGATGAAGAAAGCATCGAAACGGATGAGCCTTCTGATGATGTATAATTGGGTGGCTCACAGGTTTCCTGACAGTATCATGTGAGAAAACTTCTCTTCTTATTTTTCTGCTTGAGTCCAATCCGTCCAAGGCTGATTCATCTTTATTTATAGCTCCTAGAGAAACTTGTCCACCAAGAAAAACAATTCAACAGGGTAATGTTAGGATTAAGAAGGAGTTATTAAGGAAATAAACCTCTAATCCTACAAGTTAGGGATTGTCATATTAGAGTCCTAAACAAGTCAAAAACCAAACAACCTGCCAAATATACTAGGAAGGCAATAACAACATGTGTTTTAAATGAAATAAAACACAACCAAAGTGGGAGAAATAATCCACGGTTATTTTTCACCCTAACATTACCAATTTTCAATAAAGCTTTGATTTTACCGAGATGATTATAGATTTAGTTATATTTTTATTCACATGACTTGCTACCTATGTCGGCGTCCGTGTTTTCGCGAAGTCTTGGAGAGGAATTGAAAATATTAAAATGCTATATAGGGGTTTTTCATTGAAAATTAATATATTCTTAAATAGTGATAATAATGGATTGATTGGTTTTTATTATCAGATAAAATCTGGGGGAGGGGTTTGATTTGCTCCTGTAAACGTGATGTCTTCACCGTTAACATTAGTTTTACCATGTAAATTAGTAAGTAATTTTATTTATTTATAATGTATATGTGTCAATAATCCAACGGTGGAATAGGAGGTGGAATATAATTTTAGAATAGAGGATCCAATCCGGGAATAGAGATCATTCATGTATCATATATTTCATATTACTTGGTGGAACAAAGAGGGATACAAGGATGTCTTGTGGCGACCCGGCCCGGGCCCGAGGAGGAACCGCGGGTCGGACCGCCCAAATAAGGAGGGAAACAAGTAGGCAATTAAACATGCAAGGACTTAATTTTTAAAAACGACGTGACGCAACATTAGAGACGTAGCACGCCTCGGCACCAAAGGGCCGGTATTTTTAAAACTCTTTTCAACCTGATATAACAGTTAAACAATTTAAACCAAGTCATCGGCGACACTACATGCCGGAACCCAAGCTAACAGTTTATGGACAAGAATTAAATAAGAGCTACTAGGATGCTCAGCGGAAGACTTAAACAAGTGGGATAATAACAAGTTAACCAAAGCTCGGCTAACACAATGCCGGCACAAAAGGGATACACGTACTACAAGTGATATAACAACTAGTAGCTAACAAGAGTTACACAAGCAAGTTTTATACAAATACCCAAGCATAGTCTAATTGACTTGCTTTAACCCGTCGTCCTTACAAAACATGAACAAGAGGAAGAGGACATCTAAAACACCTCTTCGAAAGCGACGGCGGAACAAAAGGGGGAACAAGGCACGAACACAGCGATCTCAACGAGCAGGACCTGTCTTGCTAGGATCTAAAGCAGTAAAGGGGAAAGGGTAAGTCATAAAGACTCGTAAGCTATCAATCATGCATGTCATGGCAATATGCAACATACAGGGCAAGTTATAGTCACATAAGCATAGAGATCATATATCCAAGATGCACATTGTTTCACATAAGTGCGCATAATTAAATCACATAGGATAAGGATATATGGAGAGCCGGGCCGCTACGTAGTTCCTCGCATACAAGCGTTATCTTGAACGGCATGTCGATGCAGTAGTACATCGACCTTCCGAGGGAATGCTCTGATAGAACCAATGGTACTCGTATTGATGCAACAAGGGCATTTCCCCGTGGCCACAAGTGGAGGCGTGTGTGAACAAGCGACAGATGCCACTGACTCATGCAATGCCAAGTAATGTTTACTTAACAAAATATCAAGTAGTGAACGAGGTCGACAAGAGCGATCTCTGCTCATGACAAGTAAATTATTCTCATCAATAACCAAGTAGGATTGAGTTCGACAAGAGCGAACTCACATGTCAATTAAGTATTCTATAATATGACATTCAAGATCAAGCAAGGCAATCAATTCAAGTTCAAAGTCTAGAATTATTATTCTGGGAAACGCTTTAGAACGTCGTAGGGATCGATCGGTGAGCCGGTATTGTTCAATAGCTCGCTAAGCTTGACTCCGCTGAGTCGCTCTAACAATTCATCCAATAGAGTTAGGATGCTAAATGCATCATAAACCCTTTTCTAAGTTCTCAGCACATGATCGGCTAGGTCATTAATCCATTTAACAACCGTAATTAGAATTGTCATCAATTCAAATTCAAGAGCCTTAGAATTATTATTTCAAAGGTTGATAATTTACAATAGTCCAAGAACATTAATTATTCATGAGGATATAGAACACATTTAATTCTCAACATAGGACCCAATTCAATAAGATGAACAAATCATGGCATATGGAACCCTAGAATTCATAGTTTCCAAAAGTCATCAAAATCCAATAGTCCAAGAACATTAGTTGTTCCTAAGAGGGCATAGAACATATTTAATTCTAGGCATAGGACTAATTTAACAAGATGATCATATTAATCAAAATCCCAAAAGACCAATTCATCAATAATCATGGCAAGAGCATGTAGGAGCATGGGATTTACAAGAAGAGGGGACATGGCATATCTAGCATACATCCTAAGGGAATCGATAGCTTACCTTACACCCAAGAAAGAGATGGAATGGACACAAAGTAATCGGATGGAAATGATCTCCTTGTCGGTAGCTTCACTCCGGTGGTCTCGGCTTGGCAAGCGGAGGTCGGGAGCTCAATCCATGGAGTAGACACACACTAGTCTCACCTTTTCTACACACACTAATATGGCAAGAGAGAAGAAAAAATCTGGAAATGGAAGCTTAATGGCTGATCAACAAGAGAGAAGGCTTATATACCTTGCATGGTTTGTGGAAACCACTTGGCACAAGAAGAGGCCTCCAAATCCACTTGTCAAATGGAGGTAGCTTGAGGTTAGGACTAATCCAACTTGATTAGTGTTCAATAGGTAGGATTAGGGCCAATTAGGAAGGGGTTAAAGGGGTCAAAGGTGGGACATAGGAGAGGAGGGAGAAAATTTCCCTGGTGCCGAAGGGCCGAGCGGGCGCCAAAGATGGCCCCATGCGGCCGCAAACGAGTTAGGTCTCTCCCGATTTTCATTTGCTCTCGGCCAGGCGCGCCGGCCTCACTCGATCCATGCGGGCGCTTTCAACTTAGGGGCTCCAAAACTTGACTTAAACATGTCCTAAAGGGTCCTAAACTTGTGGGCAACCATTCTAGGGTCTAACACCACTCAAAACAAGTCCGAAACACACCGAACAACACCGGAACAAGGTAGGACAAGGCTCGAATCATGCGACGATTGGTTGACTCAATCAAACCCGAATCAAGCGTTAATGAAACTAAGATAACTTGGGCATGGAAAAGGCTTGTTTAACCATGGTTAAGAGTTCAATACAAGGCCGGGAACTCAATGAACAATTCGCACGCCGAAATACGCCAAGCAAAAGCGGGAGACGAGGGAAATCGCTAAGGCCAAAACAAAGCAAGAAGGTTTCCAAACTTCCAATCAAGCCTACTATGATCAAGGTGAACGTTCTAGGTCATCTATGATGGACAATAGAACTATAACAAGTCTCGGTCGAGTGCTAACATGCTAAGGCAAACACTCAAGGTACAAGGCAAGCAATGCAAGAGAAGGCATTCAAGCAACTAGGCACATAATACTCTCATGTGAGTATGACATGAACAATTAGAATTATCTAACATGTTAAGGCATGAAACAAGCATGTTATTAAGGCATAAGACAAGTAATGCAAGTAATGGGTTTGGGTTCTCACATCCTCCCCCACTTCTTAAAGGAATTTAGTCCCTAAATTCTTACCGGAGAGTCATCAATAGGAAAGGTACTTCTCTCTTCATATCAAGCTCGGTCTCCCACGTGGCTTCCTCAATATCATGATTCTTCCACAAGACCTTCACCAAGGGAATTTTCTTTGTCCTCAACACTTGCTCTTTCGTATCAAGGATCCTCACCGCTCTCATCGTAAGAAAGGTCGCTCAAAGTAATCTCATCATAAGTCAAGACATGCGATTCATCCTTCAAGTATTTCGTAGCATCGAGACATGAAAGACGCATGAACATCCGATATAGAAGGTGGCAATGCTAACCGATACGCCAAAGCTCCAATCCTCTCTAGGATCTCGAATGGTCCAATGAATCGGTGTAAGTTTAAAGCCTTTCTTCCCAAATCGCTTAGTACCGCGTCGGGGCGATACCTTCAAGAATACAGAGTCACCAACCTGAAATTCTAAGTCACGTCTCCTGTTATCCGCATAGCTCTTACGTCTACTCGGGGTCAGAAGCAATCTATCTCTAATAAGCTTCACGCCTCACCGCCTACCGATTGTTGTACCATCTCCGAACCCCAAAGTTTAGCTTCACCAACCTCATCCCAGCAAATCGGATCCATAATACTTGCGCCTGCCATAAAGCCTCATATGGCGCCATCTCAATACCGGATGTAATCGTGTATTGTATGCAATTCGCTAACGGTAAATGGGAATCCCAACTACCTTTGAAATCCATGGCACAAGCACGCAAAAGATCCTCCAATACCGAATCAATCTCCGACGACTCCTGTCATCGGCCGATCATGCGGGTGAAAAGCCATACTAAAGTTTAACTGCATCTATCCAAAGCTTCCTCGCAAGAATACTAAAATCTGAAGTGAACCCGGGTCTCTATCGAAACAATGCTAACCGGAATGCCGCGGCAATCTCACGATGTCTCGACATATAATGCCGCTAACCGACTCAAACTATAAGTCATCGCAACAGTGAATAAAATGTGAAGATTTGGTCAACCTATCCACAACAACCCAAACTGACATCGAAAACCTCGGCGAGTACGCAAGCAATCCTATCGTCACAAAATCCATGGTGATATGCTCCCATTTCCACTCCGTATCTCAAGTGGCTGAAGTAAACCGGCAGGTCTCGGTGTTCAGCCTTAACCTGGCCGACACGCCAAACATCTAGATACATAGCGCTATTTCTCGCTTCATCCCGCTCCACCAAAACTGCGCTTTCTTCAAGTCCCTATACATTTTGGTACTCCCTCGGATGTATAGTATACTTGGCCTTGTGAGCCTCATCAAGAACCATGCGCTTAACCCCGCTCTCTGCAGAAGGCACACAAACTCTACCTCGAAGGTCAAAATCCCATCTGTTCAAAGCAAATTCGCTGTCTTACCATCACCCAAGCCATCAAAAATTTTCTTCAACTCGAATCGAAACTTGAGCCTTCTTAATCAACTCAAACAATGCAGCGCAGACACGCACGCTAGCAAAGATAACCCTATGCTCACTGTAATGGACCCATTCTCGGACGTCCTCAAGCATCTTCCACTCCTTCATCATCAAACAAGACATATACGCCTTTTCCTACTCAAGGCATCCGCTACAACATTAGCTTTCCCGATGATACGAAATAGGCGGGCCATGATCCTTAAGTTTCTCCATCCATCGCCTGTCAGCATATTCAACTCTTTTTGAAAAGAGATACTTCAAAACTCTTATGATCGGTGAATATTTCAAACTTAGCCCAAAGTAAAGATAATGCTTCCACTTGTGAAGCGCAAAGATAATAAATTAAGCCCAAGGTCATGCCTGCACTCGTCATAAGGTGATAGCTTCCTCGAAGCATAGGCAATAATACTCCCATTCTCAGCCTGTGACCCAAGCCTTCAGCGGGCGTCGCTAAAATCACAAAGTTCTCAGAACCACAAGCAATGCCAAAATAGGAGCCGTAGTCAATCTCTCTTCAACTCTTGAAAACTAGCCTCGCACTTATCACTCCATATAGTAGACTTCTTCGAGTCAAATTAGTCATCGGAGTAGCGATCTTGAAAACCCCTCAATGAACCTACGGTAATAACATGCCAAGCCCAGAAACTAGGACAGGTTCCGTACTAGGCGTCTTCCAGCAGTAATCGCCTCATCTTGGATGGATCCATGATACCATCCCAGACACCGTCTTACAGAAACTGCTCGAACCCGAGCACACTTACTAAATTTCGCGTAAAATTGCTTCCGTAAGATAGAAAGAACTTCTCTCAAGTGATTCGCATGTTCCTCTCGTGACTTGGAGTACAAAGAATGTCATCAATA
>CM028378.1:26803956-27018546 GCA_013146195.2 Codonopsis lanceolata | reverse complement strand
TATCATTATAATTAGATTGTTAATAATAATATAACTTTTTAGATATTATAATTAGATTGTTAATCTCTTCCATAATTATAATATATTTTTTTCTATTGTTACTAATATATCAATAATTTTTTATCTAAATACTTTTAAAATTAATATAAATTTCTAACTAATGTGAGATACATATTTTGTATTAATAGTAATAATATTATTTTTTTTTTATATAAAGATTTTTAAAATTAACATCTAACTTGATAATAATATTAGAAGTCATTTTGTTAAAAACTTTTAAAATCATAATTCATTTTTAAACAATGTGAGATACTTATTTTATATTTTTATTGGTAATGAAAGTTTAAATCTTTTATCTAAAGACTTTTAAAACCAACACCACATTCTAACCATGTGGTATACATATTTTCTATTAGTAATAATAGTAGTAGATAAAAGACTTTTTAACCAACATCCATTTATAAACAATGTGGATACATATTTTCTATTGGTAATAACAAAAGATGTCTTTATCTAATGACTTTTATAACCAATACTCATTTCTAAATAATGTGAGATACATTTCTTTGTAACCAATGTGAAATACATCATCTAAAAACTTTTTAAACCAATATCACTTTTATAACCAATGTGAAATACTTCTTTTCTATAGCTAATAATTGTAAACTTTTAAATCATCATCACTTTCTAACCAATGTGTAATACATATCCTCATTTGGTAATAATAGTAGAAGTCTTTTATTTTAAAAAATTTATAACCAACATCTCTTCCTAAATAATGTAGGATACATCTCTTCTATTATATTGATGATAAAAGTAAAAGTTTTTTTTATCTAAAAACTTTTAAAACCAACATCATTTTTTTAACAAATGCAGGATATCTCTTCAATTTCTATTAGTAATAATAGTAAAAGTCTTTTATTTAAATTAAAATCAATATCACTTTCTAACCAATGTGAGATATACATACTCTATTGATAATAATGGTAGAAGTCTTATATCTAAAGACTTTAAAAACAAACATTATCATCTACCAAATGTATGATACATCTATTCTATTGGTAATAATAGTATTTTTTAAACCAACATTAATTTATAACCAATGTATGATACATCTTTTCTATTGATAATAATAGTTGAATACTTTCTAACCAATGTGAGATACATACATCTATTCTATTTGTAACAAAAAGTCTTTAATCTAAAGACTTTTTAAAACAATAATTATTTTTAAACAATGTGAGATACATATCTTTTATTGGTTATAAGAGTAAAAAAAAATTACTATAAGATTTTTAAAACTAACATCTTTTTCTAAACAATGTAAGATATACTTTTTTTATATTTTAACAATGTGAGATACTTCTTTTCTAATTCTATTGGTAATAAAAGTTTAAGACTTTTATCTAAAGACTTTTAAAACAAACATTTATTTCTAACCATGTGGTATACATCTTTTCTATTGGTAATAATAGTATTTTTAAAACCAACATTAATTTCTAACAAATGTGATATACATTCTTCTATAATAATAATAATAAGTCTTTTATATAAAAAAATTTGAAATCAACATCTCTTTCTAAACAATGTGGGATACATATCTTCTGTTGGTTATAACATAAAAATAATAATAGTAGTAGTATTTTATCTAAATAGTTTTGAAACCAACATCTCTTTGTAAAAATGTGTGATACATCTTTTGTATTGATAATAATATAAAAATTCTTTTATATATGAATTTTATAACCAATATATGTTTCTAAATAATGTGGATCTCTTTGTAACCAATGCGATGCACATTATCTAAAAATATTTTAAATCAATATCACTTTCCTAACCAATGTGAAATACATATTTTTTCTATTGGTATTAAGTTTTTCTATAAAAAATACTTTTAATACCTACATCACTCTCTAACCAATGTGTAATATATCTCGTCATTTGGTAATAGCAGTAGAAATTTTTTATCTTAAAATAATTAAAACCAACATCTCTTTCTATATAAAGGATACGTCTCTTCTCTTTTCTTTTATTAATGATAAAAGTAAAAGTCTTTTTATTTAAAAACTTTTAAAATCAACATCACTTTTTAACCAATGTAAGATTTATATCTTTTATTGGTAATAATAGTAATTTAAAACAAACATCAATTTATAACAAATGTGTGATATATATCTTCTATTGCTAATAATGGTAAGTCATTTATATAATCTAAAATAATTAAAAATCAACATCATTTTTCTAACCAATGTGAGATATACATCTTTTATTGAAATTATGGTAGAAGTCTTTTTATCAAAAAAACTTTGAAAACCAACATCACTTTCTAACCAATGTATAATACATCCTTTCAATTAGTAATTAATAATAGCATTTCTAATACAAACGTCAATTTCTAATCAATGTGAGATACATTTCTTCTATTGGTAATAATAATAGAATATTTTGTAACCAATATGAGATACATCTCTTGTAAAAGTGAAAGTCTTTAGTCTAAAGATTTTAAAATCTAATATTTTCATTTTTAAACAATTTGTTGTACATCACTTTTATTGGTAATAATATAAAATAATTTAAACTCAACATCATTTTCTAACCAATGTAAGATATACATCTCTTATTGGTAATAATGATAGAAATCTTTTATCAAATGTCTTTGAAAATCAACATCACTTTCCAACCAATGTATGATACATTTCTTCTATTGGTACTTAATAATAATATTTTTAAAACCAACATCAATTTCTAACCAATGTGGGATACATTTCTTCTATTAATTGTTGAAAAATAAATATTTTTAGTGAAAGAAATTGTGCAACTTGACACACAAATTTCTTTATGTGTCATTTGTTTGTTGGCGAATGTAATTGCGCAAATGTATTCTACTCGGTGAGAGTATCAAAATGATATATTTATTTGTCCAGATCGAGTTTTTAATAATAAGATATCAAGACTTAAAATATAATACTTGTTAAAAAATTAGTGTTTTTAGTGAGAGAAATTATGCAACTTGAGGCACGAATTTCTTCACGTGTCATTTGTTTGTTAGCGAAGGTAATTGCGCAAATGTGTTCTACTCGGTAAGAGCATCGAAATGATATATTTATTTGTTCAAATCGTGTTTTGAATGAATAAGATATCAAAACTTAAAGTATAATACTTATTTTATAATTATTGTTTTTAGTAAAAGATATTGTGCAACTTGAGGCACGAATTTCTTTACGTGTCATTTGTTTGTTGGCAAAAGTAATTGTGCAAATGTGCTCTACTCGGCAAGAACATCGAAATAATATATTTATTTGTCCAAATCAAGTTTTGGCTGAATAAAATATAAATATTTAAAGTATAGTGTTAAAAGTGAGTCATTAGAAGTAATATCTCACCTTGAAGAGTTTTATCCCACATTGGTTAGAAGTAATGTTACTTGTAAAAGTTTTTTAAATATAAGTCTTCTACTATTGACATTAGAAGAAGTTATATATACTAATACTAATACCCCTTATCATATTGATTATTATTAAGTATTATTATTAGCTAATGACTAGAAAACCAAAAGTGTTTAAAACTTCCACATGGATGCTTTACAGTGAAGATTCATCAAAAGGTGATGAGGTAGCACAACCATAGTGCTCCTCACCAACTTTATATATATATATATATATATATATATATATATATATATATATAGATTTCACGTTACCCAAATTTCTCAATTGATTCCATCCAAATAATTATTACTTTAATGAACAACAAATATTACTTCAATTATAACCAATCTAGCCAAAAAAAAAATCCCAAGCACTTGTCATCTATACATAAATAAAAGGAGGGGTGCGATTTTTGGAAAGTTCCCGCCAAAATATTATTTCCAAAAATGACAACACTTATACTTTATATATATGTCATTAATGCATTGGGAAATGAAACGAATTTGTAATCAAAATTAATTAGATAAATAAATTCGAAAACTTTTGACATTCTCTCTTTGACTTGAGACAATTGATAACCATATATATCAAACTATTTTAACCTCATTCACATCCGGCAATATAAAAAATAGTTATGATTTTTTTAACTACATTGAAATTTCAATGAGCTAATAAATAATTATTTATTTCGATTGTTGAATTTAATAATCGTTTATCAATTGAATGATAAATGAATAAATTATCAAAATAATTATATGAATTATTATTGAAGATTAATTTCTTCGGCTGTAATTGGACGCCTATGGGAGTTAGACAGTTCCTTAGCTTTTTTCTTCTCGAGCAGTTTTCAAAGATAAAACCACTATAAATTTGTTACAATTTTGTTTGTTGAATATCATTGCTAAAAACAACTGAGGATAACACACCAATATAGAAGAAATCTATATAAAATGTCTCCCTCTTTCCTCTTACTTAGAGACATCAGCCAGACTAAGGGTAAACCTAGATAACTCAACAGTTTTCGTGCAAAATGTATATTTTACAATGTAAATGTATCTTTCCAACCTATAAGTATTTTTTTTATTTCGATTGTTTAGGATCTCATGTACTTGGTCATCTTTTTTAAAAAAAGATCATGGAGCTACAATAAACTGAAAACAGTTATCTATGCAAAATTATTAAATTCTCAAAGTACCTTTGTAATCAATAAATAGCTTAAACATATGCAATGCCTAGGATTAAAGATGTAGGGAATAAATTACAATAATTTAATAAACTTCATGTTCAAGTATATGTGCTAAATTTAATACAATTTAATGATCTTCAAACTGATACATATTTATTGGTAACCAATATATATTTATATTTATTTATTAATATGCACTATGACTACAAATTACTCAATTTTGGTTTTATCAAATCAGAATAAATAATATTTATAAATAAAATCTAATTAAATCAAAGGAATTTGAAATGTAGAGACGAAAAACAAATAAATTAGTGACTACAAAAAGGCCAATTTTGAAGTGAACAGCTACATTAGATACAAGTGATTTAAAATAGATGTATTTTAATTATAAAAATGTTTAAAAAATAGATCTTCAAAATACAAATCTAAAAATTCGAAATCTATATTTTTTTTCTATACTCAAAATATAAAAAATTTGGGTATAACGTTAAATACTGAAAATATAAAAAAGTCTCGACTTATTTAAACCGTATTTTAAAAAAATAATTAGGTAAAGAAGCATAAATACTTGGATCTTATTATAAGTCATTTTTTCCCAGCTCACTAAGTAAAATTAAGTTCTAAGATTAAAAAAATTGAAATACAAAGTTGAATACTTTATATAAAAAATCTAACACACCTTACTACGAAATGGTTTGATCTGATTCTATTTTGGTTGGGGAAAGTCGGCGGATGAATTTTTGTAACGAAGGGTTTGAAGAGATGAAGAGTCATTGTCTCATGTTCATCGGAGGAATTTCCTAGGTTTAATGCTATAAAAATAAGAAATGTGACCTTTTAGATGATTTAATTGAGTAAGAGTAAGAGTGAGGCGATGAGTATATATGTTAGAGAGAGTGGGGGTAAGGTTTTTAGGTTAGAGAGTGAGAAGTTCTTTATCTATATGACAAGTGATTAGATTTTTTTGGGCCAGATTGGTTATAATTGGAGTAATATCTGTTGTTCATTAAAGTAATAATAATTTGGATGGAATCAATTGAGAAATTTGGGTAACGTGAAATTTTGAGTATTTTTTGTTATTGTTTGTTTTAGGGAGAAATTCGGGTCCGTTCATTATGTAAAATTTTCAACCGCTACAGTTTTTTATGTTTTTTTTAAAACTAAAAATGACATTTCTAGAGCAAAAAAACTACGACTCTTAATGAACCGAAGGCGCGTTACGGATCACTTAATCAATTCATTAATTTAAATCACATAATCTAATTTATGCATCTCGCCTTAAATCATAATATACCAAACATTCATCTCTCTTCTTTCATATACACAATCAACATATGATTCAAAATTAATGCATCTTACCCACATCCCACATCCCACATCTAAGTCGATGCATCACAATTTACAAATGATACATTGTGATTCAAAATTGATACATCGAGTTTCAAAAAGGGTATTTAAAAACGAACAAATTTCTATTTAGACATTTCATCAAACAGTATATGCACAGTAGCACAAACACAAAAGTAAATTTATTTTGAATCATACACACAAACACAAAATGAAGAAGATGAAGAACGAAGTATGAAGAAAGAAGAGAATGTGAGGACATAAAATGATTTTTTATATATTTATATTTTCAATAACCAACGTTTTTTTATAGCTACTACATTAGTA
Source organism: Codonopsis lanceolata (assembly GCA_013146195.2). NCBI lineage: Eukaryota > Viridiplantae > Streptophyta > Magnoliopsida > Asterales > Campanulaceae > Codonopsis > Codonopsis lanceolata. The sequence goes on along the minus strand of CM028378.1, from coordinate 27,012,255 downwards.
CGAAATATCGGAAACTATTATCTCTATCAAATTTTGTCATTTAGAGACACATGTCTATTATCAATTGTTGACTTAACGAATGACAAAGATGGTTGAATTCCATCCAATCCTCCCTTTCTGAATAATGAAATATATCTAAATAAATTTATAACTACTTTTTCAAATTTATGTGATCTATCTTTAATTTTACTTTTTATTAATTTTTTTTATTTTTTCATATTAAACTTTTTAATTGTATATTCTTCAACTTTAATAGAGTTTATAATTTTATACCAGTGTACAAACCGTGCAACGCACGGGAGCATCACTAGGATAGATAAAGAGTTTCTCACTCTCTAACTTAAAAACCCCACCCCCACTCACTCTAATTTATATACATATCGTCTCACTTTTAGTCTTACTCAATTAAGTCGTCTAAAAGATCACATTTCTTATTTTTATAGCATTAAACCTAGGAAATTCCTCCGGTGAACATGAAACAATGACTCTTCATCTCTTTAAACCCCACGTTTCAAAAATTCATCCACCGACTTTCCCCAACCAAAATAGAATCAGATCAAACCATTTCGTAGCAAGGTGCGTTAGATTTTTTTTTAATTAAGTATTCAACTTTGTATTTCGATTTTTTATAAATCTTAGAACTTAATTTTACTTAGTGAACTGGAAAAAAAAGGCTTATAATAAGATCCAAGTATTTATGCTTCTTTACCTAATTATTTTAAAAAAAATACAATGTCGAGACTTTTTATATTTTCAGTATTTAACGTTATACCCTAATTTTTTTATATTTTGAGTATAGAAAAAAAATATAGATTTCAAAATTTTAGATTTGTAGTTTGAAGATCTATTTTTTTAACATTTTTATAATTAAAATACATCTATTTTAAATCACTTGTATCTAATGTAATTGTTCACTTCAAAATTGGCCTCTTTGTAGTCACTAATTTATTTGCTTTTCGTCTCTACATTTCAAATTCCTTTGATTTAATTAGATTTTATTTATAAATGTTCACTATTCTGATTTGATAAAACCAAAATTGAGAAATTTGTAGTCACAGTGCATATTAATAAATAAATATAAATATATATTGGTTACCAATAAATCTGTATCAGTTTGAAGATCATTAACTTGTATTAAATTTAGCCCATACACTTGAACATGAAGTTTATTAAATTATTGTAATTTATCCCCTGCATCTTTAATCCTAGGCATTGCATATGTTTAAATAATTTATTGATTACAAAGGTACCTTGAGAATTTAATAATTTCGCATATATAACTGTTTTCAGTTTATTATAGCTCCATGATCTCTAGAAAAAAAAAAAGAGGACCAAGTACATGAGATCCTAAGTAAACGAAATAAAAAAAATACAGTAAGTATTACAGGTTGGAAAGATACCTTTACATTGTAAAATATACATTTTGCACGAAAAACCGTTGAGTTATCTAAGCTTACCCTTGGTCTGGCTGATGTCTCTAAGCAAAATAAGAGAATGAGACATTTTATATAGATTTCTTCTATATTGGTGTGTTATCCTCAGTTGTTTTTAACAATGATGTTCAACAAACAAAATTGTAACAAATTTATAGTGGTTTTATCATTGAAAATTGCTCGAGAAGAGAAAAGCTAAGGAAATGTCTAACTCCCTAAGGCGTCCAATTACAGCCGAAGAAATTAATCTTCAATGATAATTCATGTAATTGTTTTGATAATTTATTCATTTATCATTCAATTGATAAGCGATTATTAAATTCAACAATTGAAATAAATAATTATTTATTAGCTCATTGAAATTTCAATATAGTTAAAAAAATCATAACTATTTTTTATATTTCCGGATGTGAATGAGGTTGAAATAGTTTGGTATATATGGTTGTCAATTGTCTCAAGTCAAAGAAAGAATGTCAAAAAAATTCGGATTTATTTATCTAATTAATTTTGATTACAAATTCGTTTCATTTCCCTATGGAATAATGACACATATACAATGTAGAAGTATTGTCATTTTTGAAAAATACATGTTGGCGGGAACATTGGTATTGGTTCTTGAACATGTGCGATTAGCATCACTATCTAAATCGCATACTGAAATTTGAAGGCCTTTAAGATTGGTAACTCTAAACAAAACGACATACAAATGATTGTGACTAAAAACATGATTTTTTAAAGGAGTCGTATTGACAAATATTATTTACTTAGCAAATAATATAATTAATAAAAAAAAATAGAACATGTCTAAAAAATCTACAACGTAATAATTCAAATTTGAAAATATAACAAAAAAATTAATATTTTACTTTGAATTACAAACTAATCTTTATCTAAAGCATTTTATGATTTTGTATGACACAAATGAAAGGGTTAAGACAATCTTCATCATTTTTTAAATCAACAATCGTTGAGACATTTAGGGCTGAAATGAAACTCGAAGCAATGGTAGTTTCGTATAATTTGTAATGAAGTTTGTTCTGTAAAATAAAAAATATACAAATAAATAATTCATATATATAATTAAAAACTTTAATGATTACAAAATAGGTAAATAATTATAACATAAAGAATATGAATTCAATGTATACAAATTAAACAAATAATTATAATGCAAAGATTATAAAAAGTAAAATTGAGAATCACATAAATAAATAAAAGTTATTAAGTTTTGGAATAAATATTTAAATAAAACATTGCCATTGAGCATAACTTTTGATTATAGATATTACAGAAAACATCATAAGCAAAAATGTCTTCGCAGAATATGAAAGAAAGTTTAGAATCAAAAGACGTTAGTGAAATTCTTTAAACCAAAATATGTTTGTAGGATGATAAAAATTACATTACAAATCCAATTGATTATGAACCAAGAAAAACTTACCAAAGTTATATATTAATAATAGGTCTGGCAATTGGGTGAGTTGAGTTTGAGTCGGGTTGGGATGTGTAACAGGTTAAAACGGGTCGAAATTCGTTAGAACTCAAATATCAAATGGCTCGAAATGGATTGGGTTAGAACTGGTCGGGTTGAAACGGGTAACAGGTCAAAACAGTTCGACCCATCTTAACCCGACTTTTTCCCCCAAAAAATATGAGTTTATACTTTATAGTATAAAAAGTAGTGGGTCAAAACGGGTAATGGGTCTGACATGCTTTAACCCGATCCCGATCTAACACATCAATATTTTTGTGTTTCGACCCAAAAATTTTAACGGGTTGGGTTGGGTAATTAGTGGGTTGGGTTGGGTGGATTTATCAGTAATGAGTTATAATTGTCAGATCTAATTAATAACTACAGCTATATCTATATATATTTAAGCTCATTCCATCAATATAAGCAATAAAAAAGACGATCTCAATTTTGAAGTCATTCTACTTGCTTAACTGATATGAGCTTTCTATTTCCTCTTCCTCAACTGGACGATAAAGATGAAAGAACGGAGAGCATCAGATCCATATACAATTGGGGAGTAAAATTTGATCACCATAAGCTACTCAACCTATTAAAAGTCAATAAAAAATCTTGAAGCTACCAATTTGATATCCAAACCGGAAAACTTTTCCAAATGAAGCTACTCACTTTATCTCACAATATTCATTTGAAGAAATATAGAGCAAAACATTAAAATTGATAGAAAATAAATATAATGTCCAAATATGAAGCAAACCAAGTCTCTGTTGCTAATATATTTTCCGTTGTTTCAACATTTGCTTGCTTCCACATGGTGACCACATCATTCCAGAAAAAAATGTTTCCTTTCTCCAAAAAATTTCTATTACTCTTCGTTTCTCAATTGATAAAAGAAGGCTTGCTTGAAAACCGACTCCGAGCTGGAACTCAAACAATTTTTTGAATGACATTTTATTGTATTCTGCTTTTACTTTCTTTTTTGAGATCAACATCAAGGGAATTACAACTTGAATCGTTCTCTTAAAATTTTATTACTGATAAATATGGTTGAATTTCAAGACTTTTCAATAAATATGATAAATATTCTAATAAGTACACAAAAGAAATATTATCAGGATTGCTTAAATAATTTGATCCACTCAATAAATTATCTTTACCTAAAAAGCTTAAATAATTCATCATATGATTTCTAGGATTCGTACTTGAAAAAAGAGTGGTCTAGTTGACCAGCACAAACCAAACTATAATTTGCACATGGTATAATTATGCACTTGAAACAACTTCATTCAACTTCTCTTTTGGAGTAGCAAAGAAGTTTCTAATAGTTCTAAATAGTTTACTAATGGTTTTCTTTGCGCTTATACCTATTTTCCAGGAAAAATTCGGGCCCTTCTCTTCAATCTAGTTATCGGACTTGGGCATCGTCTTCCCTATTTTGCTCGTCAATGGAGGCTTTGAATGTGTTAACTCCGGATCTGTAAATTTCCCTATCAAAGTATTAGTATTCCTAACATATCAATAACGTTTAAATTTGCTGTGATTTTAAAAATGCATACCTTGTTTCAAATTTTGGAGAGGATTCTTTTTGGTGACAGAAACTTGATTCAGTTTAAAAATAAGGTTACGAATTTGAGAATAATTGAAACCATGGGTGACAATGATTATTTTCATCACATACAAAAATCCAAAGACTTTTATGCATCAAGAGAAAACAACTATGTTGTAAATTTCCCCATGACTTGAATTATATTTACTCCGTAATATAGAACAACCACCATTATCAAGTGACAATTTTTTTAATGTGCTTCGTAACATAATAGATAGCAGATGATATAAAGGACTTTTTTTATGATAAAAAGGCCCCACATCCAGTATCAATTGTAGTGCGGATAATGTCATCTTTCATTCCTGGGATCAGATCTTGCATTAAATCAACGTAGGCGCTCGCACCATTGGGGAACAAAATGTTAGTCCCAAATGGCATAATATTAGGCTAGACAGGGGGGGTTGAATAGCCTAGTAACACTTAAAAACTTTCTGCAAGAGTTCCTAAAACAAGTACTCACAACCTATTGAAAAGGTTGAAGTAACGGAAGACTTGTAAGGAAGATAGACTAAGTCTGCTGGTGAAGCACTACCAGTAGACTTGGCTGATTACTGAAGTTTGATGCTCAAAGGAATAAATTAAGAAGAAGATAACAATATAAAACAGTAAGTAACAGAACACAAAGAACACATGAATTTTGAGATGGTTCGCACTATAAAGAGTGCTACGTCCACCACCAAAGCAGTCAACCTTGAATTTGAAAATGCACTATGTTTCCACTAGTTCTATTACAAAAATCTCTAATGGATCGTGTATAAAATATTTGACTTGTGTTTGAGGGTGGGGGAAATGAATATCTGAAAAAACAGAATATTCAAGGTGCAGAAGAATAGTAAAGGAATACAACAATAAGAAGTAAATGAGTAATAGTTAATGCATATCTTCTTGTTGTTGTTGAGGACTTCGTTGATCAGTTTATGATCTCTTGAATGCACTATGTAAGATGACTTGATGTTGTTGAATAAATTCAGAGCATTCTGTTTCTTCAGTCTTCAATGGCAGTATTTATATAAGAGCATTCATGAGACCGTTGAAGAAGATGAAGTGAGTAACAACTCTATTAGGTTTGGTGCATTAAAGCTATTTTGTTGACTTCATCTTCAACTGGGACTGATCGAGGTATGGAGAAGAGTAGGTACTGGAACTAGTAGGTGGGCGATAAACAGAGTTGCAAACCTGCAGTAGTTGGTACAATCTGTACGTGTCAGACTGTATACCTGCTCTGTCATGTTCAGGAGGCGAAAGTCTTCATTCTTCGAAAAAGCTGGGAAGGCGTGTTCCTTGAATTCAGGAGTCAATTAATTGACGGATTAATTCAAACTGATAGAGAATATCTGAATTAATAATCCTCAAGATATTTTGTTGGGATGTACATCCTACAACACGTCATACTGCTGTTTCGAAGGCAGACAAGGTCTGCTGGTGAAGCCTTTGCCGAAGTCTTCTGGTGAGGACTGTCGAAACCTGTGAAGTCTAAAACTATTCTAAAGGCAAAATTTTATGCACAGCTGGCACGCTAACTGGTACGCATCTCATTTAGCCACTAAGTATAGAACCTATAGTAATGAATGAGCAAATGCAAATTAAGATACAGTAAGCAACAACACATAGTACCCCCACCAAGGAAATAGAATTTCTCCCCTTCTTTCCTCAACCAATGCTGAATTGACTTCTGCTTATTGATCCAGTCATATGGAACATTCCTAAACCCAAACCCAAATGGTAAGTAAACCTCATGATGTCTTTCAAGTGAGATAAATTTCATTTAAGAGCTAAGAACTCAAAAGAATTTAGTAGTCAGAAACATGTAATATTACATGTACCAACATTTATTCTTACTCTTGGGCCATCTGATCGGTTGTTTATACCCATTTGCTGGGGGAACCAAACTTTCGTTCCTCTCAAAAAATGGGGAACCAAAAAAGATACCTTTTGTTTGTTAAAGACTAAAAGCATGCTTCCAAGACTTCCTAGGATTCACAACTCCTTATGGAAGATATAACATGAATCAACAATACAATGAACTATTTTTTCGGGTAAATGATTCATTTATTAAGAACGTAACATTTTAAAATTAAATTGAGGAGAGTAATATCGATCGGTATGAGAAAAGGTGTCGAAAATGCTAGCAGTCCTTCCACCTTTAATTGTGCTCCCTCAACCTCTACACAATTACACACAGAGAATTAGGATACTTCATGATAAGACACTGATCAAAATAAATATCCACAACCTATGTTCAGGTAAAAGCGAGAATATATCAAAATTGTGCGGGTCAATTTGATTTTATTTTTTAAAAAAGACATTCATTTACTTTTATTTCTCAATATCTTCAATATAAACAATCAACTTGAAGATGGGATCGCAGTAGAGACGTGAGAATTTCTTTAAATTAGACAAATCTCTTCAATATAAAGCCACACAATGAATGTCAAAAAAATTCAAAACTTACATGGTGAAAAGCTTAAGTTAGTTGATGCATGCATCCTAACCACACTACAAACACAATAAATCTCTGAAATTTAAAGATTAAGATGGAAATGAGTTCAAATATAATGAAAAACAAAAGATATCAGGCCAATTAGAAAGAGAGAGAATAAGGAAGAGCTGACCTCAAGTGTATGGTTAGCCATTGCCGCCGATGTTTTCGGGGATGATGGTGTCGGGAAGATAAAGAATTGTAGAGAGAGATGACTGTCAATTTTAGATTATGTTAAGTTCCACAAAATAAATTTGTGAGAAGGGGGGAAGAGTTTCGATTTGAGAGAGACAAAGAGTATGAAGAGCTTATAAGAGAATATAATATATTTGTAATATATTATATTTTTAGTTGGTTTATACTTTACTAATTCCTTTGTATTTAGTTTTCCTAATCCCTTTTGTATTTAGACTCTCTAGGTTAAACTTGTGCAGCAAGTATTAATTGTACTCCTATATATATATGTTCAACATATCAATGAAAAGACTATGCCATTATTTCTAAACTTTATTAGTTTCTACAGAGCTCACCTTGATGTTGTTGGGAATGAAGGTGTCACTAAGAGAGATAATTGTAGAGAGAGAGAGAAGACAACATTGACGCAACATTACCCGGATGCAAGGAAAGTAAGGAGTTTGGAGGGGTGGCAGAAATTGAAGGGGTTAAGAAACTATGTGATGGCCCTGCCGGGGGAGAAATCAGTGAGTTTTTTAAAAAGAAACTATATGCTTTGTATGGTGAAGTTAGATGGTTTTTAGAGAAACCTTGTCCTATTTCAATTTGAAGTGTTCAGACTGGCAAATATTTTTTTATTAAAATAATACTCCAATTTTTGGTAAGTACAGTTTTGGCGGGAACATACCTTATTTAGAAACTTTTTCTTTTATATATTATTTAGATGATTGAAGTCTTTTATTAAATGACTTTGAAAACCAACATCATTTTCCAACTAATGTTTGATACATCTCTTCTATTGATACTTAATAATAGTATTTTTAAAACCAACATCAATTTCTAACCAATGTAGGATGCATCTCTTCTATTGTTAAAAAATTATGTTTTTAGTGAAAAAAAATTGTGCAGCTTGAGGCACGAATTTCCTTACGTGCCATTTGTTTGTTGACAAAGGTAATTGCACAAATGTGTTCTACTCGGTGAGAGTATCGAAATGATATATTTGGATGAATAAGATATCAAGACTTAAAGTATAATAATTGTTAAAAAAAAATAGTGTTTTTAGTGAAAGAAATTGTGCAACTTGATGCACGAATTTCTTTACGTGTCATTTGTTTGTTGGTAAAAATAATTATGCAAATGTGTTCTACTCGGCAAGAACATCGAAATGATATATTTATTTTGTCCAAATCAAGTTTTGCATGAATAAGATATGAAGGCTTAAAGTCTGGTGTTAGAAGTGAATTATTAGAAGTAATGTCTCTCCTTAAAGAGTTTTATCACACATTAGTTAGAAGTAATGTTAGTTGTAAAAGTTTTTAAAAATAAGTTTTCTACTATTGACAATAGAATAAATTATATACACTAATACTAATACCTCTTATCATATTTATTATTATTATGTATTATTATTAATTAATACTAAAAGTTTTTAAAACCTCCACATGGATGCTTTACAATGAAGATTTATCAAAAGGTGATGAGGTGGCACAACCTTAGTACTCCTCACCAACTTTATATATATATATATATATATATATATATATATATTGTAACGCCCCGTATTCTTGCATGTGCACTGTATGCTTATCTTCATACTTTCTTGATTGATTGTGAGCATGATTACTTAGTATAGAAATGTCTTAGAAACATTCATAAGTCATTCATGAAGTCCTTAACATGTTTTGAATCATGTGTGTTTGTTTGTTGAATCGCCGGTTTGATTGCTTTGATTTTGGCCTTAGCGATTCCCCTCGTTGCTCGTATTTGCTTCTATTTCGTCGTACGATGTGTTCGTTGAGTTCTTGACTTCATATTCAGGTCTTAACCATGTTGAAACAAGCCTTTTTCATGTCCAAGTTATCCTAGTTTAATTGGTGTTTGATTGTAGTTTGATTCGTTATTCATTCGTCGCGTGATTCGAGCCTTGTTCTATCTTGTTCCGGGTGTTGTTCGGGTGCGTTTCCGACTTGTTTTGTGTAGGGTTAGACCTTAGAATGGTTGCCCATAAGTTTGGGACCATTTAGGACAAGTTTAGACCAAGTTTTGGAGGTTCAGAGGCCCAGGCGCCCGCCTGACATCTTGTGAGGCGCCCGCCTCAAATGCTGGGAGCAATTGCTAAATGATCTGAACTTGGAGGCAGCCTCAGGGGTTGAGGCGCCCGCCTGGGAGGGGCTGAGGCGCCCGCCTCAACATCTGTGTACTTACGGGATTTTTTTCCCCTGTTTTGATATTGGACGACTTGTACACCCTAACCCCCTATCTAAACCTATCCTAAACCTCCCTAACCCTTCCCACTTAAGTCCTAACATCCCTAACTAGTTGTTATGATGGATTAAGAGTTCATTAGTGGGTCATTAAGCCACCAAATCAGATTGGAATGGAGACCACATTGGCTTGACACATGTCCCACTCAAGTTTTAGACCAATTTAAGCCTTGCAATCAGATTTTGACTCTCATTTCTCACCCTCACTCTCCAAAAACGAGATTCATCCTCTCTCAAGCTCTCCCATGGCTTCTTGAAGCTTTGGTCTTGGTCTTCCCTCATCCATTCCTCCATTGCTCAAGCTACCTTCATCAAAGGTGTAGAGCTCAAAGAGTAGAGCATTTCCATCCGAACGATTTTCTCATTTGCTTTCTTTGGTGTAGAACAAGTAAGTTACTCTCTTCTTCTTCTTCTCATCTTTAGTTCTCATTGACCCTAAGGAAACAAAGCCTATGGTGATTGAGGTCAATAAGGACACATATATGCTTCCTATGCTATCTTCTTGTATTTTGAAAATGTGATCTTGCTAGGAGCATGTATAGGTTGATTTCTTGCCTATGAAAGTTTATAAAACTCTTGCATCTTGTTTATTTATGGTTTTGAACATGTTAGAAACATGTATTGTATTTGTTGATGGAAGTGTTGTTAAGTGAGAATGGCCTAAATTGAGCCTACATTATATGTTGTCATGTTATATGTGTTCTATCCTCAATATTGGACTCTATGATGAACATGGATCACATTATATTGCCTTGGTGAATTTACAACCTTGTTGAACCTAGAAATGACCTAGGTTGAGTTATGAAGCACATAGCTTCAATTACCCGGAAATTGGGAATTTAGAGAAAAGACTCAACGGAGTCGACTCTAGGGAAGATTTGAACTTGATAAACCCTAATTTCAATCCCTACGAAGTTTGGACATCGTTTGGTCAAGTTTACTCAATTTTAAGTTGAGTCTATTTATGTGCATTTGAACCCGTTATGATTATTTGGTTATGAGCAATTGATTGCCTTGACTTGATTTATTGTAGAGATTTATACCCTACTTGGTCGGTCGAGTTCGCTCTTGTCGAATTCGATCATTATTTGGTCTTAACGAGTAAACATCTACTTGTGCATTGCATTAAGTCCAGCTGGCACTATTTGGTTTGATTTTTATGTCAGGGTAGGACGATGTATAGCCTTCACGAATTGAGAGATTCGTGCTCGCTATGGATCGTCGTACCTGGGACCTCACACACCCCTCCATTGTAGGCCGCAATGGGGAAGTAACCCCTTTGCCGTAACAATACGTGTGTCACTGGCTGCTATTAGCCGGCGGAGTTCGGTATATCGATGCAAAGTCACGAGCATCGTAGTCACGATATTGGGTTAACAAATTATTTTGCAGGAGCTACGAAGCGGCCGTGCCTATATCATATCCTACTTGTATGATTTATTTCCTTGCACTTACGTGAATAATGTGCTAAGTGCTATATGATGAACGTGAACTATAATTGTGATAAATGCCATGTTATAACATGATCATGCATTGTAGTAACTTACTAAGTCTTTCGACTTACCCTATTTGTTTGTTTTGTTTCCTTAGATCCGAGCCGAGGAGACGGTCCACGTTAGACTCGCTATATCCCGTTTGGTTGTTCGTATTCTCAAGGTTGCTCTTTTGGACTTTTGTGATTAGCCTTTTATTTTGGAAAGGACGTTGGGAAGCAAGTCATGTAGACTTGGCTTGGGGTTTTGTTGTTATAGCAACTTAATGATTTGACACTTGTAATCTTTTGTATGCCGACTATATGTCGAGCCTGTTTATATGTGTATGGTTCGCTACAGTTTCTTCCGCTAAAGCTCGTTTAATCATTATTGTTGTTGTTGTCTCCGGCATGTTGTGGCCGTTGAGGTTATTATAAGCATGTGTTAATATTGTTGGAGTAGTTGTTGGGTTCCGGCTGTAATGTCGCCGAAGACTTGTTTATTTTAAGTTGCTTTTCCGGCCAAGTGTAGCCGAGTTGTTATTCGTATGCGATGTTGCGCCACATGAATTTTATAATCCTACTTGTGCATGCTTGTGTTATTGGTTATTTGGACGGCACGACTTGGGATCTCGCATTGGGGTCCGGGTCGGGTCGTCACACACACACACACACACACACACATATATATATATATATATATATATATATATATATATATATATAGATTTCCTAATTTTAGTTTTATTTGGAATTAGTTTTTATCCCATATAAAATAGTTTTTAAGTTTGGTCAAAATTTAAAACAAATAACAGTAATTAAAAAATATTTTTGTTTAGATAAACATTACCTAACAACTATCTATATCTATAATCTTCTATAACTATTACTAAAACAGAAATCGATACTGTCACGTGGTGGCTTGGCGGCTTTCTGTGAAAAGCTAAAAGTTTTAAGGAATCCGGTGCTTCCCCTCCCCTCCCTAAGAATATTGATTTTATAATTCACATGAATGTTTGGTTTGATGATTCGGTGTGACTCACGTTTTTTTAATTTATTAATTATGTGAACATCTTGTTGTTGTTGGTTCATTCAAATAGCTTGCAGAGTTGATATAAAATAGTTTTTAAGTTTTGTCAAAATTTAAAACAAATAACAGTAATTAAACAATATTTTTGTTTAGATAAACATTACCTAACAACTATCTATATCTATAATCTTCTATAACTATTACTAAAACAAAAATTGATACTGTCACGTGATGACTTTCTGTAAAAAGCTAAAAGTTTTAAAGGAATCCGGTGCTTCCCCTCCCCTCCCTAAGAATATCTGTTCGATTTTATAATTTGCATGAATTTTTGGTTTGATGATTCGGTGTGGCTCAAGTTTTTTTTTTAAATTTATTAACTATGTGAACATCTTGTTGTTGTTGGTTCATTTAAATAGCTTACAGATTCTATCTATAAAATTAAGTTACAGAAACAAAACTAAATCAACCCGTGCATCGCACGAGTAATAACCTAGTATTAATAACATACTTAAGAAAGAAACTTCAATTGAACACAACATTCAATCAAGTTCAAAAGGTTTGATAAATAAACGATATTCATGCATAGAATTTCATCGTAATCAAGTTAATAAAAACTAAAAGATCTTAATAATTAACTACTTATCTATACATATATAAAATGAGAGGAGCAAGATTTAGAAAGTTCCCGTCAAAAGTGACTTTCCAAATTTAGAAACACTTATAATTTATATATAAGCCCCTTTTTATATTGGAAATTGAAAATATAAAATGTAATTATTATGGTTGATTGGAAAATGATTCCAACACATCTTCACATTCTTATTTAGTATATTAAGAAAAATATGCATAGTAGAAACATGAGAGATAACAAAACCAAGTTTTTTTGTCAATTTCTTTGCCTCACTATCCAGGCTAGAAAAAATAAATATGGAATAAAACAACGATTTTGAAACTAAATCATCATATACACACACTTTGAAGTAAAACTAATTCACAAACAATCAATTAATAATAATATCAAGATCAAACAATTTTTTCTCTATTTCATCATAACCAAAGTTATTAATGTAAAAAAATCTATAAATCGAAATAAGACCAATTTTTTGAGACAGCTAGCTACATGTAAAAAAAATGGAAACTTGATAATTTCTGATTTTTTTAAGTTACTTATACATGTTAAAAAATTCAGATATAAAAAAAATACTGATGATGAAATTAATCAACATTCAGATCGAATTTGTTTGTTAGTTGAACTAAATCATGAATTAAACTTAATAAACGAGTTTTGAAGTTAAACATAATTTTTGAAATATTTTTGGAAATATGAACATACCAACAAGTTTCTGGTAAGTAGGGGGTCATAGCTTTCATTATCGTACTTTCTTTATGTGGTAACCTTGAGATTCGTCATCGTTGCAAAAAATGCGTAAATTTTTATTTTGCAATATGTGGTGAAACTTGGGTAAAAGTGTTTTCTTTTCGTTTATATACATCAACTAAAACAACGTGGTTTTATAAGTGTTTACCGGGTCGCGGTCCAAAAGTTATCCATAGCACGGTTTAAACCAAATTTTTTTATGTTTATCCATCAATCGTTTGATTTTTGGTTCATTTTCCTTGACCCATCTCCTACATTTATTTTCCTTGGTTATATACTATTTTAATTATTTTTTCTTTATGTCTGATTTTTAAATTGAACCATAATACTTGAATTATTTTGTAAAAATTACCAATTTTGAAAAGTGTAGTTTTTAAGGTTTTATGACAAAACATGTTAGTATATCACAAACAATTTGTCCTTTGTCTGATATTATATGTGTTATTTTTTTAACATTAATGTAACTTTTATTTATATATATTTATTGTATATATTTTATTATCATTTGTTAATATGGAAAACACATAAGTGAATTTAAATTTTTTTCAGACTCCATAGCAGAGAATGAGAGAAAGGGAACCTCAATTCCATTGTTTAGAATTGGAATTGTGAGCTTCAATGTAAATTTTATTGTTTATATTCAGAAAAAATATTAGAATTTGAATTGAACTGAAATTCTTAATATTTTTATTCTATAAATTGATTTTTTTTCTCCAAAGGTAAAACATTTTTAAACCTAAAGACTATTGATTTTCATTAAAAAAAATCTATTAATTTGCTTAGGTTTTTAATTCAATTATACATGAGAGCCAAACAAAATAATCTTAATTTTAATGTTACAAAATTATGATATTCAATTCTACACATCAAATTCATAATCTTTATGTTGCAATTATTTATGTATTTTATTAGCACTAAAGTTTTAGCTATTGTATTGATATGAATATAGGCTTCGTGCATTGCACGAGTGCCTTTGATTATAATTTTATATGATTAACTTCAATTTTGATTGTACAAAGTAAACTGTTTTGGTCAAGGACATGTCACTTCGATATCAATTTAAAGATATGTTAAAAAAGTTATTGTTTTTATTAACATAATTTTCTATAATTTGTTTTATATGCATATTGAACTCGTGATTTTTCATATAATTATTCAGTTATATGGTTATCTTTAAAAAATATATTGTTTTATTTATATCAATATTGAACCGTAAATTACACGGTTGTGTCGTAGTATATATAAAAACAGAAGTGCATAATTTTTAGAAATTTCTCGTCAAAACTCACTTTTCAAAAATAGAATCACTTAAGTTCTGTTTATGTCAATTTTTTTTTTTTTTTTGAAATTGAATTTGAGAAATGTCATGTAATGATGTTGACATAAACTATTCCAATTGAGTTTACTTTTTTTATTTGGATAATTACATTCGAAAATGACATATAAATGGCATATAACTAATTACATATCAAAGCCATATAACTATTAAATATTACACAAAAATAAAGTATAAATCAAATTTCTAGGCAAGCTATTCATAAGCTAGACAGAGTCCATGTGCATATAATTAATTACAAACACAACCAATATATGAAAATAATTCGTAAAAATGGTATTTATTCAAAAATATTGAATAGCTTAGTATTATTATAAATAAATAATAGGTAAATAAAAATACTTATGATTGTTTTTAATAAATCTTGAAATACAGTTCTATAATATTAAAAAAAAAACAAATAAAAAATACTCATGGGCCTGACTGTGCTTGATTTTTAGTTTTGGTCCGTCTTAGTTTAAATTATCACTAGATTTTGTGTCCGTGCCTATGACATAGTGTCAGTATGGAACTTATTCAATGTATGAAGCAGATAGTATGTAAATGAATTGATATATGCTTGGGATTTTGTAAATATTAGATGAATGCACACTACACAACTGAAAAGAAGACAAAACTCAATAAACTAAACAAAAAAAAAAAATTTACGATGGTCCATTACAAATAAGTAAGAATATTGAGAACTTTATGTCATGTTCAAATTAGAGTGACATTTTCTCATCTTTTTTTTTGTTAATTATTTATGTAATTGAAAATTGAACTGTAATATATAAGTTATGTTGTTGAAAGAGATATATGTTTTTTTTTTGTGGTTTCAATTAAATAGTCATATAAAAAATTAAGATGCAATTTTTTTTAATTACATCACATCAATTAACAATACATATTCTGAAATCTCAAACAGTAAGTTAAATTTGAACGATACATAATCGTGAATATTTCAATTGAATTACATATTCTGAAATCTCAAACTGTGAGTTAAATTTGAAGGTTGGAACTCAAATAATGTTGTTTCGTAATATAGTTTATTCACTTGAGTTATGCAATGATACGAGATTCATTGTTATAAGGCTGAGAAACCATGTTTTAGAAGGTTGAGTTCATTCAAAGGACAATTCTGGTGGTACTCTTTTGATTCAAAGAATGTCACTTGTAACGCCCCAAAATTTCGGCCCAACTATACGGGCCCACATAATGGCCACGTCACCAATAACCTCAAAAAAACATACTAAAACCCAAAACGTAATTAATATATCTTCCACGTAAGCATCAAATATTCGAACATAAATCTCTTAATAAATTTGCTTACAATATCAAAATATGTCTAAATAAAACTCCCAAATTCCAGTTAACAATTACAAATAATAATTCTTAACATAACGAAATTTTATTCTCTTCAATTGGGCCCACCCGAACCGAACCAAATTTTCATATTTTCATTCCTTACTTATATCGTGAAAGAAAAGGAGTAGGAAAAGGGTGAACGAACAAAGCTCAGTAAGTTCATATACAACCCCTCCGGTTTCTAAAGAGGAGTTGACCAGGAAGAAAGTCAAACAATATATAGTGTCAAAAATGGAGATGTCAAAAGGGATTATTTTTCTGAATTCCACAAGATTAAATATTCGTTAATCGATGAACAATTACTAAGTTCACCACAATAAATCAGATCAATATCAAATACTACGGAGGGTGTTATGATCACATAAGAGGTCATTTTAGACCAAACAAAAGGTGGCTCCAAGGAACCTCAAATATCAAAGTACCCCAAAGGGTCAAAAGCAAAATGGTATATCCGGATTACCCCACCATAGTTCCTATGGTGTAATGTCGCCTTAACAGGCCAAATGGTCATTCTAATTGTCTTAGTGATCATAATAGAGTTTTTCAAAAATAATTACAATTTCAACAAAATCAAATACCAATGATAACCGAATAAAATATCACACATTGAGTTTAAACAATTTGTTAGATTAATAAAGCAATTCACAATTAAGAATAACGAAGAACGGATACGACGGGATTTCAAATTCATATACCAACTCAAGGTAGGCACACGTTTTCAAAGAAAGGTAAATGCCAAAGAAATAGCGGAAGTCTAACAATTAAGGATAAAGATTTCAAACAACCTAAATGATGCATAATCCCTTACCTTAGTGATGTTGCGAAAATTAGTTCAATCACAACGTATTGCTACCCGCGCTTAGCCGAATGTAAATCACAATAATACAAAATAAAATTCTAAATTTAGGGACCTTCTACTAACTTTTAAAATTCAGTACATAATTATCAATCCTTAAATATAACGTTATCAAAATTATATAAGGTTTATTTTTAACTGTTATAGCTCAAGGGTAAGTTTCTGAAAGTATAAATGCTTATTAATAAAATCTTCAAAGTTGGGGGATGAATCTGTTTTTACCCACCTAGGCTGCCACAAAATTTAGAGCACCACCATTGCTATATTCTTAAGGTGGCTTCCAATTTGGAAGTTGGCATTTAGCAATGGAGGGCCTTCCAAAATATCTTCCAAAGCTGACTTGGATCCGAGATGGAGGAGAGAGAATTTATTTTCTTCCAAAATTGGAAGGCAAGCAAGAAAGAGGAAGACCAGACGCGGGGGCAGGCGGTGGGCGTCACACACGGGCTGTGTGTGGCGCGTGTTCTTCACGCGAGATCGGGCGAGTGGGAGGGAATTCTAGTGGGGTCCACGACTGGCGCAAGCTTTGCAGGTTTCTGACTTTTTTGTTTTTTTTTAAATAAAGGCTGGGTTGTGAACGGCTATTTTTGTTTTCAAAATGAATTTGCCTTTTATTTTTTAAAAACTAGCCGTTTGCAATTTATTTTTTTTCAATAATTTTTTTTCTGTTTTTTTCTTCTTCCCTATAAATACACCACCTCAACCCTCTTCATTTTCTCCACAACTTCTTTATTCTCTTCTATTTCTTCATAATCCTTTCTAAACATTCACTTTCTCTACACACTTAGCTTCCAAATGGATCCAAGAGATACTCATTTTTTTCAAAATTTATTGAATTCTTCTGAAAATGAAGAAAATCAAAATACACCTAACTCTTGTGTTCCCGAAAATGTTCAACATTCTCAATTTTCTTCTACTCCGCAATACCCCCAATACCCACCTAATTTTCCCAACAATCCAAATGTTCCCAACTATCCAAATTTCTACATGCCGCCAAATTTTACAAACTTTCCAAATTTCCAGAATTTTCAAGTTTCTCAAACTATTGGGAATTCATCTGGTAACGTTCATTTTCAACCGAATTATTGGTAACCGACGGGAAACCCATTTTTCACTCCGCAAGGTACGCCCCGTGCAATTTCTCAACCTTACATATCTTCTAATGAGTCACGTCCAACAAGTGTAGATAGGACTTCGTCTGGTAATTTTCCAGCAACGCCGTCATCGGTTCCCGAGACGCCAATCAATTTAGAAACAATTGATTTGGATGACGAAACTGAAGCGGTACCGGTACAACACAAGTCTCAAGCACGTGCAAGATGGACCAAAGATGAAGATCTTGCGCTTACGGAAGCTGTGCTGACTATTAGCCAATGTCCAATAATTGGTAATGGTCAAAAGGGTGCGCAATATTGGAAGCGTGTAGCTGATTATTACAACGAGCATCGCCCAAGTGAATTGATTCCGAGAGATATCGCGAATTTGACACCACGTTGGTCAACTAGAATTGCTCCATTTGTGAGAAGCTTCAACAAAATCTACAATAGGCTTGTCAATGCTAAACACAGCGGTTGGAACGATGATATTTTAATGAAAAATGCAAGGGCGGTATACCATCAAGAAAAAGGTCAGCACTTTCATTTTGATCATGTGTGGGAAGTGTTAAGAAATTCTTCTGTATCATATTTTAGTCAAATAGATATTCTTCACACCAATAAAAAGTCTAAGACGTCAGACTCCGATGGCGGTTATTCTAAGACTAGTGTGGATGCTGAAGATGTAGAAGATATTGATTTACGTACTCGTCCGATGGGAAGAAAAGCGACAAAAAAGAATGCGAAAGGTAAAGGAAAAGTCGAAAAATCTTCCGATGTAGATGAGTTGCATACCCGTAAGGCTGATCACATGTTGTCGTTAGATAAGTACTCCGAAATTTAAAAAAATGAAGCGGAAGCAAAAAAAACTTCAAGCGGAAGCTGCTGCTGCAAGAGAACAAAGAAAGGAGCATGAAAGGCTCATAAAAGACATAAAATTTCTTTGGGAAGATACCTCAAACATGACTCCAGAACATGTTGCCATACATCGCCATGGATGCGAGCAAGTAAATGCACAGTTGAGGAAGAAAGGATATGAATTTTAATTATTAATGTTTTTCTGTAACTTTATTTATTAATATTTTTATGTAACTTGTAATATTATTGTGTTTTTATGTAACTTTAATTATTAATGTTTTTATGTAACTTTAATTATTAATGTTTTTATGTAACTTTAATTATTAATGTTTTTATGTAACTTTAATTATTAATGTTTTTATGTAACGTCAATTATTAATGTTGTTATGTAACTTTTAATTATTAAGGGATAATTGCATAAAAAAACCCCGACCTATTTTAGGTTTTGCAAATTGAACCTTGACAATTGTTTATAGGCTTATTGAAACCCAGCCTATTTTTTATGTTTCAATTAGAACCCTCCGTCCATTTAATCCGTTAAATGGTAACGGTTTGCTGAGTAGGATGCCATGTTGGCATCCTACGTGGCCAATTCTATTTCATTATAAACCTTATATAAATTTTGTAATTTCATAAAAAAGCCTAAATTTTATTTTCAACAAATAAAGCCTTAAAATTTAAAATAAATAGTTATTTATATACCAATTTCATTTTAAGAAAATAAAGTTATTTTTTTTAGAAAATAGGGCTCAAAATATGATGTAAGTTCCAATGAGTATTTAATATTTAATACACATCCGATCTTAAATAATCATCATGTTTGATTTCACACACAAATTAAGAAAAACAAATTATCTCTATTATAATATTGGTATAATTTGTATAAAGTATTTATTTAATATGTAATATTTTAATAAAAATTAAAAATTAATATATTTGTTTTAAAATTTATTTGTAACATTTAATATTATGTTTAAAACTATAATTTTAAATTATAAATTTTCTTAAAGAAGTTAAAAACTAATTAAAGTAAAATTTGTTACCCATTTGATATTTTAGAAAATTTTAAATTATAGTTGTTCAAAAAAGAATTAAATAATTATTTGGTTGATCGGGCGCACCGTTTAAGAAAACCTATTTGACTAGATTATTAATATTGGTATTTGTGTGAATTTCCAATTTTACCCCTATGAATAAAAGAGAAATGACAGATGATGTCCAATATTAATAATCCGGCATGTCCACCCTCCTCTCCGAGGGCCTCTCTTCGCCATCAAAAACGTCCTCTCCTCCACGTCTTCGCCGACTACTTCGGCTCAAAAAGCTCCACCAAATCACGGAGGCTCCACCACAACCGCCACCATGTACCAAGCCACCGATGAAGCCCCAGCACCGGTTCGTCACATCAGCGATCTCAAGGGAGGAAAAGTCTGTTTTGCCCTCGAAGACAATACCCAATCCAATGTTGTCTACGTCAAATCCGTATTAGAGATGTCGTACAACATTTCCGTTATTCAGATTAGTGAGATATTATCGTCCCCCGAGGCGGAAGCGCCCACGTCGGCCCCAGATCTCAACTTAACCTCACTAATGCGAGATGGACGGGTGTAAGGCGTTTTTACGATTTCTTCGACCACCTGCAGGGCGTCGGGACATTTCTCGCTTCACGGTACCGATGGTGGAGTCACGGTGTTTTGCCCGACCACGATGCCGTAGCGGCGTTTATGCCCAAGTACAAGAACTTAACGGCGGAGGATAAATCATCGGATCGCTTTATCACGGCATTCGGTGTATAATTCACTTAGAATGTTGCGATCCATCCGAGAATGGATTGATGAACACCTTAGCAACGGAGGGGCGAAAAAAGAAGTACGATTTTATTGTAAAGAATGTCGGAACGGCGTGAAGTCAAGACTAAAGTTGGCGGCGATAACGGAAGCTGGTGGGCGAAAGAGCGATTGCGCTTATATAAAATTGACAAGGTTTTGTTGCCGACGGAGTTGTTCAAGGCTGCGGATGAGGAATCGGATGCGCCAGCCCTTCGTCGACAAGCCTAAGGGAAAGAAGAAGAAGAAGGCGACTACCGCCGAGGATGCGGAGGCGCCAGACGGACTCGACTATGGTGACGAAGAGGCGTGATTCGACGGCTAGTGAGGCTGTTAATTCATTTTTAACTTCTTTAAGAAAATTTATAATTTAAAATTATAGTTTTAAATATAATATTAAATATTCACTACAAGAAAAATGACATATTGTGACACCTTGTAAGAGGCACTTTTCAAAAAGCCTCATAAAACTATCTATTAAGACTTTTATAAGTGTCGTTTTACAAATTACTAATTTTATTTTGAAAGGCCTCATAAAGTTATTTGTTAGGGCTTTTATAAGTGTCATTTTACTAAAAAAATTAAATTATTTTTTAAAGGCCTTATAAAGTATCTATTAGGGCTTTTTTAAGTGTTGTTTAATTGATTTGGATGTTGAGGCACTTTACAATCAACCCAAAAAAAAAATTTCCGCCCTCTTACTTTACGAACACGCGCCTTTTTTTTGTTTGTAACTTTTCCCTTTCCCGCACTGGTTATTTTCTCCCTGTATTCCCAGCAACTCTCTTAGTCTCAAGCCCTCAACCACTGGGATACCTGTGCTCACTATCGTCTTTGTCATTGCCGCAAGTTGCCGGCGTGTAACCACTTGCAAGCACTCATTGTCCCAATCCCCAAACCCTCGCAGCCGCTCGTGCGCCCTCAGCCACTCGCATAACATACCACACTCTTTGCGTCTGGTAAGGAACAAGACACAATTTGTATCCCGTAACCTCAAGTCTCACAGCCTCAACCCGACTGCTGGCAAACTGCAATTTTGTTCTGATTTGGTAAGATTGATCTCTAATTACTAATTAACTATTAACCCTAATTTATTTGCGTACAACCTAATGAATTTGGCATTAGTTTTTGGAAGGAGGGTCAGATCCTCAAATAAGTTACCTAGCATTAGTTTGATTTGTTCTATAAGATTTTGTTCTTATGTTATTAGGTTCTTAAAAGGACAAATAAAAAATGGGGAATTTATTACAAATGCTTATGTTTTATTGAAATCGAAGGGTCTTGATTTTATTAGCAAAACTATGGTTTATAGGTTTTCTCAATAGTCGAAAAGTACTTGTGTAGTTGATTGATTGGCACAACTTACTGCAATTTTCTCATATGCCCCATTCAACAAAGACTAACTGCTACATATGTATTTCTTCCCCTTTGCAGTTGTATGGATCTCATATTCAGTCGGTTGTCCTCAATTTTTTTGTCATTTTAGTATACTGTACAATCTTACACAGTTGGTAATTTAATAATTCATGCAAATTCTTGAGGTCTGAATCCCCTTCACAGTAGCTCTACTAAGTTTCATTTTGGAATTTTAAGAGTCATATATGATATCTTCCTCTAGCTTAGACTATCTTGAATAATTTTTAATAATGATCTTTGATTATGAGAGAGTTTGTAGAGTAACAAAAATCCTTATTTAAACTAATGTCAAAAAGTGTCTTTCCAATCTTTTTTAGGAAGCCATGGTGACCTTTATTTGATATTTGTGGGGAGGATTGGGTGAGCCCCTGTTAAGTTCAGCTTTGCGTTTGGTTGGATATACGAGTTTTGGGGGCAGTAAGTATGCTCAGAGGAATTCTCAAATTTTTTGGGAAAAGGATGTCATTTTCATTGTTGAAAGATTAGAATTTCTTTTCATGCTTCTCTTTGGGCATCGAGTTTGGCACTTTTAGAGGGTGTGTGTGTGTGCCTATAGCTAATACTACAAGAGAATTGAGAGAAGTTTTGCACTAGTCTCTCCCTTTAATGTATATCTCCTTTTCTTCGCTTTTTCGCTTTTTTTGGTATTGTGGGATGGATCATTCGTTGTTTTTGTATTTCCTTATCTTATTCCAAAACATTCTCCTTTTATCAAAAAAAGAAAGAAAGTAGTAAGGATTGGCCCAAGAGCTACTAAAATACTTTCTACAAGTGCATGTGTAAGTTGGTTGTATGTAGCAATATTGAAGCAGATGAAAAGAGGTATTATGATTTAGAAGATAGTTTTACCTTTGTGGTGAGCTCTACTGCTGTATATTCCAGGTTAGAGATGGTAGTTTTTGTTACCTCCTTGAAGTGCCTATTACTAGTAAGCATTCTCTTCCAAGGATATCTTCATGTTTCTTGACGTGGAAATTTGTGATTGAGTTTGGTGTGAGTTTATCCTTGATCCATTGAGGCGGATTCAATTGCAAGCACTACTGATTGATTTCTCCCTCCTTCTCCGCTTGTACAACGACCAAGTCATAAGGGAAGATGTAATAATAGGATCTAACAGACAAACTCTTACTCTTAACCATTTTTTAAGTCCCTGCTTGACTATTTATTCAAAGAAAAAGATGATTTTTGTAGATATCTTTCCTTGGTTTTTTGCATCTGTTTCACTTGTCTTCGTTACATTGGGGCTTCTATAGTGAGCTTCATGCTCTCTATCAGCTATTATCTCTTTAGATTTCCATTTCTTTGGAAATCCTGATGAGAGAGAAGTTGACGAACTCCTCTGTCCCATTTCGGTAATGTTCCTTCAAGGATTTCTGCTGATGACATGTTTGGAACCATAATTCCTGTGTCTTTATAGCAGTCGGTGCATGTGGTATTTTATGTCACTCCAGTATTCCCTTGCATTTCCTTCTCTCTGATTTCATATGGAAGGTTACAGTCTCTTTGAAAGTTAGATCATTTGTTTGGTCTCTTGTTTATGGAAATCAATACAACTTCATGTAATAATTTACTAAAGTCATGTAGCTAGATAATTGCAGGTTATATGTTTCACTTATGCAGGTTTTGGAGCATGATAATTGCAGTTTACTGCACTTCAGTCTCCTTGGATCTTTCTCATTATCGCAGGTAAAATATTCCACATCAACCCTCCATCTTTCAATACTTGATGTTAATTATTTACCGTCTGATCAAGAACCTATGTTGAGCAAATTATTTTGTTCAATGATTATCGGTACTTACGGCCAGTCTTAAGATCATGTTATTATGTATGCCCAAGTGAACACAAAACTATATTCAATACATTGTCTCACCAAAACAACATGAAAATGATCAAACCTGGTTTGGTGTGAACTAGGTACATAAGCAACTGTAATTTAAGCAATATCCAGTTGTTAAGTTGTTAAGGGTTCAGATATTCATCTAGTACTTTTCAATAACAACTAGACATAAACTTGGAAAAGTTTGAACCACATAATGCATAATCTTTTGTAATGAGACCAACCTTGTACTATGTTGTGTTATTAGATGAAGGCAAACAACCACATACGAGGATACATGGTTGTTTGTTAATATTCGTTTGATTGAGATTTTTTTCTTAGGCTGGTGTAATAGTATCTCTTAAAAGTATAGTAAATTTAGATCAATTGTTGCCAAGGGAATCATCTCTAGTATTGATCCAAAAACACAAGTGGGAGGTGCATTTAGGTTGTAATTGGTGAAGTATCCATTCGAGTCCCCCTGAATGGTTTGAAGAGTTAATAAGGTCATATGATTTTTTTTACAACAATTGAGATGCCGATTGGAGCACCTATAGCTTGACCTTTATCATTGGTATATGTGTATTACTTAAGTCATTAATTGTTATAATGTGCATTTGTATGTCATATTTTTACTTCTACTAATTAAATTTATAAATTTTATAGGTAACACCGCTGGATTTTGACTCAAGCTAGTTGCAATCTCAAAATACTCTACGTGGAGATCATAGATTAGTTAGGATGAATGGCATATGATGTATTAGTGTGTTATATTATTTTTGCTCATGTGATACCGACTATGAATGGTTAGTTTTATTTTGATATGCTTTAATTATACCTGGCCTCGAAGAATGTAATTAAAGTCTTGGTGATTAATTTATGATAGCATTTGACAATTATTTGTGTTTGTTATTATACTTTTTACTATTTTTTCATATTTTGTTTAAAGATAGAATTACAAGAGCATTTAAAATAAATTGATGAGCAGGGATGTTAAGTATTACCCTTTAAGGGCTCTTTTTAGTTTGAATATTACTAAATAAGGTATTTTGAAGTATCATAATAGCTAGTGTCAAAACAACTATTATAGATTAGCTAATGAGGCATTTTGAAGCACCTTAATACCAAACCATAGAAGAGCCTCTACAAATAAGCTATTGAGGCACTTTTATGTGTCGTTTTAATAGTTCTATTGAGGCATTTGATGGTAGTTAATACAGTTTGAATTTTTTTCAAGCGACACTTGTAAGAGTCACAATAGTTAACTTTTCACATTTTAAACAACTTTACGGGACACTTGTAAGTGACACTACTGAAAATATATTGAGGCTTTTATATGAGCCTCATTATGTTATTCTGTTAAAGCACTTGAAAAAGCCTCAATAGTCTATTGGGGCTTCAAAACAGGCGACACTTGGACCAAGTGCCTCTAGGTTCAAAAAGCCTCAATAGGGTACCTATCGAGGCACTTTTAAGAGCCTCGAAAGACATAATTTGTTGTAGTGATTACAAATAAATTTTAAAACAAATATATTAATTTTTAATTTTTATTAAAATAATACATATTAAATAAATACTTTATACAAATCATACCAACATTATAATAGAGATAATTTGTTTTTCTTAATTTGTGTGCGAAATCAAACATGATGATTATTTAGGATCGGATGTGTATTAAATATTAAATACTCATTGGAACTTGCATCATATTTTGAGCCCTATTTTCAAAAAAAAAATAACTTTATTTTCTTAAAATGAAATTGGTATATAAATAACTATTTATTTTAAAATTTAAGGCTTTATTTGGTGAAAATAAATTTTAGGGTTTTTTATGAAATTACAAAATTTGTACAAGGTTTATAATGAAATAGAATTGGCCACGTAGGATGCCAACGTGGCATCCTACTCAGCAAACCGTTACCATTTAACGGATTAAATGGACGGAGGGTTCTAATTGAAACATAAAAATAGGCTGAGTTTCAATAAGCCTATAAACAATTGTCAGGGTTCAATTTGCAAAACCTAAAATAGGTCGGGGTTTTTTATGCAATTATCCCAATTATTAATGTTATTAAAATAGCCGTTTAAAATAGCCGTTTTAAAGTAGTCGTTTTAAAGTAGCCGTTGTAAAGTAGCCGTTTTAAAGTAGTCGTTGTAAAGTAGCCGTTGTTGAGAAGTATATATAGATAAGGGGGTGTCATATTCTTCTACCAATACCTACAAATCATCAACATACGACTAAAGATGTCTAATTTTTCCTCTTCTTCTACCAATAGCTCTAACACAAGCAGTCATACCGAAGAATCCAACGAATCCAACATGTCTGAAGGTGAAAAAATATATTTGGAGATAATTGCATTACAACAACAAATAGAAGAAACAGAAAGAGCCAACATAAGGAGGCGTCGCCAAAGGAAAAAGAGGAGGTATATAGATCGAAAGCGTGTAGCGAGAAATACTCAACTTGTCAATGACTACTTCTCATCTCAGCCATTGTATCTCGATCATATATTTCGGCGACGCTTCCAAATGCATCGAAACTTATTCATTCAGATAGTTAATGCATTGGAGAATCATTCAAGTTATTTTCGACAGAGGTCTGATGCAGTAGGAAAAGTAGGTCTCTCACCACTTCAAAAATGCACGGCAGCTATCCGTCAATTAGCTTATGGAGTTCGGCCGATCATCTCGACGAGTACCTCCGACAGCGTAAACAACCGCCATCGAGTGCATGTTCAACTTCGTCGATGTATTATTGAATTATTCTGAGGTCAATACTGGAAGACCAAATGCTAATGATACTCAACGCCTACTTCAAATGCACGAGCAAAGGCATGGCTTTCCGTATGTTAGGAAGTCTTGATTGTATGCTTGGGAATGGAAAAATTGTCCTGGCCGCAAGGTCAATATGCAAGAGGTCAGGGCTGAAGCCCACAATTGTGTTCGGCGCTGCGTCGGCAGATTTATGGATATGGCATGCATTTTTTGGGGTCGCAGGTTCTCGTAATGATCTGAATGTGTTATATGAATCACCTTTGTTCAATAACGTACTCGAAGGAAATGCACCACCGTGCAATTTTGAAGTGAATGGCAAACAATATACAAAAGGATACTACCTAACCGATGAAATTTATCCGGATTGGACTACTTTTGTTAAGAGTTTTTCGTGCCCGTCGGATGCTAAGCGAAAAAAATTCAAAGAGATGCAAGAGGCTGCAAGAAAAGATGTCAAACGAGCATTTGGAGTACTCCAATCAAGATGGGCAATTATCAAAGGTCCTAGCAGGTTTTGGTATAGAGATAACTTGAAAGAAATAATGCTCACATGCATTATTTTACATAACATGATTGTGGAGGCCGAGGGTGATCATATTACGAATTGGGCTGATGATACCGTATATGACTCTCCACAAGTAAACCATGGGCCAACACAAGCATTTGAAGAATATTTGCAACGAAATTCAGAGGTACGAGATAGAAACACACATCATGAACTTCGATCCAACTTGGTTGAGCATATATGGCGTCGTTACGGTGACGTTTTTATGTAATTTTAATTATTGAACTGTAATTTTAATTTTAAGTTTTTTTGTTTTTATGTAATTTTTAAGTATTTATCTTTTATGTAACTTTATCATTATGTATTTTTTTTTCAATTTTAATGTTTTATGTAATTTTCTATTTATGTTATTTTACGAGTCATGTATAATATGTATTTTATTGATAATTTATTAATTAAATTATAAATTATTTAAATTGTGAGTAATAGTATTATTTATAAATTAATTAATGTCATTATTTATAATTTATGTAATTTATTTGGTTGAGAAATATAAAAATAAGATTGAAGTGTAAAGTTAATGAGGTGGCAGTGGGACCCAACTAAGAAGATGTATAAGAAGATTAGCATTGGGAAGATATATTCTTAAATGGAATAAGAAGAGAAAAATGTGTATGTGACAGTGGGACTCGGCTAAAAAGATGATATAGGAAGATGAGCATTGGAGATGCTCTTACCCCAAACTTCCTATCCTTTATTTTTTTGGGTTTGGGAAAGTTGACTTTCAAACATATATATAGTATTATTTTAATTACTATCCTCCTACCTCCCTTCACCATTCCCTTTTTTCTTCTTTCCTTCCAGCCAACCCGATTTCCTTCTCTCTGTTACTTCTTCTTTCAAAAAAATTTCCTTCTGCCGACAATACCTTCATTCTCTGTTTTCTTTTGTTTTTTGTTTTTTTTTGTTTTTATTATATATAATCTATTTGGTCCATGTCATTCGTGATTCAGTTTCTCCCAACAAAAATCATTTCAAGAACTTAGTTACCAAAACCGATTTACTGATTTTCCTTACAAAAACTCAGTTACACATTCGATCTCCAAATTCCCGAATTCAAGGATGATAACCTTTGAGATTTAATTTTATCCTTCTTCCATACTTTTCAACTTTGATTTTTTTTTTCAAACACCCGAACACATATATATATATAAACTCGTTCTCTCCCCTTCCCTCTCTACTCCATGAAATTCATATATGGAGTTCAAATTATCAACAAAACAAAGAGAGGGCGAAATGATGCACTATGATTTCGGAAGGAGCGTTGCTTACCTCGATTCCGTTTTGCATCACAACCGGCGAGCTCTCCTTCCTCTTGTGTCGTCCTTCCCCCGGTCGTCTTCTCCGTAACTTCTCTCACGATTTTCGGCTCTCTCTTTCTCTCTATGCCTATCTTGGAAAGTGATTTCCTTCATTGCTTTCCCTTTTTATGTCCAAGGAGAGATGGTTCTTTTGCCCGCCGATTCGTCTTCATTGTTTCTTCTTCCGGCGTTTCTCCTTCCTGGGTTTACGTCTCCATCTTTTCTCTTTTTCTTTTTTTAATTATTATTTCCAATTATGACCACTTTTGTATTTTAATCATTTATAATGAGCCAAGCTATCACAAGTCCAATTTGAACTTACCATACAGAATGTAATAAGCCCAATTATATTAAAGTTAGCCCAAACAAAAATGAAGTACTAATGGCCCAATTTTGAGGATTTCTGTCCAAACAAAATAGGCCCAAAATATATTAAGGTTAGCCCAAAACAATTAACAATATTAATAATGCAATTAATATTATTATCCAAAATTCGGGTATATTACATCACTGGTATTATTTGATCCTATGATTTCTTTCAAATTTCAGATAAAATATTTTTTATTGATTATGTCTTACGCAATGTCGATAAATAAAAACCATGTTAAGTCATTGTCTAATATAAGATTCCATTTGAAAACATGTTTTTGCTCATCATAAGTTGTATGTAGCTTTGTCTAGAGTTCCTATGTGATATTTGTAGTTGCAATAGTCATACATGTACGGAAATTATTGTATCTAAAAAGTATTCCAAAATTTATATTGTTTTTTTTCAAATTTATAGGATTTTCTATATTTAATTTTACTGCGTATTATTTTTTGTTTCTTTTGCTAATATTAAAAAAAATTAATTACATACTATTCAACTTTAATTTAGTATATAATTTTATACACATGTATAATCTGTGCAACGCATAGATGCATCCCTAGTATTACTTTAAAGGATACATTTAGATGACCGTAAGTTTATAAATAATTGTAATACAAATAACGTAACATTCGTGAATATCTTTAGTCCAAAATGAATATTAACAATTGTAAACTGTAATAAAGCAATTATAAAAAAAATATGATGAGTTTAATTACTAATCAATACTAAACCTGTTGCTCTGTACTCTGAACTAGTGTAATAAAATATGTGTAGTTTTGAATATTACATTGCAGTAGAATGAAAGGAATAGTTTAAACAAAAATACTGATATACAACTATTTTTACTACTAATATTGTTACAAGTAAGCATTGATAAATAAAAAAACGGTTTTGAAGAAAGATAACTTTTGTCGATCATCGAAGTATACCAACTAATTAATAAAATGCTCCGTGTGCCTAAATTATAGGAGTACATCATTTAATCCATCGGCACTAATCTTTCTTGTTGATGTAATGTAATATGAGTAGGTCTCGTGAGACGGTTTTAAGTCAAATCGTACAATAGAGTCATATTTTTTGACAATTCAATCAATTAACACACGGTGGGATCAAAGAGATCCGTCTTACCTAGAATATTCTTAAGATTGCTTTTTGAAATAATTGCTGGCCGATACCTTTTGAAAAAATTATAATCTCTTTAGTCTATTTTTTTTTATTTAACGGGTAAAATGTTTTTTCATAAATTTCTTTCAAAAATATCTTATTCTATGTCATTATCTCTCTCACCATTTACGAATTCAAACTTCTGCATTCTCTCTCTCTCTCTTTCTCTTTTCTGCACTAAACTTCTCTCAAGTCTCAACGACTCCACTTGTGAGACTTAGCCCCTTCTTGATGCCAGTCCCAAGGGGAATACTCTCGTGATAGGCGTATGGACTATTAAGCCAGGATTCGTAGCTTAAGCTCGAGGCCATATCCTCGACTTTATTCTTTGTCTTTTTACTGGACTTCTCACGAATGTATATGCAAAAGTACAAAAGTATATTTTGCCTAGGTAACTACAATAGAAAGAGAAAAAAGTGTTGTCCGATATAGCTAAAAAGTGAGACTTTTCTGGAGACTGGATGAACTAAGAAAATACTTTAATTTTCATAATGAGCTTAAGTTTTGTGATGCCCGTATTTTCCGTGTCGTACCTTTCTTGTAGTTATAGAAGCATCGCAATTGGAGTTGTTGCTGCTGTTGTTTGATGCTGCTGTCGATGATGATGATTCTTAGATAAATTTATGATAATACACAACTGATTCATCACGACGGGAAACTTTTTCAACGAAGCAAAGCTTCAGGAAATGGCTAACAGAGTTATAAGCGGAATTTGCAAAAGCATTGAAGCTCATACAAGTAGACAAAAATGAAAGGGAACAAGGATTGATCGATCCCATATTCAAAAAGACCTCGTTGCTACTGTTTTCGATGCGAGCATAGAAGGTTTTAGTTCAAGACTCCTTGTCGAAACCCAGATTAATTTGCACCTCTCCTCTTCTCCCGTCAGAATCTCTTTGTTCTTTGTCTTCTTGCATTACCTGCCAGTTAAAGGGCAAAACAAAATGTTGTTTACTTTCTTCAGAATACTGGTGAGATCTCAGAGAGAGAGAGAGAGAGAGAGAGAAAGTGTATTGGTTAGAGAGCAAGAGAGAGAGAAAAAAAGCGGGTGGAATTGATTTTGGGCCCGTTTGATTTAGCTTATTGATAAGTGCTGATGACTTATGACTTATGACCGATGACTTATGATGATGACTTATGTGATGGGGCGATGAATGATCTTTGTTTGATTTAGTTTTTCAAAGTCTTGATTAGTTGTTATAAGTAAGTGTATTTGTTTGATTAATAAGTTGAAAAGTCTTTGAATAAAACTATAAAGACTAAAATAACCTCATCATATAATCTTTTCCTTGTTAAAATAAAGTGATAACTATCAAATTTATTTCCAAATATTGTCTAGAATCGCCGATCATATAA
Source organism: Codonopsis lanceolata (assembly GCA_013146195.2). Taxonomy (NCBI): domain Eukaryota; kingdom Viridiplantae; phylum Streptophyta; class Magnoliopsida; order Asterales; family Campanulaceae; genus Codonopsis; species Codonopsis lanceolata. Next base: position 26,980,868 of record CM028378.1, on the reverse strand, counting down.
ATTTATTTCCAAATATAATCTTTTGTGCAGGAAGGAAGGAGTTCATGGTTCAATTAAAAAAAAAAAGAAATTAAAGAAAAGAAAAGCTGCTCCCTCTTTCTCTCTCTACTCCCATCTCGCTCTCATCTCTCACCGATGCCCCCTTTGCCCAAATCCTCCTCCTCCTTCATCTTCATCGGCGAACCCACATCCACCACCGGCCATCTCCTTAGTCTTCGCCAAATCCCTCCACCAAATCACCCACCGGCGTTCACCTTCCTTCCGCCCAAACCCCATCTCATCTTCCCCAACCACCAAACCCGGCTTCAATTTCCTTCGCCCATCCTCATCTCTCATCACCGGCTTCTCCATCTTCTCGGCGATTTCCATGGCTGCCAAACCCCAGCGGTCCCAGATCCGGCGAATGATCTTCAATTTCGATTCGGCCTCCTTCTACGACCATCAATCGGCTCGCCTATCTTCATCAACGGACGGCGTCATCCCTTCCTAAACCAAGCCGTCATTCGCCGGTGGAGGAGGACTCGAATCGCCGATCGCCGATCGCTTGCGTTGGGAGAAACTTGCGTTCGGCCTCGCGAAACAAAAAAACGATGTGCCGTTCCGGCCTCCGAAAACCTAATTCAATTAAAGCGACGATTTGGAATTTGAAAAATTCATTAAAAACACTGTTCATCCGCGTTTTTTTGAGATAAGCCATCGGCACTTGCCTTGGTGCTTATGACTTATTTTGTAAATTGTGCTTCCATGCCCCCTACTTATGGCTTATTTGAGCAAAATTGAAATCAAACATTCATTTTTTGACTTATGGGAAGTCATAAGTCAAAAGTACTCTCCCATAAGCCCAATCAAACAGGGCCTTTGTACACCAGCACTCTTATGTTAAGGATAAGCAACACAGCTTTTCAATCATCGGCAAGTCTTCCCCCGCATTCCAAATTCACTGGTTTTGTTTTGATTTCCATTGAGGTCTTGAAATCCTTGATCAGGATCAGGTAATACCGTACGGTTCCTTAATTTACCCCTCCCGAAGTGTTACCATCTGCACAACTCTTAGAGTCTGGATGACATTAAAATCAATGAAGAATCAATAGGAATGAAAACGTCGGTTGGTATTTTATTTTCAAGCGATGCACAATTGTGCATCCCGATGTATAATTTGGAAGTAGAATATAAAAGTAAATCCCGATGCATAATTTTATTTTTTGATGCACAAACTGGATTACTGGTGCACAAAAGGGGATTTCTGATGCGGCGTGCTTAATTTAAGTTCATTAAGGGTATTTTCGTCAATTTGCCCCCAAAATATACTTTATCGGTTAAATAATATTATGTTGGTCTCAAGTGATTAAAATTTCTTCAAAAGGTACCGGTCCAATTATCACTCTTGTTTTTTTTGTCATAATATATATGGTGAACATATGCTCTAAATAATTGGTCGTTTGGATCTAGGGGCAATTAGATCCATCTATATTATAATAAAACTCAGTAGTTAACTACTGATCAGGATTCATTTTTAGCAAACATAACATTTGGTCAGGATTAAATCTTCTGAAAAGTTAACTATTGGTCGGGATTCATTTTTATCAAACATAACTACTTGTCACGATTAACTCTTATTATCGCTCTAATTGGTTCCCTAATTAATTATAATATTTGTCTTCCTATATTAGTTTCTTTAATACATTCAAGAGATATTACTAGATTTCGTGAATCTTGGTAACAATATAGGAAATATCTGTAAATTATTAACGGTACGTTATTTCCTTTCTTTTTTTGTTCCTTTCATTCGGTTTATTTATTTTATTGATTATGTACCCCCTCCAATTTAAATTATCTCTTAATTGCAATTGGTCCGTAAATAGAAGGGAAAGACAATGAGGCCTTAGGTAACATTGAGGAGAACGTACACAAAAAAGAATTAAATGGGGATGGTAATGGCAGAAAAAAAATGAGTAAGAAAGAAGAGAAAAAAACAATATTGAATCAAAGTTATTGCATCTCACGTTTAAAACCCAGTTATTGTTGTGAAGCAAAAAATTCAAGAAAAAGTTTAAGTTGTCATTATTGAGAAAAAAACAATACAATATTGTTTCTACATGTCAAATTTCTTTTTTTTAACAATATTTTATTATTGGTTTTGCTAATCTTACTAGAGACACAAATATGAATGTCACTTTTTTCTTTATAAGACCTCCCTTGTTCGATTCACGGAGATAATATTATAGATGCACAAGGTTTACCTCATATTCAAATTTCTTAGTTTTTATTTATTGTTAGTATTTTTTTTTTTAGGCCAGACTCCTCTGTCCTCCTTCCTATAGGGGTAAGGTTGGTTGTCCCCTCAAGTTTGTAATTTTATTTATATTAATAAAATTTAGCAGGATACCGCCCTATGTTTTCCTAAAAAAATTACAAAACTAACTTCTTCTTTTTCCACTATTGGATGATCATATTGTTACCAACGAGCTCTAGCTCAACTGGTACTGCTCACTTCTCCTAACGAAGAGGTTGGGTGTTCGAGTCTCACTAGAAACACCCTGGACTTTACAACTCTCAGTAGAGAGGTCGGGTGTTCAAGCCTCTTCAGAAGCACCCTGGGACTTAACTAATATCAACCGAGAGGTCGGGTGTTCAAAGCCTCCCTAGAGGCAGGCATCATATATATATAATCGTAGCCTTTCAAGGCATTAAAAATAATTTTTAAAAAAAAAGATGATCATATTGTTTTAATAGATTACCGAGAGAGATGTTCATTTTAAATTAGTTATTTTAAATACTGATACTGTTCCATACTGCCGCCGTGTCATAGAGCTTGCGTTGATACACCCCGTGACTGACTATCCATTGACCAAGTGATGAAAGATAGCTGGCAACAATCATGTCGAATTAAACACAAACCAGAATTCGAAATGAAATACGATAAGTATTCCACAGCAATAGCACTAAACGACTACAAATTTCAAACATCCATAGCTAGAACACACTTGTTAACAAAAGCCAGAACAAACCTTCAACTTTTATTCTATTCCCAATAAAATGGAAGTGTTTGAGGGGTTTCCGTATCACGAGAAGCATGAGGCGCCATGTGAAACATTCCCTGGCAATGGACATCGGCATCACCATCATCATTATGAACCAGAATGGATTCCATGGGCTCCAAACTGCTGTAAGTAAGGCCAGAGTCTAACAGATGTTCCGTTGGGATCAAATTGGGCCTCATCACATGGCTTGGGCCCATACAAGATGTCTGTATAGGAGATGATGACAGAAGAGAGAGAGCACAGTCTCGAGACGGGAACCCATCACAGAACATTTTGTCAGTACTGCTACTACTAGTTTCTGATGAAGCAAGGGTGTTGAGAAGTGGTTGACAAGTGGAAGTTTTGCGAGATGTATGGTTGTTGTTGAGTTCAAGGTTAGTGCTGTGGAAGAGGTTGAATTGGTTTACTGATTCTTTGTTGCTGCTAGAGGAGGATTCAGGAAATGAGCTTTGTTTGTAAGGTACGAGAGAGTGTGCGTGGCGATTATAGAACTTGACATCTTCTTCGGTTTTGACAAGTCCAGCCCAGATCGGGTTTGTGACAGCAGAGGTTGGATATGCTTGTGGACTCGAGAATTGCAGCATAGTGGTACCTGAAAAGGAAGCAACTAAATATTGCTTGAGAATTTTTACCCTTTTAGTTTACTAGAGGCTAGAGCCATGCTATGGGTCAAAGAAATAAATACCATGGTTAGGGGAGAAAAGGCTTCCAGAACGTGATAGACTTTCTGGTTGAGGCTTCCTTCTACGACGGTTATGCCCATCAAGACGTTTCCTGCAACTCCTCTTTCCCTCATCAAATTCTTCTGGTGAATGAAACCTATCGGAAAGAATGTACAAGGACCTTCAGGTACTTTGAAACCATGCACTACAGTGGGAGTCAAAAGTTTAGCTGTTCAGATGATTGCACTCATTAAATGTACATGAAAACCCCATCCAGTTATGAGTTGCATCAGAACAAAATGGAGAAGTTAATTACTATCAAGAAAAGGCCTATCAATATCAATTCTAGAGGAAGAAGCCGGAAAAGGCCACCTACTGGAGTGCAGATTAAAAAATTCTGAATTTGTACAGGTTATTCTGGTGGAAAACTAAGAATAGAACAATAATTGTATGTAACTGCCAAGTCCTGATATTTTTTTCGTTGCTAAGATAAAGTTCTAAAGTTCATCGGTACTTTTGTTCTTTTGAGTGATTATCTCTCGAGGAAAAGTTGAAGAAGCAAAAGATAGAAGCTCTAGAAGTGTTGAAGATAGATAAGATGGAAATAAGACAATTATAATAGGCGAGTCAAAGTAAGTTACTAGAAGGTGAGTAATTAATTACAGGCCAAAATGGTCCAAGATTTGTACATAGACCAGATTTGCATGTGATGATGTGACCAGTAATCAGCCATGAGCCCCAAATGGTGAGGAGCAACCACTACGCCTTCGGCTACTTCAAGGAACATAATTTTCAAAAGATGATTTGGGGATATCATGATTATGGAGATCGTTTCCATGTAAAAAACAAAAAGCTTAATTTCTTATGTGTGGTTAATACACGGAAATTGACCCGAAAATGACATCTTCAATTAAACAAACAGAGGAGAATATCTTTCAATAGAGGTACATATAGGCAGGAAGAAGGCTTCTTTTTATGGGAACGACTTGCAGAGCTCAAATACACAAGTATTTTTGTTTACGAGATTGGATGATTATCCATTTTGTACGAAATTCTCATCTTTCTGAAACTACCAAACACCAGAATCCGGAAAATGTTCGGCCAAAATCATTTTCTGTGGCACAAACAGAGCTGAAGACTGAGTAAAAATAGCATTCTAAAGGTCAGAAGCCATGAGCAATGGCCATTAAGGCATTAACTGGTTGAAAAAAGGGGCATATGGAAATGAGAACAACTTAAGCTCCATTTCATAAAAGAAATATGAATTGGCTCGTTGCAGAGACCTATAAACATCCGAAAATATCGTAGACATTAGACACTATCAAAATTGTGTTAACATAAATAATGAAAATACAAATAGCATAAAAACTAAAAACAGGAAAAGAACCTAAGACCATTTAGGGAATGTAGACATTGGTTACAATTATCAATAAATGAGGTAAGAGAATAAAAACTTATACCTGCTACACTGCTGGCAGAAGCGTTGCTTGTTGCCGTTAATTGCAACCTCAGGAGTCTTAGAGTGGACTTCACAAACCTTATGCCTTCTATGATACTCTCTGGAGTTACTAAGGTCTGCATTGCACCCATCCACGAGACAAGGCACCATCTGAACTCCATTACCAATCGCTCGAGCTCTCTTGGAAGATCCTGAAGGCGACAAGGCCATTTTTGAAACAGTTGTTGCCTTTAAACTGTCTTCTAACTCATTTCCTGGGTCAAATACCTGACCAAGCTTCAAATCCACTGAAAAATCTCCCTTATTAATCCCATGACCTGTAAAGCTACTTGACCCACTAACCCCATCAATGTTTTGAATGGTTCCATGTTCGTATTCAGTAAAATCCCAGTTGGGTGTCTTCAGATTCCAATCCATTACCCTTCTTCTTCTTCTTCTTCTTCTTCTCTGTTAGCTAATTTACACTTTGAATACTTGAACAATCCAATCAAGAAAAACCGATTTTCCGCTAAAGTAAGCTTCTATTTCACACCCCCAACAATTAAAGAGTTGAAATGATATTGGGAGCTCATTTGACTGGGGAGTTTGAAACTGTCAAATTTACGAGAAACCAGCAAAAATAGAATAAATGGGCGGTCCATGGTATAAAGCTCTATCTCAAAGTTAGTTTATTGCAAGTACAAACAAATTACAGCTTAAAATGGGAATTTGAGACTAAAAAGGTAATAACCCCCTTTTAGAAACATATCTACCAAGCTTATAAATCATTGATATGGTATCCAATATTAAAAGACACAGGGAGAGAGAGGGTGCACTTACAGAAGCAACAACAGACGAGGACTTGTTTGAGCTTCCCAGCCATTTGTTTCCTGACAGGGATTCCACTTTAGAATTGGCTAAATTAGGTATTTAGGTTAGTAAAAAAAAGGGCACAGAAATATAAAAAAATAATAATAATAAATCACAAGGCTAGTAAGGGGCGTAGGATAAGAAGAATTACTCAACCTGATCCTTTTAGCCAACACTCTCATGGGCTCATCTTGGATTCTGAAGAATCATATAGATAATGTATTGAAATGGAGATAGAGGGAGAGATGTGTGTGTGTGAAAGAGAGAGAGAGAGAGAGAGTGGGAAGTACAGTACTAAACAAAGGACTCCAAGAAAGAAACTTGGCAGAGAGCTAGATTTCTTGTGATTGTAAAAAAGCAGAAATAATTAGTATGAATTTCTTTGTGAGGATGGGGGTGGGGTGGGGGGGGGGGGTTTGTTTTGTTTGAAAGCTGGTGCAGGTTTGCTAAAGAGGGATAATAGGGACAGGCTTGTTTGTTCCTTTCAACTTTACAGACCCATCAGAAAAAAAAGTACACCAGTTCAACAATGGATGATGGCTTAAGGGAGTCCAATAAAATGCATGTGACATTGTGTTTCACATTTGATCAACATGTTTTTCTTTTTGGCATCTTTAGTTAACTAGTTAATTCCTCCCTATAAGTTAGTTTTCATGTAGCTAAATAGCTATTATTAGGCTATTAGCTAAGCCAATAATTTCTTTACTCTGTTAGTACTAGTAAGTATTCCGTATTTTTTTTCTTTGTCCACAAATACAATCCTATTCTCTCACATATATTACATATATCGTTTTATATTATTATTATTAATTTATAAGGTTTGTTTGTCTTGTCATAATTAAAATATCCTTCTAATTGTGGTGTTTGTTTGTTGTGTGATTTGCTCTAAGTAATCAATTGGATGGATCCATAGATTTGGGATATTGTGATTGTGTTCTCCTTTTTTATTGATTGAGAATTGAGAATTGAGAATTGTGAATTGATTATTGCACCAACCAATATCAAGAATCACGATGCTTCTTCCTCATTCAATTAATTGATTGGGAATAGTTTTAAGTTTGACTTTTGAACGACGGTCAATAGGTGGAGGGTAGGTAGTAGAGATGTTAAATTGGGTTGGTCCTAACCTTATAGGGTCAGCTCTATAGGGTTGTGATCTTATAGGGCCGCGAGTTAATCGGGCCGCTCAAATCACAACCCTAACCCTAACCCTGTAGGGTGCGGTTTAATAGGGTCAGCCCTATTAACACATGTAACACATGATGACTTATTTAAATCAAAAAAATCGAAATTAAGTAACAAACTTATTGACGAACAAGTGATAACGATTAACAATACGAATTAAAAACACGAAATCGAGTTTTCTTTTGAGAAATTATCTTCTTCAACATCATTATCATCTTCATCTACAATAATAAAATAACATAAAATAAATATTGGTAAGAAGTTAATACAATCAAATATTTTAATCAAATAATAAAATATAATACTAAGGTCAACCCGTTTAGCACGGAATTTAAACGGGTTGCATTTTCCCGACGCTAACCCTTTCCGATTCCTGATTAACATGGTCAACCATGCGGTTCTCGACCCTTTTAACATATCAAATTATGTATCCAAAAATCTCATTTTGACCAATTTTGGAAACTTATGTCTTAGAATTGTACTTACGACCATGTTTAGGTTTAACTTTCATCAAATACACATACATCATCACAAAGCTAACAGGGGATAGATATTGGTTTACCAAATGAGATGATAATATATATTATGCATTTGAATTTAGAATAAAAAATTTAGGATGATTGAATGATATAAGGGGTCATCCATAAGTTTTTATACTCTTAAGAGGTTGTGGGTTTGAATCTCAATTCTAACATTTTCGAACATTTATTTCAGCCATAAGCTTCCAGCCCGCGAGTCCGACCCAGTTTACCCGTGACCCTACAGGGTCAGCCCGTTTATTAACCGGCTCGAATTTTCCCAACACTAACACTTTCATGTTTCCAATTAATAGGGTCGACCCTACGGTTTCTGACTTTTTTAACATCTCTAGTAATAGGCGACTAGTGTCAAGACTCAAGAATGAAGAAGGTGCGACTTTAGTCATATTCTCAAGTTCCTAAACTCATTGAGAGTAAGTTATGGATTTATAGTTTGGTCTCTTAAATTCTTGACAAATTCATACTATAGTGTATTAAAGTTGGTGAGGACAATTTTCATAATGACACATCACCAACTTTTGATATTATTGAATTATCATGTTTCTACATCATTTGACTTGAATTTTTTTATTTTCTAGTAATTAGCTAAAAATAATAGTTTATATGATATTAATCATTTACTATTAATTTCTTTTATTGTTAATAATAGTGAAAATCTTATATAGAATGTCTTTTACAATCAACATCATTTCTTAACTAATATAAGATAATATTATTATATTGGCATTGGGTGACTACTTTACTTTAATAACTCATTTCTAACACCATATTTTAAGTATTGATATCTTATTCATCCAAAACTCGATTTGGATAAATAAATATATCATTACAATGCTCTCACCGAGTAAAGAAAATTTAGTTGCTACAAAGAATTATTTTTCATTGGTTACAAAAAATTATAAATTTTAATTGTTTTTAGATAATTAAGTGACTTCAACTATTATAACCGATAGAAGATATACATTTTACATTGACTTGAAAAGCGACATTTCTTTAAAAAGTTTAAAAATAAAATATTTCTATTATTATTACTGTAATAGTAAAATAGGCATGACTTATTTTAGTCTTGTTTTCACCTTTCTTGGTCAAAAAGTTTTTGGTGGATATTTGGAAACAAAATCTTTATGAGTCATTTTTGGAAACAAAATATTCTTAAAGATTTTTTGTTTTATTTTTGGAAACATAATTTTCCTAAAGATTGTTGGTTTTCTTGATCCTAAAGTCTAGGAGTCATTTTTGTAACAAATCATTTATTAGATTATGATTTCATCATCTTTGGTAACAAAATCTTAGCATAAATCCTTGTCAAACCATGATTGTTGACCACTTTCATATTTGGTAACAAAATCCCATTAGTTTGGTAAGTTGTTGATTTTTTCCTTAAGTTCTAATCCTTTTCCTTGTAGTAGACGAACTGTTTTTTGGTGTGTGTAGGAGACGCATAACTATATATTTAGGAGCAAGGATTCGTGCTTCTTACAGAGCTCCAGAAAGAGAACAAAAACCATAGAGGGTGTGAGCAGATCCGAGGAGTTTCGGCGGTTTTGAAGTCCCGGTTCAAGGTCAGAATGTGTTATCCATTGCAGCAACATTGGCAGACACATCAGAAGTTCTGAAACTGTTTTGTGCTTCATGTTTTGTTTAAAGGAAGTTGTTTTTGTTTCTTCCCACATTTTGTTTAACTTATTTATGTGGGGTTTTTGTTCTCCAAGATTCATTATCTTGTGAGAATATTTTTTTGTGTGATTTCACATAGTTTTTGTAAAACAATTAATCGTTTTTTAGTGAAATCTTTTTGGCCATGAGGCTAGATCTACAAGTTTAAACTTGTAGATTGTTTTTAGTTAAATTTTGTCTACAAAATTCTGTTTGAAACTGAGTTTCTATACAATCTTCTGCTGCTACTGTTTTTGTTATTATTTACTGTTTTCATTGTGTCTGCCATTGTTGCAACAATCACTGCAACATTGGTATACACATTGACATATATTGAGAATCTGTGCTATCACGATCTTTCAATTACTTTTGCCAAAAACAAACAAATGACATGTAAAGAAATTTGTGCATCAATTTGCACAATTTGTTTCACTAACAACTCTAATTTTTCACTAAGATACATCTTTACTATAATTACCAATAAAAGTTATGTAAATAAACATTAGTTGAAAATTGATATTTGTTTAAAAAGTATTTTGATAAATAGCTTTTACTAAACTAACAAAAAAAATATATGTGTTCACAATTGTTAGAAGTTGATGTTGGCTTTAAAAGTCTTTAGGCAAAATCTTACCAATAAAAATGATTAATTCCTCATTGGTTATAAAGAATTATAATTTTTTATTTTTTTTAGATAAGTGGCTTCAACTATTATGACCGATAGAAAATATACATTTTACATTGGCTTGAAAAGTAACATTTCTTTAAAAAGTTTAAAAATAAAAGATATCAATTATTATTACAAATAGAAGAAATGTATCACATATTTATTAGAAAATTATTTTAGTTTAAATGTTTTTAGATAAATTTTTTTTACTAACAATAGAAAAGATGTATCCCACATTAGATAGAAAGTAATGCTGGTTTCAAAAGTTTTAAGATAAAATATTTCTATTATTATTATTAATAGAATAGATGTATCCTACATTCATTAGAAAATGATTTTGATTTTAAAAAACTTTAAATAAAATACTTCTACTATTATTACCTATAGAATAATATATCACACATTGGTTAGAAATTGATAATGATTTTAAAAGTTTTTAGATAAAAGACTTCTGCAATCGTGCCTCAAGGTGCACAATTTCTTTCTTTCACTAAAAACACTATTTTTTTTAACAAATATTATACTTTAAACATAGGATAAATAAATATATTATTTCGATACTCTTACCGAGTAGAACACATTTGCACAATTACATTTGCCAACAAACAAATGACACGTAAAGAAATCTGTGTATCAAGTTGCACAATTTCTTTCACTAAAAGTATGCACAACGGTTTGCTCCCCCAAGCTATCCAAATCATTAAAAATAAATAAAAAACATCTTTAAGCTACTCTAAGATAACTAATAAAAAAACACCTTACAGCGGTGGCACAAACTCCAATAATTTCACATTTCTCATTATCTTTATCTCAATTATATTATATCATTATATATTATATATCAAAAAAATGTAGAAAATTGAGTTGATATACAATGCAGCTAACCAAGTCATTATTTATAAATAAAAATGTAGATTTTTTATACTAAAAAAAATTTAAAAAGTAATTTATGGTAAAAAAGAGAGAGGCTAAAAACGGAATAAAAAAAGAAAAATAACTGAACCAACCATAATCTGCCACCTGGAAAGGAGTTGGAAGATGTCAGCTACTTTTCTTTTGTTGAGGCGTTTTCTTCTCCTGCATTTGGTAGCCTCCCAAGCTACCAATACTCCCCTTTCCATTATCTTTATCTCAATATCTTTATTTCAATTATATTATATCATTATATATAATATATCAAAAAAATGTAGAAAATTGAGTTGATATCCAATGCAGCCAACCAAGTCATTATTTACAAATAAAAACGTAGATTTTTTATTAAAAAATTTTAAAAATATTTTCTGGTAAAAAAGAGAGGCTACAAACTGAATAAAAAAAGAAAAATAACCGAACCAACCATAATCTGCCACATGGAAAGGGGTTGGAAGATGTCAGCTCATTTTCTTTTGTTGAGGAGTTTCCTAATTTGGCTACCCCTTGCTCTCCCATTATTTTCAAAAATTAGGCTATTGCTCCTTTAAACTACTCCATTGTAGCTGCTCTAACAACACTAATTTTTTCAATAAGATTCATCTGTACTATAACTACCAATAAAAGTTATGTAACAAACATTTGTTAAAAATTGATATTTGTTTAAAAAGTATTTAGATAAATGACTTTTGGTGATTAACATAAAAAAAATTTATCTAAAGACTTTTATAACCAATATCAATTTATAAATAATGTTAATCGTAACTTCTATTAAATAATATCGTAAATTTATTTCAATATTTTCTCCGTGGACAAAACTTCAATATGATCAAAACCGAGTCATAACCCAAAGATAGAGTTTCGGCCGCTGCCGATCACAACAACAAAAGTTTGATCTCTACTTTATATCTGAATTTGTTTACTTTATTTGTGATGTGCCCGGCTTGGAAGGCACGAGCGTCCATCACGTGCCAGTCACGAGCTTAACCAGCGTGGAACCTACCAGGCCTAGCGGGCAGAGCTATTGAGATATTGTATAAACTCCCGCCTAAAATCTGGCTGGACTTGTGCCTTGCCTGCCCGACCAGGGGCCATGCCCGGGGACCATACTCATAGCGGGCAAATAATCAGACTCATCTCGTCCAAATCTAGTTGACAACTGGCCTTGCCTGTCCGACCAGAGGCCACGCCCGAGATCAACACTTATCTCAAATCAATCTACACCATGTAGCCGGGCAGAGCCTTGCTCACCTGGGCACGTAACAAGCAGGGAGCCTAGGAAACTTGCTCTCCAAGACAAGTCAAAGGTTTCCTTATCCAAGCAGGACACTTACCATAGCTATTCCTACATTCATGCGGTCAGCCGCCTATCATGCCTACAATTTAAGGATTTCACCCTTAATTGGCTGGATAACTATGGAAGCTGAATCCCACCCAGATTCTACGTCATTGGGAGCCTATAAATACCCCTCCATAAACCACAAACAAGGTACATACACTTTCTTGAGCCTAGAACTTCTGTCAAATTCTCTTTTGACTCTTACACGCGATACTTACTCTCACGATGGAGTGGTTTCGCGAGGCCAAGCCTTGCCCTTCCACTAAGGTGTTTTCGTGTTTTAATCAGGTTCAAGGAAGCAGATCAAACCAAGATATCCTACCCATCACACGACGGGCCAAGCTGCATTTTTGCCACATCAGTTTGGTTCCATTGCCGGGAATTGAACGTTTTCAAAACTTCCCTCAGAGTTTTCTGATAAGATTCTCAAAAATATGTTTTTATTGCAATGGTTGACAAAGGTAGCAAGCATCACGCCACCGTTAGCAACCACCAGGCTGGGAACAACAATCCACCGCCTGGTGATCTGCCACCAAGGGCACCCCAAGGGGTGCAAACGAGAAATCAGAAGGTAGCTGTCTGGCACGCAACACACGGCAACGACGTGCTGTACGTTGAGGAGCAACCATCCCAGCACGCCAGCCAAATCCATGCCAGCCAGCATGACGCTAGGCAAGTCATCAACGAGCAGTGGGATGCTCGCGTTATGGATCTAAGGATTCAGCTGAATCATCAGTGAGAAAATGGCCAGGGAAGCCAAGTGAGCCTACCTGGGCAACCCCCTGATTAACAGGCTGCTGCTCTGCAAGTCCAGGCGGAGTACTACAATAAGATGTATACACTCAACCAGCAACTGCTCGCTTTGGGTCACACCTCGGTTCTAGTTGCAGATCTGGTGTTGTTTCCCCTCAACAATCTAGCACTCGTTGGTGGTGGCCAGGCCTCCTAACACTTGCCCGCACCGAGTAGACGGATTCCTTCCGTTATTCACGTACCTTCGGAGCACACCAATGAGTTACAGAGGGCAGATGACCAGGCAAAGAGCAGATACAGCCACCAAATCTTTCCCGCAGACATCACCGCCGACAAGTGCATGCCGCTCGGGAAAAAAGCCATAGTCGTCGCAGAGCCCACGAGTATGCGGAGGTAGAGGCACATCGACCAAGGCACAAGGTGCGAATTGAGCGGGAAGCAGAAGCTTCTTATGAGCCAACTTTTTGCCCACCAGCGCGCAGTCAACAGTCAGATCCTGCTCGCTCGTCCAGACTCACCATGGACGCGAAAAAACTCATGTCCGAGTGGATGGAAGCCATGAAGCGAGACATGACCAAACAAATGGCCAATTTAGTCGTGGCCAAGCTCGGTTATGGAGCTCCAAAGCCGCTGGAGGACGGTTCGTTTAGTCCGGAGATCGAGAATGTGCCACCCGTGCAAGGGGTAACCTTCCCACAATTCGAAAAATATATTGGGAAGACGCGGGCAATTGGCTGGCTCAGATCATTCGAGGCACAAATCCGGATGGTCACTGATGTGGAAGCCTTGAAGATGCGGGTATTTGAGGGTGCCCTTCAAGGGAAAGCACAGTCATGGTTGGGCAGAGTCCCTCGGGGATCCATCGACGCTGGGAGATGCTCCGGGAAAAGTTCTTGGAAAAGTTTGGCACGGCGGATCCCACACCCAAAAATCGATTTGATCTCGGGAAAATCAAGCAGGGTGACCACGAGTCTTACAACAGCTACTTGAAAAGGTTCGAAGAGATGCTCGACCAAGTAACTGCCACCAGTGACCCCGAGATCACTTTCTGCTACCTCAACAACATGAGAGCAGGCCCGTTGAAGACGATTCTGACCATGAACCCGAGTGTTTCAAAGGCAGAATTGTTGGCCAATTCTCATCTTTTCTGCTCGACCGAGAATACCAAAGGCGACAAGGCCAAGAACAAAGACAAGACTCAGGACAGCTCGGCCACGCCAGTTGGCCAGAGCCAGGAGGGCAATAACCGCCTGAGTAAAGACAGGAGGCGCACATCGACTCCCGGACAATGATTCAAGGAATCACATTTTACTCCGCTGAACACTACCCGTGAGGAGATCATGTTCCAGGTCAGGGATGCGTTGCCGGTGCCCTACCCGTTTGACCCTGAGCTCGCTCATACCATGGACATCACGAAATATTGCGATTACCATCATGGCAATGGCCACACAACAGGAGAATGCAACGTGTTGAATCGCGAGATACAGAAGCTGACCAATGCGGCCAAATTGGACAGCTTTAAAAGGGATCATGGCGCGGGCAATAATGTGAATAATGACAAACAAGGGAGGCCCCCAAGAGGAAGAGGTGGCCAGGCCCTTCAGATACAAGGGGTGGTTAACGTGATCCAAGAAGAGCTCCCGTCCAATACTCAGATCGGGAAGCATATATATTCCCTGTCTAAGGCCATGTACTCCCCGGCGATACAGCGGGCAGGCGAACCCAACATCTACTTCACCCGTAGCGAGCTAGCGAGCACCCCTCTAGTATCCGAGCAACCGCTGGTCATCTCTTGCCTTACGAACAACTGGCAAGTTCATAGGGTGCTACTCGACACCGGAGCGTACAGAGACATCATGTACTACTCCTGCTTCAAAGGGTTAGAATTATCAGACACTCGGCTCAAGCCTTATTTGAGGAAGCTTGAAGGGTTCACCAACCATAAAGTGAGTGTCAAGGGCACCATCGAGCTGGAGGTCTTCATGGGAGACGGGGCCCAAACGCGAACAGAAATGATCACCTTCCTGGTGATTGATCTTAAGTCGCTTACAACTGCATTCTAGATGCCCCAGGCATGGCCAAATTTCAGATTGTTACATCTATCCCTCACCAAAAGGCAAAATTTTATATCGAGGATGGAGTGGGTATCCTTAACAGCAAGCCACAGGCAATGTGGGAGTATGTCCAGGATTCCCAAAGGAAGAAACAGAGGTTGATTGTGGACATTCCCGAGCAAACAACCACAATTCCTGAGCAGGAAGCCACTACTAGTATTACACCGGGCCCAGTCTCCATTAACAATATCAAGCTCGGGGAATCCTCTGGAACAGCGATACCAATGCAGGTCGATGAGGCCGAGCACACTCCAGTACAAACAGTCTCTAGGCGTAAGGCCCGGCGTCCCGAGGCACAAGAAATTGAGATGGACACTCTGCAAGTCCGGGATGAACCTGAATTCCAACCACAGGATGAGTTGGAAGAAATTATCATCAATCCGGCTTACCTCGAGCAGAAGATCAAGGTCGAAAAGGCCATACCTCCCGCAACTCAGGACAAATTGATCGAGCTACTCAAGAACATCCTGGATGTATTTGCATGGACTGTTGAAGGCATGCAGGGAATAAGCGAGGATGTTGCCCGCCACGACCTGGACGTCGATCCAACTTTTTGGACTATTCAACAACGGCCAAAGCAGTAATCCCCAGAGAAGAGTGCAGCGATCAGAGCAGAGGTTGAGAAGCTCTTGAAGGCTAACATCATCGAGGAAATCCAGTATCCGACCTAGTTGGCTAATGTGGTGATGGTCAAAAAGGCCAATGACAAATGGCGCATGTGCATTGACTTCATAAGTTTCAACAAAGCTTGCCAAAAGGACTGCTACCCACTATCGCGGATTGATGTGCTCGTGGATGCCATTGCCGGGTTTGAGATGCTCATCTTCTTGGATGCGTACTCAGGGTACCTGATAGACGTATTTTATATGTCCATATCGGGTACTTTTATGACTTAAAATGAGCAATTTTATGAGGCTTTTGGCTACTGATATGTGCTTTTGAGCTATATTGTGAGTTTAAGGGTTTTAGGTGAACTTTTGGGATTTATGAAGCTTTTAGTGAAGATTTCAAGGAAGGGTGCAAAGTGCAACAGTTGAAACGAGACAAAAATGACAAACTGGAGGCCTTGTGGTCGGAGGGCCAAAAGACCTTGCCTCCGTAAGGCAGGCAGAAAGTTGAAGAGCCCGTCCAAGACCCTTGCGGATGCAAAGTGAAATCTTCATGCCGCCGCAAGGTCCCCAGAACCGACTTTACGGGGTCTTTGACCTGGATTGAACCTCCTATTCCCCTACAACACATTGGTATAAATAAAGGACGGAAGTTCCAAAGCCAGAGGATGTCCAGAAAGTGTTAGGAAACAGCTCTAGCTTAGATTTTAATTTGTATTACATAGTTTAGTCGTTGTAATTACAATTTTTGAAGATCGATTCATGTATTCCTTCATCTCATTGTGTAGTTCATCTTCAAGGATGAACTAATCGTCCATTAATCTAGGAGTTGGGAGGTAACTTGTATCGAATCTATGGCTTAATATATATTTTTATTCATTCAATTCTTGTTGATCATGGTGTTTATCAACCCCTTTATTGTCTAGATTTGACCAAATGAATGGAATCGCAAGTAATAAAGGCCTAGAGGTGCGGATACCTGCACGACCATATGCATATGTCGTACACTGGCTCACCATCATGATAAATTGAACCTATCGATTCATGAGAGTGATAAGTTAGAGTCAGGTTCATATATATGACCTAAGTGACAGTTAGGTTTCATATGTTCTTGTGCTTAGGATATAGAATGGATAAAATATTTGGAGATGGAGACTGAACGATAATTTGACGGGCTATATCTATGTTTCGTGAACGAACCCAAGTTATTGAATGATACTTTATCTAAATAAGCAATAGAGTAGATGCAAGTGAAATCCTAATCCTAGATTTCCCTCTTCCATCAGATCTTTACAACTGTGATTGCTGCCTAGTTTACTTAGATTTACTGTTTTAGTAGAATAATTAGTTTAGACAAAATAAATAAAAACCCCCCTTAGTTTAAAATTGCTACCGATATTCTTGTCATCAGTATTCTTCTTGTCTCTGTGGTTCGACCTTTGCTTCCCAAGTTGTCCTATGATAGTCTTGACCACTTGCAAGGAAATAATTAAAATAAGACACTATCAGTACCACCAAGTAAAGATGAACAAGCAAGACAAAGCAAAGACAGCTTTCCGGGCTGCCGGGGGTCTTTACTGCTACAAAATGATGCCCTTCAGGCTAAAGAAGGCAGGGGCTACCTATCAACGCATGGTCAATAAGGTCTTCAGCTCTTAGCTCGGCAAAAACATGGAAGCTTACATAGATAACATGGTCATCAAAACCAAGGGCCACGACCACACTCTAGACCTAGAAGAAACGTTTGCCAATCTGCGTAAACACAACATGAAGCTGAATCCGAGTAAATGTGTGTTCGAAGTCCGAGGATGGAAGATCCTCGGGTTCAAGGTCAACCAGCGCGAGATAGAGGCAAATCCGGAGAAGATCCAAGCTTTGATGAAGATGGAGCAGCCTTACTGCATCAAGCACATCCAGTGACTAAACGACAAAATCATCGCCATTGGTCGCTTCATTTCCCGGTCAGCAAAGAAGTGCCTCCCATTCTTGAAGGTCCTGCGCGGCAACAAAGGGTTCGAGTGGAATAAAGAATGCGCCAAAGCCCTTGAGCAACTCAGGGAATATCTTGGCAGACCGCCCCTCCTTAGCAGTTTCTTGCCCGGGGAGCCCCTGTATGTGTACTTAGCGGCCACAGACCAGGCTGTGGCTGCTGTGTTAGTTAGGGATGAGATAGGAACTCAAAAACTTGTGTATTATGTATCCAAGGCCCTCAGTCATGTTGAGGGTCGTTATTTTAATGTAGAAAAGTTAGCTTACTCTCTTGTCATAACTGCCTGAAAATTAAGGGCTTACTTTTTTGCACATGTAATCAAAATATACACAGACGCGTCACTGCGCAAAGTCTTGCACAAGCCCAATTCATCGGGCAGGCTACTCAACTGGTCGATCGAGCTCACAGAATTTCACATCGATTACCAGCGCAGGCGAGCAATCAAAGCTCAAGCCTTGGCCAATTTCTTTGTAGAGACAAGCTTCACTCAGCAGGAAGAATCTAAAGCCCAACCACCGACAGAGCCCGAGCATGAGCACCTCCTGCGGCCTCGACCAACCTATTGTTGGGACCTTTACGTGGACGGAGCGGCGAGCAAGGTTGGGAACAGAGTTGGCATCCTTCTCATAGCTCCCGACCAGATCACATAATTCGAATTGGCTCTTTGATTCAAGTTCCCTGCCTCGAACAACGTGGCCGAATACGAAGCAATGATCGCTGGCCTCGAACTCACAGTCGATATGGGCGTTGAAGCAATCACAATGT
The DNA here is from genome assembly GCA_013146195.2 of Codonopsis lanceolata. Lineage (NCBI taxonomy): Eukaryota > Viridiplantae > Streptophyta > Magnoliopsida > Asterales > Campanulaceae > Codonopsis > Codonopsis lanceolata. Next base: position 26,962,332 of record CM028378.1, on the reverse strand, counting down.
ACTCGGATTCACAATTGGTAGTGAACCAAGTCCAGGGGGAGTATATGGTGCATCACCCTTCCCTGGTCAAATACTGCGAGCTTGTCAAGGAAATCTTGAAGAATTTCAAATTTTGGGAGATCATCGGGATTGACCGAGCTGATAACATGCGAGCAGACTACTTGTCCAAGATCGCTGAAGCAAGTCTAGCATTGCTGAACCCATCAGTGATGATCGAACACTTGGAAACTCCGGCCATTGATAGACCAGTAATAATGGACATCGAGCCAGCGGCCAGGAGCTAGATTGATGATTACAAGGATTACATCGAGCAAGGGGACCTGCCAGTAGACAAGGTCAAAGCCACGACGGTCAGAAGCCAAGCTTGCAGATACTCGGTAGTCGGTGGAATCCTATACAAGCGATCTAAGGTCAGACTTATGCTTCGCTATGTTCCCCAAGAGTTAACTGAGGGTGTGTTGTACGAAGTCCACGAAGGAGAATGCGGTGGCCACCCGGGCACCAGATCCCTAGCAGAAAAGGTTTTACGAGCAGGGTACTATTGGATTACGCTCAGGAGAGATGCAGAGAAACATGTTCGCGAGTGTCACAAATGCCAACAATACGCTGACATACCAAGGCTGTCGTCTACCATACAAACCCCAGTCATTGCGACCTCGTCGTTTGACATGTGGGGAATCGATTTGATCGGTCCTTTTCCCTTGGTACAGTACAAATACAAGTATGTAGTTGTCACCATCGACTATTTCACAAAATGGATCGAGGCAAAGCCACTGGCCAAAATTTCTGAGGCAAACATCATCAAATTCATCCACGACCAAATATGGTGTAGATTCGGCCTCCCACGGGCAATCATCTCCGACCATGGCACCCAATTCTCGGACAAGTTCACAGCTGAGTGTGCACGTTTGGGTGTCAAACATTGTCAATCATCCGTTGCTTATCCACAAGGCAACGGCCAAGCCGAGGCCGGGAACAAGCAAGTCGTGCACGCTCTCAAAAGAAACCTAGATGGGCGAGCTGGAAAATGGGCAGAAGAGCTGCAGTTGGCTTTATGGGCAGTCAAAACCACCGTTAGAGGCTCAACATGGGAAACCCTGTTCGCACTCACCTACGGATCTGAAGCCATGATTCCCGTAGAAATGGCCTTGCCTAGCTACCGAGTTTCCCACTATAACGAACAAAACAATGAGATGGCTCGGGCAATAGACCTTAACCTTCTTGAATAGTTGCTGGATGCACGGTTGATGATGGTCAACTATAAGCAGCGAGCAAAGGCCTACCATGGCAAGCGAGTCCGAGGAAGAGCATTCATGATCGGAGACTGGGTACTCAGAAAAATCGAGGCCACCGGTCAACGGTCAGAAAAGGGAAAACTCTCTCCTAACTGGGAAGGGCCATTTCAAGTTACTGGCATAATCAGAGAGGGTACCTACACACTGCGGACACAGGAGGGCACAGACCTGAAGCATCCCTGGCACGCTGATCATTTAAAAAAGTACAATCATTGCGCCAATTCTCAATATGCAAACGGGCAAGACCCCCAGCCCTGTTGATGGTCACCATTATTGATAAATAAAAGGCAAGTTTCTTTCATATTTGTTCATTCGAGTTATTTATTCGTCGTTTATCAATTATTTTCGGATTGCTTGACTAAATCCGCTCGCCAGCCGAGCAGATAGGGTCATGCCCGGTCAACCTTCCACTATAGTTGAGTATTTGTGGGCATATCTTATCCTCTCCGTAAGTAAGATAGGGCCATGCCCGATTCACGTATTGGGATGCCCGCTAGGCGGTAGGGGCCATGCCCACAAGATAGCGGCTAGCTACCTCGGATTCCTATAGTAACCGAGCAACATTGTTAGTCGTATATCTCTATACCCAGTTGATATACTAGCAACCGCTTCGACATACAGACGTCGGACATGGTCGCGCCCGGTTGCTGGTTGCCACTCAGAGTAGAGCCTTGCCCATTAGGCAGTCTTCAGGATGCTTGCTCTAGAGCGATAGGGGCCATACCCGCTCAAAGCCTTGGCCAGAACCAAACACTCAATCCGAGCAGGAACACTTGCACGCGCAACTCCAACTTGAATAGTATGCATGCGTTATTAGCCTTATTATTTTTAAGTTAAGGATTTCACAAGTTTACATGCTCGCTGGCTATGATTACTTTTGCTCGACGTGTTTTTTGGGGGCATCCCGTATGCATGCGTACTAGTACTAATCGAATGCAGGAAATACACGAGTAAAGAAACAATTATCGAGAAAAATGGAAAAATGTAATTAAAGGAGCAATTGTCAAAAAAGTAGTTCTCTATTCATAAATGGAAGGAATTATAATTTGGAGTCAAAAATGGTGGCACGCAGGCCGACCAAAAAGTGACACTCCTAAGCTAAGCCTGTTCTGGAGCCTGATTTGGAGGAGAGGAAGACCTTGAGCGGAAGCCCGGTACTGCTCTTCATACTGAGCGTTCAGCGCCTTGCGGGCAGCTTTCTTCTCAGCAGCCTTGGCATCATCCTCTGTAACCATTTTCTTGACCACATTGGACTCCAAAGCATCAACCAAGGAGCACACATTAACGTCCAGGGGAGTCGGTGGGACCCAAGGCTCGCGACCAGCTTCAGAATCTGCCTTGGCCAGAACATCCAGCTCCGCCTCGGTGTAAGGGACCAAGTTATGGAACTAGCGGGCAGCATTAGAGTAGGGATCGAGCACAGCCCATTCAGCCATGGTCTGTATCTCCACTACCCCGCGACCAGCGACTAGCCGGAGAATGTGATTGGTGCCATGTGTATAATAGGGCACGATGGCTGCATCCACGGCATCCTTAAAGTTCGGGGAGCTTTTGTAGTCCTCCACCGCAGACTCTCTGGCATTGAGCAGCTTCCCCATCAAGTCGATCACCAACTCCCCATCTTTAATAGCCTGCATTTTGAGGGCATCCTGCTCCACCTGCAAATGTTCCCTCTGTTTGGTAACCGCTTTAAGTGCATTCTTCCCCTTCTCCAGCTTGTCTTGATTTTTCTTCATCGGCCGGCATTTCGGTTTCTTAGCAACTGCAGTGCTATTACGGCGACCGAGCGAGGTTTTCTCAAGCAACGTGGCTTCTTTCTGCGTTGTAGCAGCTTCGTTGGCCTCTAGTTGGTCGGCCAGGGAGGACACTTGCTCGATCTTCTCTTTCAGTAGGCCCCCAAAGGCTTTTTGATCGGCCTCCACCTTTTTGCGAGCCTCCTTCTCTTCATTGTATCGATCATACAGGTTAGTACAAGTGGAGGAAATTTGCAAACAGAGAATAAACAGTTAGCATAAGAACGAATGAAGAAAATGGAAATCAAGCTACAGTCCGTTTTTTACCTCGCTCAGGCAGAGACCCACATTTCCGACCAGCACGTGGCCATCGGTCTCCCTATCTTCCGCTAGGACATCGTGCATGGTCCGCTCAATAACGCCCTTACCCACCAGGCCTTCCAGACTCCCGCGGGCATGCAGATCGATGCCCCCCAGCAATGGGGCATCACCGGAGATTTCTTTCACAAGCGCCCGAGCAACGCTAGTGGTGGAGGGCATCACGAAACCTGGCTGCCTCCAGGTAGCCGCCCCACTTTGTGTTGGGGCAGAAACAGCAGGCTCAGAGCCCGAGCCGCAGGGGCGAACAGTTCAGGCAGGAGGAGGAGAAGGATTCTTCTTTCTTTTTCCCGTTGCCTTGGCATCCTTGGCAACGGGGACCACATAAATCTTGACCGTAGGGGGCTTGGCGACCTTACCAGCAGCGACCTCAACAATTTCCTTGGGAGCCTCAGTAACTTTAGGGGTCGCTGCCTTCTAGACCGAACTCGAGGCCTTGCCTGAGGCTAGGGCCTTCTTAGCTAGCGGACAGAAAGGAACTTTGGGCAGGGCCACAGGCTCATTGGCCTTCAGGTCAGTAGCCCGCTGATAAGCTTACTTCTTCCTGTTTCTCAACACAGCCAAGTTCTTCATCCCTAAAATAAAACAAGATATGATAAGTACAATTTCAAAAATGAGATCAGTCAAGGCAGAAATTAATAAGGTTCGCAAGTAACGAGCAACCGTTCTTATCCTCATAAACTGGCCGGCAGTTCGCATCGGGGCCTAACCTTTGACATTCTACACATTCGCACTAGAACATCTGCCCGTGACAATCACCCTAGTAGGGATGGACACTCTCTGGCGCGTGGATTAAAAAGGGTCTCTACCTCAGGCACTTCTGCTCGCATCACGCCGGCCAGACATAAATTACACAGATTACATACTAGCTCTTTCCAATCAAGCAGGAATTGCTGGCCGATCTGCTTCTCATTCTCCTCAACAACCCCGAGGGCAGCCTTGAACGCAGCAAGGCGGGCAATCTCCCCTGAGCCAAAGTCTTGCTTGGAGACCTTGGGGATTTTCATTTCACCAGTTTCCGTGGGCATAAATGGCCATCCAACCTGGGATTCAATGAAAATGACTCTCCTATCCCAGGCCTCAACCTTCCCAAGGACGTTGGACAAGAGCCTAAAAAATTTGGAGTTGGACCTCACCCAAATCCTTCCGCCTATGCTCGGGGCAAAGATAAATAGCTTGCGGAGTAAATACATGTCCGGCTCGAAGCCCAGCAAGTGGCAAGTAACCGTGAAGGTCGTGATCACCCGGACAGTGTTCAACATCAAATCACAAGGCACGGCCTTGGTCTCAAGCAAGAAATCCACTAAGAAGGGCTCTAGCGGAAGGCGTAATCCGACTCGGAAGAAATCGGCAAAAAACAGGGGCTCATTCCCTTGCTCGTGGAAAAGCACGACACCGGTAGGCACATCTATCTTGCTCGCCCTATAGTAAGCTGTGTCAATCTCAAGGGACGTGAGCCAGGTCGTTACCTTATCCGCTGGTCCAACGTGGCCCAGTGAGCAGCACACCGACTCTCATCGGCAATCACACACTAGTTGGGCTCCCCATCTTCATCAACAACCTTATCAAGTGTGGCCTCCACCTGAGAGCGGCCATCTTTCGTTATGCGGCGGGCAAGGGGCATGTTGTCATCATCATCGGCAGCCTCCTCGAGGGTGGCCTCCACCTGGGAGCGGCCAATTTTTTTATGTGGCGGGCAAGGGACACACCATCCACTTCTCCGGCCACGCCTTCGGCCCGGTCTACCCGTTGTTCAGGGCCTTGCCCGTCAGCATATCCACTTCCCTGAACACTATCCTCTCCAGAGTCGTCGTGCCCGCTGGAGGAATCGATGAGGTCAACTATGGGGGTTGCCATCCCCCTAGGAACGGTCTTTCTGGTCACGGACTCTTCCCCGTCTTCTTGCACGAAATCTACAGCAGGAGTCTTCTCACTGTTGAGTGATTCATTCCGTCCACCGTAACTGAAGGTTTCACGGTCATTTTCTGAAACGTTAGAGATCTACAAAAGAGATCGAGGAAGGAGAGTAAACATTCTGCCCGGATAACCGATAAAGCAAAAAGGGAAAATTCCTAAGTCTAGGTACACCAAGGGGCCATGCCCGCCTAAGAGCAAAACTGCTTGGTCTTTTCCTCGATCTCTATCTAAGGGTCGATTCTAATCTTGAGGCTCCTACCCAGGAACATATGAAGATGAAGAGAATGAACCCAGGAACTACATTAAACCCAGAAACCTTCATCAAACCCAGAAAAAATGAAGAGTAAAGCAGGACATAGGGGAAAGAAACTCAATGTTTATCGGAGGTTGAAGTGGTTTTCTGTGAGCAATCGAGATAGCAACGGAACCGATGGAACTATCAATCAGAATCTGGACACCAAGACGCCGGAATCTGGGAGCCTTCGAAGACAGCAGCATGAATGCAGGTGCTGGAGCAAAAATTCTCTCTCTGAAAATCTTCAAATAACGTAAAGAAAAGCAAGGGAGGAATGGCCGCCCTTTTATAGGCAGAATTCGTAAGGGTTTTGGGGGGAAAAGGTGGAGCCAAACAGCACTGACGTCAGCAAAGGACACACGCATAATTAATGCACCGCTTCGTGATTTGTGCCCCATCAAGTCATGTTGCATCTTGACGGCTCACGTGCCCTTATGCCTACTCGCCATACTGCACTTTCAACGGCAAGCTTCCTCAGCACACTCGTCTTCCATTGAAGTTCCAGAACCTTCTACAAACCTCCTCTCCAAATCCTCCACATTTTCCTCAAAAAATTTACAAGTGTTGGAGCCCAGAACAAGAGCAACATCATCCAGTGTACACGCTCCCCGCTCTGAACATGAATACTCGCCAGACAAGGAACTAGAGGCCACTGATGTGCCCGACCCAAGCCGGGTCACGAGCAAGGCACAAGCGTTTATCACGTGCCAGTCACGAGCTTAACCAGCGTGGTACCTACCAGGCCTAGCGGGCATAGCTATTGAGATATTGTATACACTCCCGCCTAAAATCTGGCTGGACACAAGCCTTGCCTGCCCGACTAGGGGCCATGCCCGGGCACCACACTCACAACGGGCAAAGAATCAGACTCATCTCGTCCAAATCTGGTCGAGCACTGGCCTTGCTTGTCCGACCAGAGGCCACGCCCGGGATCAACATTTATCTCAAATCAGTCTACACCATGTAGCCGGGTAGAGCCTTGCTCACCCGGGCACATAACGAGCAGGGAGCTAGGAAACTTGCTCTCTAAGACAAGTAAAATGTTTCCTTATCCAAGCAGGACACTTACCATATCTATTCCTTCATTCACGCGGTTAGCCGCCTATCATGCCTACAATTTAGGGATTTCACCCTTAATTGGCTAGATAACTATGGAAGCTGAATCCTACCCGGAGGGGGCCTATAAATACCCCTTCATAAACCACAAACAAGGTATATACACTTTCTTGAGCCTATAACCTCTGTCAAATTCTCTTACACACGATACTTACTCTCACGCCGAGTGGTTTCGCGAGGCCAAGCCTTGCCCTTCCACTAAGGTATTTTCGTGTTCTTAATCAGGTTCAAGGAAGCAGATCAAGCCCAGATATCATACACATCACACAGACGACCCAAGTTGTATTTTTACCACATCAATTTGTTTACATCTATTACTTTTTGAATAATTTATACTTTATATGCATGATTTATTAATCTTTTATTCATATTGCACATGTAACAAGTAACAAATAGATTTGAGATGGGAGTGTAAGGGTAAAATAGGCATGGCCTATTTTAGTTTTGTTTATCCTTTCTTGGTCATTAAGTTTAAGCATTTTTTGGAAACAAAATATTCCTAAAGATTTTTGATTTCTTGATCCTAAAGTTTAAGAGATATTATGGAAACAATATCTTGGTAAAATTCCTTCCTTGAATACGTGTTCTAGAGTCCTTGGTTTATTTGGTAATGAAATCTGGTGAATTTAGGAAGTTTATTTGATTACCAATTCTATCTCCTAATCCTTTAGTGTATTCGAGTTTGTTTCTGTGTTTATGTATAGGTCTCCTTCATGATATAAATAGAGGACACGGCTAGAGGCTTGGACGTATAAGACAGAGAGAGTATAGAGCATTGCAGAGCAGAAAACTCAGAGCATATTCAGATTTCAGAATTCCAGATTTGGCAGAATTTGAATGCAGCTCCGAATGTTATAACATTCGGAACTACATTGAGGTTGCTGGAATTGTTTGTCTTTCTACGGTTTCTAGGAAGCTGTTTTTTTTTCTTCCCACGTTTTCTTTACCTGTTTTTCTATGGTGTTTGACTCTCCAAGACTTGTTGTCTTGTGAGAGTGTTTGTTTTTGTGATTTCACATAATTTTTGTAAAACAATTCATCTTTTTTAGTGAAATCTTTTTTGCCATGAGGCTAAATCTACAAGCATAGGCTTGTAGATTGTTTGGTAAAAGTTTGTGCTTACTTCCTGCTTTATAATTAAAGTCTTCTGCAGTTTATTATTTTTCTGACCAATGCACCTTCTAGTGTAGCTTCTGCATAATCTACATTGGGAACTGCATTGAAAGTTTGGTGAATCCTAGCTACTATTGTTCTTACAATTGGTATCAGAGCCTCCTCTTGACGTCACTAAGAGAAGATTCCGATTGTAGCCATGATGGATTCTCAATATAAGAATGTTGTTCGTCCTCCTACCTTGACTAATGTTAATAATTCAATTTGGAAAGTCAAGATGCATATCTTCATCAAATCAATTGATGAGAGCGTGTGGCTTGTTGTTCTGGATGGTTGGACTCCTTCTAAGACTACTGATAATGATGGTGATGTTAAAATCACCAGTGAGGCAAATTGGACCACTCAAGATAGAACCATTGCTTCGTTTAATTCTAAGGCTCTTTCAGCCATATACAAGGCCTTAGATGCCAACACCTTCAAAGTTATTGCAAATTATGACTCTGCTAATGATTTTTGGGATGCCCTTCAAACCTTATGTGAAGGTCCTGCTAGTGTTCGTGCTTCAAAACTTAGAATGCTTACTACTCAATTTGAGAAGTACACTAGAATGAATGAAGATGAAGATATTATGTCTTACTATGCTAGATTACTTGATATATCTAATATTGCTCTTGCTTTGGGTGATCCTATCACCAATGATCATCTTGTTAGTAAGATGATACGCACTTTGCCTGAAAGATTTAATGCCAAAATTTGTGCTATTGAGGAAGCTCATGACATTGACAAAATTGGTTTTGAAAGACTAGTTGACATTCTACAAAATTTTGAGTTAAACCTCAATTAGCAAATTAAGAACAAAGGCAAAGGAGCATCATCTTCTACTCCTTTTGTGGAAAGTATTGTTTTTCCTTCTGTTATTGATTTCTCTTCTGAATTGATTGAATTGCATAAGGAGATTGAGGAATTTGATTTTGGTGAAGACTCAATGGATTTTTTAACAACAAAGTTTAAAAATATTTGAAAGCAAAGGGACAAAACAGATCTCCATCTTCTATCACCAAAACAGTTTTCAAAACTGGGCCTAGCAAATTTCCTCCCAAAGAAAGTTCTTTTCAAACCCCTGAAAAATCTTTTACCAATCCTTTTGCTAAACAACCTACATCTAGAAGTAAAAATATTGATTCTATTCAATGTAGGGATTGTCAAGGGTTTGGGCATTATGCTAATCAATGTGCTAATACTTTGAGAAAGAAGGGTTTGAATTTTTCTGCTACTTTGAGTGATAGTGATGATGAAGATCCAGCTGATCTCATCACTCTCATTGCTATACACAACTCTCCATCTGATTTAGCATGATTTTCAGCCAACGTACATCTGAATGTAGCTTCCTCACAAACTACATCGGAAGCTACATTGGACAGAAGTTGGGATGACTTTTGCTGCTTTAACTCTTCTCTTCTCTTCAAGTTACATTGCTTGGAAAAACAAATGATACACTAAAAAAGGTAAATGAAGATCAGAAGGAGTGTATCACAAGGTTGGAATGTTTGCTGACCAAGAAGGATGCGAAGATTGAAGATCTGAAAGAAGAACTCATCAAAGCCAATGAAACCTTAGAAAAATGGAATTCAAGCCAACACAAAATGGATGATATGTTAAAGTCTGGGCTTGGATTTCTCCCATAGATGTTTGTTAAAGAAGTTGAAGGTACTTCTACTGAACCAAATCAGCCGCCACAAAATTTTCAGAACCCAAACTTCTTTGAAAAACCAAAACTTATAAGGAGAAATTTTGTGTGCCACTACTGTCATAAACCTGGACATATTCAGCCCTTTTGTTACCTAAAAAGGGTTGTCTATAATGAGGAGGTTAGGCAAGCTTACCTAGTTCGTAACCAAGTGCAGCATCAGATGCAGCATCATATGCAGCTTCCAATGCAGCAACATCCGAAGCTACATCCAAAGCTACATCGGCCCAAAATGTTCAAAAAAGTTTGGGTTGCTAAAAGACAGTCAGAATTTGTTTCAGAATCACATAATTCAGAAGTTGAAAGTTCTGAAAATTCAGCAAATGCGGATGCAGCTCCGAATGTAGCTGCATTACAAGCTACATCAGAAGCTACATTGGTCAGAACTTTTGCAAAAGCTGAAACTGAATCCCAAAATGCTGAAACTGTTCCCACTATGACTGATCGAAGCCACGATATTCTTAGCCGCATACAGAAAAATCATCCAATCTCTCAAGTGATAGGTAATATTCATGATGACATATACACAAGGAGAAGAGGTAAGGTTGATTCTCACAAATTAGCGTGCTCATCAAAATATTTTTGAGAGAAGCCTTGTTACTTTTAGTAGTTAGTTTAATTTAGTTTTTTTTTTAATCAAAATTTTTTTCTAAAGTCCATTTTTTTATTGCTTGCTTTTTAGATATGACTCTACAACTTTTATGGATGCTCCAAATGATCAAAGATTATGGGCTGCACATTGATGTGTTAACCTTATATTTTGATAATACCTATGCAATTTGTATAGCACAAAAAATCCAGTTCAACATTCTCGAACAAAACACATTAATATAAGACACTACTTTATTAGAGACTTGATTGAATAAGGAATTGTTTGCATTGAATATGTTGGGACTGAAAATCAACTTGCTGATATTATTTTTTTAAGAGTCTAGATTTTGAGAGATTTTTCAATCTTTGGAAATCTCTTGTGTTATGTGTGCCATTTGACTTTACACTTAGTTTATTTTAAAAAAATTAGGCATGATTGCATTTTGTGTTTAGAGGGCACTATAGATCATTGTTTCACATGTATGCACCTCTTGTTGTTGCTTAGGAATTACATTCAAAATCAATTGTAATTTTTTTGTTATGATTCTCATCTCTCTCTCTCTCTCTCTCTCTCTCTCCCAGTTCTTGAACATGTTTGAAGTCCACAAATGAAAGAGCTACCTTAAAATACAAGGGTTGTAGCATTTTATCTTGGTACTATGGAACTTTGGTTCTTATGGGTTGATCTTGAGCAAAATAAATACCCTTGGAAAAGTGTGAAAGCTACCTAAAGGAAAAGAGCTACCTATGAACAAGGTTTGTTGTCATTCTCTCTTGGGACTATGAATCTTTGGATTTCATGGGTTGATCATGTGCAAAATAGCTTCCCTTGGTAAATAGTGTGAAAGGTTCAAAGTGACATGTTTTTATAGCTTGAAATAAAGTAGAGCTATATTCCTAGGGAAATAAAGTACCTATGGATTTTTGTTATGAAAAATTTATGATATTGGGAGAGAAATCTGGTTGAGAAAAGAAAAGATGCAAAAATTAAACAAAATTTTATTATCGATGAATGCTTCTCCCAATGCAGCTACATCAGGAACTACATCGCTTTGATATGGTCTTTATCACTTATGTGTGATTGCATTATTCTTTTGCCTAACTTTTAGTTATCATGTTTTTAGGCATAAAATTTTAGGACATGCATTGTTGGTATGGATATCAGCTTGGTGAAATTTTGTCCTAAAATAAATTGTGCAAATCAATTTCCAAAAATCTCCATATTGAAAAATATTTAGTGGTTGTCTAATTTTTGTGGGGAATTAAAAGGTGTTGAATTTGGATATGAGGTGCTCAGTTTTGTTAGAGGTGTGATCAAGGCATGGTGAACACTTAATTGTGTTTTTCAAAATCTTGGATTTTTTAGAATTCCTAAAAGATTGTTTATCCCTCTTCCTTTTCCGGTCAAATGTCAAGTGTTCAAATATTCAAGTGATGATGATGATGATGAATCTGCTTCCTTGTATGCATGTGATTGCATCATTGGTATATTCTGATTTGTGTTTAGTAAATTATTTTTAATTTTATACCTTGCACAAAGTCAGGGGGAAATGAGATTTTCTAACCAATGCACGTTAGATGGTTTGATTGGTGTTGAATAAACATTTGTCATTTGATTTGACCAGAAAGGTTCAACAAAGGGAGAGATTGTAAGGGTAAAATAGGCATGACCTATTTTAGTTTTGTTTATCCTTTCTTGGTCATTAAGTTTATGCATTTTTTGGAAACAAAATATTCCTAAAATTTTTGATTTCTTGATCCTAAAGTTTGAGAGATATTATGGAAATAATATATTGATAAAATTGTTTCCTTGAATACGTGTTCTAGAGTCTTTGGTTTATTTGGTAATGAAATCTAGTGAATTTAGGAAATTTATTTGATTACCAATTCTATCTCCTAATCCTTTAGTGTATTGGAGTTTGTTTCCTTATTTATGTATAGGTCTCCTTCATGATATAAATAGAAGACACGACTGGAGGCTTGGACGTGCAAGACAGAGAGAGTATAGAGCATTGCAGAGCAGAAAACTCAGAGCATATTCAGATTTCAGAATTCCAGCTTTGGTAGAATTTGAATGCAGCTCCGAATGTTATAACATTCGGAACTACATTGAGGTTGCTGGAATTGTTTGTCTTTCTAGGGTTTCTAGGAAACTGTTTTTTTTTCCACGTTTTCTTTACCTGTTTTTCTGTGGGGTTTTGCTCTCCAAGACTTATTGTCTTGTAAGAGTGTTTGTTTTGATGATTTCACATAATTTTTGTAAAACAATTCATCTTTTTTAGTGAAATCTTTTTGGTCATGAAGCTAGATCTACAAGTATAGGCGTGTAGATTGTTTGGTAAAAGTTTGTGCTTACTTCCTGCTTTATAATTAAAGTCTTCCGTTGTTTATTATTTTTCTGACTAATGTACTTTCCAGTGTAGCTTCCGCATAATCTACATTCGTAACTGTATTGAAAGTAGGGGTGGGCATCGGGTCGGGTTTCGGGTTTTTCAGGTTGTCGGGTCGGGTACCCGAAAAAATGGGTAGGATATTTTACTACCCGAACCCGCTCTGAAAAATCAGGTAATCGTACTTCAGGTACCCGGATTCATCGAGTAACCGCAAAATCGGGTTCGGGTAACCCGTTATGTTTAAAACCACTTATTTTAATTTAAAAAAAAAACCATTTTTTTGTGCTTGGTAGGTTTGCAATTGCTTGGTATTGATATTGGTAATGAAAATGTGATTTAAGAGTAGCCTATAGTCATAAGTGGTTGATTAGTTGGTTTAATGTAATAAAAAGATTAAAAATAATAATAATTAGTCATTTGAAAAGCGGGTTTTTCAGGTACCAATGCAAAACTCGATAATTGACCTGTTAATCAAAAATACCCGACCCAATTGGGTTGTACTCGATCGAATTGGTCTGGGACCCAAAAACCCAACCCCATTTGCCCACCTCTAATTGAAAGTTTGGTAAATTTAGCTTTTATTGTTCTTCATGAGATATATATATATATATATATATATATATATATATATATATATATATATATATATATATATATATATATATATATATAAAAGCATGGTAGTCTATATAGGGAAAAATTCCGTCAAAACTTTGTTTCCCAAAATAGAAATTTCTATTAACAAGAAACAATTAATGAATTCTTTAATTAAATAATTCAAAAACTCCTTGGAACTTCCACCATCAATTATCACAATTTGCATTGTTTTTCAATTATCGGTTGTGTCAAACTGAAATGAATCAACGCATTGTAAATGATGATTAATGAACATGGATTAGTTCACAACATAAACTTATCAAATATTGAAATATTATACTAAAAAATCAAGTAAAACAAGAAATACCAAAATTTTGAGATGTAAAAATCCATTGAAAAATTCGAAGTAGTATGAAATAAAAATCATCAGAAAAAATTATCTTTCGAGAATACTAAATGATTAAACCAGTTTGGAGATTTATCTAAAACTAAATAACAAAAAATTGATGTATAACAAATATTAAGAAATTTACAGTAGATCTAAATGTCAAAAATACTTTTTTTATACGAAATAATTAAAAAAATGTTTTTATGTGATTTCATTAGATCCGAATAAAAAATCATCGAAAAAATATAATCAATATTTTTCACTCAGAATAAAGTTGGATATTAGAGAAAGAGAGATGGATCGAGCGAGATATGGAGCGAGAGGACAAAAACTTACTGTGATGGGATTAATTTCCTATTGTCCTCCCCTTTTTTTTTTCTTTTTTGGGTGTATAGTTAACGGGGGATTATTGAACCACGATAACGTTTTGATTTTTTTCATAATGTTATTATTTTTCGATGTAGTTCTTTATAATTAGCTTCTCTTCTTTTGTAGTATATTATTTTAATTGTTTATTACTTTTCATATAATGTAATTACTATATGACCATATATTCACCATATTTTAATTTACAACAATATTAGGTTTACAACTATTTTTAAAATTATTGTTATAATTAAGATTTAGTGAAGGACAAAATTGTATTTATTTTGTAAAAATGATTTTATTTTCTTAGATCTTAAATATACAAGTCTTTAATTTTTAAATCATAACAAAACAGTTTTTTTGTCGAAAGTAGTTGTCTCTAACATTATTTTATTTTATTTTTTAAAATTTTGTTTTTCTTTTTTGTTTTGCTTGAGTATAAATTAATTGAAAAAATTATATGATCGTATATTTAACACACCATGTAAAACTAGTTAATTAAGGAGTGGTGGTAAAGAGTAAAGAGTAAAGAGTAAAGAGTAAAGTCCAAGTTTTGAAGGAAAAAGAAAGTGGTGTTGATATTAAAAAATGAAACTCGAGCAAACAGAAGAATTGGGGTTGATTCGAGTGGGGCCATCAAAATATCTTTATCATGATGGAGGGGTGGTTGGGTTTGAGACTTAGACTTGAGAGAGGGTAGTACCGTACCAAAAAGTTGCTGAACCACATACACCAATAACACTAACACTAGCTAGGAAGGAAACAAGGAAGGAGTATTTGTAAACTGTAAACACTGTAGCTGATATGGACCCTACCTAACCCTTTTCCCCTTGTTTTACTGCATATTCTTCTAGAATATTGATTTCATCACTACACCAAAGGAGCGCTACTTTGTCGGCTACAAATTATTGGCCCCTTTGGCCTTTGTTCACTACTCAAACTCAACCATTGCAAGTCTGGTTTTAGTACAAAAATTAAAAATCGTTACTTAAAATAAAATACAACACACAAATTTAATCTAAGATAAATAATATTTTTTATTAAGAACCAAGGAAATCATAATAGTATAAGGATTTACACTTTTATCTACGTCCACATTTTATTGCAAACCTTGAGTATTACTTTTTGAAAAAAAATATATATACTCTATTTATTGCCGTATTATTGACCTGCAGGTTTAATTTATTTTTTTAGGTAAACTAGGTTTAAAATAATATTTAACATAAAAAAAATTAAATCATAAAATGCATAATTTGTCGTACCGAGGTATGATTGAGTTGTTTGAGATCATAAAGGTTTAGCTAGGGATGACAAATTTTTACCCAATTTATTGTGTATCTAATATATCCATTATAAAAAACTTATTGATTGTTATTTATTAACATTCCAATTAAGTTCATGGGTGTTAATGGATAACACTCATTAGAGACTAAAAACAAAATAAATAATTATAGATATTAACCGGTTATCAATTATGTTTATTCACTAATGTCACCACTAATATTGGGTTTATCAACTAATGCCACCACCACCACCCTCCTTTGGTAACCGCAACCTACCGCCTACTGCCGCTACCACCCGTCTCCACCATTTGCCAGCAACCTCCGGCCACCACCTGTCGCCCATCGCCACCACCATTATCACTATATTCTTTTTACTTAAAAATAATATATATATATATATATATATATAAACAAATAATCATTTTATTATTATTATTATTATTATGAACGTATTTATTATTTTGTTTCGGATTAAGAATATTTGGTTGTTATTTATAATTATAATGAATATAAATTTTTTATTTTTATTTTTTATTGCATTTACATAATCATTTATTAATGTCAAATCAATAAGCACATATATTTTCTATCTCACAATTATGAAAATTATTATAAAATTTTGACAACTTTATATATTTTTTTAAAAAGGGGAAAAATTGAAAAACTAATTATATTTGCTCGTATGTGTACTGTGTTTACTATGTATTTGTGTGTGTGTTTGCTTGTGTACAATGTGTACAGTGTGTGTTTGTATGTGCAATATGTAATGTGTGTGTTCATGTGTGTACGGTGTGTGAATGTTTCTTTTTGAACAAAATATAATGTTGTTTATCGGGTGTTATTCGGATAATAATCATTTATTAATTGATAAGATTTGGTAATATTCAATAACGCTTGTTAAGTTTAATGAGTGTTATTGGATAATATTCAAAACTACATATCACCCATATTAAGTAGATAATTATTTTATCCAAATTAACTCGTTAACACTCAATTGTCAACTCTAGGTTTAGCTACCACCTGTATTTCAAAGCAAGTAACTGAAAAATTGATGACAATAATAACTGACGCAATGTGTCTCAACGAGGTTCTGAGCTGGGTTAAACATTTGGCACTCTCAAATGAGGAGATTGAGAGTGATGCCAAACTTGCGGTTGATAGCTTTGTTCAATTTGCCTCTAGTAAGTTCGAATCTGGATGGATTGTCCGTGCATGTCAAACAATGATTATGGAGTGTCAAAATCTTATTATTGTTATATGTTGATAGATAAGTCAAATACAGTTGTTAATTATCTTATACGAATAACTCGTTTTCATACTGGTCTTAATGTATGATAGATATTAAAATCTTTTTTTTAATTGTTATTGGTGATATTGGTTAAGTTGATTAATTTTTTAAATATATAAACTATAAAATCAAACCTAGAGGTTCGGTTTGAAAATTTTCAAACTAATAGGTAAGGTGCGTATCGGGTTGATTTTCGGAGTTTTCGGGTTTTGGGGTCGGGTACCCAACATTTCGAGTATTAAAATTTGCTATCCGAAACCGTTTCGAAAATGTCGGGTAACCGATTTATTGGTTATCACTTATCACACAATGTATGGAAGAGAGTAATGAAATTTATAAAACTAAAAAGTAAAAAGGTTAAAGTAAAACTATTTTATCCAAACATTCACGCTCTCCGGCTTTTCTCTCCGTCTCTCCCATATTATGCTCCCCATAAAAAAACTCTATATTTTTTCAATATTCATCTAGATCTAGGGTTCACATCAGTTCCGTCGTTCCACTGCCACCCTCCGACCGCCGTCGCGCTACCCACCCACTGGCATCCACACAGTCACACACCACAATGGCTCTCTCGCTAATGTTTAAATCAATTTGAGAGAGAGAGAGAGAGTGGAGTGTACAGATGCTTTGCAAATGGGGAAATTCGAATCGCAACTACCTATGCAGAAACAACAACAACAACAACGGAATCATGGCCTCTGTTAGGGATGTTCGATGGGTCTTTCAAGAATCGGCTGATTATTCAGTTTCAAATGCATCCTCGTTTTGCTTCTCACTTTGTCATCATTCATCTCTGCAATCTTTTTGGTCTTTCCTTCTCCTCTAAAGAATATGGGTTCGAGATTCAATCATGCCTTTTTCTCTTGGTTGCTAATTTTGTGGTAATGGGTTGTCAATTGCTTAACTTATTTTTGGCTTCTTTGTGATTAGGGTTTCAAAATGATGACTTTTGTGAATTGGGTATTTGAGATATTACGTGTTATTCCTATTTGGTACTAATTTGAAATTATAGTGGTCGTGCTTGCGGGTTTGTGGTTGAACAGCGCGATATACAATTAGGTTATTTTTTATTATCAATAAAAAATATCGGGTACCTGATCGGTATTCGGATACTTTTTTGGAACCTGATAACCGATCCGAAAGTCTAGGCGTCGGATTCGTATTACACGCTAACCGAACTTTTGAGACATAATTACCAGACCTGATTAGTCGATTTGGACCCAAAAACCCGAATCTGGATGCCAACCCCTACCAATAAGTGGTGATTAGGTTATAGTTTTGGCCTAAAATAAATCATGTTATACCTTTGACTTCATGATATTTTATATTTATTCAAAAAAATATATTACGAATTATACATTTTATAATTTTAGAAAAAATATGCGTCAATTTTTTTATTTTAAAAATATGATTAAATTTTTTTTATATAAACAATTTTTTTAGGAGGTTTATCAAATTGAGTATTCAGGTTTTTGGCTTAACCCATGGACGTAGCTGGCATGGATTACATGAGTTTCCTGTGATCATGGATCTTGATTGGCATTTTCTTTACATACTTGCGTCTTATATTTCTTTTAAAAGATTGGGTCTATTCTCACCAATGCAAGGTGTGTTCTTTTGTTTTTTCCTTTTCCTAAAGGCCAAATCGCAGAAATGGTTCCTTCACTATTGGCTTTTTACAATTTTAGTCCCGTAATATTTTTTTCTCAAATCTGAGTTCTTTCAGTATTAATTTTTTTTTAGAGAAAGTCATTTTGATAGACGCCGTTTGCTCTTAACCATTATGTCTAGCATGTGCTTCCCACGTGTAGTTTCTTAAGGGCTAATCTGGTATTTTTCACCACCCATGTATTAATCAAACAAGACCGATTTGTTTGTTGGTGTTGTTGGCGCAAAGTGAATGCAATACAACACCTTCCCTCTCAAGTCAAAATCCTATCCTAACATAAACAAATGGCAAACATTTTGAATAACGGAATAAAATCAAAATAGATTCACTCCAACAAAGAAACATATGTTGTAATTAATTTGCCCAACCCACAGTCCAAGCAACAATAACAAGTACTCTCAATTTGATACCACTCAAAGGCCTATTTGAGTGTAGATATTCTCTAAACTCCACAAATTTTAGTAACAACGATGACCAAAATTCAGTTTTAACACAATTTCGGAGCAATCACTCACTTGATTTTTCTCAAAATTCAACACTCCATTTAGTACTAGTTCATAGTTCACAGGAGTATAACAAGACACATATACAATCAACAATGTGAAGGCAAAAGTTCACCAATACAACAACTAATTTGAAGAGAGTGAAACAATCTCCAATCAAAAAATTACCAAAATCAATTGTCGAGAAACAACCAATAGGTTTGAATTTGGTTGTGCTTCGCAACAGAAAACCTCATTCGAACTGTGCTTGAGCAATTGGTAGGTGGCCGAAGCTGGGGGTGGAGTTGGATTGAGAGGGTGGGTTCTGCCGGTGCAATGTCTTTAGGGTGGCAAAGGAGATGAAGTTGCGAAGGATGCTGGATTGGGGGAAGATGAGCGGAGGAGAGAGAAAAATCGAATTCTTTCTCAGTTTTAGCTTGAGTATGAGAGATGTAGATGATTCCCGATGAGAGATGCATAACAGGCTGATATGGCTGAAGACGAAAGGCGAGGCCGGAGATGGAGATCAGAGTTAGGTGGAACGCCGGAATTTTGGAGGGCACGGCTGGAGATTGAGTGAACACCCGTGTCTGGGTTGAAGTTTCGGACCAGAGGTGATGAAGATGGACATAAGACGGAGGAGAGAGATGAGGCTTGATGTGGTAGGGGTTGTTTCGCATAACAGATTTAACGAGAGACTGCGTCTGATTTGGGGCACTAACAAACAGGGGTGGTGAGAAATACCAAATTAGCCCTTGAGAAATTGCACATGGGAGGCACATGCCAAACGTGATGGTTAAAAGCAAATGGCGTCCATCAAAATGATTTTTTCAGAAAAAAATTAATACTCAAAGGACCCAAATTTGAAAAAAAATTTGTTAAGGGACTAAAACTATGAGATGGTTATAGTCAAGGGACCATTTCTGCGATTTGCCATTTTCTAAATCACTAGTTATAGAGCTTGTGATTCGTACATGTTATTTTGGTAATAATAGGGTTAATATCAGTTTTGATACCCAACTTTACATGTTTTTCAGTTTACATACCCATTGTACCAAGGCAATCAAATTAAAGCCAAACGTTTCCAAAATCCATCACTTTCAATCACAATCGTTAAATGAACGTGAAATACTAACGATTGACTTGTTTATGCAGGTTGTTTCTTTCCCAATTGCTCCTCATTTCTTCCCCAATTTCATTTATCGATTCTTGCCCTAATTTTTCCTCCCCAATCCCACTCGTAATTTTTTTCCCCAATATTTCTTCCCAAAATTTGGTACACATGTCATTTCTCTCCAATTTTTGTCCTTAATTTCTCTCAAATTGCTTCTCGATTCTCTCCAGTTGTTGAATCACTCGATTTTGAGGTGGGAAGAGCTGGTTGAGAATGAGTAAGTCATCTCCAACCACTTTCAATGGTAGTTGGAGCTCAAGGAATAATGGTGTGCCATTGGAAGACATGTATTATGGTTGTGGAATAAAAGTTCCATTAAAGACATCTTGGACAAAAAATAACCCTGGAAAAAGATACTGGGCATGTCCAAAATATGGGGTAAGTTTTTTTTTTTTTTTTTTCTATTACACTTGTCTTTTAGGAATTACATAATAACTAACTTTTTTATATATAAATAATATAATGTGCATGTCTATGGATTACAGAATGAAGGATTTTGTGGATATTTTAGATGGTTGGATGATGAATTATACCCAAGGTCCAGGCAAATCATTCCGGGATTGTTGGTGAAAATAAACAAGTTTGAAGTTGAAATGACAAACTCAAGATCAAAGAGAATGAAAGGGAAACTCTGTTGATGATGACAAATAACATGGTTGAAAGCATGAAGACTTAAGTGAACCAGTTGAAACAAAAAAATAGAAGGGCATTGATTGGAATGACAATTCTATTTTTCTTTTGTTTGGTGATGCTATTTGGTATGTAATAGAAGATGGACAATTGTTGTTATGTTCATTTTCTTACTTTTGTAATGTACTTGACAATGGTTGTAGTTATTTATTTGACAATGATTGCAATGACAATTATAATGTCTTGACAAGTTGATTGTAATGTCTTGAAATATGATTTGGTACTAAATGACAAACTGATTTTGATTCATTGTTTATCTATCAGTTTGAGTTGCACTTTTGTTTTTCTATGTTGATATCTGAATTATTCTACTTTCAGAAATGAAATTCTCTTTAAGTGATAATTGATCACATTTTAGTCAATTATCTTGGTCAGAAAATACTGTTTAGTCAAATTTCTATGAACTTGTATCTTATCATCACTGCATAAAAGAGAACTGCAACAAAATTCAACAACAACAACAACAAATACAGATACCCTGTTTCAACAACTGCAAACTACAATAACTAGAACTTGATCAACTATAGCTTGAGTCAAAGTTTAACATCAACAACTTGACCAATAATGTAATAACTACAGCTTGAAACATAGTTTGACACCCACACTTGAACCAAAGTACTAAATAACTAAATTACACATTGCATGTCTCAGACAATTGAACCAATTTTTTTAAAAAATAGCAATAATAACAACAATTGCATCTATTACATTTTGTCTTCATTTCCCTTGCCACTTGATTCTTTGTTAAATGGTTCCTTGCCACTTGATCCCCCTTTTGGTGTACTTGAAGTAGTTCCAATTGAATGTCTCAAATTTGTCATTGTGATGTAGTTCACTCCTCCCCTAACAATAAATGGAGCATTGACTGTATGATTGATTCACCTACATTAAAACAAACAATTTAACTAAGAATTTATAATGCAATTTGTTCACAAACTACAATGAATAATTGCAATGTACATTTTTACATTTAAAGAAGATATTATGTTTGTGCTTCCACCTACATTCACCCCCATAGTACTTGAAACCCTCTTTCTTTTAACTTGTAATTTGAAATAAGAAAGTCAATATATAAACTAGGTGCAGGAATGTAATTTGACAAACTCACTCAATATATACATTAGATAACTCACTGGTAATTTAGATATCTCTAAATGAGTTGAGGACTGATGTTGGCTATTTTTGTTGTGACACAAATAGGTTTTGGGTCCGATCCAGTTAAAGGGATCTCATTAATATGTTATGCAATGGGTTGTGAAGTTGTGGCCTATGAAGTAGAATATGCATTGGATTTTTTTTGCCACAAGTTCTAGCATTATGTCCAAGTTTACCATGTTTCAATGATTTTTGAGATCTCTTCAATTTGGTCTAATTGCTGGAAGATGCAGGTGGCTCATCAAGCTGTCTTCTTGTCAGTTTCTTTGGTCTTCCAGACCTATTTTCATACTTTGGGGGCAAAGGGACTGGTAAGTTACACTTAGGCCACAACTCAGATCCATTGATTCCCATTATGGCATGCTTATATACCTGAATATATTTGCTAACTGTGTAGGCTTCATTGACATAAGACTCTGGATACTTTTCTCTATACCATATGGCTAAACAAGCATGCTTACAAGGATGCCTGTCAATTCCCATCTTCTGCAACTACATACCTGCTCAGAAACATCTATATTATGTTGGTCAAAGGGCCTAGTGATTTGAAAATGCCATTCATCAGCTTTGATAGGTATGACCTCACCACCTTCCTTGGCATTCTTCTCTAGTAGGCCTTTTATTCTGGGGCATAGTCTACCATTCCACTTCTTACCTTTATCCCTATTAACTTGAAATCTTGTCATCAACAAATGTCTTATTGTCTCAAGCATGGTAATGATGGGCTTGTCTCTTACATCAAGAATAAATGCATTAAAACACTCACACATATTATTCAGCAAGATGTCACACTTAGGTTGAGTACCAAAATGTGACCTAGACCATTGACTTAGAGGCTTATCCATCAACCACTCATAAGCATCATTATCCAAATCTTTCATCGGCTTCATTTTGTCTTAAACACCTCAACCATGGTTGCCATAGCTGCTGCCCATAATGTATTTTTTACTGATTTGCCCCATAAAACCATCCCTTTTCATGTTGGTGTACAAATGTCTAACACAAAATCTATTTTCAGAATCAAAAAATAAATCATCAAAGGTAGGTATGAGCCTCTTCTGTTTGTCACTAATAAATGTCCATTCAAATTTATCTTCAATACCTACATCATTCTCTAGCAAAGACAAGAACCAAGTCGAAGGATCCTTGGTTTCATTTTCTACCACTGCATAAGCTATGGGAAATCTTGTTGTTTGGACCAATTCCAACAACTGTCAACATCTGACCACCTTGAGGGCCTTTCAAAATCATCCATCCACCCCAATTATCTTTCTGCAAAGCCTAAAATCCTTTTTGCAAACATCAAAACAAATGTAAAGCCTTTGGAAAGTAGGCTTACCAATTTCAACATTACACAGCTTCAAAACCACTATGGACCCTTGATTGGATCTTAGCAATTCTAGACAATAATCTCTTATTTGGTGAAATTGCTCTTGCAATGTCCCATCCATAAGTTGTTTGGACTTTCCTTTTTGCTTTATATGTTTGTTGTTTTGAAACATTGGCCTTAAGTTTGGTACATAGCTCATTCTTGAATTCTTTGGTTCCTAAACTGGGATTATCTTTAAATTTGTTCAAGAATGTCTTCCCAATCCAACCAGACTTGATATTTGGGTTGTTGTAGTTCCATCCACAGTGTGTATGCTTTGGATTATACCCTTTCAATTGTCAAGCTTTGTCATTTTGCATTGGAGCAACATGTGCATACCACTCACATCCCGTTTTATACAAATTGTCCTTAACCTTCTAGTATCATTCTTATCAAACTTTATCATCATTCCCCTTCTCAAGCAAAAACGTTTCAATCACATATTTCACTTATTTCTTTGAACTATATATTGTTCCCAATTTTAATTCAGGGTTTCTAGAGGTCTTAGGGTCATGTTTGGGATGATTTGCATCTGGTTCCTCATCACTGCCTAACACACTTTGAAAATCATCACTATTAGAAGCTTTTTCACCATCCTCTTCCATCCTGGCAAACATTCTCTAACTAACATATTTATTTTGAAATAACTTACCCTTCCCCAAAATACCATCAAACTCAACACTGACATCTACATGCTTATCAAAATCAATATCATCCTGCTCCATATCATATTCACAGTCACTAAATTCATCACAATCAGAGGAGTTAGAAGATAATTTGGGATTTTCAGGATTTGGGTTTTGTTCACGATCAAGAAAAGAGAAGTCAAAGTTGTCATATCTGTTTGGAGGTTTGAAGAAGTAGGATTTTCAAGGTTATCAATGGTAGGATTTTGAAGATTGACAATATGATATAAGTAAAGGTATTGCTCTTTCTTAGTAGGTATAAACCTCAGTAAAGTTGAAGCATGGTATTCACTAGCAATGAATGTATAAACCATATAGTGTGTAGGTTGATACCAAATCTTAACAGTTTCAAACCTTCCAAACCTTCTCCTTTTCGGTTCATCAATGTCTGGTCTACTCACCCCACCTTTATTGATACGGTGAGCAACTCTTGGAATCTGCCAGAATCCGGTTCTCCTATGGTCAAGTTTGCTAGAAAGCTTCGGAAACTCAAGGCAGCGCTGAAATCTTGGAATAAAGACAAATTTGGCAATATTTTTACGAACCTTCGTCAAGCTGAGGAAGATGCTTTCGAAATGGAACTTCTTTATGACCTTAACAATTTTGATGACAATCGCTCTAATCTTATGGAGGCCCGAGCTCGGCTCCGCCTTCACCTTTCAAGAGAGGAAGGATATAGGCGTCAAAAATCGCGAATTAAATGACTCAAAGAAGGTCAATGAAACTCCAAGCTTTTCCACGCTTCTGTTAAGCAATCTCATCGGCATCTTTATATTAACTCCATTCATGATGTTGATGGCTCCCTTTTGACTAAGGAGCAAGATATTAAGGAGGCTGCTATTCGTTATTTTCGCGACCAACTCTCCTAAATTGTTTCAACCCCTGATATTAACTTAGATGTTATCCCCAGCCTCATAACCGATGAGTGGAATTCTTCTCTTATTGCTCCTCCTGATATTACGGAGATCAAGAAAGATGTCCTTGCTTTGGATGGTAACAGCGCAACCGGCCCGGATGGTTTTTCTGGTTATTTTTACTATCAATCTCCCCAAAGCTTGGTTCAGCACTTTGATAGCTACTATTCCGAAAGTTGCTTCTCCTTTTTCCTTTAAAGACCTCCGACCTATCAGTTTATGTAACTTCAGTTCTAAAGTTTTCTCCAAAATCCTCTCTACTCGGCTCTCCTCTATTTTGCCTTTTATTAGCTTGGATAATCAGAGTGCATTTACAAAAGGTCGTATCATCCAAGACAACATCCTTCTTGCCCAGGAAATGATGTGCCATCTTGGAAAAAAGGTTATGGGTTCCAATGTTGTCCTCAAACTTGACATGGCTAAGGCTTTTGATCGTGTCTCCTGGATCTTTTTAACCAAGGTTCTTCGTAAATGGTTTCCATGAAGTTTTCATTGATTTAATTTGGAGACTTTTGTCTAAAAATTGGTTTTTTGTGATTATCAATGGGGAATCTTCTGGTTTTTTCCCTCCACCCAAGGCCTCCGTCAAGGTGACCCTCTATCTCCTAGCCTGTTTATTATTTTGGCAGAGGTTTTAAGCAGGAGCATTGATCAGCTTCACCGTACAGATCATAAGGTTGTGTTCTCTACTTTTAGCGGTTGCCCTATTGTTTTCCATTTAGCTTTTGCCAATGACATTATTATTTTTTGCAATGGAAGTAAGCACTCCCTCCTTCTCCACAAAGATATTATTTCTGCTTATGAATCAATGTCAGGTCAGCTCATCAACAGATCCACAAATTCGTTTTATATTGTGCCCTATAATGCTCCCAATCGCTTTCCTGTGATCTTCTCAAATCCTTGGTTTTCAAGAGGGTTGCTTTCCTTTTATTTATCTTGGCTACCCCATCTACTATGGCAGAAAGAAAAAACAATTATTCGATCCTCTTATTCTCAAACTTCAAAGTAAGATTGATTCTTGGATGGGCTTTTTTCTCAACTCTACTGGTCGCATTACTCTTATCAACCATGTTCTTCAGTCTATATCCATGTTCCAGCTTGCTTCCATTGATCCTCCTTCCTCTGTCATTCATCTGCTTAACTGTATGTTCTCAAATTTTTATTGGGGTCATATTGATGGAAAAAAGAAAAGTCACTGGGTTGCCTGGAAGGACTGTTGTCATTCTATTGCAGAAGGTGGTCTTGGCATCCATTCTCTTACCGATACTATTAAAGGGTTTGGCCTTAAGATCTGGTGGCGTTTCCGTACCATCAACAACATCTGGACCCGTTTTCTTACATCCAAATACTGCTCTCGTTCTTATCCGTCTATCAGTTCTTCGAGAGGCTCCCATATTTGGACTCGTATGTTGCATTGAAGGGAAATGGCTGAACCTCATATCAAATGGATTGTGGGAAAAGGTCATGTTCTCTATGGCATGACATCTGGCTCCATAATTCATGCATTGACATGCCTTCCACTTCTACCATTGCTCAAGTTCGGGACATTTTTCATGAAGATTCTTCCCTTAATAATGTTGGAGTTACTTCTCTTCCGTTATCCATTCAGAATTCTATTAAATCCCAAGGTATCTCTATTTGCGATGATGATGATAGACCTTGTTGGTCTCTTAATTCTAAAGGGTTTTTCTCCATTTCTTCGGCCATATATGTGATCTCTCCCCATAGGAATTCCTTGATGTCTTCTAACTTTATTTGGCACAAACACCTGCCTAGACAATCAGTATTTTTCACTGGAGGTTGTTTTGTAAGCGTCTGCCATTGGATAAAGGTTTATGGTCTAAAGGTTTCCTGCTAGCCTCTAAATGTTCCTGTTGTGCCTCGGGTTCCTTGGAAACTTTTGAGCATGTCTTTCTCAGGAGCCAAACTTCCATGGTTGTATGGATTTATTTCCATAACCTATTTGGCATTCCGTTTCGGTATCTCCCTTTACAACAACACTGTTTTGTCTGGTGGCTGCATGGAAAGTCTCTCATTTTTCCCTCCTTCCTTCTATCATTCTTTGGCACTTATGGAAATATCTCAACAAGGCTGTTTTTGAGTCCTCCAGGCTTCCAACTTCGGTTATCATTAATAACATATCTCAAGATTTGAAGAACATCTTAGTCTCTGCCGGCTTTCATGTGTCTGACCTCTTTAGTGCCTCTCGGTTCTCTTATGGTCGTAACAAACAAATTAATATTCAGACTGTGACTTGGAACTTTCCTCCCTTTGGTCTTCTTGAATTGAATGTTGATGGTGCTAGTATAGGGAATCCGTGCCTCAGTGGCGGGGGTGGGATTCTTAGGGACTCTTTTGGCTCTCTAGTTTTTGTCTTCTCCTGTTTCTATGGCCACTGCTCCAACATGATTGTCGAGCTTCGCACTCTCTACCATGGCATTCTTTGGCTTCATACCCATGATCACTTTGGAGTCACTATTGTGACTGATTCAAAGGCCCTCTATGATTGCCTTTGCAATGGTCATTCCCCTCTGTGGGAACACACTTATATTTTTAGAAACATCTCCCTAGATCCAGTTTGCCAGACATTATTCTTTCAGTCATTGTTTTCGGGAAGCTAATGAGGTTGCGGACAACTTGGCTAATTTAGCCTGTGACTCTGAGTCAGATAGGGAATTTTCCTCTATTTCTGCCATTCCTCAATTTACGCGCGACCTTATTTCTCTAGATGTTAGTCAAATTCGTTATGTTTGCATATCTTAGTTATCTCTTTTGTAATTTCCTTTTCGAGATAAGACTCCTCTATCCTCCCATCTATAAGGGCAAGGCTGGTTATCTCCCTCAAGTTTGTATTTTTTTATTATTAATAAAATCTTACAGGGTGCCGCCCCTGTTTCTTAAAAAAAAATTTCCTCCACAAAACCCTTTAAGACAGTCAGCTCAAATTCTGTTGCATCCATCCTATCAAAAAAAATCTATTTTCCCACCAATATAGTCTATAAAGTCATGCTTAATCATACCCCATGAAATACTTTCAAAGAAAAGGAAAGTATATCACCTTCAGGGTCTACAACAAATAAAAGAAATCAAATCACAATTTGCCCCATAATTACACAACAACAATTAGGGTGACACGCTAAATTCAGAAGCAAGCAAGCACATTTTTGAATTATGAGCTAAGACCGAAAATTTATAAAATGATTAATTCAGGCAACAAATTATTCACATAAGAAGCTACCCAATTCATGCTACCATTATAAGTTAAAATAGTAAGCTAAGACATTGTAAGTTAAGAACTAATATTCATAAAGAACATTGATGAACACAAGATTTCTATTAATTTTTTCGGGAATTTTCTTCTATTTTGTGCTATTTTTGAGTTAATTATGCTTTGAAAATATTATTATTTGTGTTTTTGTGCTTAATGTAGGTTTTCATGCATAATCGAGCTTTTATACGGTGTTTAGCATGAAATTCGAGACAATTCCGAGTTTAAAAGTTAATTTGGAAATTATTTGCTCAACGTCCGTTAAGTCCGTCAAGAGTTCAAAGGCAATTGGAGGCTAACGGTGGCTGACAGAGATAACGGAGGACCAAACTGAAGAGCCGGAAGTGGAAAGGAAGGCGGCGCCAAATCCATAAAAGTTAGGGGCACTAGAGCAATATTTAAAACTGTAGGGGAGCCGGCGCAATTATCTGGATTTCCTGTGTGCGTTGTCGAGCTCCAGCCTCAGCCACGTGTCGTCTGCACTCCCCACCTTATCCACAGCCGGCCTGCGTGTCCCTATCCAAACCCAAGTCCACCCGGCCCAATCCTGCCCCTTATGCCCACCATTCCAGCCTGCTTCCCTCTTTCTATCTAACCCATTTAAATCCCGGGTCAACCTGCGAATTCCTTTCTGGTTCTGCCCTTTTCTAACCGCGACCCAATAGCTATTTTCCTTCCCTTTTTGCCCCTAAATCTTATATTCTCTCCCTATTTTGCCCCTTCCTTTTGTGCCTTCTCCATTTTTAATCTCCCAGCCATCTTCATTTCTTTATCTAAGTCCCCATTTCGGGACTTTGTTTGCAAAATGGGGCACCAGCCCCTTTTTACCAAAAATCATTCCAAATCTCTGATGCTTGATGACCATTGAAGGTTTGGAGCTTCAAATCAAGGGCCAATGATGCATTTACAAATAATTTCAACTCCGGAACGCGATTCGCTCGGTTTAATTCTTCCTATCTCTATTTTAGATAGTTGTTATAATTTATTGAGTTGATTAAATTTGTAATTGAAGAATTGGTTTATGCTTAAAATATTTATGGAATGCAATTATTTTTCTATGTCCAATGTAATGTTTTAATTTAATTTATCTTTTTATTTAGTACACAATCATATTGGTTATTATTTTGTGAAATTAATACTTTTAATTATTTGGCCAATAATTAAATAATTTTAAAAATATTTAGGATCCACGAGAGCTACCTTTATATTTAAGACCAATCAATTTAATAGTTGGTGTTTTGTGACACACATCGATAGCCATTATGAGACTAGATTTGATACGCGATCGAACCACCTTAGCCATTCACGAGGTTGGGGAGGTTATGGTTGACTATAAGATGCGAGAGCCCGTAGTTAACCAATTTTAGTTGTCTCGGCTACCAACATGAATTGTAGTTAACCAATTTTAGTTGTCTGCTAGTTTCTTTTTACAGTATTACTCATTTTATTGTGTGTTCTTCATGCTTTTAATGGCGTAGTGAACTATTAGATGATCACTAGAATGATAGAATATGAAGCGAAAACCCTTCCTATTATTTCGAAAATCACAATAGTAGTTTGCATGGCGTGAGACCGAAAGGAGATCGTGCGTAGATAGTCTTTGGATGTTTGTTTACACATGCAGTTATTTTCTCCCTCATGCTATGTGTTGCGATGATATGAGCTCGTAGCAAGGTTGAAGGATAGTTAGATTTGCTATACGTAGCGAAAAGCCCGTAGTGAATAAAATAGCGCGTCCGATTACCAAGACTTGAGTTAAAGAAAAGTAAAAAGATGATTAAATTAAACACCGACTAGACTAAAAATATTACACTCATATATTTTTATCTTGATTTGTTGTTGCCAAACTACCTTCGCTTTAGTTTAGATTTAATTGCTTTCTATGTTGTTTATATTTTTATATTTTAATTCATTTTATTTTCGCTCAAATATAATTAATTAGCCTAATTTTGATACTTAGTCAGAGTGAGAATTACATGCATTCCCTATGGGATCGATAACTCGTACTTAATTACACTTTATTACTTGATACAGTCGGATAATCTTGTCCGAGTTGTGTTTTTGTGTAAATCAAACATGACACTCAACTACCCAATTCATGCTACAACATTATGATTGTTAAAACGTGCGATATTTAAGACATTGTAAAGCTTAAAGATATTTATGTGCATTAATATTAGAATATATTTTTTAATGCATAAACGTATCCTATTGATTTTAGAAATCATTGTGAGATTATGGACCTTATTACGGTCCTTATTGATTTTCTGGGAAAAAAGAGATCTTACCTATTTTCCAATGTAAAGAGCGTACCTATTTTCAACATTAATGTTTTATTAAATATGACATCCTGCCATAGACATTGAATTGTTGCTCCTAAACTTCAACCTCAAATTCGCACTTGTTAGTAAAACAAGATAATAATTAAAAAAAAAACATTACAATGACCAATGATTTATAAAAATAAAAATGACATGCAAATAAATAGATCCTCTAGTAAAAATGACATGTAAGTAGTAAAAAGTATAATATCTTAGTAGTTGGAACAAGTAAAAAAGGATACTGGCCATATATATTGGCCCAAGTTAAAGCTAGATCTTTCTCTTTTGAGTCTTTTCCCCTCCTTTTTCTTTTGCGTGTGCCAATGGAAAAATATTAAGCGAATTTTAAGTAAGTATAATTTTAAAAACATCTTTTCATCTAGGTTTATTAATTTTTTTAGATATTTCATATCATTATAAATTGGGTGTTAAATGATAAAAATGTCATTAATGAAGATAAATCTTATCCGGCCTAAAAAAAACCAAAAAATACTGATGTCAAGGCTTGACATCAGCACTGTTTTCATAATTTATTCAACAAAAAAAAATTCAAAAATGTTGATGCCAAGGTTTGACATCAGGTTAACAATCCAGGAATCAGGACTGTTTATTCAAAAATGTTTCAAAAAATGCTGATGCTAAGGCTTGACATCAACACTGTTTTCATAGTTTATTCACCAAAAAAAAATTCAAAAATGTTGATGCCAAGGCTTGGCATCAGAAATTCAAAAATGTTTCAAAAAATGCTGATGTCAATGCTTGGCATCAGCACTGTTTTCACAGTTTATTCACAAAAAAAAAAAAAAAGCTGATGTCAATGCTTGGCATCAGGAAGACCAAAAAAATTCAAAAATGTTGAATCCAGACATCAGGTTGACAATCCAGGCATCAGGTTGACAAACCAGTCATTAGGTTGATGCCAAGACTTGGCATCAGGACCTCCCTTCCCTGTCACCATCCCCGCCATCTCCACTCTCTCTGTCGCCCACCATTCTTGTCGGGTCTGTTCCCTCAATCTCCATCCCCCGCTGCCTTTGACCAACCACAATCTTCAACCATCAAAGCCCCCATGGCCGCCATCCATCTTTCCCTCCCTCATCTTCTTCGACCAGTTCAGCCAGTCTCCGTTCCACCCCGGCCAAAAGCTCCAGCAAAGCCGCCAAGGCAAGAAATATCTCCATCTTCGGGCCCAGTTCCTGCTGTCTTCATTGGAGCCCCAGCACCATCTTCATCTTCCCCATTCAAATCGTTGGATCTACGTGGAGAATCGGAGAAAAGAAAGCGAATATGAGAAATGAGATGACAAGTGCATGCTGGATGCAGGAAGAGAGAGAGATGGAGTCGGGTTTAGGGGAAAGAGGCAGCAATGGTGGGACAAACTGGTAGGGGGGCCGGAGTTTGGGACAGAAGGCGGAGGTGGAGCTTGTTTGCTTGGGGCCGGAAATTGAACCAGGAGGAGACGAAGGATGAAGGTTGGGGAGAAGTTTATGCGAGAAATTAACAAAGAAGGACAGTAACAAACTTTCGCTCCAAAATTGTACCTAAAAAATATGTCTAAAAATTGCTGAATTCATTTAAAAATATGTTTTAAAAGATGTACCGACTTGTAATTTTTTTAAAAATAAATTAAACAATTAGACCCTGATGAAGCTAATACTGCCTTATCCGCTCCTAAGGGTAGGGATGAAGTCACGAATGGATTCAAGTCATTCAACTAAAAAAACAAAAGATAATTTTTGAGATGCCCTTAATTTAGGTAGAAAATTCAAATGTATGTTGGACTTTTTCGTCGATATTTTTTTATCAAGGTCGTCGTGGGATGACTATTCCCTTTTCTTTTTTTTAAATTAAAAAAAGAGAGAGAATCAATGGCGAGTTTTTACTTATTCTCATAGTTACTCGAAGGAATAACCTATTTGGTGTGGTAAAACGCCTTGCAATTAAGTTGCATTTCATTATCACTTTGGTTTTGTATGAGAGCACATGCCAATTAGGAGTTGGTTTTTACATTTGTACCCAAATATATTTTTTAATAAAAAAATACTACTACTCCAGTAAAGTGATGAATGAATGAGTAGTCTAAAAACATATGGAACTCCACCATTTGCTTTCCCAGGTTATTCGTCTCATGAAGTGTGTATTGAAAAGGGGTTTGCAGCTTTTAATTAGGACTAGGAGTAGCATTCATATCTATTTCATATGGTGGCAACTACACCTAACACCAACTCCAATGCCAATAATCTATAATCATGGGAGAGGGTCCGCCACCCATCTTTACGGGTCAAAGCATAGATCCATTATTAATTTCTAGTTTCTACCACTACTTCGCTTTTAAATTACCGACACATCTATGTATAACCCTCCACTACGCACTGTACAACCTTTCATGCTAACTTTTCTTTCTTATACTACTCCAGTATACATATTGTCCCATCACCAAGCTTCTTTATAGATGGTGCAGTGGTTTAAATGTTCAACCTAAATCAGTCAGGGTGGTTGCTAGCTGCCATTGAACTGACAGCTCCACTTTTCAGTTTTCTATATACCGTTTAGTCTTATGCAAAACATACAATTGGCCACCCAACTTTCCAATTTCTTCTAATTTAACCACCAAACCTTTAAAAATGTTATTTGGCCCACTAAACTTTAGTTATTATACAAGTGAGTGGATGAACGTTAATTTTAATCGTTACGTTATCTTAATTATCTTTTTTACCCATCTCAATACATTTTTTATATGATATTAATAATCCAAAGGGATCTAACTAGAAAACAAAATTACATATGTCATTTGTATAAAAAGAAGGGATCAAAATATAATTAACAAGAAAACTACACAACCTTTGGAATGCCTTCAGTCGCCCCCCCCACCCATCTTCTTCTTCCCTTTCTCCAGTGTCTTCTACATCGTCGGAAATAACATGTAAATTCTTGCTTTTTTTCATTGAATTTGCACTGACTGATTATTGTTTTTACTTTATATTTGTGATTTACCGGAGGGCAATAATGAGTTCTTTAAACCAAGAAAAAAGAACTCATTTGTTGAGAGCTTACCCGACCCACTTTGTAAGCTCAATCTCAAAGAAACCTCTGATTTTGTCAAGGCACTGCCAATGTCAAACAATGGAAATGAAAACAGACTCCTACAGCTAATGTTAAATTAAGTGAATCCATTATCTTCCAGCTCCTTTTCATCTCCCAGTTTGCTCTCCCCTCAAATCAAAGTCACAGATCCGATCGAGCCTCTTCCCCTACCAGTCTGGCTAGCTCCCACATTTTTCATTTCTTCGTCTATGGCCAAGCGGATCCAAGCCGCACCAACGCCAGCCCTCTCCTCACCCAAATCCAACCGAGCCCTTTAATCTATAGCCACCTCCTGTTCCATCTGCACCTAACTCTCTATCTACAACCATAGTCACACCATCTCTTATCTGATCGACATCTTCATCTTCAGTCAACACTTCATCTTCATTCTTTCTTTCAGATCCAGTAATGACAGTTCCCAAGCTTCTTCGTCTCTGCCAATCGTCGACCTTCATTCTTCGTTGTTGGCCCAACAACTTAGTCGCGGGTCCTCTCTCTTCGTTCCGGCCACAAACAGCCTCTTTTCCAAGCGAATTGCCACTCCCCAATAGAGGTCACCCATCCCAATTCTGATTCATTATCGAACTCACATCTCCATCACCAGCCAAGGCATTTCCATCTTTACTAGCTTAATCAATTCATGTGAGTTCTTGTCTCCAATCACAGCACGAGCACTCTAACTTCTATTTTGTGTAGTATTTTTGCTCTTAATCTGGATCAAGTATTGCCATCGAGGGAATTTGTTGCCTAAATATGACTCTTCTTTTGCTCCTGTGAATTAGTGATATTTAAGAACGGAATAAAATTGGCATGATGAACATTTTAGCAATCAAAGTAAACAAATAGATTCATACCCCCACTCAAATATCAAATCATAGCTTATAAATATTTGAGTTTCCAAATCCATCGAAAAAATGCGTCAAATCTGGATTCTCCTAGGTTTGTTTAATGACAAAAATTGGAAATTAAGTATTAGATTGTGGGTTTTTGGTTTTTTACATCTTTCAAATAAATCAAATTAGTTTTGACATTTTAAACATTACTTTTTCTATTTTACCCCTTAAGTTAACGTCCTGGTCTAACGCCCATTAGAAAATGAGCTCGCTTGCATCATAACTAAAGTTCGGTGGCCCAAATAACATTTTCAAAGTTTCGGTGGCCGAATTGCAAAAAGTTGAAAAGTTTGGTGGCCAAATTGTGTGTTTTGCCTCACCTCTAATGCGTGTGAGTTAATTAGTCTTGGGTCATGTATAGATTTTGAAATTAATAAATGTTTAAATATTTTTTAAAGGAATCTTATGAGATTTAAATAAGGTGAAATTTATTTTTAAAATCATTGTAATGTCATAGTTTGGATCATTTGTGGAATTCAATTATGAGTTTAGATTATTGGTTAAAATAATTTCTCAATAATATGTCAAATACTAGTCTCTATTCGTAGTGATTCTTAGCTATTATGAATGTCAAATGTTCAAACCTTAATAACAATTGGTGGCTAACCGCAACGGTTGTTGGTGGTGGTCGGAACTAAGGGTTGGTGGTTGTCATAGGAGGTGGATGTTAGTGGTGGTCGGAAGTTGTGGTGGTGGTGGTGAAATTAGTGTGAGTTGTAATTGTGTAATCTAATGGAGGAAAAAAGACCAAAATTCTAAATTCTTAGATTCTGGTATATAATTATTTTTATTGAATTAATACATTTGAAATTGTAATTCAAAATTTTAATTTGGTTCCCAAGCGAAGAAATTGGTTTTGGAGATCCCAAGTTCAATTTTAAGCCATGAAATTGGGATATCCAAACATACCCCAAGGCACTCTCTTTTTTAGCTAGTTTTGGGAGTGAGAAGTGATAATAACCAACATTGTTATTTTGGTTTGAGTAAAATTTTTGTTCACGGGTGATGGAAAAACTACTCTACACAAGCGGTCTTGAGTAATTGACACAAGACAAACCAAAATCATGTGTCAAAAACAAAGATTTTGGTTTAACATGTGTTAGTCACTCAAAGACGCTTGTGTAGAATTGTTTTGGATGATAACCGGGCCGGTACCATGCGGTGGAATTATAACTGCAAAAGTCCATCATTATTTTTAAAACCGCTACAGTGCACTTTGGGGGGGGGGGGAGACGACGAAAATACCCTTAATGAAGGAAAGACGCACACACAAAGCTACTGTCCCAATTTGTGCGTTGGTAAAATTTTTTGGGCGTCGTTCATTTTTGTGGAAGAAACGACGCCTAATTAATATCATCGAGGGATGATTAGAAGAAACAATGTCTAATTAATAACACCGAGACATGATTGGACGTCGTTCATTTTTGTGGGGATCAAAACATTAGGCGTTGTTGCCTCAAATTTGGGGGTCATTGCCTCTAATTTAGGTGAAGTATGTCACCATATTAAAGAAACAACACCTAATTAATAACATCGATGCATGATTGGAAGAAACGATGTCTAATTAATAACACCGAGGCATGATTGGGTGTCATTCATTTTTGTGGGGCTCAAAACATAGGGCATCATTGCCTCAAATTTGGGCGCCTTTTACCTCTATTTTGGGCGAAGTCTGTCATCATATTAAAGAAACGACGCCTAATTAATAACACCGAGGCATGATTGGAAGAAACAATGCCTAATTAATAACACCAAGGCATGATTGGGTGTCGTTGCCTCTAATTTGGACGTCGTTGCCACTAATTTGGGCGAAGTCTGTCATCATATTAAAGAAACGATGCATAATTAATAACACCGAGACATGATTGGAAGAAACGATGCCTAATTAATAACACTGAGGCATGATTGGGCGTCGTTCATTATTGTGGGGCTCAAAACATTAGGCATCGTTGCCTCCAATTTGGTCGTCGTTTCCTCTAATTTGGACGTTGTTGCCTCTAATCATAGGCAACGACACCCATATCATAGACAACAACACTCAAATCATAAGCAACGAATCCCACATTGTAGTCTTCGACACCCACATCATAGTCTTCACGTATTGGAGTCATAAATGAAGTCAAAGATTGTTTTTATCATGCTTGAAGATATCAATCCAACCTACCTTGCAAAGCCTAGTTTCGAATTACCAAACTTCCAATGTTGAACAAGTTTGAGCTTGCTTCTGTTTTGATGAGTTGTCTAGCCGTTGTGATCATAGGAGATTCATGAGGTGTATTGTAAAAAATCAATAAATGGACTTGGGATATAAGAAAGAGTAGAGCCAGTAGTTCACAAAGCTCATTATTGAAGATGATGACGATGATGTGGAGAGGTAGCTTGGGTAAGGAAAAAACAGAAAAGTACTTTTGCGGTTTTTTAAAAAATAGAGTACTGGAGCAGTTATAATTTTATAAAAGTGTACCGACCCGCAATTATTTCAATTGTTTTTCCACTGCCGGTGGACCAAAATTTAATCCTTTTTGTTTTCCAAAAGTGTTTCAGAGCCTGAAAGTTTAAGACTAGCTAGTTTTATTAACATGTGCGTTAAACGCACGATCATTCTTATTTTTCAAATAAATCGTACATAAACAAAATAAAGAGGATAAAAAATCTTAAAGGATAAAATAAGAAGAATCGGTTTGTTAACAAATACACATCAGTATATCAATAATCATTATAGATTCTAAAAAAATTCCTTATACACAACATTTGTTGTTTTATTAGTTGGTTTTTCATCTTCACTACATATCAATATATTCAAATTAAAATAATTTGTTACTCAAGAAGCTGATGTTGGTTTGTTCAAGAAGAGACATACATGTAATTATTGACTTTGACACTTGTTAATTGTCATTGCATATAATACCAGCAATGAAAATTGTCTTCTCTGGAACTTGAAAGTCAGCCTTACATTAGATGGAGTTTTTTCTTTTTAAGTTTTTTTTTTTTTTTTTTGTTGTAGACCTTTCCCCTAAGGGGCATGAGAAGTGATTATACATGAGACCTCACATTTTGTAAAGCTTCAACTCTACCACTAGGCCTTAGGGTCTACGTCAGATGCAATTAATGACAATATTGGGATAAAAAACATTTTCTCCAACATTCATTCCTTTCAAAAAAATTGTTTCAACAATGTGATCCCCAAGATTTATGATGATTAGTCTTGTTCCATTGCACAATACAACATGGTCAATGTTTCTCAATAACATTACTGGAACAACAATTTTAAGTGTCAATCCATGGTCTGGCAACCCCGAACACTTTATACTATTCAAAAACTCTGTAGAATGAATGTCTTCAAACAAACTTGAATTTTTTATACCCTAAAAATATAATCTGAACTCAAATAAGTTCTTCATTTTGAATGATTACTTTTATTAAATTATATTTGTATTTTACAAATAAAGGAATTTCTGATAAGAAAATAAGCTAAAATCAAAATAACGAAATTATTTTTATCGTTAACTATTATTTTTTGTTCCGTAAATTATTTTGATTTTACTAACTTCCATTATATTTTTTGTTTTATTGACTTCGTAACTATTATTTTTGTTTTATTTTTAAGAATTAGTTTTACTAAATACTTTTGTTCCACAAACTAATTTTATTATTTTACTAACCTCAGTTTAAATTGTTTTTGTTTTATTGACTCTGTAACTATTATTTTTGTTCCATCAAGTATTTTTATTCTACTAACGTATTTTTATTTTACATAACTATTTTTAATAATTTGTTATAAACTTTTGTTTCGTAAATTATTTTTATAATTTTACTAACCTCAGTTTAAATTATTTTTGTTTTATTGACTCTGTAACTATTATTTTTGTTCCATCAAATAATTTTATTTTACTAATGTATGTTTGTTTTACATAACTATTTTTAAGAATTTGTTTTAAACATTTGTTTCGTAAATTATTTTTATTATTTTAGTAACCTCAGTTTAAATTGTTTTTGTTTTATTGACTATGTAACTATTATTTTTATTCCATCAAATATTTTTATTTTACTAATGTATTTTTGTTTTATTTATATATTTTAAAGAATTTGTTTTAAACGTTTGTTCTATAAATGATTTTATTTTACTAACCTCCGCATTAAATTATTTTTGTTTTGTTGATTTTGTAACTTTTATTTTAATAGTGACGTGTTCCATAAATTATTTTTTTATTTTACTAACCTCTTATATATTTTTTTTACTCCAGAACTATTATTTTTGTTTTAGTTACTATTTTTTATGTTTAAAGAAAGAAAAATATTTAAACATAATTAAAAGAGAGAAAATGGTGGTGATGTGAGAGAAAATAGGGAGAGGATAGGAGAAAGAAAAAGTGAAATGATAACTCAAAAGGCAATAATTCAAATGTAAGACTTTAGAGGGAAAAATGTACCTTTGTCATTATATATATATATATATATATATATATATATATATATATATATATATATATATATATATATATATATATATATATATATATAGATTCTCTAGGTAAATAAGCGGGTCCAACACGTATTTAAACCAAAACTGTTATTAAGTCGGTTGTGACATCTTTGCTTGTTTCGAGAATTACGTTGCTGCTCCCCGGAACCTAAGGACTGACATGTGAAGTAAAGATTGTTCGGTTGTTTAACATCAGTAGTAGAAAGTAGTAGAAGAGATCATGCGTTTATTTAATGGACTAGTAATGGAGCCCGTGCTATGTTGTAGTTTTTTAGAAAGATATTACTACATTATAATGATTATTATATCTAACAAAAGTTAGGTATTGTTAATATATCAAAATTAGTGGTTGTTTAGTATAATAGTTTTGTTTCAGAATAAGGTTTTTTTATTAATTCGTATAGGTGTATGTGTAAATACTTTGGAAACATTTAAGAAATTTAGACTTTTTGATGTCAAAACAGTAAATAATCATTATGATGCTAAACACTCAACTAATGAAAAATAAATGATTATGTGGCTCAATATGAGTATACACAAATTATTAAGAGTTTGTTTCATCTAATTAAATTTTCTATTTCTATCCGGATAAAATGAGTTGTAAAAGTGTTTCAAAAGTCTTTGTTCATCTCACATTGATAGAAAAAAGAATTTTGAAGACTTAATCGTCGGTTGTCAACAACAATCTATGACACATGTGTAGGATGAGTAATCTAAACGCCAAGTCATTCTTGTCTCTAACTTAATTCCTTTATTCTACATGAAATGAAAATACCTATCCCGCATGTGTAGGATGAGTAATCTAAACCCCAAGTCATTCTTGTCTCTAATTTCTTTTATCTCACAATAAAATGAAAATAAAACTCAATGGCTTACTATCTCTTTATAAAATATAATATTATGACTCATGAGTAATATACGATATATCTTAAGTATAGTAATCACCTAAAATTATTATCTTATGGAACCAATGATAAGTCGAAAGATTAAATGCATGAAAATCAAGATTATTATTATTATTAATTAAAAGATGGATATGTGACATACCTTGAGACATCCTTAATTACTATAGTTATAGTTAAGATATAAAGTATGCTAGTCATGATATTATATTTCATAAAGGAAAAGTAAGTCATTGAGTTTTCTTTTCATTTACATGTGGAATAAAGGAAGTTAGAGAAAAATAAAGACTTAACCTTTAGTTTACTCCTCCTACTGATGTGAGATAGTCTTTAATTTGTTTTAGGTAATGCAACATTTAAAGAATGAATCACAAAAAACATACACAGCAAAAGTTCTCAAACGATTTCTAGCTAGCAATAATCTAATCTTTATTTTACACATAAAAATTATGTCTCAATTCATCCATATGCTTGAAATGAGTTGTAAAGCTCGAACCAAAGAGTAGTTTACTTGGTATTGAACAATTTTTTTATTGATTGATGAAATTTTATCGTTGATCATGTCACTTGGTTGAATTGATCACTCAAATGTGAAAAATTAGGTATCGAGTGTTTTATTTTTCTTTGATTTAAAAAAGTGAAACAATGTTGTGCATGCATGAATAAGGAACCTAACTATTCTGTTCTCAATTATCACACATGGATGGAGGATGCACTTGATTTGCTCTTCCTCCTATTCATTCTTTTGTTGTAGGAAAATAAAGAAATAAACTATACTCATATAAAGTTGCAAAAACTTTGGTGTATCTCAGAATTTGAGTTTATTTTTAGATCGATGAATTGTTTTCTTCGATTCGCTTCAATCAATGTTGTTCATATGAAAAATATAAGTGATCATGTGGCTTAAGAGGCTTATGCACAGATTATTTGTTCATCTAATAAACTTTTCTCGTCCAAATAAAATGAGTTTTGAATGTGTTTAAAAAGATTTAGTCCAACTCCAACTCACATTGATAGGGAAAGTTTGAAGGCTAAGTCTTCACTTGTCAACAACAATCTATCTCATATGGATATGAGGAGTAATCTAAAGGTCAACTCTTTTTTATCTCTAACTTCCTTTATCCCACATGACAATGAAAAGAAAACTCAATGGTTTACTCTCTGTTTACAAGAGGTAATACCATATGTAATATACCCTATATCTTAACTATAGTAATTACCTAAAAGAATTATCTAATGGAATAAATGAGAAGTTGAAAAGTTAAATGCATGAAAATGAAGATTAATCAAAAGATGGATATGTGACACACCTAGAGATGTCCTCACCAACTTTAATATACATATGTATGGATTTGGGGGGAAACTAGCATGCACAATTTCTCTTTTTTATATTTATCTTACTTTAGCAAAATCACGGTCCCCCAAACAATTTGCAACCGCTTTACATCTCGATATTTTTTTGAAACAGGAAAAATGCACGTCATGTATCGCGAAGCACAAAATAAGGCATATATTATACATTGTGATGCATGACGTGTCTTGTTTCGGTTATCAGGGTGTAAAGCGGTTGGACTGACCCACAATTTTTCCAAATAAAAGATGAAATACGGGCAAGTCCCTTTTCAACTGCTTTAATCCCCAATATTTTTTTTAAAACCGGAAAAGACATGTTCATGACGAAAGGACGCCTATAGCCTTAATCAACCGAACACGCGTGCGCAAAACATCAATTCATGCATTGCGATACATGATTTTGAACCGCAAAGCATGGTTTTAATACATGATTTTGTACATTACGATGCATAATTCCTAATTGTATAACTGTCATTTCCGTTTACTAGCGATGCATCGCGATTCTAAATCGATGCATCACGATTCAAAAGATGTCAAACAACCAACAAGTTGTTGTTCAAACATTTCATCAAATAGTTTACATGCATAGCAACATACACACACACAAAGTGAATCTATTTTGAATCACATACAAAAATAAAAAAAAACAAAAACAAAAACAAAAAAAAAAAAAAAAACAAAAACAAAAACAAAAACAAAAACAAAAAAGAAGATTTGATCGACAACTTGTTCAACTTGTAAACCGTTGCTATTTGATTGACAACTGGGTTTACAATGTGGATCTATTTATACGCAGGTTGCCCTTGACTATATAGAATTTTTTATATATAAATAGTTTTTCTCGGTTAAAAAAATAACAGAGGACTAAAGTGATTGAAAACTTTGGAAAGTAGATTGGATGCAATAATTCCAAATAAAAAGGGAATAATCGGGCCGTCCCTAGTCCATCATTGTTTTTTCAATCGTAAAAGTCATTTTTAGGGGCAAAAAGACTATGATACCCCTAATGAGTCTGAGGCGCGCTATAGATCACTTATTCAAATGCATCGTGCTGCATCAAAATTTGTACCGCGATGCATCAATTTAATTGCATCAATTTTGCACCGTGGTGTATCAAATTATTTTTCTAATTCAATTTTGTATCGCGTTGCATAAAATTTTGCATCACGATGCATTAGTTTAAAATTACCTCATTTAATTTTGCACCGCGATGCATTAAATTAAATACCTCATCCAAGCGATGCATCAAATTATGCACCGTGATGCATCAAATTAATTACCAGGCCTTATCTACCTTCTTTCTAGTACACAATCAACAAATGGTTCAAAATGTATATGCATATTTTCTGCATTCAAAATTCCAAATTGATGCATCACGAATCACAAATAATGGATTGTGATTCAAAATTAATGCATCCAGATTAAAAAAAAGGTGTTCAACAACATTTAAAAAAAATATATTTAGGATTTTATCGAACACTTTACATGCATTACAACACAAAACACTTTAAATCTATTTTGAATCACACAAACATAGATAATGAAAAAAGAAGAAAAAGGACAACATATATGAATTAGTAAAAGAGTGGGAAACTCATGTGACGAAGAAACAGTACGTAGTAACTACCGTTCTTTTCTTCGCCACTCAACTCCTTATTTTCTTACTACTTCATACTTTTTTTTTTTTTGCGTTTTCGGGCGAATGAGGGAGAAGTAGAAGCAAATGAAGAAAAAGAATATATTGTTGAAACTGAAGATCGATAGATGAAGAG
Organism: Codonopsis lanceolata; assembly: GCA_013146195.2. NCBI lineage: Eukaryota > Viridiplantae > Streptophyta > Magnoliopsida > Asterales > Campanulaceae > Codonopsis > Codonopsis lanceolata. The sequence continues at coordinate 26,919,617 of CM028378.1, read as the reverse complement.
GAAAGAAGATGAGAAGTTATGGTGGTGGATTAATCAAATTCAATATGAAAAACACAAATGTTCTTCACCACTCGACCTACCCATTCACTTCCTCTCTATCTGTGCGAATTTTAGCAATAAATTATCTTATGCGGCCATTTTAGAAAAGATTTCATGAAAATGGACCTAGTGCGGTTGAAAAAAAGAATGGGAAAGTGGACGACGAAGGTGTTAAATGTTTGGGAAAAGGACCAAAAGGTACTGGACAGCAATTAACACAAATAAGAAAGAACAAAAGAAAGACCTTTATCAATGGGCCTGTGTAACCTGAGAGGACACATACTAATGGCTTGTTCAAAGTGTAATAACCCACATTGTATTAATTCTGAGATGTCTTTTGGGGTGGAGGGAAGATTAATGGACCTAAAAATCTAAATTTGACCATTCGCATCTCCAAGGTAATAGCCTAATACTATCCTATCATCCCTTTAAATTTATCAATCCAACCTCTTTACTAGAACACAAAAAATTGAATTTATCGAAACTTTGTGGGACAACGGGAGGAGGTTGATGAACATGTTAAGAAAGTTGAAGCAACACACATCTGGTGAGTTCCACTTTCAAAGACTCAATTTCTGCTTTTTCTTTAAAAAACACACATTGTATTGAAGATGCAGGGTTAAAGTCACTATTGTACATTATTGAGGAAGAGGAAGAGGAAGAGGCGTCTAGAACGCAACATATACTATCAAGGACTTTGCTCTCTAGGCATGCTCCATCCCTATTACCTTCATTTTGTTTTTTAAATTTTTCACCAATATACTCACTCGACTGATTTTTATTATAAATATTTGAGTATTATGTAGGTTTCAATGGCTCTCATACACATAGTATCTAAAAAAGGAGTTGTGAATCAACTTGGAGGTCAACGAGAGCATTTAGAATTTAGATACACAAGTCGATTTCTACGGAATGGTTTTAAGCCCAAACAACTTCTATTTTAGCCCATTTACAGTTTTTGGGCCCTGACGTAGTTATTACTACCATGGTCCAATTGAAATCCCAAACTTACCGCGCACAGACATCATTACTTACAGTTACAGACGGTCTTCCTACAATCCTACTTGGCTCTCAAGAAGGGTTGTTTTGTTATTTTTTTTGCCCTCTCTCTCTCTCTAGTCTCTAGGGCTGTGTAAACATATCATAGTGAAACTTATCAGGTTGAATTTGGGAATGAACGGGGAGGAGTTGACGGAGCAGGAAACTGCCTTGTATGATCGTCAGATTAGGGTTTGGGGGGTTGATGCTCAACGCAGGTACTTCTCTCTCTCTCTCTCTCTCTCTCTCTCTATAATCATAGTTTACCTCCTTCTCAGTTACTCTCAATTTTCCTTGCTTCAACGCTATTATGTGAATTAGTACTAAAATGACAACAAAAGCAATTACCAGTTTTGCGCTAAATTTACTGTAATTTTAAGGTCAATTTTGCATATTTCCAAGGCACGGTCCTTTTATTTTCGGCACATAATTGTGTTCAACTTACGCGAGGCACACACGTTTATACTGACATTGAACTTTGATTCCTTACTTTAGGCTCAGCAAAGCTCATATATTGGTTAGTGGGCTCAAAGGGACAGTGGTCGAGGTACCTTTTCAGACTTGTACCTCGATACCTTCAGCTACGCCTGTATATTTGTTTGTTTATTGCATTGTTATGAAATTTGAATCATACTAATTACAAAGTGTTTCATCTAGTGTAAGTGGTGGATTAGCAAGGCTTCCTACTCTTCTCTTTATTAAGCATCCAATATAAAGAATTCATGAATCCAATTGAATCAAGATATTGAATAATGTAGACTAACATACTTCTTCGGTCCCAAAAAAATAGTCCTACTTGACATGCCAAAGTTTTTAAGATTGTAGCTTTAGTGGCTTGTACCTTATTCTAATTGCTCTAAAATTATTACTCCCCCGTCTTTATATGATTTCCCATTTTTAGTTTTTCACTAACATTAACGTTCACATAGAACATAAGAAGTCCACACTAGGGCATGGTAAGTGCCAAATGTGAAATTAGTAAACTTGAACGAAAACATACTCATTTAAGGAAAAGAAATTTTAAATATGGACACTAATTTAGGGATGGAAGGAGTATATGGATTTACTACACTGAGTTGTTCTTTTTTCGCTTTTTGTAAAGTGCATTGTTTTTTTTTTTTTGGCATGTAGTGTTGGAGTTTCTTTCAATTGTATAATTTCGTTAATCTTTGTCAAACTTTCATGAGTTAATTTTCCTCTTTAATCATTAGTCCACGTTTGGAAATTCTAAAAATAAAGAGATAAATTAGTATACTACAAAATGCTTGAGCATACACAATATGGTTATATCATGGGTAAAGTTGGAAGGTTGTGGAGATTGAGAAAATTGACTCTCTAACTCCAAGTGGAAAATTCCAAATAGTGGATAATGATACTGAGGAAGTATCAGTTAAATGTTAAGTATTTAAAGTTTGAAGTTAAAACTTGAAAGAAAGAAAATAAACCATAAATAAGCTTTCATTTATTTTTAGAATGTTGTAGTATTATGATACATTTTAAGATGTGCTAAAAAGATTTCTATTATTGAGTTTAAACTTTATAAATGAATTAAATGACTACCTTTAACTGAATGGATGTGGAAATTGAAGTTACAAAGGGATCAAAAATGCCATCTATTGAAGTATTTATGTAACAAGATGCCATAACTTTGTAATACTATTGAAAATGATGTTAGAGAAATAGTGCAATCGAGAATATCCTAATTAGCTAATGAATAGAACTCAAGGGGGCCATAATATAGAACTAAAAAGTCAATTTTTTTTTGATGAAGAAAACAAATGTTACATAACTTGCAAAGAGTTGAATCCATAACCTCTCATCCAAATCAAAGCACCTTATCCATTGGGCCATTACATCAATTTCATGTTTAGCCTAACCCGAAGACAGAAGCCACCCTACCTGTTGCACTAACACAAGGAAGCCATATATACCCCTGTTGTACTAGTACCATAGGAATCCGAATCCATATAAACCCAATGCATGAAAATTTAATGAGTATTCTCCCATTTTTTTCTGTGACAAAAATGAGAATATCATAAGGTATGGGGTCCATGATATTGAACTAAAATGTCAAAAGAGTACTATGAGAGGCGATGTAAAAGGATGATATCAAAAGGTATGGGGGCCATGGCTCCTCTTGGCCTTTGGCTTTATTGATTTGAATTTTTATATTTGTCATAATTAGTGTTATATTAGAAGGTTTTGAATTTGAACTTGATCATATTTGGTGCAGTTCTGCAAAAACATTGTCCTAGCAGGGGTAGGCAGCTTAACCTTAAATGACGATCGCCCTGTGACAGAAGATGCGTTATCTGCGAATTTCCTTATCCCTTTTGATGAAAATATGGGTGGTGGAGGAACTCTTGCTGAACTCTGTTGTGATTCTTTGAAAGATTTCAACCCCATGGTTCGCGTTGCTGTAGAAAAAGGTAAGACATGTGTACCATTTATGTGGATCTCTGAGTTAATACTCCAACTATGGCCATGGATATAGTGATCATAAAATTTTCCATCTTTTAGGTGTTATCTCAAATCCCAATTGCATTTAAAATCACACCTGATACTCATTCTGTAATCTAACAGGTGATTTGTCGAGCTTTGGGGTAGACTTCTTTGAAAAGTTTGATGTTGTGGTTATCAGCTCTTGCTCCCTTAACGCTAAGGTATAATTCTAATACTCACTTGCCGCTTGAAATTATGTCAAATATTTGTTTTCTTTATTAATGAAAAAAAAGTTCCACTATTCTCTTTATACATTAATTCTATATTTTCGTTACATCTTTCCAAGTTTTATCTTTTTCTTCTCTTACTTGATGCTTATGCTGCAGAAAATTGTTAATGGAAAGTGCCGGAAGTTAGCAAAGCGTGTTGCATTTTACACAGTAGATTGTCGAGACTCCTGTGGTGAAATATTTGTTGATTTGCAAAACTATACTTATTCAAAGGTCATAAATCTAACTGTTTTGAGTGCCTACTGTTTCTAGTTGTGGAACTTATTCTCTGGTCATCCGATTTCCAAATTTTCATACTTGTCATCATACTCATTTACACATTTGACCGTATTAAAATAGCATGTCAATGTAAAGATCATCATTTAAAGCTGTATAAGCAACAGGAACTGGGTTCACGTGCAGTGAATCATCAATCATGTGGGTTGGCGGTGGTGGCCTTGAATAGGTCACATGATATTTCATGAGTTACTTCAGACTTATAGTTATTAATTTAGCCTAGATGATTCTGATGTTGTGAGTGCAGAGTCTGTCCATCCATTTTGAAATTTGTCATTTCTTTTTTGACATGGCTTTTGATGTCTGTATAAAAACAATGGCCGATTGACCTAAACTGAGACAGGACTACATGAGCAGAACTCTGGTCTTGAAGGCCAATTCGTGCTTGGTTCGTGTATGAGCTGTGAGTATTTAATGTGCCAAAAGTAGTCAGGCCAAGCTTGTGTCTCTGAACAACCTTTTTGTGAATGTCAAGCTTAATTTTGTTGACTTGTGCTTGGCATGTTTATTCGTGGAGCCTAACATCATCATGGAGCTAGGCTCAAATCTATGGCTGTGCTTGAGTTGGCTCAGTTTGTTGAATCCCTAAATGAGCTATAACCTGATTCCATGAATTGGCTAGGCTTACTCGCATCACGAGCTGAGCTTGAATTGGCTCGGTAAATTAGTTGTAACGTGATTCCTTTCAAGGAAAGCTTATCCTGTAACTAATGTTTTATTTTCCATTATGATCATTGAAGGAAGTTGTTTTTTTTGATTGATGATCTTTTTGTAAAATAGGTGTGTAATAATATGCTTCAGAAGTCGGAAGCGAGTTTCTTGAACAAATTTGTTGGGTGATACAGTCTTCTGCATAACTTCTGAGTTTTATTTCTTGGACAAAGAATGCCATTGTTAAATGGAAATCACATGGTATTGTGAAATTTTTTATAATGTGAATTTGTTCATTTTCATGTGTTGCAAGTGTAATTGTTCATTTAAATGCATTTCCGCTTAGTCTTGGCTCATCATGCGTTTGTTAATTGGGTCTTTTCTTCGAGAACAAATGTCTTGTAGATATAAAAATTCAGTCTCAATTTTCAAATATGTGACAGTTCTGATTGCTTTTCTAATTCTTTTCTCTTTCCCTCCTTTGCAGAAAAAGCTTGATGAAACTATTGAATGCCGAATGCAATATCCTGCTTTTGAGGTATGACGCTCAAAAGCTCAGCCAAGAAATTATTTTGTTTATGTTGCATACTTGCATCTTGTTCTTATAGGTATCCTTTCATAGTTGATTGATTCATGTCTTTACATGTACATTATTTTGCTAACATGTGGACTTGAGTTTGAGGATCAAGGAAAGTAGATGGAGGAGATGCTTCAGCAAAGCTCTCTGTAATTCTTCACACACACACACATATATATATATATATATATATACACACACATCTTTATGGGCAACGTTTCGATGGTTACTTTCTCATTGATGGTTACTATTATATCATCAATTGGATAAAAAAGGTTGAGATTTATTGATTAGGTGGATGATGCAATTAATTCACCTCAAAAGAGTCAATCTGTTGAGAATAGAACTTGTCGATTCACCAATCTCATAGGTTGTAGTAGTTGGTTAGATCTCAAATAGGGGTGCGGGGGGCTACACCCCTTGTGGGTTGGATCTGTTGGTTTATCGCACAAAGGCGGTCGCGTCATGTTGGACAAGACGACCACGTCTATTAAAGGCGGTTGCGGTGGCGTCATCAAGGGAAGCGGCCGCGTTGAGCTTCAGAGCAGCCCTAGTACATATATGGACCATGTAAGGCAACCGTGCCACTTCTGTTGAAGATGAAGCGGCTGCGTTCAGAAGGGGGAAGCAACTGTGTCGGGACTTGTATCTTTCTATATAATTTTAACAACCCTAAAATGTGTACAAGGTTGACTACAATAAAATTTCGAAAGTCCATATATTCTAATCTGTCTCTTTTCTCTTTCAATTGATCTTGCTATTACTTTGCTATTTGCTTCCGATGTGCACAACAGGTTGTATAACATATGTTAAGATGTCTGTTTCATGAGCATGTACCTCTTCTTCCAAACATGATGTTTAAAAGTTCGATGGAACGGGGAACTTCGCATTGTGACAGAGGTGGGTTAAGGATAATTGGTACATGCGAGTTTTGTGAAGTTTATTCGGAACAAGTCGAAACCGACTGAAGAGAATGATGATGATTGGAAAGAGCTTCAAGAAAGGGCTATTTCTACAATTCGTTTGTATCATCTTATTGATGAGGAATCAGGGGCGTGGGATTTTGGAGGCCAAATATTTGTCAAAATCCTTGTCATATAAAGCTGCATCTTAAAGCAAAGGTTGTATGAGCTTAAGATGACAGAATGCGCCGTTCTCAACGCTCACATCAACGTATTTACTTGGCTTATCAATGATTTGCAAAGGTTGGACGTGATGTGTGAGGAAAGAGACAATGCGTTGTTGCTGTTAAACTCGTTGCCATCTTCTTCAACATATGAAAATCTTGTGATTACTTTGACATGGGGAAGGGAACTCTAGAATTGGGGCCCCTGTTACGGAGACTCTCCTAGCGTTTCCTAGCGTTTCATCAACATAAGAAAAGCGTTGATGAACCTATAAGTGAACGCTGTATGTGAAGGATAACAAGGAACGCGGGGGGACACGGTTCTCAGATATATCAAAAAAGCAGAATTCCCGGTCACAGTCAAAGAAGATGGCAAAGTAGTACACATGGAATTGTTACAAACGTGGGAAGAAGGGGCATAAGTGATGGGGTTGTTCGGAGAAGGATAATCATGGTGCTGGTGCGTCAAATTCAGCTAATGTGGTAGTGGATGGTGATATGCTCTTCAACATGATCTACGGACGCAAAAGTGAAAATATGGTAGTGGATGGTCAAATTCAGTTAATTATGTTGTTACTATGGGTAATGGTGCGTCTTGCAATATTGCTGGCATAGGTGCTATAAGAATTAAATGCTTACTGGTGTGGTAGGAACGTTGTGTGAAGTACGAATGTCCTAGAGGTCTCGAAAAATCTGATTTCATTGGGTGCCTTAGATCTAACGTGTGTAGTTATAAGTTTAAGGTGGCATGATAAAAGTATGTAAAGGTGCATTAGTGGTGATGAAGAGTGAGAAGTAATCTAAAAACATCTTTAGGGTATGATGGAGCTTCACAAGAGGAAGATGAGGAAAATGTTGAAGGGTGTTAAAATTTGCAAACTCAGTTTCTGCAGAGCAGAGAGAATCCTTGACAACATACATTCAAATGTTTGAGGGGCTGGTGAGAACATAATCAAGGGGTAGACATTTGTACTTCGTGACATTTATCGATGATTTTTCAAAGAAGGTTTGGGTTTACTTCATGATGCGCAAGAATGAAACTTTTGTAAAGTTCTAGTTGTGGTAGGTTGAAGTGGAAAATCAGAGTACACATATAAGGGTTTCAAAAAATTACGTACGGAGCATGGAATCAAGAGGCACTATACAATACACACGACACCACTGTAGAATGGTGTGACAAAGATAAAAAAGATCTATTGCGGAAAAGGCACGTTGTCAAAGGTTCAATGCATGGATTGCAAAGAATTTTTGGGTGGATGCAGTATGACTTATTTCTTGATCAGCAAATCATTGGGGGCATCTCTAGACTGCAAGGTACTAGAAGTAGTATGAACATGTAATGTAATGAGGTAGACTTCACAAACATACGAGTGTTTGGGTGTCCATCTTTTGTGCACATTCCGGCCGAAGAGAGATCAAAGCTTGACCCTAAGTCTAAGGAGTGTATCTTCCTCGGGTATGCAAAATGAGTGAAGGGGTATAGACTTTCGGATCCCAAGTCAAGTTTGGTGGTGGTCAGTACGGACATGGTTTTTAATGAGAAAGCTATGTTGAAGGGTACTTAGTATGATGACAAAGAGGAACAGTTGCCAAAAAACAAAGAGAATGATAAGATAGTCATCGAGGTGGAGTCACAAGAAGTTGATATGGACCACAATTTTTCGGATCCCGAGGTAACTACACAAGCATCTGACGAGGCTAGTACTTCAAGTTGAAGAGCAAAGAGAGCAATTACGTATGGGTTTGAAGATATGATCTCATATGTTCTGGTTCGTAGTAGTGGAGATCCAAATACTTTTAAGGAAGCAATCGAAAGGCTTGAAAAAGATGGATAGTGACTACTATGATGGAGAAGCAATCAAGAATGATGCATAGGATTAGGTGGATCAAAGGGAAGAGGGCTATTGGTTGCAAGTGGGTTTTCAAAAGCAAGGAAACAATATTAGAAAAAGAGGGAGAAAAGTACAAGCCATGGATAGTTGCAAAGGGTTACTAACAAGAGCAACGGGTAGATTACTAAAAATTTCTTTCCGTTTGTCGGACACATTTCGATTCGAATTGTGTTGGGTCTTGTTGCATATCATTATTTGGTGTTGGAGCAGTGTGATGTTTGTGATGTTTGCTGGAGTTAGAAAGAGCAGATTTTCATAGAGCAGTCACAAGGGTTCAGTCAACCCGGTTTGGAGCATTTGGTATGCAAATTGAAGGAATCTATTTATGGGCTAAAGTTGTTTCGAAGGTTGCAAGCGTGATGACAAAGCTGCAAGTTCAGGCATGGCTTGGATTTGTTGCACCTCTTGGTGTTAGAGATATGGGAAGTTAACTTCTACTTGGTGCGATAAAAATGGTGGTTTCATGTGTTGTGTTCTTTTTCTTCTAATGGGTTGAGTGAATGCTCACCAAGGTGGAGAATGTTGAGAATGAAATGGCTCGATTCATCATGCTCGCAGCTTGTAGAAGTTGGTTAGACCTCAAAGGGGGGTGTGGGGGCTATGACCCCCGAGGATTGGACTTTTGGGTTTATCGCACCAAGGTGGTTGCGTAATGTTGGACAAGGCGACAACGTCTGTCATGGTGCGTCACCAAGGGAAGCAACTGTTTCAGGCCTTAGAGCAATCCCATTACTTGAAAGTATTTGAAACGGTCGTGCCAGGCGACCATGTCACCTCGTCAGGATCTCTCTCAACATGAAGCGGCCGCGTCCAAAAGCAGAAGCGGGTAGCAACCGTGTTGGGATGTAGTGGTCGCGTCACATGGAGTGAAGCGACCTCGTCGATGCGGCAAACTGGTTTTTGTTTCTTTGTGTAAGTCGGTTTAGGGTTAGGTATTGTGTGTGTGTGTGTGTATATATATATAATTGTAACCATAGAACATGTACGAGGTGGCTATAATAAAATTTGAAAAATTTGTTAAAAAATTTGTTAGACCCTAGAGATGGCAAATGGGCGGGCATGAGCGGGCGTGGCGGGCCCAAATGGGCGGCGGGCTCAAATGGGTGACAAGTAAGTGCCCATTTAATAACATGGGTATATCTGGGCGGACACTAAATGGGCATGGGCGCCCATTTACTCATTAACATGCACTTATCAAATAAATACAAAAATTAAAAAAAAAATTTCCTTTTACAAAAAATTATCAAAAAATACAACTAACCATATATATATATATATATATATATATATATATATATATATATATATATATAAATTACAACCACAATAATTGGAAAAGGCCAACATTTTTGGTAATATTTTAACCTCTGTCACCATTTCTAATGCAACCAAATTTCTAAAAAGAACTCAAAAACTTTGCATGACATGTTAGTGTTGGCAGAACCACTAATAATATCAAAACAAGAACATATTTTCACTTTTGCCGTATGTTAATTGAAATAAAATAATCCCTTAGGGTTTGTTTGGTAGTCGGACAAGGATAAGCAGTATTATTAATCCCAGTATTATTAGTGTCCTCGCTATTAATCCTCATTTGTATATCGGGATTAGTTTTGAAGTTACAAATGTTAATCCCAATTTTCTTTAGTGAGGGCGCTAATAATACCACCCTCCCCCTTGGTATTAAAAGTGAGGGGATAATTACTTTATTCGGATAACTCGTGCTATTAGTCCCGACCACTTATTGCGTATCAAACATTAGACAACTTGGCTTATTAATCCTATCTGGCCTTAATCCTGATTACCAAACGGTACTTTAGTTCCTTAATTTTTCCGTCAAATGGATTGTTTTTAAATGAAAATTTGATATATATTTTTTTCATAGCCAGAAAATACGTAATTGATTGTATATAAAAAGTAATATGATATCGAAAAAATATATAAAAATGGGTCAATTTTTTATTCTTAAAAAATAACAGTTACTCCCACCATTGCTGACTATTTCTTTGGTTCTAAAAACCAAACCAGAAGAACAAGTAGCAGCCAATCAGCCATCTCTCTCTCTACCCCCTACTCTCTCTGTCTTAATGAATGGTTATTGATAGAAATATAAATATAGAGTGAGAAACAACTTTGAATTATCAGGTATACAGAAAAAAAAATTGATTGTGAAAGTGTGAGGTGAAAACGTGGGCTCCCATTTGTGCCCATATTATGCCCATTGGGCAGAATTTGCCACCACTAAGTTGACCCCAATCACTCTCTCTTCTCTTTGAATTTATCTTGCTATTGCTCTGGGATTGTTTGCTATTTACTTTCGCTGCCCACAACACAATTTATTAATTGTATTATCTAACTAATCAATAGACATGTATATATACATATATACATGTGTATGTGTATATATATATATGTACACATATATATATATATATATATATATATATATATACATATATGTAAATGAGATTGACGTCCTTGCTGATGCAGTCAAATAAGCAAAATTTTACTCCTTAGGTTGTTAGTCTTATTTGAAGAATGGTCTAGAGGCTATGTTTACATAAGCCACATAATCAACAATACATGTCAATATATATATGTGTGTGTGTGTGTGTCTAAGGTATAATCACTTCAAAAAGGATTATAAGTGTTCCTTGTCATAAAGCTATGACTTAAAGGTAGATATCCAAAGATCCTCTGTAAATTTTTCTGTTCAAATCCAAGGGAAAATTCCTTTTTCGCCCCCTTATTCTCCTTTTCTAGTTATCTTTTTAAAAAGGACCCAAAGGTAAATATCCAAGATCCATAAAGTATTTTTTTCTGCTCCAAATCGTCGGAAAGTATATCTTTTGCCGCCTTATTGTTCGTTCGGTCATCACTTTTAAAGAACACTTATCCCCTTTTGACACTTGTACACCATGTGCAACAATCTTAGCATGTAAATATGAATTAGAAAAATAAATCTTCCTTCTGTCTTCCCTCTCAGCCCAGTCGTTCTTATTGTAGGGTTCGCTCTCGTCTCCCGCCATTGGCCACAACTCCCCCTCCATCCTTGTCTTAGTTGTACAAATTCATGCCTCGAGAGAAGACAAGGTGTGGTGGAAAGGTTCGAAGGGCAAACACTTCATTGTGTCGTAGAGACGGTATGCTTTCCCTTTGAAAATTAGTATGGAAATCGAAAGTTCTGAGTTGAGTAGCGTTCTTTGCGTTGGAGGTCTGCAATGAAGCCATACTCACAGGGTGTAATCTCATGGGTCGACACAACATCTGTGTGAATTGGTGTTTTATGTGCAAGGAGAATGAGGAAAATGTTAATCACTTGCTCCTTCACTATCCTGTGGCGAAATTGTGGAATCTGATCTTTGGCCTTCTAAACATTTCGTGGGTCAAGCCAATATCCGCGAAAGAACTTTTTTTGAGTTGGTCACTTTACAAACGTAGAAGGAGGAATTCTGCCTCGGAGACAGCTCTCTTACGTGTGTTGGGTCATTTGGGGGGAAATAAATATAAGGGTATTCGATAACGAGGAGAAGTTTACGGCCCAACTGAAGGATATTTTACTTCATTCATTGTTTTCATGGTGCATAGAGTCAGATGATACAAACTCTCCTCGTAGTCATTCTTTTGTGGACTTTGTCAATAGTATTTTATTAGATTAGTCCTTTTCGTATACTCTTAGTGTACATGAACGCGTCATCTTGTTTGACGCCTTTTGGTATATATAATACTTATAAAAAAAACAACCTAAAACTCCAATTCTATGAAACAACAGCCCACACACCATAGCCGAAGACTTGGAATCGCATGAACTCAGAAGGAAATTAAAATAAAGTTATTTTTTCAATTGAAAAGATGACAAAATCCTATCTCTTAAAGCCACCATCATCCACAAACCTATCTGATGTAATTTTTACAGTTCTTTAGTGCAACTAATATTGGAATGGAGGAATTGAGGGGATAATTACAGAGAGTTACTTTATGAAATCTTGGATCTACATTAAGGTCCTTAGCTTTATGATAAGGCAGACTTACTACCTCTTTTTGGTAATTATTATCCCTGTATAAAGTCAATTACACCCTCCGCCCCAAAAAAGTAGTCCCACTTTCTTTTGTTGTTTGTCCCCCAAAAAATTGTCTCATTTCTAGGAGGAAATATTTTTAGTGCAATTTGAAAAAGTACAAGTAAATTTACGACCTTAAAAGTTTGACTTGTCAAATGAAACTATTTTTTATGGGATGGAGTTAGTATTTAAGTAGGTCTCACGGCCCATCAAATGTTATGAAGAGTTCCTTTTAATGGGTGTGCGGGCTTAGTTGCAACATTATACTTAACAGTTAACAAAGAAGATTGCAAGCTTTTTTGGTAAGTGTATCCTTTCACTTATTTAGGATACTTCTGATCCTTTCCTTGCAGGAAGCCATTGCCAGACCATGGAGATCTCTTCCTCGGAGAGTGTCAAAGCTTTACTATGCTATGAGAGGTAACATAAACTACTTTGGCTTTTATATGCATTTTCTTTTTCTATTATTTTCTCTGACATGTCTTGGAGTTGCAAACAAGAACATGCGCTCAATTGAGAAAGCATAGGGAAATGTATGGACATTCTTAGAGGCATGTTTATCTGGGTTGGCTAGAAACGAACTTGTGTTAGCTTTTCTTTACTCCAAGGTCAGGCCTGTTGAACTGAGCTTAATTGAAACTAATGCAGAGAAATATCTTATAGTAACCGCAGTAGAATATTTTGCAAATTTTTACTTAAATCATGTTAGAGTGTAGGGAGCTTTATCTTTGTTCCACTCGTGATGGCGATATAGAGTAAATAAGTGGTCCACCCACCACATCATTAGATTGCATCAAAAGATGGACATGGTGCTTTATTAAGCCTCCTCTTCCCCTGATTTTCATGTTGCAACTAAAACAGCTCATGGAGGCAAAAATAAAATAAAATAAATAAAATCATCATGGTAGAACACAAATGCAGGCTGAAACACACCCTATTGAAGGTAAGCATGTGCTGAAGAGCCAACTAGGAATATCCGCATGTACGTACTCCCCCCTCCACTCCCTCTGTGGTCCTACTTTCTCCTTCCTACACAAATAGGACTGCCTTTTAAAAGCACACTAGTTTTTCTGTTTGGTTGCCAGTAGCAGCCGGAAGGAATAATTGATTAGTGGCTGCAAGATCCTGCTCAACCTATTTGTACTAAGACCATTTTGAAAACCAAAACAACTTTTAGTTCCTAATGGAGCTAGTGAGCTGGTGTTTCTCACTTCTTCAGTGTACTTTTTCTAGTTGAGAAACAGTATCACTGCATTACTGCATTTTTAAGGTTGGCTTGAATATATCTAGCCAGTGGCGGTGTGGGGGAAAACAATATTATCAACAACTTGCCTTCCCCCACCCGAGTCACACCAAAGGAATGATGAATATTAAGAAATAAGATAACAAATGGAAAAAAATTAGGTTCATACCAAATGTGTGATTAATCCCTTTTTTCCACTTGATGGTAGTGATGAGTCAATTTCTTTCCTCTTTTGGTCCATGACTTGTGCTTTTCCCAGGTGTTATGTAATCCTATTCTCTTTTTGTTTTTGCAGTTTTAGAAAGGTTTGAAGACGTTCGTAATCCTGGAGAGACTACAATAGCGGACCTCCCTAATGTCCTGAAGTTGAGGAATGAACTTTGCCAGGCACATGTATGTTTCTCACATTTTCTTGCTTAGAGATGGCAAGGGCACTCAGGCAAAGACCTTGTTGAGGTCCTTGGTTCCGATCCTCGTACCAATAAGGGGTCACACTTACCTATCAAAAAATAATAATACAAAGTTCTGATATAGGCTTTTCCATGCCCTTGCAGTCAATAAACGAATCACAGATTCCTGACTCTCTTCTAGAGAGGTTGGTGGCTTCTAGAAGAGAATTTCCTCCTGTTTCTGCAGTTCTTGGGGGAATTCTAGGACAGGTAAATATATTGAAGCCAATCTGTGGGTGTGTGTATCAATTTTCTCTACCTTTCACTTAAACCGAATCGCTTGGTATTTTTAGGAAGTCATTAAAGCGATATCAGCCAAAGGGGATCCCTTGAAGAATTTCTTTTTCTATGATGCTATGGAAGGCAAAGGCATAATAGAGGACATTTCTGCACCTGAGGCTGACACATAGGACAAGGTGCTTGAGGTTAGAATTTAGGTATTTCAGTTGAAGGTGGGTTTGCGGGCCTCTGAATCCTAGGCATATCATTATCAACAACGGGTCTGGTTAACTTTTTTTTTTTTTGAGGGGGATTCATTTGGTTATGTAAGTGGTAGTATGGTATTAGCTTTTAATTTAAGATGAGAAAAATCCTGTTAGATGTATTAATGACTGCAAATTGGAAAGTTGTTGTAATCCTCCATTTCAAGAGCAATTGCAGCAAGTCTTGTACAGATGCTTTGTATGGCAACCTAATTAATGTGTTGAATTTGAAATTGATTTGTATGATTATGTATGATGGAATATAGAATTGCCAAACAAACCATACCATACCATACCTTAAGTTTGAGAATTAAATGAGCAATAGCTTCGGATTCTGTTTTATTTTGAGAAATGGTACACCGTTTTGCCAAAATTATTATTTTGTTTTCTTTTTTTGTCAATCTGAAAATAATTGTCTTATTAAAAAGTTTTTTTTAGGGCATTATTTTTACTATTTTACTCTTATTTTTTCTCCGATTTTAATTTTGGGCCATATATTTATGGGCTTTAAAAGAAATCACACATTATTTTAAGATTAATAATTAAGTCAATTGTTTTTTTTCAATCCGTATGTTAGATCAAACATAACAATATTTTTGGGATGGAGGGAGTAATAGTATCAAGGCCAGAAGTTCCTCCCTCCTCGGATTTGATGATTATGCTTTTAGTTTTATATGAAGGGAGGTTAGAGTGACCACAATGGGACAAGTTATCAGCATTTTTATAGAGATTTTTAACTCCTGCCATCTCCACGATGGGCAGCCAAACAAATCCTCCATCTCCAAAACATTTGAAGAGTGATTTACCTTGAACAGTAACAATAACTCACTACTTACTCCACTGCTCTTCATTCTTCGTTCTTCTTGGGCGGCTCTTGTGTTTTTCTTGGGTCCATGTTGGTCTTTCCATGGTCTCTTGTTGTTTATGTTCTTTTTCTAGAGTAGCTTCTTTGCCAGAGAGGATAGTTCGGAGCGATGGTGAGAAGAGGACTAAATAGGAGATAAAGAATTGCTGCCATAGTTGAAGCTTGACATGGAACTAAGCTCATCACTTTTGGATCTCATAAGGATTGATTTGAGGCTAGATTACTTGGGTTGATCCGATGGGGTTTTCAGAAATTTTGATGAAATTGAAGAAAAAGATTGGTTCTTCAAGATTTCAAGATTGAACTAGCAGGAGCCAGGAATCAAACTGGTCTGTCGTTCGGTGGATGTTTTCTTGGGACATGCAATGGGGTCTTCATGGGTGAATTTTTCCTAAGAAATGAAATATTTTATGCAAATTACTATTACTCCTAATAAAAAATATTTCAATCAAATACTGGTGGGAAAATAGAGATAAAAAAGTATATATATATATATACACACACACACATAAAGAAAGTTGCACCATTTGGAAAGTTCTCGCAAAGATGAACTTTCCAAAAGTGGCAACACTTTTGTTTAGTTCAAGAGCAATTAATATCTCAGTTTTTGATGCTAGATATTGTCTTTAATATTAATTGGATAAAATAATTCAAATATCTTTCACTTTTCTATTTATCTTTAGTCAATTGAATAATATAAAAAGTTCAGGATGAATCGTGAATAAATACAATATGAAAACAATTACAAGATTGTCATTATAATAATAATTTTTTGATATCATTTACTGTTACAACAGAATATCAAATTACTAATAAGAAAATACAATATCAAATATATATATATATATATATATATATATATATATATATATATATATATATATATATTAGTTGATATTTCTTTGATAAACATTGTAATGTTCCCCAAGTAAGAAAAAATATATGCAAAATGGTTCCCACGTCAGCGTAACAAAGTTCAATGAACATTGAAGTTAAGGCTATAACAATTTTATAATCTTCCATTTCTGGTGCGAAATGCAAATTTCTTGATGTTTAGTTAGGTTTCCAATCTATAGTACTTTTTTAAATTTATGTTTCGATTATTTTCACCTTCATGATTTTAATAAATTTGTTTTCAGGAATCAAGACTGCATGTTACTATAAAGCGACAACAAATTGATAAGTTTCAACCAATGCTTATTGAAAATTTGATTCCCATGAACAACATATTGGTATTTTGTTTTATATCGATGTTAAACTGGTACAAAAGTAAGAAGAGACATTAAACTTAGTAAGAAGAATATAAAAGTTAAAGCATTAACATGATAAAACATGTATCATATTTAAGTAAAATTAAAAAAATTATAATAACTTCATTCAAACTAAATGATTAATTGAAATAAAAACATAACAATTTATACAGATTCTTATTATGAAGAAAACTAGCTTTTAATAGCGTATTATATATATATATATATAAAGTTGATGAGGAGTACTATGCTTGTGCCACCTCACCTACTTTAAATCAATCTTGATTCTTAAACATCTATTATGTGACTCCTTATCTTCCAATCATTACCTATTAATAATCAATATGATAAAATATATTATTATATAACTATCTATAATACAATACAGCTCAGTTTATACGTGTGCAATTGACTTGAGATAAAAAGTGATTGTGATTAATTTTTTTTACTTTAACTCTCTCTATCTCTCTCTCAATTATTTTACAGTTAATATTTTACGGTTTTACAGTTTTATGGTTGCAAAAATTTGTATTTGTATTTTTTATTTTTAATTGTTATCGTAATTAACTTAATCAATTTATTTTTTTTTCGACCCGTAATTTCGTATACAAATTAATTTTTTTAAAAAAAATCATAAGTTTTGTAATTTGAAATATTTGTTTTTTTCTTTTTAACTGACTTAATCAATTTAATTTTTGTCTGGCACGTTTTTTCAGGCCCGCAATTTTGTATACAAATTATTAATTAATCCCTCCGTTCCGGGCAAAAAGACCCCGTTTGAAAGTTAATTTTTTAAAGAAAATAATATTTTTAATAGTTCATTTCCACAATATCTTCTTCATTTATTGATAAATTCTCAAACTGGCACCGTGTCATCGGCACGAGCAAGAGTACTAGTATACGACAATAGAGATCTTTAACTAAAGGTTTTTTATACTCCCTCCATCCCTAAATTATCGTCCTCCTTTCCTTTTTCGTCTGTCCAAAATAATTGTCATGCTTGAAACTTATATTTTTAGAACATCACTTTTACCACTTTACCCTTACTTTTTTACTCTACTTTAATTATGGGCCACATACACATGAGATTTAAAAGAAACTATACATTAAACCAATATAAATAATCAAGTCAATTGTTTTTTTTTATACTGTATGAATCAACCAAGACGATTATTTAGAGACCGGGGGAGTAATAAACAATAGCGAATAACTTTAGCTAGGCAAGGAGCCGAAAGGACTATAGTTTTCCTCTCCCCTTATCCCCTTTCTCTCGCTCACACACACATGTACCAACGATGGTTTTGTCGAGGACCTTCCGTTCCTTTTTCGACGACTCTTTTTCTCTGTAGCAGTCAGATCGAGCTCTAACCGTCCTTCATAAAATATGTAAGCTTTCTCTCTTCTCCCTCTAAATCTGTTTTCCCTCTTCATCTCTTTGTGTTGTATTTTTTTGGGTTTCCTTTATTAGCATTGACAATCTGCAGAATTTTTTCTCGGCCGCTATCTCTTCTGTTCTCTCTCTACCTTTCTCTATAGCAGCTTCAACTTAAGGTAATTGTTCTCTCTGCGCTTCTTTTCGATTTTTGCTACCGCCGTCATTTTGTGTTTTTATTTAAACTATTGGGTATTTAGTTTTGAGTGATTGCTCTTTCAATTTTAGTTCGATTGAGTTATTCCTACTGTTGTCATTTTGGTTTGATTTTTGGGTTTCCTTCTAATAGTATTGCAAAATTTCTTTTCGAGTTTTGCTACTTTCAATGATTATTTTCTTAAATTAAAGGTTTCTTGCTTCTGCGCACCAACTGTTCGTAGAAACAATTGGACACAGGTTTACATGCAAAGTATTTCCCTTTCATAATATAGCTATATCGATCTTCAATGTTTTTGGTGTTCGATTCTTTAGGTTAGGACAATCTTCTTATCCGGTCTTTCCAAAGACGTGAATGAGAGAGAATTATAGAACCTGTTGAGATGGTTGCCCGGCTTCTCAGGTCAACTTCAAAGACTAACACACCATGGGTTTTTCCCTTTTCTCCACTCCTCAATTTGCAATTGCTGCTACAGACAGACAACAACACCGGGGATTGATCAAATACAACCATTTGACCCGGTGGCTAAACATTTATAGCCTTTGACTAGCCAAAGAAGGAATCTGACGAAACAGCCCTTGGTACATGCACTGGTCGACCTTGGTCGTCAAGTGGTCGACTAGACGATCACAATGGTCGACAAGACCACCACATTGGTTTTATCTTTGTCTTCTTCATCTCCGGTGATAATGGTATTCATCTTAGTCTTCTTCGTTCGGCGTCTGGTTCACTAATCACAGGTGAACCACTATGGTCGACCACTTCTCCGTTCGCCTCCATCCAGATTCGGTGGTCTCCCATATCCGATCACATCCATCCACGCCCCAGCCTCCATCTCCGGCCAAGATCCCCATCTTAGTAGCTCTCTCCCTCTGCTCCACCATGAACGTGGTCGCTGGAGCGCGCCATGAACGCAAATGGTAGAGAAAGGGTATTGATGACATTTTTAGGTGAAAGTGGCTGTAAAAGTATATATATTTTTAAGTGAGGTTATAAATGACCAAGTCTTCTTTGACTTGACCATTTGTGTAAATCCCCCACAGACACCCTTGAAGTCACTTCCTTCATCAATTATGCATTTAAAATATATAATTATGCATTGGTAATTATGATTGTTATTAGTTGTGTTCGTGTTTGGGATATGATTTTTAACGCGGAATCAAAGTCTGTACTACACACATAAATGGCCCAGAAGAATCTTTTTGTTAAAAGGGGTGAGTTTTCTTTTCTCGAAAATATGTCTCTCTTTGAATGAAAGTAATTACATTATCATTATGTATGTTGAATATTTGATGGACTACCAATAATTTCAATGAGTTGGAAAATTAAGCATTAAAAAAATCTCTAAGAGAAGCTGTTGAGGAATGGAAGAATTTCATATCCTTCATTTGTTTCTTTTCTTACTGCTAGATGGGGAATTAGATATAGCCTTGCTTTCTTAGCACAGTACATTGACGTTCTTACTCCCAATTCATGCAAGATCCAAATTCATTCAAATTATGAAACGAATTTTTCCGCATAATTCTGTCATTCTAAATTGTACTCTAGTGTTGGTTCAGGCTAGAAGCAGAGCTTGGCGTTATTAGATGATTTTGTGCAGAAAAAACCAATTAGCTGATTTAGTTGTTGATTTCCGGTATTCTATGTTTTTTCTATGTCCATCTTTTTTGGTTTGAGTTATTAGGAAATTTTAATTTGAGTTATTTTGAGCTTCAGTAGCTTTCTTAAACGAATAATTTGGTTTTGCTTATTAGGTGCATTGATTTGTTGTTGCAGGTTTACACTTTATAACATAACTACTATTTCACATTCCTACCACTGCAACAGACCACTTCTGAGACTACAACAAGTTAAAAGGATATGTACTAATGTCAGTTCCATATTCCCATAATCCTTCCTTCCTCCAATTTTTTGATTTCAGAATCGTTTCTTAACCCCCCCAATTCGTCATTATTTTTTAAATATTGCATTTCTTTTCCTCTTAAACTGCATCACACAAAAACTTGACTATAATTATTTGAAAATTTTTCAATGGTTATTTGGGTTTTTAGAAAATAGAGGAAAACATAGTAGGTCATTAATTGATATACTCTTTGCTAGCATATCTAATTATTTAACATCACTGCCAAATTTTAGCCAGCATTAAGTAACATGTCTACCTTTGATATATTGTTGCTTTGGCTATGTCTACTTCCTGTACTAGGTCTAAGTTATATGTATTGTACTAAAAACTAAAAACAATATTCAGTGCAAGCACTGTCCTTGAACTGAGAAATCATAGCAAACACCGCCCGAATATCCCCCATTTATCTTTCTCTTTATATTAATTAGTTCAATTGTCCATTGTTGCCATTAGTTCTGAATTCATATTTTGTAATATGTTTTGTTAGATACCCTGTAGTGTTTTTAATTCCAATAATAGTTACTAATTATTTTCATGATTTTTTTCAATTTAGGTCAATGTTTAATGCTCTATCGACCCTTAAATCATGCTTATTAACAACTTATCCAAGAAGCATTTGCTTTCGGGTAAAACATCTCTTGATATTCCCAGTTGCATCTGCTTGAGGCAACCAAGTAAGTCCTCTAATGATTTTGGATTTTTGTTGTTGTTGTTGTTAATTTGAGTTTTTAGTATGCTTCTGTTTGTTCCTTTCGGTAATGGGTTGTTGGCGGCATTGTTGATTTTTTGAATAATGGCCAGTGTATCCAAAGGTGAAGCTGAGAGAAGTAGAAGATGATGATGAACAAGACTATATATGTTAGATTTTCTTTGCAGGCTTTTGAGTCTCTCTACTTGCGTGATTCATCTCCAGGTACACGATCCTCTCTCTCTCTCTCTCAATGGGATCAAACTATATTCCCTCTCCCTTTGGGACTGCTGAAAGGGCTTTTTGTTTTGAGTTAGTTTAATTAGCTTTTGAAGCCTTGATAACATTAAGCTCTTTCTGTTAGGACAATATGTTGGAACCACGAGTTATTTAGGGGGTCATTTATAAATTACATGAAATATCTACTAAAAATATTTATGTGCATATCTAAATTGTTCTAATCAGGTTTTATTTTTGATATATCTAAAAATAGAGGTGCACAAGAACACTTATGTGACTTCAATTGCTAACTACCATTAGAGTTTTGCACCATTTCCAACCCTCTTAATTCATTTTGGTAATTGTAATTAATTGGATTGAGAGACAAGCTTACATATATACCCCAAGACGGTGGCTTGCTATTGCACATGCATCTCTAATATTGCTCAAAACACGAGTCCACCCTCTCAGTCATAAATTTCTTAATGTTCATTCAAATTAAATGAATACCAGTCATAAACTAACATAATAAATAATTTATTGTATTTAACAAAATAAATATATTACTTATAAATTTCATTTTGAATTTAAAAAATATAACAAAACAAAAAAAAGTTAGTCTAAATTTTATTTTGGAAAGTGAATTGGATTGAATTCATAGTTTTAAATAATCATGTAAAAATTCATATTTGGTAATGGTTAATCTTCCATAAACAACAAATACAAGAGATTGAATAACATAATTTACATCATATCGTTAAGGGAAAATTGCTTTTTTAGCCAACTTACAAATTGAGGGTGACAAATTTAACAGCGTACTTTCAATAAGACTAATTTAACAAATGTAATAAGTATTGAAGGCAAAAGTCACCAATTTCGTTAAATCTCCATCCAACTTCGTTAATAGATTGATGATGTGGACTGTGTGGGCTTTAATGATTGCTTTTAGAGATTTATAATATAACATCAAAGTAAGGGTTCTCAATATAATAAAACTGTATTTAGTATTTACCTTCCAATTATTATTACAAACCTGATCTTCAAAGTCCCAACCCATATGTTCAAACTTCCAACCCCAAATCTTCAAACCACCAATACTATACTATTTAACTATTTGAAATGATCTCACTTGAATTTCACGGTGGGAGTTTCCAATTTCCAAGCAGTGGGTTGCTTTGGAGATGAGTTGTTGGATCGACAATGGAGGCTCGTCGGACGGTTGAAGGTCAGGGATGACACTGGAAGAATTAGAATGGATGAGAGAGATGGAGAGGCCGACGATGAAGGACTTGGCAGGAGTGCATTGGAGCAGAGAGGAGGATGGTGACTATGGTGGGTGTTGATGAAGCAGAGGCGACTATGGAGATGAGTTGTTGGATCAACAATGGAGGCTCACCAGACTGTTGAAGGTCGGGGATGACACGGGAAGAATCAAAATAGAGGAGAGAGATGGAGAGACCGATAATGAAGGACTTGGCAGGAGCACACTCGAGCAGAGAGGAGGACAACAAATATGGTGGGTGTTGATGAAGCAGATGTTGATGAAGCAGAGGTGGCAGTGGAGATGAGTTGCTGGACTGACAATGGAGGCTCGTTGTTGAAGGTCGGGGATGGCGCTAGAAGAATCAGAATGAAGGAGAGGAGATGGAGAGGCCGACGATGAAGGACTCGACAGGATTAGAGAGGAGCGTGATGGCTATGGTGGGTGTTGATGAAGCAGAGGGAGCTAGACGGGCTTGTTTCGATGGATATATGGTGAAGCGAGTTGTCGACGCCTGACAAAATAGATGATGCGCAAGCTCTGTTTCAATCCCTCCCTTCTTATGTAATTGTTATTACTTTATCATAACCTCGTTAACGAAATATGATACTTCCATTCAAGATGTGATCCTTCAATTCAAGATTCATTATGAGATACCTCCTTGTAGGCGTTACCGTTAAAATCATCGTAAAAAAAAAAATGAAATGAAAAACTATCCTTCACTATACGCACATGCACGACACATTGTCTTTGTTGATATATGCACATCCACATCCAATATTGTCAATCCCCCATGTGCGCTCATGTTTCTTCTGTCCTCTATTTCTTACCCTCCTTCTTCTTCTCTCCACTATTGTAGCCCCTATGTACCCATCTTCAGACCTTTCTTCGATTCTCACAATTTTTTTAGTTTAGATAGTTGAAGAACTAAATAATTTTTATCTCCATACCCTATTCGGACTTTGTGAATTGAAAAAGGGATTGATGGCTTTGTCATTGACAACCCAATCGCGTGTTAGATCTTTGCCTCCATTGTGTGATTGCAACGTTCCAGCTTAATTAAAGGCCTCACGCACTGATAGCAACCTTGGAACACGCTTTTATGGATGCCCAAATTACAGTGTGCGTACGTTCTCACTGTGATTATGAATTATTTTTTATTTTTCCTTTAAAAATATATGATTGTTTCATGTAAATTCTTTTATGTAATATCTAATAGAAATAATTTCATGTAAATATATGATGTAAATTCTTGTATGAATTTTTTTTCTTTGAAAAGATATGAATTGTTTGTTCTGGGTTGAGTTCTCACTTTGATTGTGAATCTTTTTTTCCTTTAAAAATATATGATGTAAATTTTTTGATTTCTTTGAAAATATATGATTGTTTCATGTATAACATTATGAATTTTTTACTTTTAAAAGATATGAATTGTTTGTTCTGGGTTGAGAAAATATGATTTGGATAGTTTTGTCTAGAACAGAAAATGTCCAAAGGTTGTGGCTTTTTTGAATGGGCAAATGAAGCAACTATAATGTGTGAAGATGTTACTCAATTGAAAGAGAAGTTGACCAAGTTTCAGGTGAAGTTGCATAAGAGCAAAGAGAATGCCAAAAAAAAAGGAAGTGAAGAGGCTTGAAGTAGAGATGGTGAAGAAAGATATAGAAATTGCCATGTTGAGATCTGAAGTTACTAGCAATTGGAATGGTAGGAATATAGTTGTTATAATTGTTGTTTGTATGGTTCTATATGACATTTTGAGTCAAAATGTTGTTGTTAGGTTTAAGTTGCCTAAAAACATGGTGAACTAATGCTAGTGGAAACAGTTTATGTTTTGTAATCCTAAAAGCATAATACGAGGAATATGGGCAAGCATCGTTGCACTACTTCTCCATTGCTTTTGTGCATTTGGTGTGGCTTTAGCTTTGATAATTTACAGCTCGACTTAATATAAGTTTGTGTATTTCGATACTAAATTTCTTAATGGTTATTGCTGCAAATTTTACAACCAGTGAAACGAGTGACAAATTCTAGGGAAACTAGTGACAAAATATGAGTGAAGAAAGGAATCCCAAGATGAACTCTCTGGATTAATGGGGCATGCCACCTTCCAAACACAAACACTGCAACTAGGAAATGTCCTTGCATACCATTTACTTAACCGTGTCTTTCTATCAGTACATTCTCAAGATGAACTCTCTGGATTCGTATGACATATGCTTGCCCCATATTCCTTGACAGCCCTATCTAGTACTCCTCTCTTTTCCAAAGTGAAAACACACTTTTCATTCTAGAACAAAACTTTAACATCACCTGATGTACCAATCTATGCATACTCACATAATGGTAAGAAAAATCAGCAATTACACATGGCCAGAAAAACACTTTTTCATTCAAAAGTTTGGCCTACACATGGGCAAAACAACTACACAAATTATCCAAAAATAGTTTGGCCTACAACCAACTGCACATGGCCAAACCAACTACACAAATTATCCAAAAACAGTTTGGCCTACATCCAGTTGTACATGGCCAAACCAAGTACACAAACTATCCAAAAATAGTTTGGCCTACAACCAACTGCACTAACTGCACATGGCCAAACCAACTACACAAACTATCCAAATCAGTTTGGCCTACAAACTATCCAAAACAAGTGCACATGGCCAAAAACACTAACTGTTACAAAAATTAGATTGAGGTTGACTTGTTCTTTGACTAACTGTTACACAATTGGCGGGGTTGTTGCATTTGATGTAGTTTGGTGTGAGGGAGTGGATTGAGGTTGACTTGTTCTTTGACTTGCTGGTTAATAAGTATCCAGATTGACAGCTGTAGATGCTCCTGCGGTCTACAAACAAGTATAAAAGTTGTTGGTTGACATTAAAGTAGTTGTTTACAAACAATTACAAACAAGTATAAAGCTTCATTATTAGTACTTGCCTTATAAAAGGTCGCTCCACTTGGTGTAAAATAAAATCCACAGAAGTCATGTCTTGGTCCTTCATTCACAACCTTCCTGGGCCTTCCTCTCTTTTTCTTCTCATATTTGAGGTGTCTTTTTTCTACCTTCATTTCTATTCTTGGTATACACTTTGTCAACTTTATCTTTTCCTTTGTCCTTTGAAGTAGTAGCAACCTAGATGAAATCATAGAGAACAATAAACAACAATAGTAACCTAGAACAATAAATCAACAACAATGATGTACCTAATCTTTTCCTTTGTCCTTATGGCTTGTCCTTGTTTTCTTTGAAGTATCAGCAACAACAACAACCTATAGCAAATGGTATTTAGATGTTAAAAATATAAACAAAATACATTATGATAGGCAAATGATAAGTGAAGTAGTACCTTGAAGGTATAAGTCATGTTGGCTATGTCAACAACGTATCCCTATTTCATGTGATCCACTTGGAATTTGTTGTTTCCATGGTATGTAGCTCTTCATAATCTGCATTCCTTGATGTTCTCCTTTATTTTTCTTCTAATCCTGGGACATATCATATCCCAATGTTTGCTCATCCACTCCCTTCTTTTATGCAATCTAGTTATGTTCGTCATTCTCAGATCTTCTAATAAATAAATCAAAGGCTTGCACCTAGTTTCCAATAAAGGACCCATTGAAACCCTCACATATTATTCTCACAAGAATCACAGTTACTCTGTGTAGAGAAAAAAGCTTTGCACTACTTGCTTGGATTTTTATTCTTCAAACCAGTGTAGGCTTCTTCATCTACATGCTTCAACTTTTGACAATTGTTCTTGTACATATCCTTGTTAGTTGACTTGGAAATTGCCCAAAACAGACTATTGTATTCAGCACCTCTAAATTTCTTTGACCAGTTAGCATGAACATGCCTAGCACATGCTCTATGTTCACATAAAGGCAACATCTCAGCAATAGATATGACAATTCCCTAACACCAAGTCAATACTCCCCCGTCCCTAAATTATCGTCCTTCTTTCCTTTTTCGTTCGTCCCAAAATAATTGTCCAGTTTGAGAGTTACCTTTTTAGAACATCACTTTTACCACTGTACCCTTACTTTAATTTTGAGCCACATACACATGTGCTTTAAAGGAAACTACTCATTAAACCAATATAAATCATCAAGTCAATTATTTTTTCTTAATCCGTGCTCCGGGTCAACTAGGACGATGATTTAGGGACGGAGGGAGTATATTAGTATAATATCTAACACAAACCATTTCTTAATATATTAGTATATATCTAACAGAAACCATTTCTAAATATATTAGTATATATTCAAGAAAATAAAAATATTAAAACTACCTTTTACTGGTGTGAAATGAGGGTCCACCCCTACCATCCTTCATTTCCAAGTCTTTCATTAAGTGAGACAGAAACCAACCCCAAGATCCCTTGTTCTCCACTTGAACAATCCCCCAAGCAACTAGAAATATATGGTTATGTGAATCCCTTCCCACTGCAATTAGCAATTCTCCTTTCATACACCCTTTAAGAAAACAACCATCCAACCCTAGCACCTTCCTAGCTCCAACGAAAAGACCTTTCTTCAAGGCATCAAAACACACATAAGTAAGACCATATGCAGGGTTGTTTCCAAAAAAAAAAAAAAAACTTCTACAGTTGCCCCTTCATTAATCCTCCTCAACTCATCTCTATATTCTCAAATCTTGGCATAATGCTCTGTCATTGAACTAGCAGCAGCCAATGCTTTCCTTCTAGCCTTAGAATATGTTTTGAAACTCATATCTAACTGATATTTAGTCATTATTTCTGCCTTCATATCCTTTAGCTTCCAAGAAGGATTACTTTGGATATATGTGTAGTATTTGGTGGCAATCCACTTTGCTGTAAGTTTTCTACTCCTTAAATTGTTACTGCACATGATTTGGATTAAATGTACTAATCTTGAAAGTCCTGACCCCTTTGTTTTGACTAGCCCAAATCCTCCATGGGCACACACTGGAGTTCATACAAACTACACATACCCTTCTCTTTTTGTTCTTCAAAAACTTGAAATCAAATCCTTTCTCTACTGCATATGCCCTAATTGCCTCTTTAAAATGATTTTCATTTATGAATTCCATGCCTAATGAAAAAGTAATATCCATTGGATCAATATTTGGATTGAATAATCCATATTTTCTCTTTTTCTTCTTTTTCCCACCACTTCCCTCATCTTCATTCTCTGTACTAGCTTCAAAACAAGCATTAGACATGAATTCTTGTTCAATTGCATCAATTTCTTCTTGTGTAAGTTCATTGTTTGTTTCTGGGTTACCTAAGACAACAACATGTGTATCTTTTTTTTTCTTCTAGCATAGGCCACTTCTTCATCACTTGCTTCACTGTATTCATACTCAGTTTCTCTTTCACTGTCAGCATTATAGCTTTCATCTTCACTATCAGCACTATAACTTTCATCTTCACTATCACTCTTATCATGTTTTATGTGAACATTATCATCAGTCATCACACACTCAACCCTACTTTCTTATGTACCAATACCACCATCATGTTTACCCAGTTCATGTTCAATATACATATCTATGCTCTCACTTTCCTCTAACATTTCACACATCATGCTTGCTTCTACATCATTACACATCCTCCTAAGTCCATCATGTAACTCTTTGCCTGGAATTACGTACCAAATACACTTGATATTTTTAAATTTCAATAACCTTTCAATACCAAACTTCACAACAATAAAAGAGATGCAATCTGTGTCCATGTCATTCACAGTATCATAAGTTCCCCCAATGTAATCGACCATTCCATCCATTTTCACAAACTTACCCCTATGATATAGTATTACATTAAAGATACCAATCCTGCACAAGAATTACATACAACATCGTGGAATTAAATACAGTAAACCAATTCATAATAGAAAATCAATACATAAAAATTTAAGGACCAATAAAGCATAACAACATAGAACCCTCAATAAAATATGACTTCAGAAACATGTGGTGAAGCCAATTCAAACAGACAACATCATTGGATTAAATACAATAGGTGGTAGACAAAAAGAAGGTAAATACTAAATAAGCTTGGGGTCTACTTTTTGTCCCCCATTATAACTTCATAAACATGGGGACCAAGCAGATAGTGAAGCTAATTCATAACCAATGTCATACTACTTGACCAGTCAAACATATGACAGAGCACCAAAAATAAAATATAACTCAAACATGGGGACCAGGGAACAACTTTAGGCCTCTAAAGCACAAGCAAACAAATTTACATGTAAGAAAAGGACATAACTTAAAAATAATATCAGTTTCATTCATAACATTCATATAACATAACAAATAAAATCTCATTCATTCATACACAGTACAAGGTGCAAAATCGATATTCGCATACAGTAGCTGGGTATGAAACATAAAAGCATATGAAGCAAATTGAAAACCCAAATTCTCGATGGGAACCAAAAACCCTAACATTTGAAACACTAATTTCATATACAAAGTCAATGAGAAGGAAAGAATCCTAAAAACCCTAACATTTGAAACACTAATTTCATATACGAATCCAGTGAGAAGGAAAGAATCTTAAAAACCCTAAAATTTGCAACCAACAAATCATAAATGACGTACCTATTGTCTTCGGTTCTTCAACGATTTGTAATCTCACTTCAATCACTGTATTACTATGATTCTTCAATGTCTAGATCTCTTCGATGTTCAAGGGTTTCTTTTTGACTCAATTCGATTTGAAAAGATTTGAGAGGATTTTGGTTTGAGATATTTTGGAGTAGAGACGACCGACGGGTATTACGCATATCAACAAAGACCAACATGTGCGTATAGTGAAGGGTAGTTTTGCCATTTTAATTTTTTTAGACGGTGATATAATGGTAATGCCTAGAGGGGGGTATCTCGTAAAGAATCTTGAATGGAAGGACCACATCTAATAAAAAAAGGGTAGGACCACACAAAAAAGGTAAAAATGGAGGGACCAAGTAATTATTTAATCCTTAATATTATGAGAAGTCACCCATTTTTCTTTTCCCTATGTTTTATCTTCACATTACAAAGTCGCACCCTGCGATTAATCTTCTGAACAACCACCCCTTATAAAACATCAATCCCTCAACTATCAATGGAAGCAATGTACCCCTCAATTGTAACATTTTTTTAAATCGCACCTTATATTTTAACATTGCCATTTCAATTGATGAAATCAGATATACTGGCACCGTGTCATAAACACGGACATGAAAATCTAGTAATATAATAATACATAAAAACCTATTGCTAAAAGTCTAAAACCCTATTTTTTAAATTATTCAACCTCAAACTCAATCCTCTATTCCCTTGCAAGTCAGTGACGTGCTACACACCTTATTGGCTTATTCTTAGTTCGTCAGTCGTTAGTGAATTGATGGGCTGAAGGCTGAAGCTTAAAGTTTGAATGGTAAAACAGTAAAATTATTTAAAAACATGAACAGATGGGCTGAAGCCCGTGCCTGCTTATACCCACCCAAAGCCCGTCCACTAATGCCCATGGCCGATTACTAGTATTGAGCTTTTAAATCTGATGTCCGCTGCCTGATGAGCCCATATTGGGCATTGTCAATGCCCACGGGCTTAGGGCAAATGCACACCCCTAGACAAATCATATAAAAAATGACCTGATCTGTTAACTTTGGAGTTTATTTCATCAGAATATTTAACTTACTTTACTGAAATAAAAAAAATTACACATAGGAAAAAATAAATAATATCCACACACTGAACGTTCAAATATAGAAAACACATTTAATATATATCTTGAATCTTGCATTTATCTATTTTATAATTTCGGCAATAAAACACATTGAGTGCATAATTAATTTCGAACATTAACATTAAGTTGCCTCAAGCACAATAGAATATACAATTTAGTACTAATATCTACATCCTAAAAAAGAATTGATTTAGCTGATTTTGAAGAGACGATTTGGTAAATTTAACCATTTTTTGTAAAAAAAAGTATCCCATTAAAAATTAAGATTCCCTATGGAAGCTTAATTGCAGTTTGGAACCTTCATACAGTCTAAAATTTATGTTATATTATTTTTTAGCTCTTTAATGTAGCACATAATTTTAAACACATGGAGATTAACTTTACTAGAATGCAAAAAGAGAGAAGTTTAACGATTCACAAAAATTAGTTGGTGAATATAGACTAATAAATTAATAAAGCTAGAATGTTACAGTACTATTACTATGATGATCATAAAGTATACCATCTTTTCCAGGTTCATCACTCATCAGAAGGACAATTTAATTTTATTTTATAATCATTAAATTTTGTTATTATTTTATTTATAACGATATTAAGTCCGTGCATCACACGAGGCGAATACTAGTATTGATAGTTAGGTTTGTTAGTTGATATTCGAAAGATTTTAAGTTTTTAGAGGGAATATTTAAGAGTGCTTACTGGAGTGAATTCTTTTTTAAAGTGTTGAAAAAGTGTAATTGAAACATAAAACAAGGTGTTTGGAGAGTTGTTTAGAGATCCACCATTGTGGATTCTCTAAGCATCTAAAAGCTTGAGGGGTTAATGCCAGCTCGCACTCCTCTTTAGTTTTTGAGTAAGTCTCATGTAAAATCGTCTTACGGATCTTAATTCATAAGATAGAGCCCCACTTTTTCACAACTCAACTCACCAATACATGACGGGTCGGGTTAATAGGATCCGTCTCACAAAAAATATCTGTAAGACCGTCTTACACAAGTTTTTACCTTAGTTTTTATTTGGAGAAATAGATTATGTTTTGCCAAACACACCATTGTGTGTGTGTGGAGTGGGGTAATGCAGCGTGCACTCCTCTTTATTCACAATCATCAACAAAAAAGATACTCAATCCGTTTTTAGCAAAGAATCCACCATATTATTTTGAGATATTTTACTTTAAAAGTCCACTATCAATAAATAATGTTTATCATTTTTATAACATTTCAACTTTATCCTCGTATTTGCTATTAACATATTGATTATGCTCAAATAGTTTTGTAATTATGATAAACTTTAAGGCTAGTTATATTTTTATTTTGGATCGATGGAAGGACCAAATTCAATTCCAAATTGAGCATCGATTTTTAGCATCTTGCAACAATTAATGAAGCTAAATATAAGTTACTCCCCTCATTCCATTCACGTAGTTTATGTTTGAAATATCTAATAATTCAGGAATATATATTGAACATTAAAGTTTGTTATAAATAGTAAAATCCCGTCAAAATTTGTTTTCTTAAAATAGAAAGCTATTTCTATGTAATAAAAGTGATAGACCATGTATTGAAAACATAAATTTTATTATACATTTATTGATTACATGTGTCCTAATCAATCAAATAATGTCTAGGAATATGAAAATCAAATAGGGGTATATTTAATACAACACCTATGAAATGCTTAATACAACACTTTTAAAAAATGTTTGACCAAAATACCGTTTACATAATTTATTTTTTTCATTTTTTATTAAATTTAATTTAACAAATTTTAAATTTAAAAATATTTTAACCACAATTAATTAATTAATTAATTTGATTTAGTTACTAAACACAATTAAATTACTAATTAATTTGATTTAATTATACTTAGTGAAACATTATCTTTGAGTATAAATATCAGATTGTAAAAATTTTCTTTTAAGTGAAAAAAAATTACATACGCATTTTTCTCTCAGTCAAAATTTCAATCAGTTAAAACTTCCAAAAAGTCTACGACTTGGAAGCAAATCGGCAAAAAAAATGTTGAAACGTGGATATGGACGATGATGGCGATGTTATATTTACCACCGAAGCGAACTTTACGGTAATCTTTAATTCTAATTGTTCGATTTTTATCTCAAAATGTTAAATTTTTATCTGTTAATTTATTTTTTAATGTTTAAATAAAAAAAATAACAAAAAAAAAATGAAATGTTTAGAGACCGGTTTTGTAAAAAAATGTTTTAACAAAATACCCTTTACGTAATTTAATCTTTTTGTTTTTTAAATTACATTTAAATTAACTAAAATTTATTTATTTTTGTTTTTTATTAAATTTAAATTAACTATTTTTTTGTTTTTTATTAAATTTAAATTAGGTAATTTAAAATTTATTAATTAATTTGATTTGAATTAGGTTTAAATTAAAAAAAAAACAAGTTTTGGATAATGAAATTTTTTTGTTTTTTAAATTAAATTTAAATTAGCTAAAATTTAATTTTTTGTTTTTTATTAAATTTAAATTAGCTAATTTAAAATTTAATAATTAATTTGATTTGAATTAGGTTTAAATTAAAAAAAAAAAGTTTTGGGTTTAGGGGCGGCTTTTGTATCAGTCCAAATGGGGAAATGGGCTAGAGACTGGTCTGGTAGCGATCCAAAATGGGGGGGATGGGTTTGGGTCTGGTTGGGTGGCAGTCCAAAAGGGGGAAATGGGTTAAGGGCTGGTCTGGTAGTAGGCGCTGGACTTGTGGGGGAAATCATTGGGCTTAGGACTGGTACCAATCCAGTCCTTAAACCCAAAACTTGTTTTTTTTTAATTTAAACATAATTCAAATCAAATTAATTATTAAATTTTAAATTAGCTAATTTAAATTTAATAAAAAATAAAAAATTAAATTTTAGGTAATTTAAATTTACTTAAAAAACAAAAAAAATTAAATTACCCAAAACTTGTTTTTTTTAATTTAAACATAATTCAAATCAAATTAATTATTAAATTTTAAATTAGCTAATTTAAATTTAATAAAAAACAAAAAAATAAATTTTAGTTAATTTAAATTTAATTAAAAAACAAAAAAATTAAATTATCCAAAACTTGTTTACTTGTTTTTTTTGTAACCCAAAATTAATTATTAAATTTTAAATTAGCTAATTTAAATTTAATAAAGAACAAAAACTTAAATTTTAGTTAATTTAAATTTAATTAAAAAAACAAAAAAATTAAATTACGTAAAGGGTATTTTGGTAAAACATTTTTTAAAAGTGTTGTATTAAGCATTTTATAGGTGATGTATTAAGTATCAATGAATAATTGCCTTTGAAAATGAAAATTAAATACTACCTTAGAATATGAAAGCCAAATACTACCTTGGAATATGAATAAATAATTTGAAAACACGGTGAGCAAAATATGTCAACACCATCAAAATCTTAATTGTATTGTCATTTTACATGTTAATAAATAAAGATTGAAGCCGAAAATGCATGCAGCAGCAAAAAGAAAGAATTTTCGAGCTAAAGCCGGAAATGCAGCAACAAAGGGAATTTTCCAGGTAAAGCTGGAAATGCAACAGCAAAAAGAGGGAAATTTCTAGCAAGAATCGGAAATGCAGCAAAATATATATAAGAATCCCCACCATGAGTCTGCAAAAGCTGGAAATGCAGCAATGGCAGTAAATGTAGCAAATGCAGTAATGCAGTAAAGGCAGCAAATGCAGTAAATGCAGCAAAGGCAGCAAATGCAGCAAAGGTAGCAAAAGCAGCAAATAAGACAGAAGCCGCAAAAGCAAAGCAATGGTAAGAAAATGTAAAGTATATTACCTTTTCCATGCATGATGTGTTCTACCATCGCATTCAACGAAGGACTGAGTTCCTGAGAATGCGATGTTTTCCTGCTTTATAGGAGTAGCATAGGGTCATCTCCTCACGGGGCGTAACCCCAAGAGTTATGATCAGCCCATTATGTGTTCCACCTGGTTGTCGGATCTTTCCCTGAAGGGGCTGCAACCCCGGGTCAGAGGGAAATGCTATTGTTCTCCGACGAAGGCTGAGTTCCTGAGGAGACGATGCATTCCGCCATCGCATTTGACGAAGGACTGAGTTCCTGAGAATGCAATGTTTTCTTGCTTTATAGGAGTAGCATAGGGCCATCTCCTCACGGGGCGTAACCCCAAGAGGAATGATCAGCCCATTATGTGTTCCACCTGGTTTTGGAAACTTTCCCTGAAGGGGTTGCAACCCCGGGTCAGAGGGAAAGACTATTGTTCTCCGACGAAGGCTGAGTTCCTGAGGAGACGATGCATTCCGCCGTCGTGTTCGGCAAAGGGTTTCGACCCTTTGAGGGATACGACATGCATTTGATGTAATTTGTGTTCGGATCTTTCCCTAAAGGGGCTGCAACCCAGGTCAAAGGGAAAGGCTATCGTTCTCTGACGAAGGCTGAGTTCCTGAGGAGACGATGCATTCCGCCCAGCACTTATTTGTCATGCGAACTACGTTTGGTCTGATTCCTTTGATAAGGATACGTAGGCAGCCTATTTTGGTAGGCACGACCATCGCAACACTTGTTTATGCGAACTACGTTTGGTCTGATTCCTTTGATAAAGATACGTAGGCAGCCTATTTCGGTAGGCACGACCATCGCAGCACTTGTTTATGCGAACTACGTTTGGTCTAATTCCTTTGATAAGGATACGTAGGCAGCATATTTCAGTAGGCACGACCATCGCAACACTTGTTTATGCGAACTACATTTGGCCTGATTCCTTTGATAAGGATACATAGGCAGCCTATTTCGGTAGGCACGACAATCGCATCACTTGTTTATGCGAACTACGTTTGGTTTGATTTATTTGATAAGGATACGTAGACAACCTATTTTGGTAGGCACGACCATCGCAGCACTTGTTTATGCGAACTACGTTTGGTCTGATTTATTTGATAAGGATACGTAGGCAGCCTATTTCGGTAGGCACGACCATCGCAACACTTGTTTGTCGGCATTTTTGGGGGAACTACGTTTCGTCTGATTCATTTGATAGGGATACGTAGGCAGCCTACTTCGGTAGGTCCGACCATCAGAGCATTTTATTGCATATCAGCTTAAGGGCAATCAAGGCACGACCATCGCAGCATGCTTGTTTTGGCTTAGGCCGAACTACGTTGGGTATGATTCCCTTTATTAAGGGATACGTAGGCAGCCTACTTGGTAGGTCCGACCATTAGAGCATTTAATTTGCATATCTGCTTAAAAACTACGATAACCTGCTATAACCGACTAAACATATGTCTAGGATATGTGAGTTTTGGTTAGCATTATAAAATGTTGCATTATAACTGTTACCTGTTGCATTTCTCCCCATTATAATTGCACAAAATTTGGGAGTCTATTTCTTATCAACGATGTTCGTCTACTCAGTAAGCTTCGGGTTACCCGTAGACTCCATCGTTGAGGGGCTCTGTAGACACCTCAATTTCGTACCCCTGGTATGTAACTTTGACATGCGATATCAAGACCTGTTAAACCTTAACAAATGTCAAGTAACATGGTTTAAAAATGCAAAAGGCAAAGCAGGATGCGTAAAACAGTAAAATGCAGGGGCTAAAAGTGGCAAAAAGTGGCTGAAAATTGAGGGCAGACGCGGCCAACAAGGGTCCTTGGCGCGGCGCCCAAAGAGCTTGGTTCCGGTGCCCAGCTTGCTACAGTGCACTCCTAAGTTAACACATTGTGCAATTTTTGAAGCACGCGGTACAAGCAAAAGCAACACGAAGAAGGAAAATTAAATTCCCGTGGAGTCCCTCTCTCAGCCTATAAATAGAGGCCCCGGGGTTCGTTTGACACCAAAAATCCCAAAAGCTTTCGGCTTTCATTGTTGTTCTGTTGTAAGAATAATAATGAGCGATTGTGAGATAGTGAGTGCCCTCTCCTATAAAGCCTCGAAACTCTGCCAAAACTCCTCCAAACGCAAAACCAATCGGTTAAAGTGATCCTTAGCCTCTCAGCTAGGTATCTACCCTATTTCCCCGGTCCAAAAATCTCGGAAAGAAAAGTTGCTCTACCCGAGTAAAAAGGCCAAATGCCGCCAAAAACAAGCAACGCCGGCGGCAAGGCGGAAAAAAGCAAGCAGTTGCTCCGCCCGTTTTACGGTGCCCAGAAGCAACCTTCGGAAGCAGTCACTCTGCCCGAACCACAGCAGCAGCAAAGCAAAAAAAAAAAGACTCCCTCTCTCGAGAAGAGCAGAGCGAGCACATCACGCTCTAAAAGGTGAGCCTTTAAGGGCGTTATTTTATAAAAAACTATTTTTTCATCCGGCCCAATGTAAAAATATAAGCCGTTGTGCTGCCCGGATTTATTTAGAAAATAACATTAAAAAGAGCCATTATTATGGCCAAATATTTTTAAGTGTATTTGTAAACTATTGAAAGGAAGCGGCTGTAAGTCCGTAAATAATGTAGACATGGATGTATTTGTTTTCTTTTCTGTCTTTTAATGCTTTATTTATTTTCTAGATAAATATAACAAAAAGCTACTTTAGCCAAAAATTGTTTTGTGAGACCGAAAGGGCGAGTTGGGTGCCTAGCACCTTCCCAACTCGTAACTTAGCCTCCGAACCCGGTTTTTTGCATTCTCTTGTTTTATTTTTGGTTTTTTCTTTATTTTCTCCTTAAAATAAAGATGACGACTCTATCAAAACATTTTGGATCCCAGTGAGGCCTCGCAACATCCTTTCTTATTATTTTCCATTTTCCCCTAGAAAAGGGAGAGTGGGAATGAAAGGGTGATGTATTCTTATATCCTGGTATTCCCTAAAAAAGGGATACCTTGATATAGAAAACCCAAAGCACTCATAGTAATCCGAAATAGGCCTTAAGGCAATTTTTATAAAGTCTGTAGTGGGGTCCGCAACATCTTTTCTTGCACTTTTCATTTTCCCTTACACAAGGGAAGATGCGAATGAAAGGGTGATGTATTCCTGCATCTTGTTATCCCCTAAAAAAGGGATAACCTGATACAGAAAACCCAAAGCTCCCATAACGGACCAAAAATCACTGAAGTGACTGAGACGTATTCAACGCGCTTCCTGACAGTACTCTTTCCGCATTTTTAATTTCGTCCTCCCCTAGACAAGGGAGGGTGGAATGGAAAGTGTGGTGTCCGCACCGCACGCATTCCCTAAGCGGGGCGCGGGCGCGGGCGATTCTGGCACCCCCGGTGGTATTGGTCTTGATACCACTGGTCTTGATGGTTTTCCTGATACAGGTCCGTTAACACACATTCATGTAAGTGATGACTCTCCCTCACCCGCCACACCTACTGGGCATGTTCCAAGTTATATCCGCTCTGAGCCACTAGCACGACCTTTAGAAAGGAAATCTCCAAAGGAGAAACGTTGTCGCAATGACAACAATGCGTCAGATGAAGCATCTATGCGGAATAAAAGGTTGAGTGACCAAGTACTTGAATGGAGGATCTCCCCAAATAGTCAATTTCAGATAATGCAAGAAGCTAACAAGACTCAATTTGAGTCCTTGAAAGCAGCGAATGAAGTTCAAGCATTCCATTTGATGAGGAAGACTAAACTTGAAGCATTGCAATCTAGCATTACAATTGTTCAAGCCATAGGGGAGGCTGAGGAGAAAATTCTCAACCGAGCTCCACATCTTCTCACATCAGAGGTTATGGATGCTCAGACTGCAAGGCTTAAGAAGATGCCAGATCTTGAGAGGCAGCATAATGATATATTTATAACATTAATGTTTTTACCAGATTGCTTCAAATGTTTATTTTGTGTTAATCAAAATTCCATATTATAGTTATTTACAGAGATTCAACAGTTGGAGTACTCCCCGGGAGGTAGTGCAATCAAACGGCTCAACAATGATATCGAGTAATGTGAATCCATGTAACCTTGAAAATAGGTTTAATTCTTCATTCAACTCAGGTGAGGAAGATTAATGGTCCATATGTCGTGCACTATTTTTGAAGGACTATGGCGTGCACTATTTTTGAAGGACTGTTGTGCACTAGTTTTTGAACTATATGTTTCAGTAGGCACTTGTCTTGCAGTATGCCGGACCATGTGGTTGGAGAGGAATCGTAGAGCCTTTGATAATACAAAATGACTAGTGGATAGATCAAAGGAGTTGGTCATCCAAAACCTTTTTTGTTGGTGCTCTTGCCATAATTCCTCGTTAGATACTCTTTTGTAAATTTAATGAATAGCCTCCTCTTTATTTAGTTGGAACTTTGCTTGTATACTCCCGATGTACAAAGGGCACATCACTTGTGTTATGAATTATAATCTATGTTTTCAATTCAGTAGGGGTTGTTTTATTGTCATTCAAAGTCACTGGCTCTGGACACAACATTACATGTTTTAGGCATTGAACATATACAACACAGAAATATACATCCTATTAAGGTTCTAAAATTGAACCACGAGTGTTGCGAGGTTGATTGGTTTCGGCTCTCAGAACCTCATGTCAGCT
This sequence comes from Codonopsis lanceolata, assembly GCA_013146195.2. Lineage (NCBI taxonomy): Eukaryota > Viridiplantae > Streptophyta > Magnoliopsida > Asterales > Campanulaceae > Codonopsis > Codonopsis lanceolata. The sequence continues at coordinate 26,881,081 of CM028378.1, read as the reverse complement.
TTATCGACCCACAAAATTCAAGAAGGATACTGTAGCCAAAAAATTGACATTGACGCAGGTACGCGTATTGCTATTCTCTCTCTCTCTCTCTCTCTCTCTCTCTCTCTCCCTCACTCTATCTGTATATATATGTACACCTCCATCTATCTCATGGGTGGGGAAAGTAGTGTATCAAGAGCCTGAATAAATTCTATTGCTGAATTGTTTTCTCTGTTTTGGCTGAGGTGTAGGATACATGTTATTTTTTGTTTCATAATAGAGAAGGGGTCATTTTGGTAAATAAAATTGGGCACATTGTTAGGTTACGCTTGAAGAGGGCATCCTAACACACACACACACACACACACACACACACATACAATCATCAGGTTCATAACGTGATGCCTCTCTGCAAACTTGGTTACTCTATTCTAGCTTAACACATTGAATTCTTGTATGCACGTAATCAGCATTTGGTTTAGAATATTACTTGGTTTGCTGCAATTGATGTATCATTAATGGAAGCCAACGGATATAAACTATCTGAAAAGGTCTAGGAAGTTTTTCATATTAAGGTGACCAGGTGCTGATTTTGGTTTGGTGTTTTCAGCAAAACTCGCACATGCATACATACTCCTGGGTCTCCCCCAATGATTCCTGATGACCTTTCCAAATCCAGTTTGTTATCTGCATTAGATGGAGCAGGGCTTGTCTATTTTGATGTAAGATTGCATGAAACTGCTTTGGTTGTTGCGCACGAGGTAATAAGAGCACTACTTGATTTAAAATTTCTTTATATTTTCTATTTTATATATTTTTCCTGGCATAGTACTTTTGGTCCATTGTTTTCATTTCTTGAGTACCTTATTCTTGTTTCAAAATGACGCAATTCGCCTTCGATGGTCATATACATGTCTTGCTCTACGTAATGAAATGTTCTGGATTTTGACCTTACTTGTTAGTAATTTTTTTCTTCCTGGTCGAGTATTGATGTGTTGTTTTCCTGTTTTCATTTCTGCTTACTTGGTCGATGGACTTAAATTCTGGTAACATTTTCTTAAATTCAATTAATTTTCCTTATTAACATTCAATCTCTTAAATTCTGCTTATTAATTTTCCTTATAAACTTGGTAATTTTGGTCGACTCAAGAGATTGAACAACATTTTTTGTCAAACATCAATCATTAATTTTCCTTATTAACATTTTCCCAATCTTATTATGGTAATTTTATTCGTCTTCACTAAAACACAAGTTTATATTCAAAAGTTTTGGATGCATAATAGGCTCTGTAACGCCATCCATCCACCATGAAGCTCTTGCAAATAAAAGTATAGTGAAGTCATTCTTGCTGTTCTTTTAGTTTCATATATGTTAATTTTTAAAGTTTGCTGTTGCATATCTGAAGCCTCTGAATCCCCCTGAAGAGTCTCAAACATTATTCCCAACATTCATGAAAATCGTAAGTGAAGCAGACCATGCGTTATTGGAACTTGCCGCTTCTTATCGGTCTACTTCTGGTAAACCAACGACCAGATATATGAGTGTTGCAAGACGTGTCGAGGAGTGCACTTAGGCAGGTAGATAAACCCAGATTTGTATCTGCATTTTGTCAAACCAACTGTGGTGATGTTAGCCCCCAATGTGTTAGGCGCATTCTGCATAGATATTGGGCTACTAGTGAGCCTGAGGAGGCTTGGAAAGGGATCAAACTTGGACTTCTTTAAGCTTGAGGCGACAATTCTCAAATAGGGAGGAGGAAGTGAGGTTGTTAAAACATGTCCCGCTGCAATGGGGTTTGCATTTGCTGTCGGTACAACCGATGGACCAAGAGTTTTCGATTTTAAGCAAGGAGACAATAATGTAATTGTTAAATTCACGTATGTAATCTTGTACATTCATCTGTCGAAAATATTTCTTACACATATAAGTTTTCTCATTTTATTACATATAAGTTTTCTCGTTTTATTACATTAGGACAATGCATTTTGGAGATGGGTGCTCAAAGTGCTTAAAACACCAACCAAAAAGCAAATTGAGTGTCAAAAGCCAAAGCATGTTTATTATATGAATCCAATTCATGTTTTTTTGTTATGTCATGAATTGAGTGTAAAAAAAACATGAATTGGATCCTCCTTCTTTTTGTTATATCATTATCATCCTTAACTATATATCAATCAAATAGAAAGATACCTATTTTATTATATGAAATTTATTAACATCGAATTATTTAGAACCAACAAAAATATTTGATTAATATACGAGGGTAATTAATGTTTATACATAAATTGCCTTTAAATTGACATATATATTTAGATAAAAAATAATTGAAATAGCTAAACTACACAACATTTTTTCATAGAATATAAATTCATAATATAAATATTTTATTCAAATTGTGATAGGAAAATAGAAATAAAAAAGATAGAAGATATATTGGTAATTAGGTTTGTTAGTTGAGATTTAAGAGATCTTAGGTTTTTGAAGAATTATATGGAAGTGTTTATTGAAGTGAATTCTTTTATAAAGAGTTAAAAAAATATAATTAAAACAGAAAACGAGATGTTTGAAAAGTGGTTTCAGGAGTTGTTCCTCTGAAACGCAGATAGATAAGTGTTATAGAAAGAGAAGAGGATAAATCCGTCAAAATCTAGAATGGTAACTAACCACCAGAAAAGTCAAATTTAACTTGAACTAGTAGCAGCAGTAGTAGTAGTAGTAATGATGAGAACGTGGGTGGTTCGGTTCGTATGATCGTATCCCGAAAAGATCTCACCCAAGGCCAAGCCAAAGGCAGCAACGCTTTGTCGTCTAGGTTTTATACTTTATTATATATACTACTAGTAGTCTTAGTCTTAGTATAGTCTACTACTATTAGTCTATCACACACACCCACAAAACCTGATGATAGATGCTACAATATAATCAAGTAGACATAAAACCCTAGCGGTAAAAAGAATGGAATTACTTGGAGGACCCAAAGAAAGTTGCATGAAGAAGAAGATCCACTAGAAGAAAAACTCAAGAGCCTCGAACAAGAATGGAATTCCTTGAAACAATCATCGAACCACCACCTGCGTCGATGCTCAACCGACCCCAAGTCCAATGTCACCACCCTTGTTAAAGAGGATTACTTTGATCAGTTAGTGATGAATAATAACGTCTCTCCAAGACACCTCATGTTGTCTTTGCAGTTGCAGAGCAATAGTAGTGGGACTGGGAATGGGAGACAGATCAATGATATGCCCCTAGTTGAAATTCTCCAAGACAGATGCAAGGGGAGGCGTCTTTTCGAGGAGGAAGATGACGATTTATGCGGCGAGTGTTTTAATTTGGTGACTCATGACAAGGAATCCGTGTCGTCGTCCTCGTCGGTACTTTCTTATGGTGGTTTGGGTTTGGATTTGGATTTTCATTATTCTTCAGAGTCGTCGTCTGTTAAGCAGAGAGAAGAGCGACAAGTTGTTGAGGAGGAAAGGGAGATAAGAGTGGATCGAAAGATATGGTTGGCCGTTATAGCTTGGCTTGGTGTTCCTTTAGCCATGTTTATGCTTTGTATAATCTCCAGCAAGTGCAATGGTGACCAAGGCCATGTAATTCTTCTGGTCCCAACCTGAAAAACTACTCTCACTGCCCTGCAACTAAAGTCTAAATTAGTATTGATCATTTTCTCTTGGTTTCCTTTGTTTAATTGATTTCCATAATACTTGAGATGAGAGCTGGTCCTCAATGTTATCAAGCACTCTTTTTGGACCGACGATGTTTAATTTGTTAAAGCAGTGTCTGTTGTTTTGTTTTTTGATTACTCTGTATTATGGTTTTTTTTTTTTTTTTCTGATAGAGACTAGAGAGAGAGAGAGAGAAATGGCCAAATTGGTAGTTTACACAATTCAGGGTTCCTCAAGTCACTTTAATAAGTCGAGAGATTTCTGGAGCTGACGTCCCTACAAATTGATACAATACTCCAAAACAAAGAAACACCAAATATTCCAAAGACATATTCAATGAAACAAAGATTACTTCTAAAAGGGTAGGTGAATAATATTTGACTAAATTGCAGATGGTCAAGAATTACCATGTCCGTAAATACTGTTTTGACTACTTCTGAGACTAAATCGCAGATAGTCAAGAAGAAAGAACTGCGACCTGTTGTCAGGATAATGGAATTACAGAGTAATGACTTTTGTAGTCGATGAGAAGGCTGCCCTGTTAATTGGTCTAAACTCTAAATACATACAGGCCCTGCAGTACCTCTCTTTTACAAAGATGCTACTCATTCTAGTCTTACAAATTTTCATTGGTTCAAGGATTCATATTTGTTTGTTTGGGAAGAGCAGAGATTATATTCAACATTCCTATAGGAACTATGTGTAAAAATAAGGGAAATCAATTCCATCTTAAAATGCTTGAAATAAAACACAGTATCAAAGCATATCTCACAGTACCATATGGAAATTGAAAAAAAAAATTCACGACAAAAAAATAGATCATTATGCATATAAATTAGAAGCATCTGGCTGATAGCCAAATTGCTAACGAACACAAATATCCGTCCTGAGAAATAAATATTACAACTCTCTAATATACTCATAACTCACAGACACAGGTCATGATGGAAGAAGCCTCATTTTGCAACTATAAAGGTATAAATCATACCAACTGGGAATTATAAATTATAATATCTATAGAAATGAAATCCAAGCAAGACAATGCTATGTGAGAAAACCAAAGGAAGGCGTCTACTTGGCTTTGGGAGAAGGCTTTGGCTCATCCTTCTTGGCTGTAGGGTCAGCTTTGGCTGCTACTTGGGCTGTTGAGTTGAGCTCGTTCCAAGCTTCAATCCAGGTAACCATGGCATCACCAAGCTTCTCGAAGTAGGGGTCCACTGAGCCAAGCTTCTCCTTCACTTGCTTGGAGAGCTCAATGTAGCATTCTTGCACACTGTTGCATTCCTTTGGGAGGACGACCTTTTGGAAGAAGGGGATGATATCCTCTTGCCAGTAGATACCCTTGTATTCCTTCTTCAGGTTGACAAAAGGGTTGCTTGCCTTACTGTGCCAAATGTAAGGCAGTCCGGTTTTCACTCCTAGACTCAAATGGTCACAGATCACCTGAAAATTTGACAATGTGAATAAATGTAGTTGTTGACCAAAATTTGTGTCAAGAAATCAACTGGGAAAGAAAAGCGAACCATTACCTTGCAACACCATCCGGCCCACATATCATCGTATCTACCAATGGGCTGGCCATCTCCCATGAGCCCAAAATACATGGCAGGCCCAATCAGTTCCCTATCAAATCCAAGGTTCATCCCGCACATAGGGAAGAGGGTGCCCTTTGGGATTGTCATGACAGCATCCACATACCTGTTTTGGGTAAAAACATTAGCATAAGACAAGTGAGTACTGAGTAAACTGTGTGTGCGTGCGCGCGCACACAGAGGTAAAGAGAAAAAACCTGGTGTTGCGTTCAAGGGGCTTGACAAGCTGAGTAGGGGCATCGTAGTCAGGGATGTTGAGCCAGAGACCATGAGAGATGGCAGTGGGGACGCCTTCACGCATACTGAAAGGGTAGCCACGGACAAAGTCGGCACCTTCCCTATATGGGTCATACAGGGTATTGAAGAAGAAGGGTGATGAAGGTTTCAGCAGGTTGCTTATGTGCTGTGCCAATGCATTAATCTCTTTTCCAGTTGGATCCTTAGCCACCTTTTTATTTATTCATTAAGAAACAAGAAAAGAGGAAAAGGAAAACCAAGAAGTCTGGTTAGGTAAAGCAAAAAATGGTGTAGCCAGATAGACAAGAAAATGAAGTGTTCCATACGAGCCTTCTTTTAAACATGATAAGGCTATATAGTTAGAGCAAAGGGTGGGGTTGCAGGTTTTGGGATCACACCAAAACCAAACCAACCCACTCGATTCTAGTTTTACTAGAACTGCAAACCAAATGCGTTCCATCTAAAAAGCGGTTTGAGTTATATTTGGAGTAATGCTGCATTGATAGTTTTCGGATTTGCATTACTTAAGGTTTGATTAGCTTTTGTTTGAGCTAGTATCTAGATAGACTAGATGAATGAGAGGAATGTCCGTGAAGTGAAAATCATTAGGCTCATCACATTCTCTCTATACCACCTACATTTGAGGAAGATATTTATAAGGAATCCCCATCAATCCATAGAGAGCATATTCTCGATGCATCGAAGAGTGCTCTCAATGCATAGGTATGTAAGAAACAAGTGGAGAAGAGCTAGCAGAGATTTCTAGGACTTAAAAGTTAAAACTTTGTTAGCAATAAATTCAAAAAAAAAAACAATCTTTCAAGGAAAACTTTAATTTTTAGACACCATCTCATCACTATACATCAGGGACCTGTAAGTAACTGCGGGCCCAATAAGCAGGCCCATAAGAGCTAGCAATGATTTACAGGACTCAAAATCTGAACTTGAAACAATGGACATAATGGGCCTTATTGGGTCAGAGTCTTTTCATCACCCATATCAGAATCACAAACAAACAAACAATTTTTCAAATCCAGCAGGCCCCACATAACAAAATCTTTGTAGTTTTGTACCCAGCAAGAGCAGATCCAATCAATTGCCTTGGCATACACGTGTCTTCATCAAGCCAATGATCTACCGTAAGGCTATAGTAGGCAACCCTAATTTTCCAAAAAAAAGAAAAAGAAAAAAGAACTAGATCCTCAGTACACACACAGATTCCGTCAAGCCGCATTCTAAGATCACCATTGACCTTCGAATCCCGTAATCCTATGGCGCAAAAAATCTAACGTACGGTTGTACATAGGATAAAGGTTGGAATTCAATTTCGATAATTCGATCCGATCCGATCCGATTAGAAAACGGTAAAGGAGAGAGAGAGAGAGACTTAGGAGTAACTTACAAAGCAGTCGTCATCAATGGTGTAGATGTACTTCTTCTTGGAGACCATAAAGCCGAAGCAGCGACAAGCGGAGTCCTTGAAGGAGATGCAACTGGCCTTGGGACCGAGGATCCGGTTGATATCGTTGCGGTTATAGAGCTCGTAGTCGAAACCGTCGGGGACCCGGATGGTCTTGGTGGGATCTCCATCTTGGACAATAATGAGGTGGTAAGGCTGAAAGAAAGGCCTCCACATCTCGAGGAAATCGAGGTTTCTGATTGTCGGAATCACAATGTCGAGCTCATCAACCAACGGAGGTGTCACGTGGGACGCCGGTTGTGCCATGTTCGATTATTAGTTGTAACTCTGTTGAGTAGAGAGAGATTTGGGGAAAGAGTAATTGAAGAGGGAGGGAAGGAAGGAGATTTATTTATAGTGAGAACTGAGAACTGAGAACTGAGCCTGAGAAGAGAAGAGAAGAGGGAGGCGCGGGTAGCGTGGATTTGGAATATAAAAAATAGTGTAACGAGGAAGGAGTGAATATAAGAGAGAGGGGGTGGTGGGTCACATGGGGTAGGCATATGGGATGTTCATGTTCACGTTCATGTTCCGGGTTAGGCGTTTTCCCTTTCCGACCTTCGAAAGGAAATCAATTCTGTAATCTTTTCCCCACCTTTTATTCCTCCTTAAATCTTAAATTGAAGTCTCTAGTCTCTACCCAAATTTATTTATTTTTGAGGTTTATTTTGCCTTGCCTTCTCTAAACGTTACATGTCTTTATTCCACAAGTTATTAATACAACGGTTACGCAACTCATTAGACCATCTCCAACATTATTATTGTTTGTTTAGTTGTTTAGTTTAAATAATGATTTTATATCTTTAAAATAAAGTATTTTGATATTTATTTTTTTACCAACAGACACTTTAAAAGTTGTTTCGTTTTGAAGTAGATATCCAAACACTTCAAATTCGAGTACCAATTTATCTACTTCATCTTCATTACTCTCATTTAATTATTATTTTTAATGCTCTTTTCTAAAATCTTGAAATAAAATAAAACAAATTCAAATTAAATGAAATAATGAGAATATCTTGGAATATCCTTTTTAGAGTAAACTTTGAAGTAGTACTGTTGGAGATGACGGAAGAAATTTGGTGCAGAAATTACACCAGTTTAAAGATTTAGTGCGATTTTTGCTTTAAACTGTTGGAGATGGTCTTAGGATTTAGGATTTAGTGCGATTTAGGATTTAGTGCGATTTTTGCTTTAGGATTTAGGATCCTCCAAAGTAGGAATAATTGCAGGCGTGCTAAAGTATTCTTTTTATTTTTTTAACCCACAAAAGTTCATTATCCTTAAATTCTTCCGAGCAGAACCCTATAATGAATAGCAACAATTTCAAGTAATGAAGCCCAGAAATATGAAAAATCAGAAGAATCTTTTCTATGATCAAGGTGAGTGCTTTTACGAGTTCTATAAGATAATTATACATCTTGATGAGAAATGTACGCATCTTGGGTCTTTTTTCCAAAACTCGAGCGTGAATCTTTACCACCATTTTACTGAACGCTTTTCATTGATGAATTCAAGTTGTTTTCTTTTGGGGGGGGTTTTTTGCATCGGGGATTGCGCATTTTAGAGTGTAAATAAAATGCTAGGCATCTATTTTGGATTCAAAATCAAGAAGTGAGTATGTTGCATCATTCCAAATCGATGCATTGGTTTTTCAAATTGCTTTGCAATTTAGGCGTCGTAAGTTCCGACGTCCCGTAATTTAGGCATCGTTGCCTCAAATGTTAGCGTCAGTTGTTGCGATGTTGGTGTCGGTTGTTGTGATTCTTGCGTCGGATGATGTAAATGGGGGTATTTTCAGATCCCTCGTAATTATAGGATGATGGTCGTTTTTTATTCTGTAGAAACGGGAGAAAAAGCATTAGTAATGATTTCGATCTCTTCTTGTCCATTGACACTGTCTCACATCACAAGTAAACTATGATAGTTCTATGGTTTATTGTAGGAAACATTTCAACTTAAAGATATGCTTGTTAAATAAGATTGGTTGGGATCATGAGTTGGGACTCAGTTCCTCTCCGATCCAACTCTAAGTTAGATTCCTTCAATTTGTTGACTGCAACATTAATGGATGTTTGTCATTCGAATGTGTACTAAAGAAACTTGAAAGAATTTTGTATTGCAGTGGATTCTGTTTGAATTGGTACAAATTCTCAGAATATTAGCTTGGAGATCCATCTTCAACTTTGTCTTCCTAGGGTTTCTAGGAAGCTGATTTTTTTTCTTCCCACGTTTTCTTTACGTGTATTTCAGTGGGTTTTGCTCACCAAGATTTGTTGTCTTGTGAGAGTTTTTGATTTAGTGATTTCACATAATTTTTGTAAAACAATTCATCCTTTTAATGAAATCTTTTTGGCCATGAGGCTAGATCTACAAGTATAGGCTTGTAGATTGTTTGGTAAACCTTTGTGCTTAAATTCCTGCTTTAGTATTAAAGTCTTCCATTGTTTTTAATTTTTCTGTCCAATGTACCTTCCATTGTAGCTTCTACACAAGCTACATTGGAAACTGCATTGTCAGTTTTTGAATCTAACTAATATTGTTCTTACAATTGGTATCAGAGCTTCCTCTTGACGTCACTAAGAGAAGATTCTGATAGTAGCCGTGATGAATTCTCAATATGAGAATGTTGTTCGTCCTCCAACCTTGACTAATGCAAATTATTCTATTTGGAAAGTGATGATGCGTATCTTCATCAAATCAATTGATGAAAGAGCGTGGCTTGCTGTTCTAAATGGTTGGACCCCTTAAAAAACGATTGATAATGATGGTGATGTTAAGATCATCAAAGAAGCAGATTGGTCTAACGACGATAGAAACACTGTCTCTTTCAATTCAAAGGCTTTGTTTGCCATATACAAAGCCTTAGATGTCAACACCTTTAGGGTAATAGCTAATTATGAGTCTGCTAAAGATGTATGAGAGGCCCTTCAAACCCTGTGTGAAGGACCTGCCAGTGTTCGTGTTTCTAAATTAAGATTGCTTACCACACAGTTTGAAAACACAAGAATGAATGAATCTAAGGATATTATGTCTTATTATGGTAGGCTTCTTGATATGTCTAACTCTGCTCTTCCTTTGGGTGATCCTATCACCAATGATCGTTTTGTCAGCAAGATGATGCGAACTTTTCCTGAAAGGTTGAACTCAAAAATTTGTACTATTGAGGAAGCACGTGATATTGATAAAATGGGTTTTGATAGATTGGATGGTATTCTTCAAAATTTTGAACTAAACCTAAATGAATAAATCAAGCAAAAAGGCAAAGGTGCATCATCTTCTACTCCTCTTGTGAAAAACATTGCTTTGCCTACTGTTGTTGATGTCTCTTCTGATTTGCTTGCTTTACAAAAGGAAATTGATGAGTCTGATTTTGGAGATGATTCCATGGCTCTTTTGACCACAAAGTTTAAAAACATTTTGAAAGCCAAGAGTCAAAACATAACTCCATCATCAAGCTCCAAAACCTCTTTTAAGCCTGATTATGACAATTTGCTCATAAGGAAAATTCTTTTCAAACACCAGAAAAACCTTTTACAAATCATTTTGCTTCAAAACCTTCTTACAGTGGAAAGAATATTGATTCCATTCAGTGTAGGGAGTGTCAAGGATTTGGTCACTATGCAAATCAATGTGCAAATACCTTGAGAAATAATGGTTTAAACTTTTCTGCAACCTTGAGTGATAGTGATGATGAAGATCCAGGAGATCTCATCACTCTCACTGTTGTATACGACTCTGAATCTGATTGTACAGGCCCTTCGGCCAATGTACCTCTGAATGTAGCTTCTTCAGAAACTACATCAGAAGCTACATTGAAAAGAAGCTGGGATGATTTTTGCTGTTTTAACTCCTCTCTTACAGAAGACGGTGGAGATTCAGAATCAGATGTGCTGGAAGCTTACAAAGAGTTGTACAAGGATTGGCAGAAGAGGGCACATCAGGTTACATTGCTTGGAAAGACAAATGATACATTGAAAAAGGTAAATGAAGATCAGAAGGAATGTATCACAAGGTTGGAATGTTTGCTAAGTAAGAAAGATGTGGAGATTGAAGATCTGAAAGAAGAACTCATCAAAGCCAATGAAACCATGGCAAAATGGAACTCAAGCCAACATAAAATGGATGATATGTTGAATTCTGGTAAGTCTGGGATTGGATTCAGGTGAAAGACGTTTGTTAAAGAAGGTGAAGGTACTTCTTCTGAACCAAAACAGTCCACACAAAATTTTCAAAATCCAAACTTCTTTGAAAAACCCAAAACAAGAAAGAAAAATTTTGTGTGTCACTACTGTCACAAGCCTGGTCATATTCAACCATTTTATTTTCTTAAAAAGGCTGTCTATAAGGAAGAGGTTAGGCAAGCTTACTTGGTTCATAATCAGATGCAACATTGGATGCAGCAATATCATAAGTTACATCGGAAGCTACATCCTGAGAAACATCATCCAAAAATCTTTAAAAATATGTGGGTTCCCAAAGGCAGTTTCATGAATGCTAAATCCAAGTACTGTGAGCCTTTCGATATATGTCCTGGTGCAAAGTGGTCTAATGATGAACAATGCAATGTAACCTTCACATCTTTAAAGTCACACATAGCTGGTTCATGGTACTTTGATAGTGGGTGTTCTAGACACATGACAGGTTCTATTGAGAACTTGAAGGACTATATGAGTATCAATGGTGGGTCTGTGACTTATGGAGGAGGAGCCAAAAGCAAGATTATTGGCAAATAAACTTTGAATGTGGATGGACTTCCTAAACTTTCCAATGTCTACCATGTTGAAGGTCTTAAGACCAACCTCATTAGCATCAGTCAGCTGTGTGATGATGACCTACAGGTGAGATTTGATAAGAATTCTTGTGAAGTTTTTGATCAATCTAACAAGTGTCTTTTGATAGGTACTAGATCGTCTGACAGTTGCTATATGTTCAATAATGCTCAAACCAATCATAGTGTTAGTATTGATATCACAGATCTATGGCATCAAAAATTAGGGCACATGAGTTTTCATAAACTTCATGAGCTTGTGAAGCATGATGCAGTGAAAGGTTTGCCTAGTCTGGATAAGAACTTCACAAAGGTATGTGGTCCATGTCAAAAAGGTAAGCAAACCAAGGCCTTTCACCTTCCCATATCTCAGTGTTCTTCATCTAGATGTCTTGAAATGATTCACATAGATCTCATGGGTCCTATTGAAGTAGAAGAAAAAGTACACTTTTGTCTGTGTTGATGATTTTTCTAGATACACATGGGTCGTTTTCTTGAAAGAAAAATATGATACTTTTGAGGCTTTTAAAATATGGTACACCCGTGTTATGAACTTATATGATCTAAAGCTTACTAGAATTAGATCAGATCATGGCACGAAATATGAAAATTCCTCATTTTTTAGCTATTGTGCCTCTAATGGCATAACCCATGAATTCTCAGCTCCTAAAACTCCACAACAAAATGGAGTGGCAGAAAGAAAGAATAGGAAACTTCAAGAAATGGCTAGGGTTATGTTGCGCTCCAAGAACTTGTCAGAACGATTTTGGGCAGAAGCTTTAAACATAGCTTGTCATATAGGAAATAGGGTCTTCTTGAGACCAGGTAGCACCATGACACCCTATGAAATTTTATTAGGGAAAAAGCCTACATTGAAATATTTTCATGTTTTTGGGTGTGTGTGTTATTTGCTCAATGATAGAGATCATCTTTCAAAATTTGACTCAAAAAGTGACAAGTGTGTTTTCATGGGATACTCCACCAATAGTCGTGCTTATAGAGTCTTTAATCTTAGGACAAAAACTATTATGGAGTCTATGAATATTGTGTTTGATGATCTAACTGATTTTGGCCACAAAACAGTTGAGGATGATGTTTCAGGTTTGCTTGACTTTGGAAATCATGAATCACCTGCACAATCTTCAGAACATGTACCTACAAACAGTGCACCTTCCCCAAAGATACAAAATCTGCAAGTTTTGGAAATTCAGTGAATGAGACTCAGGATGTAGTTCAGGATGTAGCTCCGAATGTAGTTCCTGATGCAGCTGCATCAGAAGCTGCATCGGAAGCTGCATTGGTTAGAAACCTGCCAGATACAGAAACAAATACTGAACAGCCTGAAACTAAGTCCAGTTTGACTGATCGCAGCCATGACATTCCCAGCCGTATTCAGAAAATGCATCCCACTTCACAAGTCATGGGTAATGTACATGATGGAATGTCAACAAGGAGGAAAGGTAAGGTAGACTACAGAAAATTGGCTTGTCTGTCTTCTCTTGAATGTGAAGAAATTCATACTTCATGTTTTGTGTCTATAATTGAACCTAAGAATGTGCATAAAGCCCTAAAAGATGAGTGTTGGATCAATGCCATGCAAGATGAGCTTGACCAATTTGCTAAAAATGATGTTTGGTTCCTTATACCTAGACCCACTTCTGTAAATGTTATTGGAACTAAGTGGATTTTCAAAAACAAATCGAATGAAGTGGGAGAGATAATGAGAAATAAAGCAAGACTTGTGGCTCAAGGGTAGACACAGGTTGAGGGGGTGGATTTTGATGAAAACTTTGCTCATGCATTGAGTTCATACGTCTTCTTCTTGTCATTGCATGTTTTCTTGGCATTACTCATCAACAAATGGATGTGAAGAGTGTTTTTTAAATGGTATTCTTGAAGAAGAAGTTTTTTTTAGAACAATCAAAGGGATTTGAGGACCCCCATAAACCCAACCATGTTTTTAAATTGAAAAAGGCCTTGTATGGTCTCAAGTAAGCTCCTAGAGCTTGGTATGGGAAACTTACAGACCATCTTTTGAAAAGTGGTTTTAAAAGGGGAGAAGTGGACAAAACACTTTTTATTCAAAAAAAAAAAAAAGACAAACACATTTTGATTGCACAAATTTATGTTGATGATATTGTGTTTGGGTCCACTTCTAAGTCTTTAGAGAAGGAATTTGTGCATTGCATGACATCTACCTTTAAGATGAGCATGGTAGGAGAATTAATATTTTTCCTAGGGATTCAAATAAAGCAATTGCATGAAGTGATGTTCATCTCTCAAGCCAAGTATACTCTTAACTTGGTGAAGAAATTTAGTCTTGAGGATGGAAAGAAAAAGAAAACCCCTATGGGTACATCCAATAAACTTTGCAAAGATGAGAAATCTGAAAGTGTTGACCATACTCTGTATAGAAGCATGATAGGAAGTCTGCTTTACTTGACTGCCACCCGACTAGATATTATGTATAGTGTGTGTTTGTGTGCTAGATACCAAGCAAATCCTAAAGTCACTCATTTGAATGCTGTCAAAAGGATAATTAGGTATGTTGGAGAGACTTGTACTATGGGCTTGTGGTACACAAAACACACTAATACCAATCTTGTTGGTTTTAGTGATGCTGATTGGACATGTAGTGTTGATGATATGAGAAGTACATCTGGTGGATGCTTTTATTTGGGTAACAACTTGATCTCTTGGTTTACTAAAAAGAAAACTTGTGTTGCCTCTCCACAGCTGAATCTGAATGCATTGTTGTTGGTAGTGGGTGTACACAACTTTTATGGATGAACCAAATGATCAAGGATTATGACCTACACAGTAATGTGTTAATTAACCATGTATTGTGACAACACCAATGCTATAAACATAGCAAAAAATCATGTTCAACACTCTAGAACTAAGCACATTGATATAAGACACCATTTTATTATAGCTTGGTTGAACAAGATATTATTTGCATTGAACATATAGGGACTGAAAATCAACTGGCTGATATTTTTACTAAGAGTCTAGATTTTGAGAGATTTATCAATCTTAAGAAATCTATTGGTATGCGTGCCATGTGACCCTTCACTCACTTAAAAAAATAGGCATCTTGCATTGAGTATTTAGGGAAGGCACACTAGTTTCATCTCTCATGTTGGGATTTGCATTCAAAATCTGTTCTGATTTCCTTGTACTAATTCTCTGCTCTCTCTCCCAAAATTGTTTGTTTTATGAAAGTTTAAAGTCCACAAAGGAAAGAGATACCTTTAAAATCAAGGGTTGTAGCAATTATTTTGGTACTATGGAACTTAGGTTCTCATAGATTGATCTTGAGAAAATTGAATACCATTGAAAGAAAAAGTGTGAAAGCTACCTAACGGAAAAGAGCTACCTATGGACAAGATTTGTGGCAACTTTCATTTGGGACTATGAATCATTGGATTTCATGGGTTGATCAAAAGCTAAATGGCTTCCCTTGGTAAATAGTGTGAAAGGTTCCAAGTGGCATGTTGTGAATATGCCTGAAATTAAGTAGAGCTATTCTTCTAGGGAAATAAAGTACCTATTGAATTATTTGTGGGAGATGAGTATGGTTAGAATAAACAAAAATTGAGAAATTGTACATAAAATCACAAGTTTAGCGAATGCATCTTCCAATGCAGCTACATTGGAAACTACATTAAGATGATCTACACATCTTTTATATGTATGTGGCTGCATTAGCTAGATTCTGTATGGTATGCTCTTGTCATCTGTTAGACATAATTTATAGGACATATTCTGTTAGTGTCAATATCAGCCTATTGAAATTTTGTCCTTATCTCAAAAATTGCAAAATAACTACCAAAGTATTCCATGTTGAAAAATTTATGTGGGAGTCTAATCTGTGTGTTGCTTTAAGAGTTTTTGGATAATGGATATGGCTGCTATTGTATGCTTGGGTTGGTACAATTTTGGTAAACCCTTTAGTGTGTTTGTTATGAATCCATGGTGATGTTTGAAATTTAAAAAAAAATAAAAATCCAAGAATGGGAAAAAGAAATCTATTGTTATCCACATACATTGCTCCTCACATTTTTCTCAAAATCAGATTTCTTAATGCTTTTTTATGAGATTTGGTTAATTTCTTTCAAAATTCAAAAATCTGGTTTGGGATTCATCACAAAACTGCCCTATCATATTCCTTGTTTTTAGGCTCTAATGACTAACTCATTTAGTGCTCGTGTTTAAGTGGCTTATCCAGGTTACAATTCATCCTCATTTCACTCTCCTGCACAATCTTATTCCCAAAATTGTTGAAGGTTCAGTGCTGCCATCTCTCTTTCTTTTCATCTCATCTCTTGAAACCCTAAATCCTCCATGGCGTCTTCTCCTCCAAGCTCTGCAGATTCCCTGAAGCAGAATCCTTCAGGCAATGTAACTTCCAATGCTACTTCTCCCGAAGCTACATTCTCCTCTCCAACACGTCCAGGTACTGCCATTGTGCTAGCTAAACCCCTTCCTGAACCCCTCTCCTTCATACTCCCTGGGGAAAAAGGGAACACTATTGACGTGGAGAATCCTGGGGATTTGTCGGGTTTCCCCCAAATTGGAAACCCTAGCTCTCGAAAGTCCGTGAGGTTAAGGGGGATTCCTAGAAATTTCGACAATCCTAGTAGTGCTGAGGTTGAACGTGCCAAGAAATTCAAAGTCACTCCAGACCAATTCAAATAGGCTGTTCCAATTGAGAGTGATAGTGATGATGTTGATTTCGTTGGTCCTGATGCTGGGGGTAAATCTGTTGCTAAACCCAATCAGCTTGCTTCCACCATTGATGATAGCTCTTCCATTCCCACTCCCGTGGACACTGCAGATGAAGACTATCCTATACCGTCTCCCAAAGAGGTATTCCCTCATGCATCTCTTGCACATAATGAGGATTCTTCTGCTGCTACCCCTATTGTCCCTGAAGTGAACCTCTCAGAGATGAACTACTCCGATGAACAAAGGACTCTTGCTGATTACCTGGTTCACCTGAAGAATGCATCCTTTCATGTCTCTCGTAGCCATGTACCATCTTTAAGCTCATCAGAGTTTGATGACAGCTCTGATCAGGATTTCGTTGAACGAGCTGTGTCTGAAGAAGAAGAATCTGATGAGGTCCCCATAAGATTCACTAGAAGAAGAGCAGCTTCTATGATAAATGTAGCTTCCAATGTAGCAACTTGGGAAGCTACATTCTCTCCTCTGTACCTACTGAACCTGGTCTAGGTATCCCTTTCTCTGATACTTTCATTTCCTCTGCTGCTTCCTTAAGGTATAACACATCTAGGAAAATTGTTGATGAAAGAGTCATTCCTCAGGATGACTTGATTGCACAAAATCTAGTCAAATTTTTTTTCTGATAGAGGTCTCCTAGTTACATTGTCCTCTGTCTCTCCATATATTAGGAACATTTTTTTTGAGTTTTATGCAAATATTGAGAAAAAAATTACCTTTGCTTGTGATCCTGACTTTGAAAAAGTGTTTGTTAGAAACCAGTGGTTTGACTTCTCTCCATCCATTCTCAATAGTCATTTTGGGTCTCCTGTTTTTCGGGTTGTTGGGTTGGTGTCTGACTTAAATTTTTGTGTCAAGGAGCTGATAGAAGGATTAGTCTCTAAATGGCCAGGAAAAGGGGCCAATGTTAGCACCTCCAAACTCTCCTTCTTATATGCTGTCATGCACAAAATTTGCTGTGCAAATTGTGCTCCTACTACCAACTTTAATGTTGTTACAGAGGTGCATGCTAGGATTTTGTGTCAGATTGGTCTTGGTCTGCCTTTTGATTTTGGGGAGTTTGTCTTTAGGAAAATTGTCTCTCTAGCAGAGTCTGAAGGAGACAAAAGGGCTCTCATTTTTCCTTCCCTTATCTACAAAATTTTGGTTGCCCAAGGACTTGCTCCTACTGTAGGTGAAAGACTAACCCCTATTTTTGACCCTCTTCACATCTCAATCAAATTATTAAAGGGAGATAGGGTGGTAAATTTTCCCTTGGTATATCCATATCATATTGCCACTGCCCTTGCTGCCCCTAAATCTGCCCTACAGCCTGCTGATGTTGCATCTGATCCAGCTTTGGCCAATGTAGCTTCAAATATAGCTACATCTGGTCCCTCATCAGCACCTGCCCTTGTCTGTTTTGGACCCTCTTATCCTATGTCTCTATCATTCATTCAGGCACAACTTATCCAAATCAGGTCCCAAATAGTTGTCCTTCAGAACTTGGAAGCTCACTATTCTGCCCGGATAAGCATGCATTCTGGACAAATAGGGGAGAAAATCCAAGTGTTGCATCTGTTCCTGCTCATGTTCCTGATGCTGAACCTGAAGCTGCGTCTATTCGAAGAGAGACTGATGACTGAACATGTTCCTGCTCCTATTTCTGTTACTGTGTCTTGGTTGTAATCTGAATATTCTGTCTACTCATTTGATTCACTTTGGTCTGTAATAAGTTCTGTTATGTGGGATTTTTGCATAACTGCTTTGGGATATTATATGCTTAGTAGTCTGTTGCATTTTTTTTAGTTTATAACTTCTCATCTATTTGATAAATTCAGGGGGGTTTTACTAACATATGCAGGTTTTGAAGGAACTTGTTTGTGGTGAATATGTGAACAACATTTGTCATATTATTTGACCAGAAAGGCTCAACAAAGGGGGAGATTGTAAGAGTAAAATAGGCATGACCTGTTTTGTTTTTGTTTCTCATTTCTTGGCCTTTAAGTTTAAACATTTTTTGAAACAAAATATTTTATTATATTTTGAGTTTCTTGGTCCTAAATTTTAGGAGTTATTGTGGAAACAAAATCTGTGCAAAAATCTTTCCTAAAGCCGTGCCTTGGACTCCTTGTCTATTTGGTAAGAGTATCTAGTAAATAAGGAAGTTGATTTCATTACTAATTCTAATCATTTTCCATATTAGAGTTTGTTTCCTTCTTTATGTATAGGTTTCCGTCACAATATAAATAGAGGACATGGGCAGAGGCTGAGGCGTTCAGATTGAGAGAGAACAGAAGAGCAGAAAATTCAGAGTTTCATAAGTTTAGAGTTCTAGTTTTGATGCTAATTATGAATGCAGCTTCTGATGCAACAACTATAGAAGTTACATCAGAAACTACATTGAGAGTGTTGGAACTGTTTGTCTTACTAGGGCTTCTAGGAAGCTGATTTTTTTCTTCCCACGTTTTATTTACGTGTATTTCTGTGGGTTTTGTTCTCAAGACTTGTAGTCTTGTGAGAGTTTTTTATTTGGTGATTTCAAATAATTTTTGTAAAATAATTCATCATTTTTAGTGAAACCTTTTTGGTCATGAGGCTAGATCTACAAGTATAGGTTTATAGATTGTTTGGTAAACTTTTGTGTTTAAATTCCTACTTTAGTATTAAAGTCTTCCGCTTCTTTTAATTTTTCTGTCCAATGCACCTTCCATTGTAGCTTTTACACAAACTACATTGGAAACTGCATTGACAGTTTTTGAATCCTAACTACTATTGTTCTTACAAACTTCTACTTTTTTTTCCAAAATATTACGTATATACTTGATTGTTAGCGGAATCTCTTGAAGAAAGATAGTAGTAGAGAAATATAATAGATATACAAAGAAACGTTGGGAATAAATCTATGTTGATTGAAAAGCTCTTTTCAACGACACATACATTAGAGGCAATGACTCCCATATCGGATACAACGACGCCCACATCGAAACAACGATGCAACAATCGAGAAAGATGAGAATTCTGTTGAAAATGAAGAAAGAGAATGAATGAGGAGAGAGAAAGGGAGAGAAAATGGGTGGAATTAATGAGAGAGTGAGAGAGAGAGAGAAAGACATTAACGAGGAGAGCGAACGATGTCTTTCTAATATTTAACTTTGTACACCACTATGCACGGTTTTGAGATTACAATGCCCAACTTTTGTTTGTGTGCATTTCCTTCATTAAGAGTATATTCAATATTTTTCCCTCAAAAATGTAATATAACAATGTAAACAAAATTATCGTAGACTTTTGTAAGTTATATTTTCAACCGACCCAATTTTCTCCCTGCGAAATAACACACTAAATCTAAAACCAGCAAGTGAATTTCCTAATAAGGTGATGGACCTTTTTTGTGACAGCTATTGCTTTAGAACAACTGACATTATGAAGTACATCATTTTTATTTTTATTTTTATTATGTGTGCATATAAATATGTGTAGCTGTGAAAGCGAGCGGAGGAGTGCCTGAATATTTGAAAAATAACTTACGGAAGATGAATAAGAAAGTCATTTTCCCGAAAAAAGACTTCATTTTTCGTTGACTCGGAAAAGCTTTTAGATTGACTATATTTTTAAGGTTACTGAACACCAAAAAATAAGGAAAACGTTTGTCGAAAGTCATTTCCGTTAAACAAAACTTATCAAACGATATTTGATTACCGTTGACATGAACAACATAATTATGCTTTTTTTATTTTAAAAATATATTTACTTAATAAAATTCATAGCTAGAATCATGTTACAAAATAAATAACTAATATTTTCAGAATATATTTTGTCAACAAAAATTTGGGTATACGTCTAATCATTGCTTAGTGAAATTTTAAAAAAAAATTACAAATACAATTACAATTACAATTAATTATAAGATATAATTGTAAAAAAAAATAAATCCAATAATATGTGTGTGTGTGTTTCACATTAAAAAATCAAACAAAACAATAATTTTGAGACGAATAGAGTGTAATAGCTATAGTGTAATTTTAAAGTAATATTTCATTCGTTCCTAGAAAAGAGTCCACAATTTTATATTTGAATGTTTCACTTGAAAAGTTTACTTTTAAAAATTATGTTTATAATTTCTATAACTTTTCATCTTTACCCTCCACATGTGGTATAAGCATATACATAAATTATATTCAAGAATTTTTATAATTACGACCAACTCCAATAATATTTTTATATTTTTCATAATTACTAAACTTTTTAAACGTGAACTCTTTAGTTGGAATTGATGTAGTAGTAGTATTATTATTTTTTAAACAACCCAAAAAGGAAAGTTATGCTATTTTTTAGGACAAATGGAGTACATAATATTAACATATATCTATAATTTGATAATTGATAAACGTTTTTTAGTTGGGGCTATTAACAAATATATGACCACAATCGCCATTAAGAATTAGGATTGAATTCATGAAAGTTTTCTAAAAGGCTGTATATTACAGGAAAATCTTAACAAGTTTTTTGAGACAAACCAAATCTTTTAATTTTTATAATTGAAAATTACTTGATCGGTAAATAAATTATTATTGAAATATCTTATCTCAATTTAGCATATTGATTTTCTGTTTTTGAAAATAAATATAGAAGAAAATGTCTATGACCATTTTGCAAATTTGTACATGTAATATAAAATGTTTATATAAAAGATAAATAAGACAATCTTACGGATCCTAAACGTAAGATAGAATCTCGCTCTGTAAAATATATCCACATGATATACTTTTAAACGGGTACAATTTGCAGTAGAGGAATATTTAAAGATAAAGTAGATAGGAGTAATGATATAAAAAAGTAAAATGGTGTCCTAGGAACGTGGAGTCTCATTCTCCTTTGAAGTTTCAGCCAACATGAAAATGATTTATTTAAGAATTAAGAGTCGTCCAAATTTTGAAACATTTCACATAACCTCGCAAGTCGCATCCCTCTGTCAAAGCGTCCGACTAACTCAACTAAAAGGTTTTGGATCCAACACCAAATCACACTTAATCCCATCCATACTCAAATGTGATCATACTACTAAACTCATGTCTATCCTTTACCTTATTTCAAAAACAATGCCACTTATACAAATAAAATTTTTATTCACATGCAGTTATTTCGTCCCTAAAAATGTATTTTTTTTAGTTTTAAAACACAAACAGTACTAGTAAATAGTAGTAGTTACAACTTTGAAAAACAGACCAATCAGAATTTTCCCCTTTCCTTTTAAGCATAATTCTGGTGAGAATACATTTTAACATGGGCCTAGGCCCTTTTGTTACAAGAAAACTTTTTTGGGTGAAATTTGAGCCGGTTCACTTTCCCAAATTTATAGCCCCAGTCTTCCGTTCTTTTTTTAATTCAACCGTAAAAGATTATTTTTGAAATAAATGTTCCAATAATACTAAAATTAAAAGACCACTGTAAATTTCTTCTTCTCACTCATTCGCTCGAAAACGTAAAAAAAAAAGAAATGAGAAAATAGTGGGGAGTTGGGTAACGAGGAAGAACGAAAGTTATTGCATACTCTCTATTCGTTAACCTAACTTACTACTATTTTACTAATTCATATATGTTGATGTTATTGTTGTTGTTTTTCTTGTTCTTCTTTCATTATTTGTGTTGTTATGATTAAAAATATATTTGGTAATACAAAACACAAATAATTCTTTTTGTGTTTTGTGTTGTTATGCATGTAAATAGTTTGATGAAATGCTTGATTTTCCCCTGTTATTTGACACATTTTTAAATATGGATGCATCAATTTTGAATCAAAATGCTTTATTTGTGAATCATTACACATCGTTTTGAATTTGAGATGCATGAAAGATGCATATAATTTGAATCATTTATTGATTGTGTAATGCAAAAAAATGTAGATGAATGTCTTTTTGAGTAACGATTTTTGCATCACGATGCAAATTTGGACTTGGTAAATAAAATTGGATTAGGTAATTAAAATTGATTTTGTATCATGATGTAAAATTGGACTTTGTATTAGGGATGTGTAGGATTTTTTTGGAATCGGACCGAACCTATGAAACGAGACATAATTAATCAAAATTGGACCTCCAATACTTTGGTTTAGTCTTGGATCTGAATTTTCATAAAACTAAATGTTTGAGTCGGCCTTGGTTCTCGAGCCAAAAAAATATGGAACCGAACCGACCCAATATGTTGTGTATTAATTATATTCATTGATATTAATTATTAAATATTACATTCATTGGAGTAAATTACTCTCAAATTATCTCTACTTTGTATGAGTTGGTTGTTAAATTACAAACATAATCAATTGTTTTTAAAATATGCATCACTTTACGATTCCATCAAACTTCAGAATCCGTTCTTAGAGGGATAAATTTCAATTTCACTACTATTTGATTGCTCTTTGACTTCTTTGGGCTTCTCTAGTCTGATTTCCTTTTTTAGTCATTTCCAAACTTTGTATCACTTCAATTCCAATGCATATATAATCACTAGTTTTTTAATTGACCCCTTACCAAATTAAATAGATGAATTATAAATCTAAAATAGCAATTTGTTTCTCATTTTTATAGGTATTTGCTTTGAAAAAACATGAATTATTTTGAATATATAAATGTTAATCACAGTGAAATAGATTATGAGTATACTTAAGATTTTAAACAAGTAAAAAGTTAAAAATCATAGCATTGGTCGGATCTTGGTTCTTGTACATTTTCTATTGGTTTTTTTTCCTATTGGTTTTAGACCGGACCAATATATTGGTTCTCATATATCTTGAGTTGGTTCTGGTTTTAAATTTTTTGAGAAGCAGATTATTGGTCTAGTTTCAGTTTTCTCTTTTTTTCCAAAACACTGGATCGAATCGGACCTAGCTCACCCCTACTTGGTATATATAATTGAATTAGGTAATTAAAATTGATTTCATTTAAACCGGTGCATCGCGATCAAAAATTTATGCATCGCGATACATTTTCGTAGTGCACCTCAGACTCATTAAGGATATCGTAGTCATTTCGCCCTCAAGTGACTGTTTGCGGTTGAAAAAAGCCACAACAATTGAAAACTTCGTAAAGGAGGCCGGTCCGTAATTATTCCAACTATTTTTAGAAGGGTGAAAATCAAGCCGGTCTCTTTTGATGAAATTATAACTACCTAAATCCCCTATATTTGTTTTAAACCGCTAAAGTACATTTTTTATGGAAAATAATCGAAGATACCCTTAATGACGGAAAGACACTGCCCAAATTTGGGACATTGCAATGAAAATATTTAGCATCACAATGCACAAATGAAGATCTGTCAAAATTTGGGCATCGTAACGCATAATTGAAAATCTATCAAAATTTGGGTATCAAAATGCAAAAAAACATTGTCAAATTTGGGCATCACAAATAAAGCATTGGGAATCGCAATGAATAATTGAAATATGTCAAAATTTGGGCATCAAAATGCAAAAAGTCACTGACCAAATTTGGGCACCGCAATGAAAACAATGGAAATGAAAACTAAATAAAAAATAGTTGCACCGCAGTTCACAAATATATTTACCGCGATTCAAAATTTTAAAAAATTCATATAAAATACTCCATCCGTTTTCAAAATATTGGCTGGGTTGACTTGACACACCGTTTAAGAAAAAACGAATTAACTGAATTATAAATATTGGTGAAATGTGTGGTTTCTTTTAATGCTCTCAAATATGTGATCATAATTAAAGTAGGTAGAAAAAGTAAGGGTAAAGTGGTAAAAGTGTTTTCCTAAAAAAGAAAGTTTTGAAGGAGAACAATTATTTAAGAACGGACGAAAAAAAAATGTAGACAATAATTTAAAAAGGGAGGAAGTATATATTATAAAAATAATTGCAGCGCCATTTCCTATTAAACTCATCTGACATATATCGCGGTGCAAACAATGATTCCAACGAAATTACAAACCGCAATATATAAAATTATGAACCACGATACATCTCTATTGTTTCATTCCACAATCATTAAGGGTGTCGTAGTCATTTCGTCACAAAAATGACTTTTTGTGGTTAAAAATAAAAAGACGAAACTGTAGCGAATAAAAACTTGGAAAAAAAGGACTGACCCGCAATTTTACCTTCATTTTTAGAATACAACATTCCGATCTTCCTTTGAGTGAACTTTCTTGGAAAATAATTGTGGGCTAGTCCCCTTTCTTAAGAATTTAATCGCTAAAATATCATCTCTTTTTTTCAAACAAAAAAAGATATTTTTGGAAGCAAAAAGACTATGATATCCGTAATGAGTATGAGGTGTGTTACAAAAATGCATCGTGGTGCATTAACTTTGGAACCGTGATTCATCCGTTTAATTGCATAATTTTTTGCACCGCTATTTCATCGTTTTTATTGCCTAGTCTATTTCCACCGCAATACATCAATGTTTGCACCGATTCATAAGTTTAATTGCATTAATTTTTGCACAACAATTCATCATTATTAATTGTCTAGTTTATTTGCACCGTGTTCCATCAGTTTAATTGCATTAGTTTCACACCGCGATTCATCATTTTAATTGTCTAGTCTATTTGAACCGCGATATATCAATCTTTACGCCGCGTTTCATCAGTTTATTTGCATTAATTTTGCATCTTGATTTATCAATGTTTGCACCGCGTTTCATCAGTGTAATTGCATTAATTTTGCACAGCGATCCATCATTTTAATTGCCTAGTCTATTTGCACCGTGATATATCAATGTTTGCACCACGATTCATCAGTTAAATTGTATTAATTTTTCACTGCGATTCAAAATCCTAATGAACTAGACCATGTCTTCAGCCTTCTTCTTCCTTCTCCTCCGCCGTAAGCCTTCTTATTCCTTCTCATTTACCTTCGTCCCTACTGTGAAAATTTTCAAACCCAACATATTTTAATTAAAGTTTCGTACTTAATGAATTAGAAAACTTGTTTACCTTTCGGGGGCATTGCCCCCGAACCCCCACGACGGGGCGCTGCCCCCTCGACCTGACCGAGCAGGTTGATCCCCATTTTGTTGCCCAACAATAATGATTTTTCGAATCCAATGTGTTTGCCAAAACTATTGAAAGAGACTATGATATTTTTGGAATAAAATTTTAAAAAATGACATTTTACGATTGAAAAAAAGAACGAAATACTGAAGAGGTATAATTTTTTTTGAAAAAGGGACGGATCATAATTTAGCCCAACTTTCTTTCTCCTCAACCTATTTGGGCTTGGGCCTTATTATTGGGTTGATTTCTTTTTTTGGTTTATGCTCTTGATGGTATGGTTTTATGAGTTATCGGTTTGGTTGTAACTTTTTCTATTTTTTGTTAGTTGTTTATCTAAAATTAGGTGATACTACTTGGTTGGGAGATTGGTAACAGGTGCCCTCAATGTAATTTTCTTCCACTTACGCCCCTATATTTTTGGGAGAAATTTGAGTTCCCCTTAGATAATTTTCAACAGCTCCATATATTTTTGACAAATGATATTTAGAGAGCGTTAAAATCTTAGATATATTTGATCTAACAGATCTAAATAGATTTGATCCGTAAAACTTGAGCTCATCATACCTCCGGTAAAATGAACTTAAAGCAACGCGATGCACAAAATCATGCATCGTGATACACAAAATATGACAATTTCATACATCACAATGCATAATTTTGTGCATCGCAATTTATGGAGTGCCTTTTCCGGTTATGAAAAAAATAAAGAGGTGTAAATCGGTTGAAAACTTAAAAAAGGGGATTGACTCACAATTTTTCCTATATTTTTTCGTAACCGGAAAAAGACATATCATGCATCGCTATGCACAAACTAAGACATTTTCATGCATAGTGCATGATTGTGTGTATCGCGATACCCAAAATCAAACTCAGCCTTGGGCAAGGGTAGGTAGTTGACATGTCCAATGTCCAAACTTATAAGGAGCTCAAAATTTGATAGAAGTTAGTACCGATTTGTAATTTGGAGAAATTGTTGGTTGATATTTTTTTTCTAACATTTTTTCACTACAGTTCCTGTAAACAATATAAAATTGTCTAATTAATTAAAACTCTGGACTCGATTGGCTTACACAAAATCTCTCTGACTATATTTTTAATCCTCATCTCTAATGGTTGTAATAAGGTTTCTCAAACCATCTATTTATAATAGTCCTAATAATAAACTCTAAACTGATTAGGAAACATAATACTAATTGACCACTAAATAATAAATAATAAAAACTTCAAAACAAATACTAATTCTAGTTGGATTGTGCTTGGTTTAATAGTCAACATTGCCTCCCTTAAACCAAGCTCGTTGGTCCATCGCCATCTCGAGCAATAATATTCAACGCAATCTTTACAGCTGTCAGTATTTCGTACCTATGAATTCAAACATCGGTCTTCATCTTCACTCGCAATTGAGGACGAACTTTATACTTGATATACAACTTCTTGACTTGTTTTTCACGATCAAAATAATCTTTCATGTTAACCCATTCATCTTTAAACTCACCGATGTAGTTTTTATCCAATTCAACATATCCACCGATGCATGATCTAGAGAACTTTAAGATGTGTTTCATCTCCAAATCCACATAAGAGCAAAATTTACACATAATCCCATATGGTTCACGGAGAATAAGTTGATGTTTTCCTAGAAGGCATAGCGTGGCTTGATCAGTTCCATTTTCGGGAATGTTAGAGTCATCATTGTCAACCATATACGCATTGAAGGATCCAATCTTTGATAATGTGGAAGCCATGTCCATCTCGACAAACAGAGCATCGACTTCGATTTCCCACTCTGATTTTATAGGCAGTGCAATCTCGTCTTCATCCTCGCTTGAATTATCCACTATAAAATTTGAATCATAAGGATCATCATTACCCTCTTCACATGATGATTCTGAATCTGAATCCTGCAAATCAGAGTCTGATTTTCCCTAACTTCTTCACTCTCCATTAAGTTCCCAACTTGTGATCGTGCTTCATCACTAACAATTTCCTCCCCCTCAGAGACTTTCTTTCCATCACTTTTTTTTATTTTCAACACTAATTACTTGAGGAAGTAATTTTTTAACATCTCTTGTATCACCAAAAACAACTGAATTTCCAATCGTTTCTTCCTTATTTGTGCCACCACATTCAAAACTTTCTTTTTCATCATTATTCTCTTCCAATTCATTTTCTTTTCGTCTTCTATCTACTATATCGTGTTTTCTCTTTTCAATTTCTTTTCCTCATCAATCTTCTTCAAAATTTCTTTCATCTCCTCTATTTTCTTTAAATGTCTTCTTTGTTTCTTAACCATAAATTTGTCTTCGGAATAATTCGTTGTCCAATATTCATTAAAAATAATTGGATCTATAAAGTATTTGAAATCACGCTCAAGTTTCTTCCATTCCTCATAATTTTTAAAAGTATGCTCTAGTTTTTCCCAAACCACTTGTAAAGATTCTGCACTTCCCAAACGCAACAAACCTCAAATTTCTCCATGTATCGAATTTTGTAAAATCGGTCAAACACGAAGCTCTTTCGCTATCGAAAATGTCTTTAACTCCGAATTATCAAATTGCTCAAATACATCATACGATGATAAGTAACATTCTTTGAGATAATTACTAATGTCAATACTCCAAGAATCATAACTATAAAGAACTAACTTGGGAAAACTCATTATTATAAATCAAGCAACTAATTGACTCACCTTTAAATATAGTCCATTCTCGTAAATAATCACGCTCCAATAATTCTTCTATAAGCTTTCTTCAACTCGTAATCAAACGAACTCACATCAATACTCTGTTGAGTCCTTGTTTAAGAGGTCATCACCAAATAGTCAAAATTGCAAACTTGAATAATAATTTTCTCCACAGAACCAACAAAGCTCAAGCTTTTATTGAACTTCTCAATAATCAGGATCGAGCCTTCAAGCTCTGATACCAAATGTAAACAATATAAAATTGTCTAATTAATTAAAACTCTGGACTCGATCGGCTTACACAAAACATCTCTGACTATATTTTTAATCCTCCTCTTTAATGGTTGTAATAAGGTTTCTCAAACCATCTATTTATAATAGTCCTAATAATAAACTCTAAACTGATTAGGAAACACAATACTAATTGACCACTAAATAATAAATAATAAAAACTTCAAAACAAATACTAATTCTAGTTGGATTGTGCTTAGTTTAATAGTCAACAGTCCCCTTTTTTTTTCAATCGTTAAAGTTTATTTTTTCGAAATATTGTTCCTAAAAAGCATTACTAATCATTTTCTTCCATAGCTTCGGTCAACACTTTTGAGTTTGAAAAATAATGATTGTTGTGCAACGAAATGAGGATCGACCTGCATGTGATGGGTTGAAGTATTTTTTAGTAGGGACGAAAGCAGAGGAGGAAAATAAGAAAGAAGAAGAAGGTTTATGACGGAGGAGAAGGAAGAAGAATATGGAGGACATGAATGTCTGGTTCATTATGATTTTGCGGCACGATGCAAAATTGGATTAGGTAATTAATATTGATATATCGTTGTGTAAAACTTGATGCAACGCGAAGTAAAATTGGATTAAGTAAGTATAATTGATGCATCAAGATGTAAAAATTAATGCATTGCGCTGAAAAATTGGATCAAGTAATTGATGCATCATGATACAAAAATTGATGCAATTTACATTGATTTATCGTGATGCATTTGAGTGAGTGATCTATAGCGCTTCAGACTCATTAAGGGTATCGTAACTTTTTCAACTTAAATATGATATTTTCCAATTAAAAAAAGTATAGATATCATAGCAATTAAAAACTTATCAAAGTTGACCGTCCGAATTTACGAGTTGTAATTTCCTGGTGACTTGGTGTGCTTGAGCCAAAGATCCAACTCAAACCCAAAACAGTGAAACACCTTAATGAAGCGGCAACAGCCCAGCATTGCGGCAAGTGATGTTTTGGCAATCACAAATCGACAATGAGTGAACAGAGAAATCAACGACAGGTCAATATAGCAGAAGGGCAATAGAGCATCAGCCACACCGCAAGAATCAAGACATCAACATCTATAATCAATAATTTTCGAGCTTGCATTATTGATTTTCTTGGGGCCATGCTATGTTCTTCACTTTTTGCTTAGTTCTTTAATAATTTTCTTCAATGTTTTGTTTGTTTAATTGTTTCTATGAACGATAAATTTATAAATCAATATAATATTCTCTTTGTTTTCAAGTTATCGTTCTTTTTGACTTGACACGTCGTTTAAGAAAAAATATTTGATTAAATTATAAATATTGATGAAATGTGTGGTTTTCTTTAATACACTTGATCAGCATATGGTCATGATTAAAGTATTTAGAAAAAATAAGGGTAAAGTAGTAAAAGTGTTTTCCTAAAAAGAAAAATTTTGAAAAATGACAATTATTTTACAACGGATGAAAAATGAAAAAAAGAACGATAATTTGAAAACTGATGAAGTATATTACTATACTAGATTTTGTGCTCATGCCTATAACACTGTGTCAATATGTGACTTCATCAATATATGGGGCGACTAGCGAGCAATATTCGAATGAATCAATATATGTTTTGATTATCTAGCGGTCAGAACAATTTACACTGCATAAAGAAAATATGACAAACCCAAAAATGAAAGAAAAAACAAATTTTATTTACTGCAAATTTTGTGACTCATCATGTATCAAAAAGAATCTCATTATTGTTAACGCACTAACCTCATTAAATATCCAAAAGCACACAATCTCTTTCTCACATACACACACCACACTTTTGTTGATTTATTCCCTATAGGCAAATCTATTTCTCCATGCATGTATCATTATTTATTGAGACAATTATTTATTATGTATTGTTTATTTATTCATAATAATGCATAATAAAACCCTTAGAATAAATATGATATTCTTAAATATCTCTGATCGAGTATTATTATTAATAAGGACAATAATAATACATGGTGACTAGCATGTATTGAGACTCTTATAGTTGATATCAGTCTACACATATATGCGTGTTAGGTGTAACAACGTACTGGACTGACCCGCATGAGATTGTTGCGTGGATCGTTACGTGGGTGTCATAAGCGATTCTCATAGTGTCAAATGTGTTCGTTGTCATTTGACTTGAAGTCGTTATATACCTTAGATGATGAGTCATATATTTTGATACTGATAAACGTCATTCTGTAACAAGGTGATTATAAAGTCGGATATTGTATATACTACAAATCATGTTGAGGGATATGAGGAGTATAATATTTATAGGCTCCTTGATGAGTGAGATTTAAGTAAATGCATGGTCATGCTCAAATAAATCAATATGAAATATTGAGTTTATTTGCTTGTTATATAAGTCTAGTCGAAGATCAAGAAACATAAATTAAACTATAACAAGGATGACACGTTCCATGTCTTGTGTTTAATAAAATATTTGGACAAAGAGAAATAAATTATTTTGGTCACATTCAGTTATTTGTAATCATTTTCAGAAGACAAACCATGAAAGGTAGGCAGCATGTTATAAAAATGTCCTTTTAATTTAAAATTCCTAACAACTTCTGATAAGACTAAACTTGATGGAGTAAAATCTATATTCGGTCTGGTATAGTCTTTCATAGTCCTGGGAGCTTCATTAACCTCCCTTGCAGGGATAACTGCTTTAGCAGGAGCAGATTGATCATCCATTGGATTTCTTAGGTTTTTAGGATTTTCATGATTGACTGAGTCAACTGGGGCATTCCTTCCTACGTTATTAATATTATCGTTGAAATCCACCAACGTGGGATTTAACGATCGACGACCGTGCATAAACTGCACAATCACAAAGAACTATTTAAATATCTATTACTAAATTAACTAACCTAATTTCTAATTTCTTCCCAGCAACAGCGCTAAAAACTTGATGTGTTTTAATTTAACCTCGCAAGTGCACGAGTCAACTATAATATAGTTATGCGGTTGCAAGGGTCGAACTCAGGGAGAGAATAGAATCATGATAGTAGAAAGAAATAGAAATAATTTACTTAAAGGGTTTTTTTTTTGAAATAAGTTAAACTAATGACTAACGATTTAAACTAATTTATGAGGGAAATAAAATGCATGTATGCAAAGATCATTGATTTATTAAGGATTAATGAATGGGAAAAGATTCTAGGAATTATGTGTCACTTGTATCGCGTCTTATGTTCAATAGGCTAAAGTATCAGTCAATTATGAGTTCGTTCACTTATGTAAAGATTGGGACGCTTGGATCACGGTTTGCAATACTTAGTACCCCGCCTTGACTGTACTTTTTTGATCCATCCACACAATAATTAAGGGTCCATTAAGTGTTCTAAGAACTCACGCGAATCTAGATCTAGACTTTAGCCCGATCAGGAATCAGAAAGATCTATTTATCAATTAGGTTGGTCAGTGTATAACTTATGCATTCGGATCGTGCAGTTCATTATACCCAAAAGTCTACACATTCACTAATGCAGCCATTATGCGAGAGTTTCAATACAGACCAATGATAATCTAAATTGATAAACAATAATTAACTGGATATATTTAATATTAGAACATAAGATTTAATACAAGTTACCTTCAAATTCCTAGAAAGATGCGGTTAGTTCATCACGGGTGATGAACAACGGATGATGAATGAAGAATACATGATCAATCTCCAAAATAATAAAGCAATCCTTCCAAGTTTTGATGTTTCTCGGTGAAAGAGTACCAAAAATGGACCCAAAAACCGATCACTAAATCTAAACTACCAAGGTTGTATTTATACTATGTTGACAAAGTTTGAGAATTTACAAAAAAGTACGTTGCAGAAAACGGGGCTAGGCGGTCGCTTGGTCTTCTGAGTGAGCGAGCGCTTGAAGGCTTTTTCACGGACAGATGCTACTGGGAAATGTGCGGTGGCTCAGAAGGTGGGGGCAGGCGAGCGCTTAACAACTGATCTTGGCTTGACAACGAAGGAAGGTGGTCGCTTGCCATACGGGAGCAAGCGAGCGCTTGCTAGCTAAACTTCGAATCCAACCTTCTGGAAAATGTGTTGCTGCTCAAACCAAATGATCAAGCGAACACTTGATCATTCTTCCATCTTTTCTGCTTGACTTTCAAATATTTACACTCAGGTCCTTGGAATCTTCAATAAATAGGAAAAAGACCCATATGTCTTCTAAATTCTCCAATTCAACCTGAAACTTATAAAACACTGCAAACCCATATTAGTAGCTTAAAAACTCGAGGAAAAACACAATCTAAGTAGAAATATTTACACAATAGATGCGTATAAAACACATCTATCAAGTAGCAATGATATATTGCTAGATGTCGCTCATTGTTTATAAATACTTATATATTTGGTATAGTAATTAATTATTGCCAGCGTAATATAAGAACCTATTGGGTCACATACTTAGGATGAATTAGGACTGGAATTTATTTGAGTCATTAATTTGATTAATGGACTAAATAAAATAAAATATTTGACCCATACTCCTAGTTAGACTAGGAGTATGGTCGGCCCTATATTTCCTATATAAATATTTGAACTTCTAATTAACTAGATCTATATTATGTATCACCATTGGTGATACAACAATTAACTGTAATTTCGGCTCTCTAACCCTTTCATAGCTCTTTTCCTAATCAATTTTCACATTTTTTCCGTATGCTTGTCCCATCTTTGACCTCTATGATGCCACCATTTGCTGTTACTTTCAATTACTACGAATAAGAGACAATTTTTACAAAATTAGTGAAAATGCACAATAACACCCATGGCAATAATCTATTGATGCATGGCTCCAAACCAAACAACAAATTAACACAATAAATTTCGAGCATGTAATATCTTGAAAATAATTTCTCCTAATTTCAATCATACATTATCTTGTTTCATAACTGGTCAAGGTTGATACAAATAGCATAAAACATCAAGTTCTATAGATTTTCAACCTTCAAAAGAAATGTATTAGGCTTCATTTTGTGTTCTCAATTTGGCTATGAGCCGATAAACCATTATGCTTACTCATATGATTAATACAACACCCCCAACATGATATTATGAATACTTGACTAACCATGAAATTATAAAAACCAACTAAACAACAAAGCCCATAATTACTACATACCAAACATTAGTAGCAAACTTAATCTTGGGCAGCTCGAAACGGTACTGCCATCTCCAAAAACTGAACACACTCATCAAACAACATAAGCAGCCCTGATCATGTATCCAAAAACCATATACTTAAAAAGCTAATCAAAGAAGCGCAACTAATACCCAAGAAATCCCCAAAACTCAAAAATCATAAATAAAAGATTACCAAATCATATGGATGTGTCTATGTGTGTATAGAGAAAGAGGGAGGCAATAAATGAAGTACCACGGTTGGTGACATGTAAAACTGAAATAATGGTCCATTCTCAGTTTTAGGGGAGGCAAGGCAAGATACCAAACCCTACCATTATTTTATATTCCTTCACCACAGACAAAACTGAAATACCTTAAAAATTATCAATGCCTTTAATGTTCATATAATTACATATCCAGATTCTCAAAATTAAGAAATCAACTGGATCAAGTATGTCCTAGCGAGAGAGAGAGAGAGAGAGAGATCGTGACTGATTTCACCTGGGGAGCTTTAATCCAAAACAGATCGACAGGGGCAAGGGAGACTGGTGGTGGTGATAGAGCAACAATGATCTTCGAGGAGACTGTAGGGAAGAACTCGCACTAATCAACCATATGGAGCTACCCACCAACAAGCAAGAAGAGTTTTCATCTTCGTGGAGGCGGTAGGGTGTTTCGTAGGCGAGGACATGGCTTTTCCTATTTTTTGGGTTTTAGCATTTTTACTGCCGTATGAAAGGACCCAACCTGGGTCCTCCTACGTGGAGCGAGCACGTGGCTCCCAGCTAGGCATGGGTGGGGCCCATCCCTCAACAGCCCCTCGAACATAAGGACCGACCATGGCCGATCATTACTCATCTGGTCGAACAAAGTATCCTCAGAACGACCAAAGGTTACTCCAAAAGCCGAACAAAATAGACCACTAAGGCGAGGAACGCCCATGCTCGGCACTCAACTACACCGACCAAGTAATTACCAGATGTCAGATCCTAATTGGATGACACATGTTATCCATGCAAGCATAAACCAACCAATAAGAGGTCGAGTCGACCAAGCGACAAGTCCTTATATGAGATGAGAAGATATGACTTGGTAAGTAAGAAACCACCAACTCTGTAAGGCTACTCATAGGCCATCAACCAGTAAGAAGCTGCCAGCCAGTCGACCAGTAACAGATCCCCATGCCCAAGGGCCCTTACATCAATCATGATCCCCAAGGGACACTACTATAAAAGGAAGTCTTCCCTTACAAGAAAGGTAAGTTCACTTGATCAACCATACTCACAATTACATTCAAAGACTAAGCAATACACACAATCATCAGAAGCTTAAGGGAACGCCTAACTCCAGCACTTATATTCCTTGATTACTGACTCTCACACCAGAGGGTTGTAGTTGGGAAAACCCCCGGCACCTTAACGGTAGTTTCATTTCAAGTCACCAAAGGTCAAATACAAGCACAAAGCCCAGATATCCTATCTATTTTGGTACATCAAGTGCCTTCATACATCAACGTGAATGTTCATCAAGGACACGTCAACTTCGGTTCATTATATGAATCACTAGCATAGTCATCCCATCTTTATAACGTGATCACCGTAAATAGATTAACGGAGAGGCTGACAGATTAGGAAAAGTCAAATGGACATGTGATCGCAAATGGTTGGTGATAGAAGATTTGAATCCTTGCAATTTAGGACATAAAACATAATAATGACTAATCACTCTTTATCAAAATCATAGTCTCACTTTTTTTACATCTCCCAAAGTAGTCGCATTTTAGTAATAAATGATTAATTATGAGTAGTGAAAGGAATATAAATTTTTTGTTTAACATTCGTGATTAGTTAGATATTACATGGCTTAGGCATGCAGGGTCATACTTTCACCATTTAACCTATCACAAAATATGGACATAAAAAGCATATTTGTAGTTCATTTTTCTATATTTATATTGTTGAAGAAGGAATCGTACTTTTATTATTTTAAAAAATAATTAGTGTTGCTTTTGTTTTAAAAAAATTAATAATAATTTAAAAAATCTATGTTATAAAACAGTTAGGTAATTGACTAGGGATATTCAAATGTTGAGATTAAATTATCTTAAAAAACTTAACCGTTAAGATTCACCCACACATTCACATGTGTAAATAGTTATCCATTTTGAACTCCTTATTTTTTTCTTTCTATATTACAAGTCACTCCTTACAATTAATATTATGAGCAGTCACCCTTTTTTTTCCTCCCTATGTTTTATCTTCATATTACAAAGTCACACCATGCGATTAATCTTCTAGACAGTCACCCTTTATAAAACATCAATCCCTCAACTGTCACTTGAAGCAATGTACGCCTTAACTGTAATATTATGCACTGTCATTTCAATTAACAAATTATATATAGTTATATACTGACACCGTGCCATAGGCACAAACATGAAGATATACAGTTATTCACCTCCTATATTACTGTTTTACATTTATTTTTTTATGGCTTTACAATTATCTTTTTACGGTTTTACAGTTATTGTTTTACTAAGATATTAGATTTATTGTTTATCTTTACGGTTTTACACTTATTGTTTTACTAAGATATTAGATTTATTGTTTATTTTGTTTCTTCTCCGCGAACGTAAATGTATTGTTTTATAGTTATTATTTTACTGAGATATTACAATCATAATTATCCAGTTTCTTCTCTGCGAACGTGCGGTTATATCTAACAGGACTAGATTTTTTTTTGTCCGGCCTAGATTTTTTTTAAAAAAAAGAATCAAATTTTTTTTTTCTAGCTTGGTTTTTTTATGGCCTAGATTTATTGTTTACAAATATTTAGTTTATAGTTTATTAATTGATTGTTATCGTAATCAACTGAATCTCAATTTAATTTTTGTATGGTTTAGATTTGTTTTTTTTAAAAAAATTGTTCATAAGTTTTGTAATTTTAAACATTTGTATTTTAATTTATTTATTTTTTTAAATTTTTTGCCAAGTTTCCCTTATTGGTTTGAAATCTTTGTGATTTCGGTTTCGAAATAGTATTTTGTTAGTTCACTCTGTCTCATTCAATTTATTTTATGGTTTTAATTTGCTGAGATTTTCATATTTAACTTTATTTTAATTAACATGTGTAGGGTTGGTGTGTATGTGTGTGTGAGAGAGAAAGAGTGCTTTTAGATATTTAATTATACTCTTTTTAGATGAGCTACACAATTTCTTTAATTTTTGGGATATTATCCTTTATTTGTTTAGTGTACATTGATCCGACCTCTATAAAATCTTAAGCATGTATTAATTTCTTCGCATCATGCTCACTTCATACATTGATCACGTCCATACTGACACCATACAATAGGCACGAGCACGAAATCTAGTAGATTTATAAAGTAACTTCAAAAATACAATTAATTAAAGCTATAATTTTATAAAATTTGATTTTTCAAATAAAACTATTCTTTTGAAACGAAAAAAAAGTACATTATTTCTTTGACGAATAGGTTTCATGCGAGACTATCTTACGAATTTTAATTTGTAAGATGAAGTCTCACTCTCTCGCAACTTAACTCATCATCTAGAGCTGTCAATAAGCCGGATCGGATCGAAATTTCTTTGGGTCACCAACACTAAAGCCCAATCCCACCCAAAAACATGGGGTTGACTGGGCTAGCCCATGTACATACCTATTGAACGAGCTAATTTTGCCTATTTTCACATATTTTTTTGGCCCACGACAAAGCTCATCTGGCTAAGCATCAAACACATGATAAATCAGATTAAAGAGATATGTCTAATATAATATACATGTAATATTGTCTTTCCTAAGTTTTCTTTCTTTGATTTAGTAAAGTAGAATTGTGGGGCGTATGAGAAAACTCAATCGGACAACCTAGAGAGGAAAGCGAAAAGAGTTACTATGTTATTCATCCACATCCATAAAGAGAAAGGGAAGCCTTGAGCCTTCCTCGTCCTTGTCCTCGTCTACGTGTAACTTTCATTTCAGATACGGCCCCCCCCTCCCCGAGCAATGCATGAACTTGTCACATATTGATATTTTTCTTTTACGGAATACAATAATTTGTTTTAATAATTTTATTTTTGACCTTGTGATCCAAAAAGATACGTCATTCAGATAAGATAGCAATCACCTGATAAATTAAAGAGTGTCATTACATATGATTGCGACGCGATAACATCACTCAACATATTATGTCTCTCATCAATTTATCACATACTTGTCACCTAGATTGTAATGAGAAATTTGTATTTAAAAATTAAGATTTTTATCAATTTATTTTATTTATACCCTTAAAGAACATGGGAAAAAATCGAATCTGAAACCTCGTACATTGTAAAGTCCCAGCTATAACATAGAGTTATGAATCAAATAGAAATGAACTATAGATGGAAGAAAAAATAAATAATAATCCAACCTGATGTATTTAGAGAATTTGATAGATAGTCTTCAAAGGATTAATTTGAAAATAAAACCGTCTTTTAGATACATTTAAGGATAAAAAGAAGGCCCATGACATTATGGGCTTGAAGGAATATACTTGCGGAAGGGTGGTTGGATGCTTGATTGACTAACCAACATCCATCTATGTTTTTGAATGGGCTCCACCAAATAACATAACATTTGGTATCCCAATCACAGTCAGACACATAATTTTACCATGATGTGTTGGGCTTTTCTCCAACATGGATGACATCTCGGCCATTCTTAAGGTGGTATTAGTACGATTCCTCAATTATTCTTTCTTTTTAGGATCTCTTTTGTTATTCATTATTCCTATTATTTCATGCCAATTATTGTTCATTAAATAAACTTGACATTCTGTTCGTACATGTGAATTGGTAAGGTTAATAACATTTTACTGATATCATATTTTAATTATAATCTAGAATTACAATTAAATGTCACACATTACCCAAATTGCTATGATTTTAAAAATAAATCCCACCTTATTTGAATTTCATAAAATTTAAATATTTATTGAATTCAAAATTGTTGCATCAGATTCTAAACCCTAAACAGTTGGATCAATTAATAAAACGGAAACAACTTTTTCTCGGAAAGATAGAAAATCAGTAAATCATCCAGTGGGGCTGGTTAACATGCAGATTGGCACAAATAATTTTGAGCCTCAGTTTAGTTCTCATATATTACAAGATTAGTGGTCACCCACAGCCCACTGGCAGTTCAATGGGGGTCGTTATAGCCAACCGAATATTGGGGCCCAAATTCAAACTCATTGAAAAGAATAAAGTTCAATCTAGACGACTTTGGCACGTGGGACTCAAACCCATTTTCAATGATTGTTTCATGTAAGTTTAAGGATATCTGAAACGAAGAAGGGAAACATTCAAGCCAGTCCCCCTCTAAACAAATTTTCATCACTTTATAGTCTGATAGTTTTTCGAAACCGAAAAAAATTACGTATTCATGATGCATGATTTAGTTCATCACGATGCATGACGTATGATGTATCCAAGAAGTTAGATACACTGGGCTTGATAATCTAGATATATGGCTTTCAATTATATTCGTGTCTTGAAGGCCCATACCTATCAAACAATGCAAAAACCATCGTGAACTGGGTAGGGCCTTTTCTTGAAAATGCTCTCCGGCGTGAAAATTAGCCTTTACACAATTGAGTATGCAATTTGACAGAGTTTTGCTAAAGATTAAGTTAGCATACCTCTTCCTTCTGAAGAATGAAGGTTTATATAGGGCCAGCCTTAAAGGATGGGAGCTCAACAATCGTTACACACTTGGCATTAACTCCTCACTTTCAAAACAATCGTTACCAAGTAACTGAACAGGATGAGCGTACTCGCTTAGGTTTTTCTGTCTGCTCGTTAAACACTTGGCCCCCAGGCTTCATGCCGAAAGTTGTTTGCTCATTGGGCCTGGGTGACTAGATATCTTTCTCTGCTCGCTTTTGGGTTGAGCTTGGGCTATGGCAAATGCATGTGGTCTGCTCGTAACCATGTATACGACGTCCTGAGCACGTGGCTAATGCTTGAGCTTTTTGGGCCCTGCAGCTCAGTGGCCCCCTGATTCTTGTCTGGAGCGAGGAGCATAATATCTTGACTTATTCTGGAAGCTTGATCGCTGTAAAACTTTGTCATTTTCATTATTCGGTAGTTACTATCCAAAACTAGGTCCCGTGGTGGTGGATGATAGTCAGCTGGTGTCTAGGGTGTACTGAAGGGACGTGTCGTCATTTGCAGTTTCTGGTCTCCATGCATGCCCAGCTCCCGAGGCGTCATTTAATGCGACGCCTCGTTTTCTACGCCACATACATAGGTGATCATAACCCTTTCTATTTCCCCCCATTTTTGTTTCCATTTGGCTATAAAAACGGAAAAAACCCCACACTTCATCATTTCCCCAAAACTCAAACTCCCGAAGAATTCTTCTGGTTTCCTTTTGTAATCAACGAAAAGGGCTCTAAAAGTGTGACTGCAACCATTCCTCAGACCTCTCCTAGCTCAGTCTTCGAAATCACTGGGCAATTCCCCAACTCAAACCCTTTTTTTGAACTTTAATTTCTACCCTTTCCATTCTCGCTGCTAGAACCCTAATTTTGGGATTCGATGATGCTGGCTGGGTACATGATGAGAAATCGGTTACGATCTGAAAATCATTCTGACGAAAATTTGGGCGTCTGACACCCATTGAGAAATACAAATGTTCCTGTTATTTTATCTTGCTCTTTCTACTTCATTTGACCGTCACGACCCTTGCTCTCCTTGAACTTATGGGTCAATTTTTTCACATATTTCACACACAAATACTCATATAGGTAGGAATCAAGGAACACCCTAGTGCCCTTGCTCACTGGTTCAAGTTATAGAACCCTAATCGAGGGTTTTACCTACCCACCAAAAACGTTTATCCGGGGTAGGAATTTACATGTCTTTTCCTCGATTCCTATAGGATGTCTTCTCGCGAAGAGAGTAGATCAGAGATTGAAGGTCGCAGCTACAACCATGGAGTTTCGTCAGAATCTGAGGAAAACTTTGAGGTTGAAGAGCAAAGTTCCGAGCACACCAGCTTAGATATCCAAATTGTTGAAGCCTTAAGCACCCGTGTTATAGTTTCTGTTAGCCACCTGTCTGGGAGCCCAGATTCAGAAAAGACAGGTCCTACTGAACCTCTGGCAATAATCGAAAATCCTGGGATCGAAGCTGTCGAGCAAGGAATTCTAACCGAATTTGGCGAGGATAGAAACGAAGCAGTCCCTCGATCTAGCTCACTTTCTCCAAGTACCAACGCTCCCAAAGAATCGAGAACAAGAGCTTCCTGTCGCAAAGGCAAGAACAACTCACCTTCCTTTTACCACCACCACCACAACTACCGACCACAGCCACCGGTTGCCACCTATAACCACCGCCACCAATCACCTCCGGCCACCACCAACCTCCGCCCATACCATCTCCCAGATCCGTCTTTGACCACCACCACCACCACATCGCCACCTCTAGTCACCTCCGTCATCCAACCACCTCTATATGCTATTTACTAATAAAAATAAATAAATTCTCATAATTTTGTTAATAGAAAGGTTCAAACCTTAGGCTAAACTAGATACTTGATATTCAAATGATAACTATAATATAAAATTACAATTGAATTTCACACATTATTTAAATTATGAAATTACTATAATTTTGAAAACAAATTCCAAGTTATTTAAATTCCATAGATTTCTAATATTTATTGAATTCAAAATGCATCCAAACGGACATGACTTATTATTGTGGCACTTGATGAAATAGAAATACGTGTACAAAAAACAAATTCTTAGGAGAAGAAATAGAAAAAAGAAATGATTTTCTCTTAAATTACATTGCTTCTTACGAGACTAAATTTGTGCGACCTACCAAAATTCATCGAAATAAAGTGTGTGATTGAGACCTCGCAAATGAATTAATTAGCAGACATTTTGGGTGAATGAATATCTCAATCTCAAAGTTATGGCCAAATCCAAATGCATCCAAGGACAACTTAAATGAACCTACGAGACCTAAAATTTAACCCATATTTGAATAGTAATGCTAAAGACTCAATTTTCATATCAAATGATGTGGCAAGATCTTATGTTATATTGTTAACATAACTTTTAAGCTTATAATGGAACCCATAAAATACCAAATAAGATGACACATCGAAACCACATCATTTTCACAAGACAAAATTAAGTCTTCATTGAAATGACTCTAAAGATTACCCTATTCAATATAACAAGTTACCAGTAAGAAAACGTGAGAGAAAGATAAAGCATCGACTAGGGTATTTGTTTGTGTATGGCAATGCCCAGCCCAAATAAAGAAGACTAATTTTAACATGTACTAGTGTATAACCCGTGCTCTGCACGGGTAGTTTTTACTTTTTTTTCTTATTAAATTTATTAAATATGATACATATTTATTTTATAAGATATATTATATAATATAAATGTATTAATTGAAACATGAAACGGTATTTCAATGTTATTTAATAATAAATTTAATTGTAAAATAACTTACAAATCGGTAAAATGAAGTTTAAAGGTCGGCCAATTAAGAAAGTAATGATTATGTTCAATTTATTATTATCATTATTCAAATAAAAAGTAAATGAATAATTCGGTTACATAAGTTTGTAAGTAAAATTTGAATGATTGTTTTTTAAAGGTTACATATTCAATACTCAAATAAATGAAATTGATTGTCATTTTATTGTTACAATAATAACACAATGAGAATCAAATTATTATTTTTTTCTCCCCCCTCCTCTATCTAAAGACTCTTTGCATTTCCATTTGGCGAGATAGAGCTGCTCGATCATATTGGAGGATGCTGGGAAAAGTACATTTTCTGTTTTCCATGTCAAGTACCTATGTTGTGCTTGACAATTGTATCTAATTTGAGAAGCATCGATTTCCTCCGCAGCATGGTCCATTAAACCAAGCCATGCCTGCAATTGCAATTTAAAAAACTGTAACAAAAAATAGATGAGTGTCATGCATCTAACTATTAGTGGATCTATTGTTCAAAATGGAAAATGATATAATCAACAGAGATGAATGAGACCTTAATTAATCACTCACTAATACAAATAAGCTTCAATCTCTTGGGAAATGATAGAAGTGATAAACCGATAATTTGGTCATATTCATCTTCTTTAACAGAAACACAAAAAATGTGAACATACACGACAACTCTATCGGGATTGAAGGCTCCAGTAGAAGAATTATACTCGAAACGAGAAAAAATCGCTGTTGCCAACCGGCATCAAGCTTGGTATAGCTCTTGAAGCTGTGGACCGTACACTTGCCTTCAATTGTGTCGGCGCTTTGAATGTCTTGGTGATCGGAGAGGAAAACCTCCTTGGAACCGTGAAATTGACGGCGGGCGCCGATTGACTCTTCAGGCTGGTAATACCACCGGACGTGAACCTTAACGTTTCCGCCTCTGCTGTCCGACTCGATCTTCTCTACTTTGGCCACTTACGATGGCTTCGAGGATTCGGAAGGCCGCATCAACACGCAATCCCCAGCTGAGAGAGGCAAATAACGGCGAATTCAAAATTTGATGGAAATTATGGACGGGAAATCACACCGGATAGATGAAATTGGACTGGCCTGTAATGATTTTGTTGGTGCCTTTGACGGTTGGTTCCTTCTAAAATGAAATTCCACCAAATATTCAATCATGAGTATAATCGAGAAATATGTTCAAAAGATGCACATATAATTCCCAGAAATCTTTTAGTTTCGTATCTACAACTACATACCGAAATTGGATCCAAAGGACACCAAAAATCAAGAAAATTACCAGAACCAAATTACCTGTTTAGCATGTGTGAATTGACCTCCCTCCGCTCCGCTCATATTTCCTTTCTTTATCGTCATAATTTGGGGCACTTCCATCCACGTCTATTAGAGCTTGTGAGAGAGAGGGGCATGAAGGAGAGAGAAACACTTTCAAAGAAATCAGTAAAACAAAAACTATAATAGGCGAGAAGGTGAGAGACCATAGTTCTTTCGACTCCTTCCCGTATTAGCTCAAGTTCCTAGCTATTGTTTATTGTGAAAAGTCCTTAGATAAATATCTCTATTATTATATATAGCTATAATTTAATACTCATTATCATAATAATTGTTAATAGATATTGTTATTAGATAATGAATGAAATATAAAGAGTCAAATATGGATGCATAAGAATCAAGCTTTATTTAAAGTGCGTGAGGTGGCACAACCATAGTGCTCCTCACCAACTTTAAATATATATATATATATATATATATATATATATATATATATATATATATATATATATATTTTATTACTCTATAAACATACTAGTCTTCTCATGCTACTATTCAAATTTCGTTTATACTTGTACTTAGTTTCAAATGTACATAATTAAATAATTATGGAAACAATATTTGTGTACTTTTTTGTTTTTTGTTTTTCACGGGTTGTACTTATACGGTTATACAACAACAGCCTTACACTGATCACTGCTCCTAGAACAATGTCAATTAAATAGAAGATAATAATTTAGGTAAAACGGTTTTACGGATATATTTTGTAAGACCGATCCTCCTTATGATCCATATGACTGTTTTAGTGGAAATTTACTCTAAATAGAATGTTCCCACAATAATTGAGTGGTGATCAAACCATCGAGCAACCCTTGGGTTGACGCCACGATTGGCAATTTGGCATCCATCCATAAGCTACAAGAAATGAGACAATGCGAACGCTATATTAATCCGAATCTTTATGTAATTTAATTTGCAAGAGGATCTACTGTGCAAAACGTT
This sequence comes from Codonopsis lanceolata, assembly GCA_013146195.2. Lineage (NCBI taxonomy): Eukaryota > Viridiplantae > Streptophyta > Magnoliopsida > Asterales > Campanulaceae > Codonopsis > Codonopsis lanceolata. The sequence continues at coordinate 26,836,698 of CM028378.1, read as the reverse complement.
ACAATAATGATTTTGATGTTTTGGTCTATTTTAGTACTAGACATTTCAATAAAAAGATTGAATGTCTCTCTAGAATACATTATACATATTTGCAAACCACTGCATAATTTAGGGGAAATTAGACAATTATTTCTAGTTTAGGTTTTATATAAGATACGGTGTTACAGATCAAAATTTGTAAAACAGAACTCCAAAAAATACAAAAGGAATGTTGTTGAAACGAACAACCTATCAAAGAAGACCGCATGTTACTCACTAAGAAAACGGATAAAAATAAGAGGAAAAAAAAAAGAAAAGAAAAAAGGTAAATATAGCAGCTAGCTCGCGGTCTACCCAGGTCCGACTAAAAGAGTGCGGGTCATGAGTAAGGAGGCAGGCCTTGTGGCAAGACTCGCAAGAGCTGGCGCAGCAACTACATTACTTAATCTTTTGTTCATTTGCTTTGGTGCCCTCTATCTTTCAAAACCTGGCTGGTGAAGTTCCTTAGTATTCAGATTTTATATTTTAGTCCTAAATTAAATTTAAACTTTGATTAACTTTATTTTTAACGCAAAGTGATATTTGTGGTCAAAAGTGACATATTTAAGGGCAAAAGTGATACATTTAAGGTAAAAAGTGACACTTTAAAGAGAAAAAATATGATAATTTTCATTAAAATAGAAAGTAACACTTTTACGATCAAAAGTTATAGTTTTAATGCTAAAAACAGACACTTTTAATGCTGAGCATAGATATTTTTAAGGTCAACGACGACAGTTTTCATTTATAATCCAAAATGACATTTCTATTGTCAAAAGTGACACACTTAGTATTGAAAAGTGACATTTTAATGTTAAAAAATGTCACTTTTAAGGATGAAAGTGACGGTTTTCATTAATAATGCAAGTGATATTTTTAAATGCAAAAGTGATATATTTAAGTCCTTAAGTAATATATTTAATACCAAAAAGTAATAATTTTCATAAAAATGTAAAGTGATAACTTTATGGCCAAAAGTGTCATATTTAATGCTAAAAATTAACACTTTTAATACTAAAAATTAACACTTGTAATTTTTAAACTTGAGGGGTGGTGCTGAGTTTCTGAATTTTGACCCATTTAACATGGATATGTTCGTCTTCCAAATTAAGATCCATAAGACCATCTTACACAAATATTTGTTTTATTTCTACTATTTAAAGTAAAACTACAGGAAACCGTTCCACGATAGCATAATTCTAGTATTTTTATTATTCTTTATAGTTGGCATTATATATATATATATATATATATATATATATATATATATATATATATGTGTGTGTGTGTGTGTGTGTGTGTGTGTGTGTGTGTGTGGGGGGTTAGTAAAATTATTTGAAAAAGTAGGGTATTGTAGTAGAATAGTAACTTAAACTGATGAGTGATTACAAAGAAGAGTTTCTCTAATTCAAATAAGCGCAATGTTAGGGGTGATTTAGTGATAGAGATGAGACATCACAAAGTATGAGATATCAGATTTGATCCCTTTCCACCCCCCTTAGGAGAAAACAAAAATATGTGCGTTTACAAAAAAAAAAATAAGAATCATTTTTCATCCATGAAATAATCTTTTTTTCATTTATGAAAAAACTATGAAGGGGTGACTACATTAACGAAGTAGAATGTTGGTAAAATTTAAGTAAAGTGATTAACATTAATAAATATCATTAAAAATAAATTAATTACTACTTTTGTCGCACAATAAATGTTGTTTTAGCAACAACAAAATTTGTCTCAAAATAAATATCATTATAAAATTTTAAGAAACATTTATCAAAATTGTCCTTATTTATCACTTTCTAATTAAATGTTGTTAAAAATGGTTGCAAAGATGAACGATCAAATATTAGTGCAACTTAGCCACAATAATTAAACTTAAATAAAGGTAAATCAATCTTATTATAAATTTTTCTAATCAGTATGCAAATTACTAGAACAAAACTTATTTTGAGACTGGAGTAGTAGTAACTAAGGATGGACTGTTTCTTTTGATTGGTTTAATATCAAAAAATATAATATAAAAAAATAACTTTTTAGAAGTTTTAGGTTAAAGGGAGTAAATTTCTATATTGTAGTAGTACTTCCTTGGTTCCAAAATTATTGTCTTGTTTTTTTTTTCGTTCATCCCAAAATAACTATTTTGTTTAAAAATTTTCTTTTAGAACAACACTTTTACCATCATATTTTAACTATGAGTCATATAGATATAAATTTTAAAAGAAACTATATATAAAATCAATATTAATAATTAAGTTAATTGTTATTTCTTATCAGAACCCCTAAATGTAACACCCAAAAACATTACATACAACACCACTTAAGAGATCAAGTTACTAAACCGCGCTCCTTCTAATTTAAAAGAAAAAAAAGGTTAATAAAGAGTTGCTAGGTGTTTTGTAATTTAAACCAAAAAGTTGACAATTGTTTTGTAATTTAAATAAAAGAGTTGTCAGATGCTTTATAATTTAAATAAAGGAGTCATCAAATGTTTTCTAATTTAAACAAAAGAGTCGCTTAGGGCTGGCGACCCTAAGCCCCTTTTCGATTTTTTTTGCAGCATTTTTTTGTTGTTGCAATTTTAGCTTTGAAAATTATCTTTAATATAGAAAAAGTATATATATAAGATATAATGGGTACAACGTAAGTAAGAACTTACTGTAAAATAAGAATAAGCATGAACGCTGTTATTTAGATCAGAATTCATTGAAAAATTATTGAAAACGAGAATAAAATTTAGTGTTTATGTCTAATTGTAACGGGTTGATATAATTGTTTTTGTAAGAGGATAAATTAGTATTTAGAGTTTATGGTTAATTATAATTTTTTATAAGAGTATTAATTAATAATTAGTTCCTTAAGTGAATATTGTATTAAGTGTTTTTTATATTGTATTTAGTTTTATTTTTCTTAAATATGATAATAATTTTGAGACGGATGGAGTAGCATATTAACGTCATTGCGAAAGTTAAAGCAAAATCATGATATTATCCATTGGTTTAAACTTTAATCACCCTCTTAAAACGCTTTTTATTCCATCCTTAGTCGTAAACACTATGTTTGTGTCAGCAATTGGCAATTGCACATCAAACTCAGCTCCTATAAGTCATATCGGAAAACTTTTCACTCTCTCATTAATTCTAAGAATCAAATGGAAGCATTGTTGAGTTTATATTTGCATTGCATGATTTAATTTCTATGTAGTCAACTTAAGTCGTACTCCCTCCGGACCTAAATATAAGCAAAAAATACCAAATTTTTTTGGACCTAAATATAAGCAAAAATCACCATATTAAACTCTATTCACAACTTTCAAGAAGTTTTGTACCAAAAATACCCCTTGTTAATTCTTTTGTTTTTCAAGATAGGTGCATATTCCCAATACACAAAGAGCCACTAATAAAATGAGCTATAATGAATTGATGACAATGAGTTAAAATTGCATTAATTATCATCAGTTTTGATGAGTGGGATTCTTAAGGGTATTTTAGTAAGTATACTTTTATTTTATATAAAATCAAGACAATTTAACTAACTTAACTTACTTTCTTAATCTGTGTGAAATCGGTTATTTTTGCTTATATATAGGTCCGGAGGGAGTATTTCCTAATACACTGTAGCACTCCCCCAACCCAAGCAATACTTTGTGTCAAAAGTTGTCCATTTTATCCTTAATGAATTACTTGTCCAATCGACTTCTATTTCGCGTTGAATTTAAGTGATTCATGCCCACCTACAACATTGCTTTCATAGGTGGCAGCACTAATAAATAATAATCCAAGAAAATGTTAAGTGGAGTAGCAGTAATTAAGATTATTTCCATCCATCACTAGGTGTTAATCATGAATTTATGGGCTTTTAAGTTTTAAGGGCATCTCCAACCGTGCCCCCAAATACCAAATTTGGGGGTTTGGTCATCCTCAAAGCAGCTCCAACCATGCCCCCAAACCCAAATCAAATTTGGGGGTTGCTACAGTACTACCCCAAATTTGGGGTACCACTGTAGCTCTACCCCAAATTTGGGGTTGGTAGGTCCCATGCCATTAAATTAATTTTTAATAATTATATAATTGTTAAAATTGTTTATAAAATTATATTTTTTATTTAAATGTATTAAAAATTAATAAATACCTAATACTAGATAATATAAATTAGATAACATTTTTAATTCAATAATTTTATAAATTTTTTTCTATTATTAAGTATTTTAAATTATTGAACATTTTTAATTCAATAATTTATAACATTTTTTTTCTATTATTTGTAGATTTCGTTTACAAATAAATAAATAAATGATTATTATTATAGCAAATTATTAATTGTGTAATCTTAATAATTATTTTTTAAAAGGTTAATAGCAAATTAATATTCATGTTGATAAATAAAGTAAAAGAAATAAAAATAGAATATGTTAAGGAATATTCTATTTGGGGTGAGATTTGGGGGTTGATGGTTGGAGTTGAAATAGTGTTTGGTATTGAAATGAACCAAATTTGGGATAAAATCTGACCAAATTTGGGGTTGATGGTTGGAGATGGCCTAACATGGTATGTTTTAGGGTGAAATTCGGGCGGTTCGTTTAGGGACTTTTCCAATTGCTTTAATCGTTTTTTTTTAAATCATGCCCTTAACACACGCGTAAAACATATGGAATGAGAAAATACATATTATGCATCGCGATTCAAAGTCAATGCCTCACTATTAAATTTCGTGAATCACGGTTAAATTTTATAACTGTTATTTCAATTACATGAGATGCATCGCGATAAATTTTGTGCATTGAGACTCAAAATTTGGGCCTTGGAATTACTGTTGGATCCTAAACTAAGTCTAATAAGGTAAAATATTTATTTATGTTTTATTTAGGTACTATAAATATATATGTTATTAAGATTTTCTAACAAGAAAGTGATAATAATTTTCGGCTCCGTTTCTTCTCATCTTCATCGGTTGAGGCGTCACATCAGCTTAGACATCACAAAAGGACTGTCAATTGATTTTTCCTCTTCTTGGGTTGATGTGTATATGAGTTGATCAATTAGTGACCCCACCTAATTTCTTCACAAATTGTCTCTTCATCCTCCATTTTTCTTGTGGTTGGTTTTCTTAATAATACTAATTACTACATTAGTATTATTATTTAAGCTTACATTTGATATTAAAGCTAGTTCGTGGTCAAGATGGTTCGTAGCAAAGTTTATATAGGTCTCAAGTTTGATGGAAAAATTAATTTTTCTGATTGGAGATGTCAGATGTACAATTTTTAGTGGTCTGTGATTTAGGAAAATACGTTGATGAGAAACTTGCGGAGAATGCGGCTAAAGGGGAGAAAATCAAGTCTGCTGAAGCACTTGATTATATTTTTAATGGAGTTGAAGATGGTGTTCGAAAGAAGATTATTAATTCTAAATCAGCACATAAAACGTTCGTTGTTTTGATAAAGACGTACGGATGTGATGATAAAGTTAAGAGAAATAATTTACAAGTTTTGACAAAAAATTTTGAAAATATAAATATGGAGAAATCTGAGAAAGTTTCAGAATATATATCTCGTGTGAGCGATCTGGCTTCAGATATGAAGGCAAACGGAGATGATGTTTCGGATGAAAGAATTTGTTCGAAAATTATTCGTTCGATGACGAAAGCTTTTCAAGGTGCTGTAGAAATAAATATGACGACTAAAGATTTAAAGACGTTGACGGTAGCAGAATTAAAATCTACCCTTGTTAGTCATGAGTTACTATTTGGTGAAAGATCAGAGAAAACAGAAGAAGTTGCATTACAAAGTCAAGTTAATTTGAAACACGTGAATGATGTATCAAAGGATAATAATGAATCAAAGCAAGGAAACCAAAACCATGGTGGTAGAGGTCACGGGTACAACAACAGAGGTCGCGGTTACAACAATAGAGGTGGTCTCGGTAACAATAATGAAGGTGGTCGTGGCTACAATAATGACGGTGGACGAAATTACAACAATAATGGTAATCGTGGTTACAATAATGGTGGTGGTGAACAAATGGTGCCTCTGGTGAGGCTTTGAACACCCGACCTCTCGGTTGAGAGTAGTTAAGTACCAGGGTGTCTCTGGTAGGGCTTGAATACTCAACCTCTCCGTTAAGATAAGTGAGTAGCTAAATGGGGCCTTTGGATAAGGCTTTAACAACAACGATGCCTCTGAAGAGGCTTGAATACTAAGCCTTGTTGTTACAAATAATTGGCATCTTCGCCAACTTGACATTAATAATGCTTTCCTTCATGAAACCCTTCATGAAGAGGTATATATGTCTCAGCCTCCGGGATTCATCAACCATGCCTTCCCCACACATGTTTGCAAACTTCGTAAGGCCATCTACGAACTCAAGCAAGCACCTCGTGCTTGGTATTATGAGCTCACAACCTTTCTTCTTCACTCGGGTTTTCAGCTATCTATATCAAATACTTCTTTATTTATATTGCATCATTCCACATCCCCAATCTTCCTTATTGTTTACGTGGATGACATTATAGTTACTGGGCCCAATTATCTTGCTGTTAACACCTTTATAGCAAGCCTTGCTACTAGGTTCTCATTGAAGGATCTTGAGGATCTCTCCGATTATCTAGGTGTTGAAGTCACGCCAACACCTCAAGGCCTCTTTCTCAGTCAGCAAAAGTATATCATTGAGTTACTTGACCGAATGAACATGCTACATGCCAAGCCAGTATCGACTCCTATGGCTGTTGACCACAACTTATCTCTCCTCTCTAGAACTTTGCTCGACAACCTCACTGATTATAAAGCTATAGTTGGCACCCTACAATACCTCACGCTCACACGACCAGATGTAGCCTTCGTGGTTAACAAACTATCACAGTGTATGCATTAGCCTCGAAGCACACATTGGGAAGGTCTCAAAAGGATTCTTCGTTATCTGGTTGGCTCTCTTGACAAAGGAATTACTATTTTTCGTCACTCCACTACAGCTTCATGCTTTTTCTGACGCCGATTGGGCTGGAAATAAAGATGATTACACTTCTACAACAGGTCAGATTGTCTTTCTGGGTCGCACTCCAATCATATGAAGTTCCAAGAAGTAACGGTCAATTACGCAATCGTCTACCGAAGCTGAATATAAAGTAGTTGCATCCACTGCCGCGGAACTTCTATGGGTACAAAATCTCCTTGGTGAGCTGGGCATTCAACCAACTTCCCCTCTAGTCATCTACTGCGATAACTTAGGGGCCACATATCTCTGTGCTAATCCGGTTTTTCATTCCTGCATGAAGCATATTGCACTTTCTTATCACTTTGTCCGCGAACAAGTTCAAAGTAGAGTTCTTCGTGTCACTCATGTTCCAACTGGTGATCAACTGGCTGACTTCCTGACAAAACCTTTACTTCGCTCTCGTCTTAAGATGCTGCTATCCAAGATTGGTCTATCTGCTAGGCCACCCATCTTGCCAGGGCATGATAAGAATACATATATCACATAACTTACTCCTCCAGTCTTGTTAGTCTCCTACTGTAATTTTATATCCTTCTCCTTTTGTATTTCTATTTCCTAGTTTAGGCTAAGGCTGACCGCCTACATTCTGTAAGTATATAATGTATTGTTTTGTTAATATAATAATCAACTTCTTCTATCTTTCATTAAATACAAAATCTCATATAATTCAAAATATACTCTTACCTGCGCTACAATGCAAATTTGAACATAAGTCATATTGCCTTGTGGCACGGGAAGAAATACATTTTATGGTGTAGGAGTTCTCAGAAACCCTCAAACAGTGAGTCGTGAAAATCAAGTAACTAGTTGGTTATTTTGGAATTTGGAGGAACATAACACATTGTAGGTCAGAATTCACAACATTGATCAACCTCTTGCTTACACCAGCATCAATAACCTTCCTTCTTACATCAATCTAAACAAACCTCAATGAATATGGAGGGGTGCATTGAATATTATATTTTGATTATACTCCCTCCGTCCCTAATTTATTGTCCTGGTTGACCTGGCGCACCGTTTAAGAAAACCTATTTGACTGGATTATTAATATTGGTTTAATGTGTAGTTTCCTTTAAAGTCCATGTGTATGTGGCCCATAATTAAAGTAGGGTGAAAAAGTAAGGGTAAAGTGGTAAAAGTGATGTTCTAAAAAGGTAAGTTTCAAAGTGGACAATTATTTTGGGACGGACGAAAAATGAAAAGAGGACGATAATTTAGGGACGGAGGGAGTATTATATATATATATATATATATATATATATATATATATATATATATATATATATATATATATATATATATATATATATGTGTGTGTGTGTGTGTGTGTGTGTGTGTGTGATGTACATATTTTGGATCCGTTTCAATGGCGTTTGAACCTCGTCTAATAGACCACACTGTATTTTACATAATGTCAGAAAGCTTGGACCGGACGAGCACCACGAGCTAGGCCCACTCACTCCAAGTATAAATAACCTCAGCTAGTCTATAATGATGAGCTCTCTTTTTGGACATAGAATAATACACGTACATGGGGGCTACGCCCCTCTAGCTCTTTTCTACAACATAGACTAATAAACTCATCGGAAGGTTTTTTGCAGGGACCCTTCCCACTGACTCACGGTGTTTATTTCACAGATCACATAGTCAGATATCCACCGCCAGACGACGACTTCGGCAACCCCATGTTAAACATTACATTCGGCACCCTCGGTATGATCCTCATTTTGGATATGTATGTATGCATGTATGTATGTATGTATATCTAACGTTTAGTTTTATGTTCTTCATCATTAATTAACGTATATAAAAGTGAAGGAGATTAAGGTCTTTCTCCCACCCAAATCCACCGCATCATGCATTGAAAAACCGTAATGTTTCAATTCCGTAAAGATATGGCCTTACAGCCTTATCTAAAATTATCAAAAGTCTCGAAGAGTGATTTTGATTTAGGCGGAGTATAAAACGGATTAAAAAGGGGATGATTGATTGATTGATTGATTGAATATGTCTCATGTTTAGCCGGTGAATATCATATGATGATCACTTCTTAGATAAAGGCTGTACTTATTAACATTGCAAATCATTCATGGAATGCTTTTATATTTCAACCATATGCTGTAATATACCCATCGGCGGATTAAGGAACCACAATGATTTGCAATCATCAATTTTTCTCAATAATGAATACTGATCATCCACAAATCAAACAATGTTTTATTACAATACAAAACTAAAAAATTATCATTGTTTTTTTATGCATTTTCATATTTTGAAAATATTTAATTTCATCATTATTTATAACGCTCCAAAGCAGATATTTTTCAATATAACATTCTCCTTCCGTTCTAAGCAAATAATCTATTATTTCATTTTGAAATATTTTACTTAAAGAGTCCACTTTCATAAATTAAAATATAAAAATGTCATTTTATTACTAATGGACTATTAAAAATATCTTTTTTAAAAAAAAATTAACTTTCAAATAGAAACTATTTACACGAAAGTAGAGGAGGACTAAATAATAATTTTAAATTTTATTAATCTTCAATTTCTAACTCAATTTGTCTAATCCACGTGGAAATCTACACGAATAAACAAAATGCATCTCATAATCCAACCAATTGTATCTACTTCTAATCCTTATAATTTGAATTCAATAATAAATGGATAATGAAAGTTGGATTTCTTGCTCTAATAGACAAACTCATCTCATTTACAACGCTATCTATCAAATTCATAACAATGCAGATGAGATTAAAACCAAAGGAGATTTTACTTTCATATTGTTCCAATATAAACTCAACCTATACAAATTCATCAAACACGCCACTTAAATCAATTATTTCAACCCAAAATTAAATGATCTAAGAGAATAGTAGTAATAATTAATTAATAATAATAATTAATAATAATAATAATAATAATTAATTATTATTATTATTATTATTATTATTATTATTATTATTATTATTATTATTATTATTATTATTATTATTATTATTATTATTATTATTATTATTATTATTATTATTATATGGTTCAATGGTGTCACGTGATACCACAAAGTGTACATGGATCCACCAAATCTATACCTAAAAATTATTTACCAATATTTACCTTAAGGGATGGTCTAGTGTTAAAGCTAAACTACACATTGTTTGAAATCTCAAGTTCTATCTTTTTTCTCGCCCCTTGAGGATTTTTATTTTTTTTACCAATATTTGAAAACGTATTTGCGGTGCTAAGTTCAAAAGGTGTTTCTACACACTTATTCCAATCATTCTAATAACAAATGAAAATTTATAGTGAAATTTTAATATTCTGTCAATGTAAATCTTTTTTCTACACAAATGGTCTAAATTCTTGTCCGATTGTGTACCAAAAAAAAAAAAAAAAACCTACAAATTGTTTTGTTATCATAAATTATACATATCCTAAAGTTTTTAAACAAAAAAATTGAGTTTTGATGCAAAGTTATTATTTAGAGTCTTTGATTGGTTGGAAATTAATATAGACTTAAAATGAATCATTACACTTTTTAAAGAGTTCTGGTTCGAAATTGAATCAATTGTTCCACTTTTTGTTTCTTTTTTATTTTTTTATATCAAAGTTTACAAGGTTTTTTGGAGCCATCAAAATATTAAGCACCAGAAAAAAGTTTATGTCAGTAAACAATAGCATGCTTACATAAACTCAAGGACAAATAAATATTTTAACATAAAATTATTCTCTATAAACAGTAAACAAAATCTGAAACTAATTAAATTATTGACTAATCAATAAATAGATTCTCCATTGCAAATTAGCAAATATAATATGCAAAACCTAAATAATTAAAACTTAAAACCTAATTATCTAGATAGACATATTGCAACAAATTTTACAGAACACAAAAAAAGAAAGGAAAACCTAACAAATTTTAAATTAGTTAAGAAGAAATATATCAGAGCTAGAGATGTACTCCCTCCGTTCCAAGCAAAGAGTTCTTGTTTGAAAGTCAAATTTTTTTAAGAAAATGATATTTTTAGTAGTCTATTAGTAATAAAGTTATATTTTTATGTCTTAATTTTTGAAAGTTAATTTTTTAAATGAAATATCCCAAAATAAAATAGTGAACTATTTACCTGAAATGGAGGGAATATCATTTTGAAAATCAGCAGCAATGAAAGATTTAATGAGTGTTCCCCCCCCCCCCTTTTCTCTTCTAAATTATTTTGATTTCATTTCAATTACCGAATCTCGATTCTCAAATCTTAATTCTCTTTCATTACCTCATCTATATAATAGATTAATGGAAGCCTGATTTTATTTTCGCTTGGGCCTTAGTACTATTTTCTATCTCCTAAAATATATGATGTTTTTGAAGAGTTTTTTTGTTTTAAAATAAATGACACTTTACAATTTTTAAAGAAATGTTTCTTATTTTTTTCAATTTTACATATACTTATTGACTCTATAACTCGTATTTAGCTCTTTAGACAAGAATTACCTCTTTAATGTTTGGATATAAACATTTCAATCTTTACGATATATTTTTTTGGTCCATGTAAAATAACATTTCACCTACAATTAATAGGTTATGATTTCGAGTCAATATGGGCTAACTAGTGAAACCTTTATTGGTCCTCTTACAATATAAATGTCATCCTTTCATTTATGATTTCGAGTCAATACACTACTAATAATAGAGACACAACTTTAATACTCTTTGTTCCGGAATAATTGTTATTCTTTTAATTTTTTTTATCAGTTTCAAGATTGTAATTGTTTTCTTTTAAAAAAATTATTTTTTAAGAAAATATTTTTATCGTCTTATTCTTACTTTTTTTACATACTTTAATTATAATCCATTGTACAAGGGCAATAAATTAAACCACACATTACATCAATATTTAAAATATCTGTTATTTTTTTTAATGGTGAACCAAACCAAAGAAAATAATTATTTTGAAACGAATAGAGTATAAAAATAATTATTCTGAAATCAGAACTTTCTGTTGCACTTTAAGATGTGGAGCTCCCATTTTGTGGAATGAATTAGACTCTTAGAGATGACAATTTTGAACCGAATCGTGGATATCTGATATAAACTGAACCAAAGTTGATATTTATTAATTGGTTTCACTGGATATTGAGCGGGTAACGGAGAATAACTGAAATAAAAAATTGGAAAATGGTTCGATTTTAGTATTAGTAGTATCTACCCCATAACTCGTCTCATACCCCAAACCGATACCGAGACAACTAATAATATAAAATTAACCCTTATGATACAAGTATTTATCACATCGCCTCGGCATATACATACTTACACTCACACACATATATATGAAAAATAGAAAACCCCTAATTTTATTCTCAATCTCGTAAATTTGCCACTCATTGTGCTTAGTCGCTCACTTTTCTTTATCACTTTAACACTTTAAGACCTGCATCTCCAGCAATCGTAAGGAAATTTTTCATCAACCAAACATATTATAGACATCTATAACAGTTGATCAACAAAACACTACTGACATCTTAATAATGTTCACTTCTCCTCTTTTTTTTCTCCCGCTCAACGTTTATAATGTTGACAAACAAGTTTGCGGTAAAATCGCATGATTTAATCGATACTTCAATTCATGGAATGAGTTTGTTTCTTATTTACCATTAAAGGTTTTATCTAGTAACGTTATCTCATGTTTTGAAGTATTGATCAAGTTCAGCGAAATTGATTATATTATTTTAATTACTTTTCTTAATTAGACAGAGATCTTTAAATGTATATATGTATAATACATTTTTCATTTCAAACACTAACAAGTGATTCACGATTCTTCTTTTATTTATGAAATTCAATATGTAATAGACAATTTTTCATAGTTTATCTCGGCATCCTTATGCATATTAAGAATGTTGAGCTAAAAGTAAGTTTAGGCATTATTGTAAAACATAGACAAAGAAAATTTCATTCGTAATAATGTTTACTACTGATATTACATTTTATTACGAAATATGATTGTATCTTTATGCTGAATGTTTCCTTGTTAATTAACTATTTCTACGATTTTCTGAACCATCCGTGATTCTATTTATGCGAGTAATATTACATGCGATTGTAATTTTGTAGGTATTGAATAAATTTAAACTTGAAGGTTTTTTAGATGTTAGATTGTTACCTATAAATTTTTTTATTGCAACTTAATAAAGTTTTTTAAAAAATATTTGGTGAATTTGTGGCATGTGCTACATATTAAACCATTTAGTTTTTATAGACAAAATTACGATGAGTTTTAAGTAAAAATATTATCATTTATAAATTTTTTTAAAAATCTTTTATATAAAAATAATTATACTATTGTAATAATAAACTCAAAAATTTAATACGTAGTGAAACTTATAGAAGCTCCTAGCTAAGTCATTTGACTCATTTCATTGAGGAGGATAAAAAACCCGCGATTGGCAAAAACAAAATGGTTGGTTGAAAACAAAAGATGAACTGGTAGCACACTTTGCGTTCCTCAAAATCCAAATCATTATCTATATAAAAAAAAAGTTTATATTTCTTTGAATGACCAATATACCCTTTTACTTTTAGGTTCACCGGAAAAGACATTTACACCCCCTGATCGTCATCACCATTTATGCACTACGTAGATTCAATCCAAAATAAGCATCATTTTAAAACAATACACTCACGTTAAGAAACTATCTATATTACATACCGCCTCGCAACAGGCTATAAATTTATTGCGCCCAAAATTCTGTATAATGCCTAATTTTGCTAAGTGAGGCCGGGCTTAAAGATATATTATATACCACGAATTTTAAATGCATGATTGCCTTCTGGCCAATGAAATTGTCGGAATTGAATAAAGAAGTTACGAAGTTCAAGCCTAACCAAAGCCTTCTATTTTATTTCATTTATGGCTCACTCTCTTTGCCTAATTTCCTCATCCATCTCTCATACTAATTATAACATTTCAAGAAAATCAAGTTTTTTTTTGTTGCCGTTATTTGACTCATTTTTATTGCTTATGTTTTTTTAATTTAACTTTATTAGTGATTGTGTCTTTTTTAACTCTGAATTTTTAAGTATAAACATGCTTATTAAGAAATATATCTATCCGTAAGTCAAAAAGAAAAATTGATGGGGTATGCTATTTTGTCATAAATTGTTTAAATCCATTCAAAATAGTAGTTTTCAATAAAAATTTTAATGCTTATTTTTTATACATTTATAGGTGTCAGACATTTTCAATACTGAACGATAAAAAAATCAAAAAATTTATTCGCTCTAAAAATTGTATTTTTATATATTTTGGGGGTCTTTTCTTTTCTTTCTTTTTTCGCCTCAAAAGTTCAGATCTCTTGCTATATTACAATACAATTTAGATTGTAATGTGCAATTGATAAATCGTTAATGAGGTCGAGATCAATTCATTTACCAAGATCTTACTACCCCAATTTCGTCTAGATTTCACATGTGCGGAAGGAAGGTTGAGCTGGCGGTTGAAGAACCCATACACACTCCTTCTCATGTTCTCTCCATCTCCTCTCTGAATCAGTATAATTCCAACCCAAGGTTGTTGTTCTATTTAAGAATAATTATTTAAGAATAAAAATAATTATTTTACAAAGTTAAGAAAAATACTAAAATTTTAAATTGAAAATAGTCAATTTAAATCAATAGAAGTGATAATAATAATTTAAATTGAGTGTATAAAACATTCTTCCGATTTTTAATGTTGTTAAGAAGGGTGGATACATCTTTTTTTGTTTAACCATTTTTAAAAAAATGTCTAAAACACAATTTATTGAGTTTTTCTTTAGGTGGTTTGGGTTTTAAAATGGGTATTATCTTTTATGGAAATTTTTTGGCTGTTTTTTTAAATAAAATTACAAATAAATATTTTAATTTTTTCTATCGCCGACATCCTCTCTATTTGTACCGCGCCATTAACAAGCACCGCACAAAGCAAGTTTAGGTTAATCAATATACTTTTATTAAATACCATCATTTCACGTGGTAGAGTAGTTGGAAAGATAAATTAGGAAAATATAATTTTGGGGAGAAAATAGATTGTTTTATGATAAGATGATTAAATTGTTTATAATTGGAAAAAAGGATGGGTAAATTAAAAAAAAAATCCATTGAAAGCTTAAAACAACATTTATTTTGGATAAAAAGTTGTAGAAAACGAGCACCTTGAAACTCATTTACTCCATCCCTATGATTAATTTAGGTTTTTGGTTATGGGACGGAGTCTAACTCTTTCACAAATTAACCCATCAACACATGATGTGCAAAAAAAAAAATAGTGGTAAGAGCGTGGATTGCCAATTTAGAATGTTAACAATAATGATTCCCCATTTGAGCACTCGGTACTAGTGACTATTCTTGAATTTATTGCGGTAGTTAGTGATTTGGTAGAATTGATAATTCAAAATGGCATTTCCATAAATAAGGTGAATGTAAGCTGGCAATAATAATAAGAGAAGATAACAAGAAAAATAAATGCAGAGTGAGTGAGAGTGATCATCACCATTCACAAAGTAAAGCATTCAGTGTATAAATTGCCAGAAATAGATTGATTGTACGGTAATGCAGTAACCAGTAAAGGAATTAATTGATCAGTTTGAGAATTGAGATATAGACGAGACACCAAAAAGATAGAAATATCATATGGCTCATTGCTGACAGGCTGACTCCATAGACTTGTTTGGAAATTACTCAATCACAACTTTTCTTTTCCTATTTACAAAAAATGACCTTCATTTTAGGACTAAATAAATAAATATTAGTCTTAGTGATTTTTTATTTTATTTTTTAACGTGTTCTCTTGTTGTCTGACTCAATCCTCATGCCCAAATCTATATTATGTTGAAGTGTGACCGAATTGACGCTATTCAGAGGTCGGGATTTAATTTTTTTACTATCATCCTACACATCGTCATTTATTTTGTGAGAACCTCTCTCGAGTTTCCTTATATCGTTAGAATTAGGTTTCCTTATAAAACAACTAGATAATTGACTAGGACTATTCAGAAATTGAAATTAAATTATCTTTAAAAATTTAACGATTGAGATTCACCCTCACATTCACATATGTGAGTAGTTATCCATTTTTAACCCCCTAGAATTAATATTATGAGTAGTCACCCATTTTTCTTCCCCCTATATTTTATCTTCATATTACAAAGTCGCACCCTGCGATTAGTCTTTTAAACAATCACCCCTTATAAAATATCAGTCCCTCAACTATCACTTGAAGCAATGTAACCCTCAACTGTAATATTTTTTTTAAAAATAGCACCTACTTATGTACAGTCATTTGAATTGATGAAATCATATATACTGGCACCGTGTCATAGGCACAGAGATGTCAAAACATGTGTGTAATTGATAAAGGCTAATTACAGGCTGAGATTAATTCTTTTACTGCAATCCTACACTGTACATATAATCTAAACTATAAACGTGCGAAAGGCAGTTACTTTTTTCAATTTAACTACTTCTTTTTCTTCGAAAAATAGATAACTG
Organism: Codonopsis lanceolata; assembly: GCA_013146195.2. NCBI lineage: Eukaryota > Viridiplantae > Streptophyta > Magnoliopsida > Asterales > Campanulaceae > Codonopsis > Codonopsis lanceolata. The sequence goes on along the minus strand of CM028378.1, from coordinate 26,820,165 downwards.
TTCCAATAAAGGCATATTCTACGACTTACTTATTATTTACGGTTTTACAGTTTTACATTTATTGTTTTATGGTTTTACCAATATTTTTTTATTGAGATTTATTGTTTTAACGTGCATAACTAATCAATTTAATTTTAGTCCAGCGGTAAGTTTTGAATATTTGTATTTTAATTTTTTTCTTTTTAATTATTATCTTAATTAACTTAATGAATTTAATTTTTTTCCGGCCCGAAATTCCGTATACAATTAAAAAAAATCGTAAGTTTTGTAATTTGAAATATTTGTTTTTTTTTCTTTTTAACAGTTATCGTAATTAACTTAATAAATTTAATTTTTGTCCGACCCGTTTTTTTGTTCAGCAATTTAATTTTTTTCCGGCCTGTAATTTCTTATACAACTAAAAAAAATCATAAGTTTTGTCCGGCTCGATTTTTTGGTCGGCCCTCAATTTCGTGTACAAATTATTAATTAATCTCTCCATTCCGAGCAAAGAGGCCTTTACGATTTTACAAATATTTAGTTGTAGTTTCTTAATTAATTTTGTTCATCATGCTCGGTTCATGCATTGACCACGCTCTATCGCGGTGCCATCGGCAGCTTGGCACAGTTTATTTTATAGAATGTTGGACATCTTCTCATTGTTGTGGTTTCGTTTGTTGGAGTATGTGTATTGGTTTCCATTGATTTAATTGTCATTTTTTTAGCTCTTAGGGTTGATTAATTTGGATCAAATGCATCTTCGTTCGCCTGTTAGATTTTGTATGATAATATGTAGGAGGATTCGAGTTTTGTGAATGAAGCAGAAAATTTGGTTAATTGAATAGGTTTGAACTTTCTTTGTCTCATGTGTAGGTGGAAATAATGGACAAAATTATTGCATCTCATGTTTACAAAGTTAAGCAAAACCTCCAAGAAGAAGAAGATTGAATTTTCGTTATTGAGAAAACAATAAAATTTTCTTTTTGTATTTTAACAGTATTTATAATTAAAATATTTATTTCTTGATTTTCTTATAAAATAAATATCGAAGTAAAATATTTTATTTTGTTAGGTATTTTGGTTCATTTCCACATTATTTCACTTATTGATAAATTCTCAAACTAGCACCGTACCATCGGCACGGGCAAGAGTATTAGTTATAATTATAAACATCATCAATAATATTTGGGAGGACCATACCGAAGATTATATAGCTGCCTTTCATATGATTTAGGTGTCAACATTATGGAGATGGTTAAAATCTCTTCAACTCTTTTCTCACCCTTGAGAGTTGGGAGTTAATATTGTGAAAATAATTTTGTTTGTAAGACAATCTCTCAAGTTAGGATCAAATTCAAATACTACTCTTTTTATAATAATGAATAATGATCAACACTTATTTTTGGTTCGAAAAATATTTCTGTCAATGCACTTTATTAGTTTTGTGTATCTGCAATTCATACTTAAGACGGAAAAACATACCTGGTTTAAGGACATTGAAGATGAAAGATGGAATGAATCCCTTGCCTTCCATTGATACTTAGATAATCATATATACAAATAATGTGAAAGATTCTAGCCTATTATTTTGCTAATTGAGGTTTCATGTTCGATGTTTGTTCGGTCGAGTAAGGTTCTACTGGTTGTATGATGTAAGCCTGGTGAAGACAAGTGTGAATCCTGGGCATGGCCCCTGATCGGGCAGGCAAGATTTGTGCTCGACCAGGTTTAGACTGGAGCCAGAGCCGTTCCTGAACTTTTGGGGGCCAAGGGCAAAAATGATAAAATGGGCCCCTATAGATATAAAAAATAAAATTTTGAAATAAATAAAATTTCAATTTTTCATCATTCAAAATATTCAATTGGTATAACATCTACGAGCATACTAATATATAAGTATATGAAATAATTATTTAAAATTACTTCGTTTGCATATTCCGGTACACTAGTTATTTTCTATCTTGATTTGATAATTTTCTTATATATTAAAATATACAAAATGTCTATAAAGCATATCTATAGGATATTTCAGATTTATTCACTTTTCTAAGATCTTTCTCAACTATATCATCAAATTATATCACCTTCTCTCATTTTTTGGCTCATTCGTTACATGTTCATTTGGTTTTTTTTGTTGATTATTTGATTATTGTAATCCATTAATCCATATTTTAAGATAATTAGGTTTTTTTTAATTGATTTGGCGAGTCATTTTATTATTAATGAGCTACAAAAAATGTCATTTTTTAAAAAAAAAATTGACTTTCAAACGGGAACTCTTTACCCGGAACGGAGGGAGAGAGTATATAATACTTGATACTTCACAACTCAAAAATAAAATAAATTTTACATAACTTTCAAAGAGTTCAAAAGTAAATAAAATAAATTTTACATAACTTTCAAAGAGTTCAAAAGTAAATACAATTAACATGACTTTCAAAGAGTTGAGCCGATAACCTCTCAACCAATAAAGAACACCTCATCCAATGGGCCACTAAATCATACATGAAATTGAAGTGACAGTATGATATTTATATCTATATATATATACGACCAGATTATAAGTTTGGCCCCAAAATGAGGCTGGGAAGTGCCATGCCGCCTCCAAACTACTTCCTCGTGGCCTACTGATTAGAGCTATAGTGTTCTCTGCTCGGTACCTTATTAGCTCTGCCCGCTAGGTCGGTAGGTTTTATGCTAGTTGAGCTTGTGACTGACACGTGGTGATTGCTCGTGCTTTGCTTGTGGCCGGATTTGGGCCGGATATATCATTATTATTATTTATTACTCCCTATGTTCCACTGAAAGAGTTCTTATTTGAAAAGTTTAATTATTAAGAGATATATTAATGCTATTAAAGTTAGTTATAATTACAAAATAATTAAGTACAAAAATATGGTTATAACACAAGTGGATGATAAGTATGAAATGTTATAAAAATTATATGCATAATTTCTTAAAGTAAATTTTTAAAATAAAATATCTTAAAATAATATAATGGATTCTTTGTGTGGAAGATCGAGAGTATTAATTTTGGTGAGACTAGCATTTACTTTCCCGTAAAAAAGAAAAAAAAATCTATCTCCCTTAGACTTAAGACGAAACTAGATACTCCTATCTTCCTTCCAATTTCATTCTTTAAATAAAACAAAAATTATCATTTTGTTCTTCTTAGTTCTTACATGAGTGTATTTTTTTTATTTTGTACCTTTTCTCACTTTGACCATTACAAAAGTTATTCTCTATCTTGTTGGAACAATTACGATCCATTAAACATAAACCGACTCATTACTAGAATAAGAAGAGAAGATGAAGAAGAAGACGGAAGCGTGTAATTACCTTGTGATTCCGTGTTCGTTCTTAATCTTGTTCTTGTTCTTGAGTAAAGAGGATGAAGTAAGAAGATAAACTTCAAATTAGGGAGGAGTAGATCTTCTAAATGATGAGTGCCCTTTAATCTCTTTATTCTTCAATTACTTAGGAAGAGTTTTGGTGAATGAGAATAATGTAACTAGTAGATTCATAGGCTTGATGGATAAGCCTTTATATAGGAATCCAGGGGCACTTCATTTAGGGACTACACCTATTGATATATAAGATATTACCATTATGCCCATCATTTAATGGTATACTTATATTATGGAATTCTACATATTATGTTGAGTTCTATACTTTATACCATATATTATAATATTGATCATTATATTATTAAGTATTTATATGTTATATTAATCCATGTTCTTACAATCTCCCACTTGGATTATTATAACATATACCTTCACTTAATAAATTTCTTCAATCATATTTATAACACAAATGACAACCCTTATGTGCACTTTGTTATCATTCGAAACCAATCCCGTCCATTAGTCATATAAGTATAAGGACTAAAGGGCGTCGTTGTAATTGATTCAACTAAACCCACATTAATCACATATATATATCCAACTAAATGACATAGATTAAGTATAGATATGTAGCATGGAATATTAATGAATATATATGAAGAACGTATATATATATTCTCCAACTAGTCCTACTTTAACCAAATGAGATCAATTTAAATAAAACAACACAAGGAAATAGGAAACATTAAGAACTCCCACTGATTTAAGCATTATCAAAAGTCATTACACCCATATGAGCAACATGCTCGTGAAATACTAAAGGAGATAATGCCTTAGTAAATGGATCCGCTAACATGGAGTTTGTACCAATAAGTTCTATTTCTATTTGTTCATTTTTGTACTCTTTCTCTCACAACAAGAAACTTAATATCTATATGCTTAGATTTAGATGAACTCTTGTTGTTGTTGGAGTACAATCTGCTGGGTGTCACGATTGTCACAATATAACTTAAGCGGTCTTCAACACCTTTGACAATCCTTGATCCTTCAATGAATTTACGCAGCCATATAGCTTGATTGGATGCCTCATAGCAAGCAACAAATTAAACTTCCATGGTGGAAGTAGTAACTAATGTTTGCTTGGCACTTCTCCAAGATATCGCCTCCACTGGCCAAAGTGAAGACATAACCCGATGTCGATTTGCAACTATCTTGGCATCCAGCAAAGTCGGAATCGGAAAAACCAATGATCTCAAGATGATCCGACTTTGTATATGTAAGCATGTAGTTCTTCGTGTTTTGTAAGTATCTCATCACTCTTTTGGCCTGCGACCCAATGTTCTCTTCTGGATTGCTTTGATATCGCCCCAGCATGCCAACAATAAAGGCAAGATGCAGGCGATGTAGGACTTGAGCATACATTAGGCTTCCTACTGCCGATGCGTAAGGGATATTTTCCATATACTTAGATTCAAGATTATTTTAGGACATTGATTTAAACTGAACTTATCTCCACTTAGAGCGGGGTGTCATGTGGTTTACAATTTTCCATGCTAAACCTTTGTAATACCTTTCTATATAATTCTTTTTGTGATCCCTAACATACCTCGTGAGCGATCACGATGTATTTGGATTCTAATCAAAAAGCCACCAAGATCTTTCATCTCAAATTTGTTAGAGAGGAATTTCTTGGTTTCCTTAAGAAGGTCCTTATCATTACTAGCAAGTAAAATGTCATCCACATATAAGACCAAAAATATAAACCTACTCCCACTGAACTTATGGTACACACAATCTTCACCAAGATTCATTTCAAACCAAATGAAAGAATAACTTGGTTGAATTTTAAGTACCATTGACGAGATCTTGCTTAAGCCCATAAATGGATTTCTTGAGTTTACAAACTAGTTGACTAGTTTGATCCGAATCGATCACCATTTCGGTTTCTTCATATAGATAGTTTCCTCAATGTCGCCATTGAGAAAAGTCATCTTCACATCCATTTGATGAAGCTCAAGGTCAAAATGTGCCACTAAAGCCATAATGATCCTAAAAGCATTTTAGATGATACCGTGAAAATGTTTCTTTGTAATCAATGCCTTCTTTTGAGTAAATCCTTTAGCGACAAGAGCAGCCTTATGTCTTTCCACATTACCTTGTGAATCCCTTGGTCTTAAAGATCCATTTACATCCGATGGGTTTCACATTCTTGGAGGTAATGGGACAAGATCCCAAACGTCATTATTATTCATGGATTTTAACTCTTCATTTATGGCATCAATCCACTTATGAGAATTTGGACCACTAATGGCTTCATGGAAGGTGATTGGCTCATCTCCCACTAAACCCTTGGTTCCTCATTCTCGGCAAGATATACATCATAATAATCGGTATAGCACTCCTTCGCTCTATTAGATCTTCTTAATGGCACCGGTTCTTCTGATTTTGAGGGTGTTGAATTTCCTCATCAACATTTTCATGTTGTTCATTAATAGTGCGTCATTTTGAATATTATGTTCTTGTCAATTTCAGGCACAAGCTTGATTTTCGATAGGAACTATAGGAAGAGGTATAGAAAGCGAATTCCTCTTCCATTTCTTCAAATTCAAAATTACTATTTAAATTTTCCTCTAAATTCAACATCCTCAAAGAACCTAGCATTTCCGAGTCTCAAAAAGTTCTAGTTTTTGGGTCATAGAATTTATATCCCCTAGATCTTTGAGAATATCCTACAAAATAACTACTAACGGTCTTTGCATCCAACTTTCCTTCGTTAGGTCTATAAGGCCTAGCCGGTGAACTGACCCCAAACATGAAGATGATTAAGGACGGTTTCTTACCGGTCCATAATTCATAAGGGGTTTTGTCGTGAGCTTTTGAAGGAGCTCTATTAAGTAGGTAGGTTGCGGTTTTCAAAGCATCGCCCATAATGAGTGAGGTAAAGAAGTACAAGAAACCATACTTCTACCATATCCTTAAGGGTTATTACGTCTCTCGGCTACACCATTCATGCTAGGTGTCCCCATGGTGTAGTGAGGACAATCCCACACTCTTCCAAATAGCGAGCAAAAGGACCCGGACGTTGTTCTCTCGAACCGTCATTCCGACCGTAGTATTCACCACCACGATCGGATCTAACGTTCTTAATAGTCTTTTCAAGTTGATTTTCAACTTCGGTTTTAAAAGACTTGAAAACGTCCAATGATTGAGACTTTTCATGAAGTAAATAAATGTATCCATAACGAGAGAAGTCATCTATGAGCGTAATAAAATATTGTCCGTTCCATGAAGGGGTAGAGGCAGTCCCACGTATGTCGTATGAATTAGTTCTAAGACTTTTGTAGCTCAAGGATTCATTTTTTGTTTTATATATTGTAAATTTTCCTTAAGGCATTCAATACAAAAGTTATTTTCGGAGTATCAAGCTTGTAATATTCCTCGGACAAGCTTGTCAATTCTCCTTTGGAGATATGACCCAAACGCTTACTGCTTTTTACTTGAAAACTTTTCGTTTTATGCCTCGAAGTTAGTTTCATTATTATGGGACTCATTTAATGAATTGCGTGTCAAAGTAAATATAGATTATCAATGTAAGACAAAGAGCTTAGTACCAAAAAGTTTTGAATCAAAATATAAATTGCATTTATTATTGCGAAGATACGAGGGAATAACCTTCGAATCAAATTCGTCTAAAAGATGGAATAATAAATACATTGTTCAAAACTAAATAATATCCGATACTAAGAGATAATCTAAAAGTCCCTATGCCCTCCACCTCTGCAAGAACACGGCTCCCTGTAGATGAATCTGCGCGTTCAGGCGTTGATACATGATTCGTGTGAACTCATGAGAGTCTAACCACCATGTATCACAGAGAATTGAAACTAAATTAGCCAGTACAAACAAAGCTAAATGACATACCTTTCTTAATTAAGCCATTAGCGATACTTAGGCAGGGGCTTCATGTGAGTTTGGTCACAAAAAGCACTTTTCACTTTTTGATCATTTGATGATCCCTTAGGCTTCTTTGTCGCAACCGCAATCTCTTACCTTTCTCTTAATCGGAAGAGGTAGATGCATAATGTGCACTTTCGGGTTTGGTGTGTTTCAACCTATCTTACATGACATGTGAAATTAATTCATTAATATTCCACTTGTCCTTTTGACAATTATAGGTCGTTTCAAAATGACCAAATTGTGAAGGAAGAGAAATTAAAGCTGTGCACCAAGCAAGTCTTCGATAAGTCCAACTTGAGTGCTTTTAATTTCGTTGATAGATGAAACATCTCCATTATGTATTCCCCTTAGATTTAGGTGTCCTTATACCTCGAAACTGAAGGCTTCCAGTAGCACTTGTTTTACGATTTATCTTTGCGTTGTTCTAGAGGCATCTAGGAAACCTTTTGCACCATCATCCTCAGAGGCCAGAAATGTAGGAATTTGCTGAATGTTAGGGGAGGCCTTCCACCTCTCTACGAACAAGCGGTCTTCCTTGGTGCTTTTATCGATTCTAGAGGCGGGGCGTGTTCTCTTAATGCGAGTCAGGTCCAAACAGCCTAAGACCATAATAATCTTGTTTTCCAAGTTTTAAAGTTTGTCCCAGTTAGCAAAGGAATTGAGTTTAAGGCAGTAGTAACGGATGAAGCAGGATCAAATGCGAATGAAGAGAACAAAGAAAAATGAAACAAAACATATATAAGAAACTACACATGATTAATTATATCAAAATGAATTCCATCATAGTAAAAGATAATCAATATGACATCAAACTAATCTTTGGATTGCGAATGACTCACAATTTGATTTATCTTAGGGTAAACAAATAGCTTAAACAACACATTATAAATACTTGTCTTCCTTGGGCGGATCAAGTATAAAAAAAAATGTCCTAAAATTTAAGTATTTGTTCCCGGTAATAAAATATAAACAATTCACTTTAAACACCCGCCTTCCTTTGGGATGGTTCCGCGGCGTTTAAAATGATCAAAAGTTTAGTTCAATTATTACCCTATGAATGCAAATACTTAGTCAATAACAAGGTCTCCTTTGAGGAAACAAACATGTTATCACATATCAATATTTACATTCATCACTTTAACAAATTTGTATTTAAATAACGTAAATTGCTTTGGCAACAATATTATTTAAACAATGAATAAATTTGTTTAAGCATATAATTAATCATACTTTAGGGCTTAAGACTTTAAAGGTAATTTCTGAAAAATTTAAAGGTAAAGAAATAAAGATTTATTAATAAAAGATAATATCCTTTTGTTCTACCCGTCCATTCTTAAAGTTTAATAACTCCAGAACCACCGAAGCCGGCGGTGTCGGACATTATAATTTATTAATAGATTATCAAAATTTTGGGGCAACGAAAAGTCACCAATTATACTCAAAAGTCACCATGTCTTTTAACCAACGAAAAGTCACCAATTATACTCAAAAGTCACCATTAATTTGATGAAGCCTTTTAACCAACATATTCAATTAAAAGTCACCACGGTTGGACCATTGCCTTTTGATAATTTGATGAAGCCTTTTATGAGCAGTCTTTCAACCAAATTTCCATTTTAATGCATTATAATTATTGGCTGTGTAAATGGGACAAGTTTGCACTTTAATTAACATGATTCAAACAGTAGACCTAGATTTACACTCCAAACACATGATGTTGGATATGTAAATGGGGTAATCTTGTATGAACCATTGTGTCTCTTAAAACTTGATCTTACCATTATTGCTAGAAATTGAATGAAGTTCTTAATTTAATGGTGACTCAAAAATTTTTTTTCAACCAAAGTAAGTAGATCCATACTAAAACACATTTAAAAAATGCGTGGCTATGCATATGAACAAACTCACAACGCATCCAAGGATGGTGGCTATGTTCAAAAATGGGATAATCTTACATTAAGGTTGAAAGCCTTTTGAGTAAAACCAAAATTCAGAAATAGAATGAAGTTATGAACATAATACTCTTAGACAAATGAGTATTATGTACAAGAACAAAACCAAGTGTAGTTATACATGGATTACAAACTTAAACAAATTAAAGCACAAGACTTTATAAGAAATTCAAACTCAATCTAGTATGAGCAGAGCTCGATACCAATTGTTGGAACAATTATGATCCATTAAACATGAACCGACTCATTACTAGATTAAGAAGAAGAAGAAGAAGAAGAAGACGAAGCGTGTAATTACCTTGTGATTCCATGTTCGTTCTTAATCTTGTTCTTGTTCTTGAGTAAAGAGGATGAAGTAAGAAGATAGACTTCAAATTAGGGAGGAGTAGATCTTCTAAATGATGAGTGCCCTTTAATCTCTTTATTCTTCAATTACTTGGGAAGAGTTTTTGACTGAATGAGAATAATCTAACTTGTAGATCCATAGGCTTGATGGATAAGCCTTTATATAGGAATCCAAGGGGCACTTCATTTAGGGACTACACCTATTGATATATAAGATATTACCATTATGCCCATCATTTAATGGTATACTTATATTATGGAATTCTACATATTATGTTGAGTTCTATGCTTTATACCATATATTATAATATTGATCATTATATTATTAAGTATTTATATGTTATATTAATCCATGTTCTTACAATCTCCCACTTGGATTATTATAACATATACCTTCACTTAATAAATTTCTTCAATCATATAGGGAACGGTCCACATATGTCCGTATGAATTAGTTATGGATAAATCGCAACATTGGTCTATCGACTATAAGCATCCGCCGATCCACGATAATAATCTCTTGTTTTAACATTTTTTTGTTTAATCGAATGGTCCTATGAGTATTAAATTTTTACAGCAGTGGTCTTTTGATAGATGTTGTTAGCTAAACACCGTTAAGTCACTCATGTGTATTTTGTATGGAGTAAAACGAATTTTTTTCAAACCTAACTTATATCAAAATTTATAAATAAATACCTAGAGTTTTAAAAATGACCCTAAGGCTTTCTTCCCCATTTTTTTTTTTTTTGATAAACCCACCAAACTTTTAAAAACCCACTAGATTTAATGAGTAAATTCATCAATTGATTTTCAAATGCACACCCATCTCCACAACCAAGTTTAATTGCAAGTTTATTGTTTGATTCCCTTTTTGGGTTCATGCTTTACTGGCTTGCTTCAATTTTTGGGTTCTTTAATGGTAAAACCATAAATCCACTTTAAAATCAAAGTAGCAGGCTTTGAAAATTCATCTCTACCAATCACTCTACTCATCATCTCCTTCAATTTGTTAATGTTTGAATTAATCTACTAGTGAAACAGAAAATCAAAATGCCAATAGTCAACACACAACATTCTGTCGTTACTATAGTCGAGAGTGAAAAAAATCTTGGTCTGGTGTATTGGAGTTGGCATGGGCGGTGCATTGGTGGCATGGGCGGTCTGGTGTGGCGCAGAGGAAGCTTCAAGAAACCACATTTGATAGGTTTGGCGGTAACTGAGTTCTGCGAACTTCTTTCTCTTTCTCTCTCTATCTCAACCTCAAGACCAAACCCCCAACTCTGGTTGTCTTCCCCAGATCCGGTCAGATCCTTCTTCATCTCCATATCCAGTCAAAGATGTATCTCAGCTTCACCATCTACAACTCCTGTAGGCCAGCCAGAGCCTCCTTCTCCGATTTCTCTTCTCTCTCACCGTTCCAGCCTTCAGGCGATTACTTCTACCGCCCTTCCACATTTTCACTTCTCAATCTCAGCACGAGCCTCGCCATCTTCATCTCAATCGTCGTCCTTCATTCTCCGTTGCCGACCACCAGCAACCCAGTCGTGGGTTATCTCTATCTGATTCCAACCAAACCCCCTTCATCTCGGGCTTGCTCCAGCTTTCTCTCTGGTCTCCATCTCCAAACTCGGTCGAGATCCTTATCTCTGGGTAAATTTCAACTTAGGTGAGTTCTTGGAAACACAGTTCAACCATGTTTTTCTCTCCATTGCCCAATTGCATCACATCAGGCACTAAAACCCAGGTTTGATTAATGTGCAAAGAATTCATTTCCTCATTCATAACATTAATCCAATCATTACAATTTTCAGATTTCAAAGCTTGATTATAGGTCTTTGGCTCGGAATTATCAATAGATTCAAACACACCGAAAACAAATGAAGTCATATGAAAATCATCAAAACGGGAAGGTTGCCTAGGAATCCGTCTAGGTCTATCACGAACAAGTTGATGCAAATCATCCAATTCAGGAATTTCGTTTTGTTCATTTTCATTATCTTCATTTTGCTTATCAAGTTCATTTACAGGAATATCGTGCTCATTTACAGAATTCTCATTTTCAGGCAATTCATGCAAATTATCAACATTCACATTTTCAGAATTCACATTTTCAGGTTGATCACTAGCATCACTTAATCCTAAGGGATGCTCCACCATAATGGGAGTTGGGGGAGGGATAGGTTCAGCGGGAACAATCAAGCAGGGAAATTCATTTTCATTAAACACCACATCCCTACTAATTATCACTTTAAAGCCCGATTCCTCACGTAACCACAACCTATAACCTTTAACACCCTCCGGGTATCCCAAGAATGCGCATCTCACCGATCTAGGCTCAAGTTTATCTAGTCTCATATGGGCATAGGCAGCACAACAAAAAGCACGCAAGTTAGAGAAATCTACCCTCTACCAGAAAACACTACCTCAGGACAACGACCATGTAAGGGAACAGACGAGGATCTATTGATGAGGTAAGCGGCAGTCAAAACTGCCTCTCCACAAAACTTTTTGGAGAGACCCGACGTAGCTAACATACTCCTCACACGCTCAAGAAGGGTTCGATTCATCCTTTCCGCGACACCATTTTGTTGAGGGTTGTAAGGCACAGTTTTGTGCCTATCAATCCCGTTTTGAACACAAAAATTATCCATGTCATGGTTACAAAATTCTAACTCATTATCAGTCCTAAGTGTCTTAATTTTCAAACCAGTTTAGTTCTCAATCCTAGAAAAGTCATCTATGATCGACAAGAAATAACTGTAACGGACCCAAAATTTAGGCCTAACTATAGGGGCCCACATAATGGCACGTCACCATATAAACCTCAAAAATTATCATACAAAAACCAAAGCATAAATAATGTATCTTTCACTTAAACATCCAATATTCGAACATAAATCCCTTAAACTTGAATTTACTTACAATAAAACATAGGTCTAAAATAAATCTCCCAAAAATATCCAATTAACGATTATAATAATAATTCATAAGATAACGAAATTTTAAACTCTTCAATTGGACCGAACCGAACCGAATTTTTCATGTTCACATTCTTTACTTATGTCCTGAAAGAAAAGGATTAGGAAAAAGGGTGAGCGAACAAAAGCCCAGTAAGTTCATATACAACCCCTTCGGTTTCTAAGGAGGAGTTGACCGGGAAGAAAAGTCAAACGATATATTGTAAACAAATAAAGAAATTATGGAGATGTCAAAAGAATTATTTTTCTAGATATCCACAGATTAAGTACACATTGATCGAAGAATAATTAACGATTTCACAAGAATCAAACAGATCAATATCAAAAATTAAGGACGATGTTATGATCACATAAGCGGTCATTTTAGACCAAACAAAAGTGATTCCAAGGAACCCCAAATATCAAAGTACCCCAAAAAGGGTCAAAATCAAAATGGTATATCCCGATTACCCCACCATAGTTCCTATGGTGTAATGCCGCCTTAACAGACCAAATGGTCATTCAAATTATCTTAGTGATCATAACGGAGTTTTTCAAAAAAATATAATAATTACAATTTCGACAAAATCAAATAGCAGTGGTGACCGAATAAAATATCACACATCGAGTTCAAACAATTATGAGATTCATAAAGTAATATCACAATTAAGAATAACGGAAGAACGTGTACGACGGGATTTCAAATTCAAAAACCAACTCAAGGTCGGCACACGTTTTCAAAGAAAGGTAATGCCAAGGAAATAGCGGAAGCCTAACATTTTGGAATTAAGAATTCAAAATAACCTAAATGATGTATAATCCCTTACCTTAGCGATGCGACAAAAATTAGCTCGAGTACAAAGCACCGCTACCCACGCTTAGCCAAATCTAAGTCATAACAATACAAAATAAAAATCCTAAATTTAGAGACCTTCTAATAGCTTTAAAAAAATTAATACATAAATAACAATTCCTAAATTTATAATTAATTAAAATTATATAGGGTCTAATTCAACTTTTGTAACTTGGATAAAATCTGAAATTATAGACTATTAATACAGTCTCCAAAGTAAGGGGGGTGAATCTGAAATTAGTATTACTTATTAATTAATCTTTCAAAATTAGGGGGGTGAATCTGTAAAAACAGAATCACCACCCCACCTGCCACGAAATTGATGGTTTTGAGAAACAAAAATGTTGACTTCAAACTTACAAAAAAATTTGATTTCCTAACCATGATACTATTCCTCCTACAGTAACCTTCAAACTTACAAAAAAAAATAATTTCCTAATAATAATACTATTCCTCCTACAGTAACCTCTCTTCCTTATTTCTTCTTTCTTTCGGCATTTCGGTTTCTTCTCTGCTTCTTTCTTTTCTCCCTCCGGCATCCACAGATAACTCTCTCTCTGTTCTTCTTCTTTCTTTCCTTCTTTTTTTTTTTTGTCGAAAACACATAACACACATAACATACACTCTAAGTTCAAACCTTCTTCATTTGCTCTCTCCCATTTCCACCGCCGGCAATTCTGCCGACTCAAATTTTTTGAAGGATTCAACTATTGTCTACTAACCAAACAAAGTCTAATTTTGGTTTTTAAAAGATAACATTATTGTAGGAATTCACTTGGAGGCTAAATCATGCATTTCGGGTTTTAAAAAAAATTTACAGTTTGTATTCCATCTTCATCAAACAATATCGATTTTTCTACGACGAACACAAGCTTCGACAGAAAACACTCAACTGTGCTTATTGTCTTATGAATTCAGAATGGAATTTAACATAGTAATTGGAAGAGGGTCGATAGGAATACCTTAGGTTGTTTGATGACGTGCGACCGAGCACTCTGCCGCTCGCTCCTCTCTCTAAGACTCTTCTACCGTCTCTCACTGTCGTCTCTCTTCCGCCGTCTCTCACTGCCGTGCACTCGCTCACTTCTTTTTCTTTCTAATTTTTGCAAAACAAGGCATCCAAAATAATCGACCCTTTTTATACTCTCACGCCGGCGTTTCATCTTCCGTTCAATGAATTTCTCGACAGTAGCTGTTTTCCTAGGTACGTACAGAAGTCTGTTTGTATTCCTCTTTTCATTTCTTTATTATAATCTCTTATTATGTTATAATTATTATTATTGATTATTATTATAACTATATATATATATATATTATTATTGATTATTATTATAATCTATTATTTTTTATTTTTTTAATATGGAGAGGAGCTCAATTTTGATGGGTCAAGCCCACACCATAATATACTAGTTAACTAGTATCAAGCCCACTTAAATGAAGTATAGGTGTACTAGGATCAAGCCCACTCAATTTGATGGGTCAAGCCCACACTATAATAAATTCTAGGCAAAACACACAACTGGGCACCCAACTTTGGACCTTCTTGCAATTCGGGCACCGAAACTTTGGTTCATCTATTTTGGCCACCCTACTTTAGTTCTGTTGCAAACGAGCCCATTTTTTGGATGGCTGTTAGATTTCGCCGTTAAATCATGTTAAATGTCTATTTTACCCCTAAATATCAATAAAAAACAATTATATTTAAAAGCAGGTCAAGCGTAAATAATATAATTTGGGGGGTTAAAGACTTCATCTTCATCTCTCTCTTTCTCTCACACAACACGGATCTGTTTCTCATCTATGCCCTCGCTTTCTCTCTCAAATCCCACCCATAACCTCAGATCCTTGGACTGTCGCCCGTCCGCCAATTGGGTATTGGGTTGAATCCTCGGTGATGGTAAAATTGGGGTCATTGTTAAGGCTGGTCGCCGGGTTTTCCTTGCTCTTCTAATCAATTTCGATCCATATTTGATTGATTTTCCGTCGATTTGTTTGATGTTTACATTTGCCACGGCCAAGCGTCACCAAACGGTAAAATAAAGAGTCCGCCCAAACCGTACGCAAAACACCAGAAGCAAAACAAATCATCATGATGATTACGAACAATGCTTACAAGGTCTAATCGCGAGAACTTTCACCAATCAAAACCGCATTCGGGCGTCATCTTTGTATCCAAACGGCACCGCCATCAACACGTCCAGAACCACCGCTTTTGCATCGAGTTAAACATGATGTAATTGCTAAAATTGTTGTTCCGGTACCGTCGTAGAGGGACCAAGAAGCGACATAGCATGTGAGCGGGCAGAGCCCAGGTGGCAGGTGGGAGGATTGGATTTAGCACGACACCTAGTGTCCTCGGGTCAAGCGAGAGAATCGGCCCGCTTCGAGTTGAAGAATGGTAAAGTAGGCGGACGGAGATCGGGCGGTCGGGACCGGCGTTGAGTTGTGTGAAGCACGAGGCGGCGAAGGTGGTTCGAGTGGGGAAGCGGGTGCTACTGACGGAGGTTCGTGATCGAGAGAGTTGGCCGGGAGGCGGTGAGGTAAGGAAGGTGTGAGATTAGTGTGGTGGTGGAATTTTGGGGTTAGGGTTTTGTTGGAAGGGAGGAGGCGGAGTATGAAGATGAGCTACTAATTCGGTGTTGTGCGAGAGAGATGTGTGTGTGAGATGTGTGTTTGTGAGATCTGTTTGAGAGAGAGAGTGTGTGTGTGTGAGAGATCTCGTGAGCTGCTAATGCCGTCCAAAAGCAGATCTGTGTTTGTGTGTAGAGATGAAGATGAGCAGATCCAAACACACAAATTATATTATTTCACCCCTTTTA
>CM028378.1:26772232-26803856 GCA_013146195.2 Codonopsis lanceolata | reverse complement strand
TTCATCAATCGAGGAATATACAAGAGAGCTAATCAAGAAATACAATCTTCAAGAAGCAAATTCAGCAAACACTTCAATGGAGTTGAATGTCACTTGTCACCGATGAAAAAGGTAAACCGCTTAATACAACCGAGTATAGAGGTATAGTTGGATCTCTTCTCTATTTAACTCTAGCAGCGCACTGGACATCATGTTTGCCGGTGTATATGTGTTCGCTTTTCAAGCTAATCCAAAGGAATCTCATATGATTGCTGCAAAAAGAATTATCGATATCGATTGACACCGAAAAATTTGGCATTTGGTATCCTGAGACTCTTCTTTTAATTTGATTGGATAGTCGATGTCGAGATGCGACCTTGCGACTTCGCGAGTAAATAGAAAAAAGCACCAGTGGAACATGTCGGTTCCTTGAAACAGGCCGATATCTTGGGCATGCAAAAAGCAAGCCTCGATTTCACCTCAACTACCGAAGTTGAATATATTCTTTGTGGAAGTCAGTGTTTAGCTCTCGATCCTTTGGATGAAACAACAATTGATGGATTATGAAATGCAAATGGGAACATGTCCTATTTTTTGTGATAATACTTCTGCTATTTCAGTTTCTAAAAATCCTGTTATGCATTCTAAAACCAAACACATAGACATTAGATATCACTTCTTGAAAGATCATGTTGAAAAAGGCAATGTTCAGCTAGAATATGTTCCTACTGAATTTCAATTAGCTGACATTTTTACAAAAGCCTTCAAATCTGATAGGTTTGAATTCTTAAGAGGTGAATTAGGAATGCTTATAATGTCATAGAAAGATACTTTGGTTTATCTAATCTTTACATGTATTAGCATTCTTCAGTTTGTCAGTTGATGCTCATCTAAGTTGACAAAAATGATATCAGCTGATATTTTGAAGTTAGACAAAATGTGGTCAGCCAGTAGCTGACAAACTATATCAGCTGACAAATGTGAAGGTAACAAAATGTGGTCAGCCAGTAGCTGACAAACTATATCAGCTGACATATGAAGTTCTTCAGCCTTGAAATTTCATGGTTGATCAGTCAAAGCAGACAAATAATGACAGTCATCAGCTGACAACTTAGTGACTGACATATAGCCACTGTCCAGGTAGCCTCTGAGCCTTAAGTCAAAGCTGATCGTATCTCAGCTAAGACTTACTCTAAAATTTATTAAAAAAACTCTTAATTTATTTCCTGCCTTTTATTTTCCCTTGGAACTAGCGATTTTTTTTTTGAAAAGCCAAATTGACCTTTCCTCTATCCCACTAACTCTAGCGGTTGAAATGACGTGTTTTCACAAAAATGGCTCATCATTGTGATAATAACTCTCTATCATAAATTACTACTTTTATCACAAAAACCAAAATCCTGTGTACTTTATCACTACACTCCATATCTTCACTTTTAAAACCCATTAACTCATATAAGCATCCGTACCTATCTCTTCTCTATTTAAAACCCACTTAACTTACTTTTCACTTATCTCTCTCAAAGAATCTCTTCCTCTTCAAACTCTATTTTCTTTCAAAACCCTAACCCTAGATTTTCTGGTACTCTCTCTCTTCCTACTCCTTCTTTATCTCTCTATTCCATTTACTTTCTTAACTTCTCTGTTGTTATTATTTCAGGAAAATGGCTTCGAATACTGCTGTAGGATGCATCTTGGACGTAGTATCTCTAAATGAAGAACCATTAGGGCTTGAGCTCATTCATCTCGTCACTGCATCTGGGTTGATGCCTCTCCTATTTTTTAACATTCGTACCTTCAGTTGCCAGCTGACTGAAGAATTCTTCATGGGTATGGAGGAAAACCCAGCCGACCCTTTCTCTCTTATCGGCACTATCCGAGGAGTCCCTGTTGTTTTTGACTCAGAAACTATCTCTGCTGCCTTTCCCAACCTCTATGACGATTGTTCAACCACGTATACCATTCCAGACGAAACTCAAAGAGCAGGGTGGATAACCATGAGAGGTGAGATACCTGTCGAACTAGTTTTTGATAGGCACAAGCACAGATTCGCTCCTCTTCACTATGACTTGGCTACTGTGTTGGACAAGTGCCTCATTATTAAGCCATAGTAGAAAATTGCAAGATGAACTGGGGTGCGGTTCTAGTTGAGTGTGTGAAGGTAAACATAGCCAAATATAAGGAGAATATGGCTACTGGGAACCCTAGACTTACCCATCATCTGATCATCAATCAGTTTCTTCGCTCACTTCCTGCTCTTCAACATCAACTCATCAAGATTGGTGACCTAGAAGCTGTTAAGGTCAAAAAGTATGTTGCAGTTGACATCAGGCGAGCAAGTGTCTCAAGCCGTTTTGGTCATGAAATCTCAACAGCTCAGCCTAGCAGAAGACCACGAAGAACAAGGACTCAAGCTCTTACAGCTGTCTCCTCCAAATTGACTGATGATGTTGAAACCTGAAATTACTCAACCAAGTGGTCACCAACAAGTGGGTCAGCAAGGGGTCATAGCAAAGAGAGGTCGGCCGAGGATGCTCAAACATCTGATATTGGTCACCGGCCTAATAATGAGGCATGTACTTATGCAGATAGAACAAACTAGAAGAAGAAGACTGACATTAGCAAATGACAGCTGGCGCAAAGAGACTGAGAAGAAATCTGGCGAATCCAGTACATTTGTCCATTTTTCCCCAACTGCTGCTAACACTGATCCTGCACCAATCTCTCCCCTTCCAATCCTAAGTATCCCAACACTGCACCAATCAAGTTCTTCCCACTAATTAGAAATCCCACTTTTCATCCTAGACACTCCTACTACCGTGCCAATCCTGCTCCCATTCCCCTAACCTGGTATTTCCAATAGATCATCTCATTGTCCACTTTCCAGCTTTCCTTTCTTTCCATGAGGAGAAAGTCTGAGAAACCCCTCGTCAATCCAATCAAGTACATTGACCACAACCTTAAACGAAGACCATATGTATTGTATCCTGTTACACCAAATTTGAGCTAAGAAGACCTTGTAGCAAACTATGGAAAATATTTTGACCCACTTCAATTGCTTTGGAATAGATTCTACCTTTCCAATGATAGGTTTGTTCAGGATGAACTTGTTTTTTTGGCTTGGACCATTTATAATAAAGTGCATGACCTACCAGCTCTCCCCCCCAATGATCCCTTCCTAGTAGAGGCGTACTTCTGCCTTGTTCCGAGGATGATGAAATCAACCAGACTGGAACAACCTTCAGAGCCTGCCTAGCGTAATCCAAGCTGGCCAATAAATATGTCCAGAATGCAATGAATGCCGCAAAACCAAGCTTATATAGAACTCACGCATGCATGGTCTCCATGCCAGGAGGAGCTTCTATGAGTACTGCCTTCCCAGATGCTATGTCTAGTCATCCAGCTCCCTTGATCACTGAGTCCATTCCTACTATTCCTCATGTCATTCCCTCCCCTGTACCATTTGTTGTCTCATCCACAGTCTTACCAGCTTCTACCACAGCAGAACCAATACCAACTTTCTCCTGCACTATATAGCCCATCTCTATACCATCATTTACTCCCACTATTGAAGCCTCCACCTCCATTCTCCCAGTTACTGTTCCTCTCTTCACACCAACTATACCATTATCACTTCCTCAAACATCAATCCAGGTGTCCACTATTCCTATATCAGTCTCACCAACACCACTCTTTCCTGTGTCAGTCACTCCATCTTCTGCCCCAGCTATGTCATCCATCCCCACTCCAGCTCCAGTTATGTCAGTCCTTCCTCATCCCTCTTTGCCTGATACTACTCCTTAACCTATCCCCACTGTGTCAGCTGCACCTGTCCCTCTAGCTGATCCTTCAGTTGCCATAGTTCTCTCTTCAACTGACATTCCTTCTCACCCAAACCAAGCCTCCCCTCTGTTTATCATGCCTGATCTAGCCCTTCATACCCTCTCTCTCCTCTATCCGTCACTCTCCGTCTCTCCCCTCCTCTCACACACATAAGCCTACCCAACCTGAGATTTCTTCAGAAGATGCTTCAGATTCTTATTCTTCTGAAGAATTAGTGGATCAATCTTCCATAGACTCCTCATCTGATTCTTCCAAGTCAACTTTTTGAGGATGAGTCCCTTATCAGTCCTTCCCAACTAGCCAGTAGAAAAGCCAGACACCAAAGACAGATTGTCTCCAAAGCTCTCCTTCACCCCACAGGCATCAAAACTGTTTTTCCTGATGACATGCCTATCCCTGAACCTTTCCCTGCACCTGTCCCTAAACCTGAAGCTCAAATCCCAGCCTACCCTATGGATGTCTTCTTCCCTCCAGACCCTGAGGATGCTGACATCCATACCTTTCAGCTGTTCTCTAGTGACCCTGGAACTTCTCAGCCACCTGCTCCAGAACCTACTACACCTGGATCTCTTTTTCTGTCAGCCAAACTGGACCTCCTGTATGTACACCACCTTCAAATGAAGTCAGCCTTTACTCATCATACCAACCAGCTTGCCACCCTTCAACAGCAGGTAGCCTCTCTGCTTCCCAACCTTACCCAGATCATCACAACAGAGGTGCAAGCTGCCATTGCTGCTGGTGCTCCTCGAGAAGCTAATTTGGATGACTGGAGGACCATCCTACTTTATCAGCAAGAGTGGGCCAACAGGGATTTTAATGCTGAAGCTACACTACTTCAAACCATTCAGGAGGAGAAAAAGCAGAAAGCAAGGGCTGATACTTATCCTGGTCGAAAAATACTTAGGCAATGTCAAGCTTATGCCCGATCGATCGCCGATCGGTCAAGTCGATAAGGACAAAGAAACGTGTCGATCAACAAGCAGAACAAGAAGCTGAAGATGGAAACCAAGCTGACAGAGTCAATGGAAATGAAGCTGCAACTGACAAAACACCAGTAGCTGAAGCTGAAGTTGGTCCATCAGTTGAAGCAGAAAAGACAACTGAAGGATCCACATCAGCAAACTGAATCTCTCATTCTCTCAAACTTTGAACAAATTTAGAACTTCTGTTTTACTTGTAGCTTACAATTACCTTCTTTTAAGTTTTTAATCTACTTTCCTTCATATGTTATCTGCTTGTTGTTCTAACATCTATTTTGTAGGAACTTAAGCATTTTTGGCTTTTTGCTTTCAAGTGAATGGTTTTAAGCAAATAGGATGAGATTGTTGAATCTTGCATATAATTAAATTTGCTTAAAATCATTCCACTTGATTGTCAGCCAAGAACTTAAAATTATCTTTGGTCAGCCGGCAAATATTTTTCAGTTATTCATTTCAACTGACCATAACGATTTTAGTGTCAGTTTGCTTTCCTTATTTGATTGAACTAATACTTGTACTGACACTTTCTTACTTTATGTTTTTGGTAGATATTCTGCTAGATATTCTTTCCCAGGATCTTTTGAGATCTTGCATCTACCAAACACATTTTCAAATTCAAAATGTGTTCCTAACGGGTTACTCTTGAAATTCATCTATAAATACCCACTGGAAGCATTTTTGAAGACACAGAAGTCTGAAGTCTCATACTTTCAAGAAATTCTATGCGTTTTAGTCTTCTCAAAAACCATAGCTAGATAATCTTTATTGTATACATCTTTCTAGTTATTGTTTAGGCAAACACTGAGTGATTCCTTTTCATATCTTTTGAATTCAGTCAGTTTGTCTCACGAGTTTGATTTATTCTCAATCATTCTCCATAAACACTGGTCTTTGTTGTACACTGATCCATTAGAGATCAATAAGATTTTTAATAAAATTAGTGCACTTCAAAAATCCAAGCCTGACCAGCTTGGTAGTGGACGTAGCAGTTTATCTGTGAACCACTTCAACTGATTTGTCAGCCATTATTCACACTCTTGTAAACTAACATAACAATTAAGAAGTTTTACAACTTGTTAAGTGTCAGCCAGTTACTAACGATTGTTTGCTTAGTTGTTCGGATAGTTTGTTCTTTAATTTCTTCTTCATATTCAGTGATCTACTTTAAAAGTCAATTCTTTTTTAAAACTGTTGTGTCAGCTAGCTGACCAACTTTCATCAGCTTAAGGCATTTTCAAAGTGTCAGCCAGTTGACCAATCTCAGCTGACTGACCAAACCAGTTTTCCGCTGCCAACTTTACAAGTTTTACAAATCAACCCTCAAAGTTTTAAAGGCTATTCACCCTCCCCTCTAGCCTTAATTGTTGCCTACTGGACTTACAATGTAGATGATATGAATATCATTGGAACTCCCAAGGAAATCCCAGAAGCAGTTGATTACCTAAAGGGAGAATTTGAAATGAAAGATCTTGGGCAGACCAAATACTGTCTTGGTTTACAAATAGAACACTTGCATAGTGGAAAATTTGTACACCAATCAAATTACATAAAAAGGGTTTTGAAGCGCTTTTATATGGATAAGGAAAACCCTCTCACTAACCCCATGATTAATAGATCACTGAATGTTGAAAAAGATATATTTCGTCCTTGTGAAGAGAATGAAGAGATACTTGGTCCTGAAGTACCATACTTAAGTGCTATTGGTGCTTTCATGTACATTGCTAATTGTACTAGACCGGATATAGCATTTGCTACAAATCTATTGACAAGATATAGTTCATCTCCATCACGGAGACACTGGAATGGTATTAAGCACATATTTCGTTATCTTCAAGGGACGATCGATTTGGGATTATTTTATCCCAAAGGATCAAAGGATGAACTAGTAGGTTTTGCAGATGCGAGTTATTTGTCTGATACTCATAAGGCCAGATCACAGACCGGCTATGTCTTCATGATGGGTGGTACTGCAATTTCCTGGCGTTCTCAAAAGCAAACGCTAGTTGCTACATCGTCAAATCATGCTGAGATGATCACACTTCATGAAGCTAGTCGAGAGTGTGTATGGCTTCAATCTATGACTCAGCATATTCAAAATGCCAGTGGACTACCTGTCAACAAAGACCCGACAGTATTATTTGAAGACAATGCCGCATGTGTCGCCCAAAGTAAAGAGGGATACATCAAAAGTGACAGGTCCAAACATATCCCCCCGAAGCTCTTTTTATACACTCAGGAACTTGAAAAGAAGAAAGAGGTCATCATCTAATATATTCGATAAAGTGATAATGTTGCAGATTTATTTACGAAGGCACTTCCCACTACAACCTTCAGAAAGCATGTTCATAATATTGGGATGCGAAATCTACGAGATTTACAAAGGTGATTTCTCTTGACCCTTGTCAGTTCAAGGGGGAGCATATATGGCTGTACTCTTTTTCCCTTTATCATGGTTTTTTCCCACTGGGTTTTCCATGAAAAAGTTTTTAACGAGACAGCCCATGCACACAATTGGTGGCCTAAGTTGTGTACGTTTTTCCTTATGTCCGATTTTTTTTCCCTACTGGGTTTTTCGACTTAAAGGTTTTTAACGAGATACACTTAGCCAACTTACAATGTTATGTTCTAGGGGGAGTGTTATGAAAAATCCATCTGTACATAATATTTTAAAAACGAAGGGAGTGCATTTTATACAATTCCTTAGCCATAGCCAATTGCAGGAAGTCTTTGCTAATGAGAAAAATTCATATCATTTTCCTTCCAAGTGCTTACGAGCACACCGTCCGTTGTTATTGTTGAATCCAATTTTGCTTCCATTGTGACCCATTTCTCCAGTCACCTCGTGCTTAGTAATAAACTAGTGATGCACATGTGTGTTGCTCGATTTGTACATGAATGTAAAATCATGTAAATAATTTTAAATAGAATAATATACAATAAAAAACTTTGATACTAACAAAATTATAAAAAATAATAAACAGTAAAATTAAAGATAGAAAATCGCATAAATTTGAAAAAGTTAATATAAATTTTAAAATACTTCTTTTTGCACAAAATTTGTTGTTGAACATGTACGACTATTACAACTATCACTATGATTATCACTTATCAAAATTCAAAGTCCCCTAGGATTAGTAACTCTAAACAAAGCAACATACAACTGGCCATGATTAAAAATAGGTTTTTTCAAAAAAAGTTAACGTTAGACAATGACTGATCCTGACTTTTATTTATAGACATTGCGTAAGACACCATCAGTGGAAACTGTCTTCTTTAGAACTTGAATTAAATTCTATGATCAAACAGTGTCAGTGACATTCTTGGAATCAAAACATCACCACCAGAATGTCCTTTTGAAACAACTCGACCTTCTAAAACATGATTTCCCAGCCTTGTAATAATTAACCTCGTGTCATTACATAACCCAATGGAATGGTCAATGTTATATGAAGCAACATTATTGGTGTTCCAATTTTCAAATTCCACTCATAATTTGGGATTCTAGAACCTGAAATTGCATTTAAAAATTCAGGAGTATGTATATCATTCAATAGATCAGCGTATCATAATGACACAGAGAATCTGAGCTCAAATACAGTCTTCGTTCAGCAGTGTTCTTTGATACCATGTAATCATGATATGATTCCTAGATGCGTACTCACGATGGAAGAGTCAAAGACCACATAGTACGGCAAGCGAAGAACGTCAATGATGAAGATAGAAGATGACACCACGACTAGATGAATCAATCCAAACGCACTCCTCGGTATATATGACCTTGAAACAATGTTTGAGACGACCACAACCCTTGGTATAAGGAAAAATGCCACAATAGGGTTGAATATCCTATTGATAAGTTCGAGTTTCGATTACTTAGCCTCTCACCAAATAATCACAAGTTCTAAAGAGAACAAGGAGGTTTTGAAAAACACTTAAAAACTATATTAATCAATAATCAACCAAAATTTGTCCCAAAAACAATAAGCCACAACCCTTATTTATATGTGTTGTGAATCCTAATCGTAAAATAAAACAATGGTCTAAATGAAATCAACTTAGGAAACTACTTAGAATCAACTTAGGAAACTACTCTACTTACCTAATCTATGTAGGCAACAATTAGGTAAGTTACCTAATCTATTTATGAAACATAAATCCTCTAAAATAAGGAAAATCAACAAATCTCGTTTTTTGTAAAATCCTAATTTTCAAAGTTGCATTTTGGCCCCCTAAAGTCTTCCTTTAGGTGTTAAAAGCTTCCAAAGTCATTGTATGATATTAACGAACATTTCTCGAGTCTTCAAGTCAACTTCCATGAAATCTAAGGCTTCACAAGATATGTTTGAATTTGTAGAGTAGCCATTGCAATAACCTGAATCTCCAATAAATCCACGAATTAAGTTTGTATAGAACTCTTGAATCTTCCAATCATACTCTATGCATTTTAGAACCCTTGAACCTCGATCCATTCTCATAAGAACCATCGAACCTTGATCTACATGCTTCCAATGCCTCTCATGTAATACCGTAAATTATTGCATGCTTGACATATGCTTGAGTTCATACATTCATAATCATCATAAGTATGTTTACTTAGCTCATGCGTATGCTTGGATTCAATAGCTTGTTCGTTGACATCATTTTTTATGCTTGTATTCATTTTTCATACATGCTATACTTTGGGACTTTGGTTATTTGTATATGTTGGATGCACATGTATAAGTATTATATATCATTCATAACATCCTTATCATGATTTAAATCTTGATTGAATGCTTGTTGAATCAACGGTTTGATTACTAGTTTACTTCTTGTTGTTCTTATTCTTTGTACGACTTTTTCAGTTGATGTTCGGGTGAGTTTTGTGAGAGTCCTAGACCATTTTAAATTAAAGTTTGAACCTTGGATGTTTTGGTTGTGAATTGGAGTCCTTTAGGGTTGAATTTTAGACCCTTTTGGCATCGGAGGCCAAGCAAGGTAGCAACTTTGTTAGTATAAAAAAAGTGCTTGAAAAATGTGATTGTTGTGCTATGATTATTAATTGAGTGTTTTGTTGGGGTTATTATGGTTTGGTGACCTTGAGAACATAGTCTTGAATTTTAGATATGAACATAGGAGGGTAATGTAGCCAATGGCCTATATACCCTAAATTAATGAAAGTGTAGAAAAGACTCAACAGAGTCAACCCTTGGACTAATATGATTTTTATGAACTACATACTTAAGTCCTACGGAATTTGGGGTAGTTTTGATGGAGGTTAAGCCTCCTACCATTTTAGAAGTGTATGAAAGACACTTGAAAATTAGAGTCTTAATTTACTCTCTAATGTGCTTATGTGCTAGTTATGAATAAATGCATGACTAGGAAAATTGTAGAGTATGTACCTACTTGGTTGGTTGAGTGTACTTTTTTGTACTATTCTATTATTTGAGCATGTGAGTATATATTACTTGTGCTTGAGTTTGAGTCCAGCTAGAGTCGTCAGTTAGTGTCTGTGGCGGGACGATGCATCGTCTTCACGAATTATGAGATTCATGATAGTGATGGATCACTGTGCGGGGTTGCACACACCCCTCCATCGATGGCCACGGTGGGGATGTAGTTGATCATAGTTTTAGTATTTAAACATGACTTTGATAACTATAGAACTCGAGCGGGAAATGTCTCGGGGACGTCGATGCCACGAATTGGGTATTGAGGACATATTTGGTTTGCACGTGTTTTTGCAGGAGTGACACGGCGAAAATGGTAAATGGGTATCATATCTTCTTTATGTGATTTATTTCACGAGTACTTATATGTGAAAAATGTGCTATGTAAAAATGATATGATATGATGGTTGAAGTGATTTAATGAATTGTTACATTTTATTGATAACATAATTCATATGATAGTTGAGCATGAATGCCTTGACATGATTATTGATAAAATATTATATTATGTCAATAGCATGATTTATTATTGCATGAGCATGATGCCATGATAGGAAGTTATATTTAGTAACTTACTAAGTCTTTATGACTTACTCTATTTTTGTTTGATTGTTTTCCCTAGATTCGAGTCGCGCTAGTGGATCGAAGTAGTTCGTGAGTCACGTTCAAGGAGCTTTTGCGAGGTTGCTACCTAGTTATGTTTAGTTATCATTTTCATTTGGCAAGGACGATTGGGAAAGTAAAGTTATGTAAACTTTATGAAGGGTAGCAAGACTTATTGTGTATTTGGTATTTGTACTTGTTGTTAGTACTTAATCTTTTGGGAGCCGACTAATGTTAGTCATGTCTTGTATATTTTTATGATGATCATATTTTATATATTATGGTAATCTCAAGATGGTTGGTTTATTATGTTGTTCTCCGACATGTTATTAGCCGTTGAGTGTGTTAGACTAGAGTTGTAGACTTAGTTTAATGTTGGGTTCTGGCTGTAACGTTGCCAATGACTTGGTTTATTACTGCTATATTATTGCATGACATGTGGTGTAATGTGCGTGTCTAATGTTGCGTCACGTGCTTCGAATTTTTGGATCGAGAGATTTATTATCTCTTAGATTGTATTTATTTTAAGTTTGTTAGCTTGGGCACCATTAGAATTATTTTTGCTTCCGCATTTGTTGAGTCATTGGCGTATCGCTGTTATAGCCTTACCCATTATTTGTTGTTGTGCTTCTTTTGGCGGCACAACCTTGGAATCTCGTCTTGGGGGTCCAGGTCGTCGTCACATCTCCCTTGCTTGTGACAATCTTCGTTCTTGGTTGGTAGTCAGAATCATATCAAATCATTTATTGAGTTAACCACATCAAGAGTCGAAGCCAAAATAGCTCTCTCTTCCGAAACTAATGAGTCGTCAAGACTGCTTCCAAATAAAGGATATGTACTTTGTACAATTACATCAATTGGATCGTCGAATTTCTTAATCAACAGGTGATCAGGAATATCAACAGAAGTATCATCGTCATTTGGTTCACCAATTTTTCCATCGCCAATCTTCGCAATCCAATCACCAAAAAGTTTCAATTCTTCGGAACTCTCGTTGGACCCCATACTTTGTAATCCCATATTAGTTGTCAACCTTAATACAATACAATCCCTCCATAAATATGATGAATTAATAATAGTGAGATGATTTATATCTTGTCTACTTCCCTTTGGAATCACAAGCAATATCTGTCGAAAATCTCCACCAAACACAATTGTCTTGCCTCCAAATGAAATATTACCTCTAGATGGATGTATAACTTTCATGATATCTCTCATACTGCGATCCAATGCTTCAAAACAATGTTTATGCATCATTGGAGCCTCGTCCCATACAATTAGTTTGGCCTCCAATATAAGCTTGGGAAGAAGACTACCGTGTTTTATGTTGCATGTTGAATCTTCATTCAGATTAAAAGGAATTGGAAATCACGAATGAGCAGTTCTACCACCAGGCAACAAAAGAGAATTTAACCACTCGATGCCATGTTGATTACAATATCTCCTTTTGCTCTCAACCCAGTAGATATTTCAATGTATTATGTAATAATATCTATTTAATCCTTCTCGATCTTTATGATTTTTGTGTCCATCATCCCTTGAACTTTGGTTGATGAACCAACATCTTCAATTCTTCCACTTGTTGCAGTGTCCTCGTTAGACAAAGCACGTTGTCGTTTTGAGATGGTACTTGTGGGTGCCATCTCTTCGTTGTCGCTTACGGAGTCATTTATCTGCGAATCATCATTATTTAAAAAACAAACATGAACTTTAAATAACGGTAGGTCTATATATATTTGTATGATTTAAATGTTTTACCTCTATTACTTCTTCCCCTGCCTCTAACAATGCAGAGAGAACATCTTGCCTCTACAAAAATCAAACTAATCATATGGTATGTTTTCATTTGAAATAATCATAAATAGATAAATTTTAGACCAACCTTTCTGATGCCTACTTTAGTTTTCTCAAAATTTTCAATCAACTTCTCATCAACGGAAACATTGTTGACAGAATAAATTTTGTCATCACCCGAGATGTTTGCCTCTTTTACATTGACTCTGAATAGTACTGTTCGTCCAACTAAAAAATCAATTTCTTCGTGTTGCCTCTCTGTTTTTGATTTATTTTTCTCTTCGGCAGTCTATATTCAAAAATTTAGTTAGATATCATTGAAAAATTCTTAAATTAAATAATAATTAATTTAAATAAAGAATCTTACCTTGAAAATCCGTTCTTTTATCTGTAGTGCTGTCTTCCCAATAAGATTCTCACAAGCTTGATCCCATAATATAAATGTTGCACAATTGTTCCCAGAAAGAACATTTACCTTTACCATGTACCTTGGAAATGACTTGATTTCGACCCTACTACATTTCTCACAAAAGTATCCTGTACTTTGGATACTAAGATTTTTTCTGCACCTCCTACAACTAAGGAAGTACCATTTTTCATTTGAAATCACTTTTGAAATATGTGTGATAACCCAGTCGATTCCTCCCTTTAAAGAAAAAGTTAATCTATTATTTAATTGATTACTCAGTTCATTTCAACTTTTTATTGTATAAAAAAAATCATTTTGTAATCCTAATAATTCTGAAAATCTAATCTGATCCAAACCTTTGAACATGATATAACATCTGTGACGGATAACACTTCGACGTTTCCATTCTCAAGCTCCTCAACTGTACAACCAATAGTTGTGGAAGATAGCTGTTCAATTTTTGGTGATGAGCGGTGTAACACCCCAGATTCTTGCATGTGCATTGTGTGCTTGCCTTCATGTTTTCTTGTTGATTGTGAGCATGTTTACTTAGTCTATATATGATTTAGAAACATTCATAAGTCATTCATGAAGCTCTTAACATGTTTAGAATCATGTATGCTTGCTTGTTGAATCGCCGGTTCGATTGCTTTCTTTTGGCCTTAGCGATTTTACCCTCGTTGCTCGTTTTGCTTCTATTTCGTCGTGCGAAGTGTTCGTTGAGTTCTCGGCTTTGTATTCAGGTCATAACCATGTTGAAACAAGCCTTTTCCATGACCAAGTTATCCTAGTTTGATTGGTGTTTGATTGGTGTTTGATTGGTGTTTGATTCGTTAACCATTCGTCGCATGATTCGAGCCTTGTTCTACCTTGTTCCGGATGTTGTTTGTAACACCCCGCTCCTTCGTTGTCTCGGTTTGCGTGCTATACTTGAACTTCTTCCTTTGTTGACTGTATGATTGGTTTGCGAGAGGGTCTAGATATGTATGAGAGACCATATTAAGATCAAAACATTATTAAGAGACTCCATATAGTTGTTGACTTCCTAAAGTCACAAGTCGTGACTCGACGATAGTCGGAATGCGACGCGATTTAGGGTTTACTTGTGTCTTGTGTTCGTGACCTCGGTTTGGGTCCTAGACCTCTTTAAGATGATTTATTAACATGTTTAGATGCATTAGACTTCATGTTGGAGGTGTTCCTTAAGTCTATCGATGATTTGGAAGTTTTGGAGATAGCGTTCGTCTCTATCGCGTAGTTCGGGAATCGAGTCGCGTAATCGTCTCTCCTTTGGGATTCTTATTTCCCTAGTTGTTATTCAACTTCCTAGAAGTATTTAAGCTTCTTCTTTAGCCCTTAGACTTGTCTTAAAAGTCTCCTTTCATTGCTCGTTCGATTGCGAGTTCATTCGTCGTTCCGGTTGCACGTTGTTGCACCCCTTCCCGGTTTCGCTCCGAGTTGTTTCGGGAGTTGTTCGGGTGTGTTTTAGACTTGTTTTGAGTTGGGTTAGACCTTAGAATGGCTGCCCATAAGTTTGGGACCATTTAGATCATGTTTGGACCAAGTTTTGGAGGTTTAGAGGCCGAGGCGCCCGCCTGGAACCTTGTGAGGCGCCCGCCTCAAGTACTGATAGCATCATTTTGCTGGACAGAGTCCAGGCGGCCACATGGAGGGGAGTGAGGCGCCCGCCTCAACCCCAGAATGCTGTTACGGGATTTTTCCCCTGTTTTGGAATTGGACGACTTGTACACCTTAACCCCTATCTAAACCTATCCTAAACCTCCCTAACCCTTCCCACTTAAGTCCTAACATCCCTAACTAGTTGTAATGATGGATTAAGAGTTCATTAGTGGGTCATTAAGCCACCAAATCAGATTAGAATGGAGACCACATTGGCTTGACACATGTCCCACTCACTTGTTGACCATACTTAAACCACAAATCTGATGTTGTGACCTCATTTCTCACCCTTCTCCTCCAAAAACGTGGTTAGCCTCTCCCATGGAGTTCTCTTGAGTTCTTGAAGCTCTCATCTCCATATTCCCTCATTCACTCTTCATTTGCCCAAGACTCCTTCATCAAAAGTGTAGAGCTCGACGAGAGGATCGTTTTCAACCGATTGATTTCTTCCTTTGCTTTCTTTGGTGTAGAACAAGTAAGTTACCTTCTTTTTATTTTGGTTCATTGGCCCTAAGGAAAACAATATATGTGCTATTTGTGGGCAATGAACACCTTGTATGCTTTGTATGCCTATTTTGTGAAATTTTGGAAGTATGAACTTGTTAATAACATGACTAGTATGATTTGAATGTTATTATGGGTTGTAAAACATGGGTTGTGATTTATGTTGAGCTTTATGAATTTTAGGGCTTGAGAATCAAGCCCGAATTAGTAGAGAAATTGTTGTTAATTAAAGTGAGTATCAATGTGTAGGATGATTTGATGATGATGTGTGTTGGGAGAGATGGGTTATCCCTTTGTTTAGGTTTTTATGAATTTTGGGGCTTGGGAATCAAGCCCGGATTATTTTAGAAGTTGTGGTAATTGAAGAGGATGGTAATGTTGGGATTTATGGAAAGTGTGGATAATGAAACTTAATAGTAAGACTCAACGGAGTCACTATAAGTCCAATAATGTGTTAGTGAACTTGGGTCGAAATCCTACGACGTATGGGTTTCGTTTGATATTGATTATGGTGCATTCAGTTTCTAAACTTCGAGTGAGATTATGATTATGATGAGTTCTCGGGTTTCTAGGCTTGGGAATCAAGCCGAATGAATTTTAGTGTTTTGTCATATATTTGAATGGAGTGTTAATTTGGGGATCTATGATTCCTATAAATAATGAAATGTAGTGCTCAGACTCAACGGAGTCGTTACAAGTTAAATAACATGTTAAATAACGTTGGGATGAATTCCTACGATGTTCGGGTTTTGGTTGGTTATGATGGTGAGCACCCGAGCATCTCGATTTGTGTTCAAGAGAGACACTTATATTATAGAGATTTATTAGGGGATTTATTTGGAAGCGTGCTCGGGAGAGTACGGTACATTAAAGGCCAACCTATGGTCTCGAATATGGTTGAAAGATAATTATTGGGTTAATTCTCACTTTTGGGAAATGATCGGTTGTGCATGAACGTACTTGTGGGTTATGACTACGGTGTAGTCTTTAGTTTGATTTTAGTAGAGGTCCATTATAGACCTCATAATATGATTCTTGGTGGGTTTATACTATCCTTGATTTAAATTGGTGACTTGAGATCTTTAAGATTAATTGGTTGTGAGCAATGTATTTGCCTTGACTTGATTTATGGTAGAGAATAATAACCTATTTGGTCGGATGAGTTCGCTCTTGTCGAATTCATTCCTTATTTGTTTATGATGAGTAAATACATACTTGAGCATTTGGTCGGACGGGTTCGCTCTTGTCGAATCTGATCCTTATTTGGTCTTTACGAGTAAACATCTACTTGTGCATTGCATTAAGTCCAGCTGGCACTATTTGGTTTGATTTTTATGTCAGGGTAGGACGATGTATAGCCTTCATGAATTGAGAGATTCGTGCTCGCTATGGATCGCCGTACCTGGGACCTCACACACCCCTCCATTGTAGGCCGCAATGGGGAAGTAGCCCCTTTGCCGTATCAATAAGTGCGTCACTGGCTGCTATCAGCCGACGGAGTTCGATATATCGATGCGAAGACACGAGCATCGTAGTCACAAACCCGTATAACGGTGTTTTTCTTGGGGAGCTACGTAGCGGCCGGCCCATAACCTATCCTATTGTGATGTTTAATACCGCACTTATGTGAATAACGTGCTAAGTGCAAATTTGTGATCATTTGAGGGCTAGGCCCAGGTCTTGGTTTTACGTGCTTATGTATAAGCACTTATATGAAAGATAACATACTATGTGGTTTATTGTTGGTATGCTATTAAGATACCATGATTTACATATGCTTGTGCATTATGCCATGCCACGTCATGCTATGCCATGCATTTGCATTTAGTAACTTACTGGGTCATTATGACTCACTCCGTGTGTTTGTTTTCCTTAGTTTTTGCAGTAAGCTCGTTAGTGCACGTTGCAGCTTCGGGTGCTTGTCGGTTAGCAGGTGGTCTTCCGGGCAATAGCTTGGAGTTATTATTATTGTTATTATTGTATTTTATATCTTGTGAGACACGGACGTAAAGTTATGTAAACTTTACTTGGGTAGTTATGTTAGCATTTTATTATCGTGTTAATTTGGGAGCCGACTTGTTTGGTTGAGCTATTGTATTTATTTAGAGGTTATTCTGTTGTTTTTCCGAGCAAGGCTTTAGCTCGCAAGTTCTAGTATTATGTTATTGTTATTTCTGTCTCCGACAACTTTAGTCGAGAGACATTGGTTTAGTTGTTAGTATTCAATATCTTATCCGTTTAGTTGATTTGTCCCTCCGGCATGTTGTAGCCGTCGAGTGGTTGTTTATCAGGTCGGTATTCTGTTGATTCGCCGGCCTTAGGTTGCCGATGGTTTGTTGTACGTGCGCAATGTTGCGTCACGCGAGTCGTAGATTTGTCGAGAGATAGTCGTCTCTCAGCCTTGTATTCCTTAGTTTATAATTATAAGTTTGGGTTCCACTTATGATTTGCTTCCGCAGATTTTAGTTTTTGGTTATTCGGTTTTGCCGTTATGGCTTTACATTCCTGTTTAGAGTTGTGGGTTCAACTCTTGACTCGCACCACTACGCTTAGCGGGTGCTAGTCCGTCTTTTATCTTGTCCTGACGGCATGACCTTGGGATTTCGCATTGGAGTCCGGGTCGGGTCGTCACATTGTTCGGGTGTGTTTCCGACTTGTTTTGAGTTGGGTTAGACCTTAGAATGGTTTCCTATAAGTTTGGGACCATTTAGGACATGTTTAGACCAAGTTCAAGGGCTAGACGAGGCGGCCGCATCGAATTTTGATCACTAGCCCGCCTCAAGAGCTGAGAGCATTGCAAAATCAGCCCAAGCCCCAGAATCCCAGGCGCCCGCCTGGACTTTAGTGAGGCGCCCGCCTCAACATCAGGTTACTCCTACGGGATTTTTCCCCTGTTTTGCTGTTGTACGATTTTTACACCCAAACCCCTATCCAAACCTTTTCTAAACCTCGCTTAAACCTCCCTAACCCTCCTTGATTATGTCCTAACATTAGTAACAAGTTTTAAGGTGCGAATTTTCCTAAAGTCGTTCCACCCGTTTTAGGGTTTTGGCCTTTGGCGGCTATGGCTGAGGTTCCGCCGGCGCCGCCGGATCCCCATGCATCTTCCACACCTAAAACCTTTGCCGCTGCCCTTTGCACCTCTCCCTCCACTTCCCTTCCGTTTTCCATACCCCCATCCACCTACAAAGGTGAGCCTTCACTTAAACTATCGCCCGAAATTATTGACACTCTGGCTGCCCCGTTTCGATTTGCATTGGTTGGAAAGTTCTCCCATGGAAGGCCATCCATGGAGGCTACTCGAAAATACTTCAATACAATTGGCCTCAAAACAGCGTTCTCAATAGGTCATATGGACTCCAAACACATTCTCATTCAGACCGGCAGTAATGAAGATTTTCAGCGGCTTTGGATTAAGGATCACTGGTACCTTGGCAAATATCCAATGCGTGTATTCAAATGGTCTCTCGATTTTAGACCAGATGTAGAGAGCTCGATCGTTCCGGTCTGGTTTTCGCTACATGGCCTCCCAATCCATCTGTTTAATAAAACTGCTTTATTCTCTCTAGCCTCCTTAATCGAAGAAGCCACTTATGCTTGATCACCAACCATTAACCTATCTCGGCCTAGTGTTGCTCGAGTTTGCATTGAGATTGATCTACTCAAGCCTTGCCCTTCTCGTATCTGGATAGACTGTGGCAATTCGTCTCAAAGTTTTTGGCAGCCCATCGAAGTTGAGAATACACCCTCTTATTGCTCTCATTGTTATCGTCAAGGCCATAACGATCTCACATGCAGGATTAAAAATCCCGATCTTCCTCGTTCAGATCCTACTAAACCAAACCCTCAATCTGTTCCACAACCCACTCAACCTATTCCTCGCCTTCGCCAACGATGGACTCCAAAGAAGACTGCATGTGATAATAGCAAGAATGGTGATAAAGAGGCTCCCACTGTCCAGGCCGAACCCCCTATTCCCCATAATGATCTTCCAAACCCTACTGTTAAAGCCAATACTGAGACCACTCCTCAAGTCTTAAATCCTCCCAAAGCGATGCTTATAATAAGCCCTCTATGCCTTCCTCACAACTTCGCCATCTAAAGAAGACAGCTTTGCATGTCCCAATTGAAGGTCGCGATAAAGATAATCCGTTAACAAGGATAATGATATTGACCCTAGCGACCAAAGTGATGAGGTAAACCCTAAGGCTCATTCTGAATCTCCTATTGATCCATCTTTTGATGAAGATCCACCTGCCATCCAACTTTCCCCCAATAGATTTGCAGCCCTCGAAGTTTTGGAAATGGAATCGGATGACAACCCTTCACTTAATGCCCTTAATATCGAAAGCAGCCCAAAGCCTCTGGCCAAGCCTTCACAAGCCACCTTTTCCTAATATGGTGCGATCACTGCTCACGTGCTTCAAAGCCATCCACGGCACCTCTCAATAACTGCTTTTATGGATATTAGATTTCTCTTCCGGAATATAAGGGGATTGGTAATGAACCTTCGGTCACCGCCTTAAATTGCTAGTTAAGCTTCATAATATTTCCATAATTGCGGTTTTCGAGCCTATGTTGCACATGGAAAAAGTTGCTCTCATTACTCGACGCCTCGCCTGTGTTCTCGGTTTCTAATTCATCTAGTTCTATTTGGATTTTCATAAAATCTTCTTTTACTTGTCATTTACTTAATGAATCTCCGCAGAAGTTTCTATCCGTATCAAGCATTTTTCTTGGGCTAAGCATGCAATCCTCACTTGTGTTTATGCCAAATGTACCACTGATGACCCAGAAATCTCTTTGGGATGATTTGATTTCAATCAGCTCCTCTATTTCAAATTCCCCTTGGATTGTGGGAGGCGACTTTAATATAATTCTCCATCCATCCGAAAATCGTGGAGTTGGTTGGATCGCCTTGGTGCCCTCGATTTTCATGCTTGCTTGGTCGCCACCTGTCTATCCGATCTTGGGTATTCGGAAGTGCTTACACTTGGTGGAATAAGAGAGACGGCAATGCTACAATCCATGAACGGATAGACGTAATTTTATGTAATGCGATTGGTTAGATAATTATCCTGGCTACATCTATTCAAAGATCTTAACAGACTTGTTCGGATCACTCTCCTCTTCTTGCCTCCATTTCCTGTCAAGTTGCCCGTGGTCCTCTTCTTTTCGGTTTATTAATGCATGGACCGGTCACGCTTCATTTAAAGCCACGATTGTCAATGCCCTGAATTCTAATGTTGAAGGTCGGCCCATGATTCGGTTTTCTCGAAAACTTAAAATTGTCAAAGATTGCCTAAGGTTATGGAATAAGAACACTTTTGGTAACATCTTTGATAATCTTCGCAAGGCCGAGGAAGATGCCCTTGAAAAGGAGTTGTTGTACGAGCTTAATGCTTCCCCTTCCAACCGCGAAAACCTCATGGTCGCCAAGCCAATCATGGTCTTGTATTAGCAATGAAGAAAAATTCGAAGCAAAAGTCTAAGCTTAAATGGTGAAAGAAGGCCAAGGAAATTCCAAACTGTTTCATGCCACTGTCAAACAAAGAATAGCGCCGCTCTTCATTCACTCTATGAATATGAACGGCAACTTCTTACCTCTGAAGGGAGATTAAACAAGGGGCTATTGACTACTTTTCTCGACTTCAAACTATCAAACGACTACTGTTTTCAATCATAGTCTCATTCCTCGGCTCATTATCAAGCTGAACGATTTATTATTTCTCCTCCATCTAATTCGAAATTAAGAAGGCGGTTTTCAATTAAATGGGGATAGTGCGGCTGGCCGGACGGGTTTTGTTTCGGGTAAATTTTATTCATATTCTTTGGGACATAATTCAAGGGATTTTTGAAGCCATCCTTGAATTTTTTTCGGTTTTTCTCCCAAAGTCTTGGTCCAAGATACTTTACTTGTTGCAATCCCAAAGATGGACATTCCATCTCTTTTCAGATCTCCGGCCAATAAGTCTATGTAATTTCAGTAACAAAGTAATCTCCAAAATTATTTCCTCTCGTCTGGCTACTATTCTTCCCCACATCATTTCAGAAAACCAAAGCGCCTTCACTAAAGGTCGAGTTATTCAAGATAACATTTTACTGGCTCAGGAGCTTATGAGATTTTTGGGGAAAAAAGTTTCGGGCTCTAATGTCGTGCTCAAGCTCGATATGGCTAAGGCGTTTGACAGAGTTTCCTGGTTGTTTCTCATCACTGTTCTAAGGCAGTTTGGATTTCATGAGATTTTTATCGACCTCATATGGAGGCTTATTTCTACAAATTGGTTCTCTATGCTTATTAATGGCGACCTAAGCGGTTTCTTTCCTTCATCTCGAGGTCTCAAGGGCAAGGTTATCCCCAAGCTTATTTATTATCACATACTTTAGCGAGTCCTCAATCATTTGCAGAACCAG
This sequence comes from Codonopsis lanceolata, assembly GCA_013146195.2. Classification (NCBI taxonomy): domain Eukaryota; kingdom Viridiplantae; phylum Streptophyta; class Magnoliopsida; order Asterales; family Campanulaceae; genus Codonopsis; species Codonopsis lanceolata. The sequence continues at coordinate 26,782,218 of CM028378.1, read as the reverse complement.
TCGGCCTACTCTATCTATTCTTCTATTAGTGGCGCTCCTGTTATATCTCATCTCGCCTTCGCAGACGATATTATTATTTTTTGTAACGGGTGCTTGAACTCTATTAAGCTTCACAAGGCTGCTATTAAGCACTATGAGGAAGTCTCTGGGCAACTTGTCAACGAGTCTAAAAGCTCCTTTTACATGGCTCCCCCAAATGATTTGACTCGGTCATCAACTCTATCTCAGTTATTGGGGTTTCGGGTTGGATCTCTCCCCATTAATTACCTCGGATGTCCCCTATATTTTGGTCGAAAGAAGCGATTTTATTTTGATGGTCTTATCTCTAAAGCTGAGTCTCGCATATCTAATTGGGTGTAATCTTATCAATTAAATTGGTAAAGTTACTCGATTCACCATGTTCTTCATTCTATATCCTGTTATCAGCTTGCATCTTTGGATCCTCCCGTTTCTGTTTCCTCTCATATAGACAAGATATGCGCTAATTTCTTTTGGGGGAAAGCAGATGGAAAAAATAAGAGTCACTGGATAGCTTGGAAATCATTTGCAAGCCCAAGCGTAAGGGGTCTAGGCATTCATAGTATGGTAGATATTTCTAAGGCTTTCGGGGTTAAGCTTTGGTGGAGATTTCGCACAACCAAGAATCTTTGGTCTTCTTTAGTTTCTTCTAAAAAAGGATCTCATGTCTGGATCAGAATGTTAAAAGCTTGGTTGATTGCTGAACCACACATTTTTTGGATAATCGGTAAGGGGCTTTGCTCGGCTTGGTTCGATACTTGGATTCACAATACTCGGCTTATTAGACCTGCGGGGTGTCCTAAGTAACTGCTTGTCGGCGAGCTTTTGGTGATTTGTCGGCACGCTTGCCGACTTGGCTCTAATTACCGACCAAAATATCTCAATCAACAATTCTGAAGATCGGCCCATTTGGTCAGCTTCAGATTCGGGAGTCTTCTCTCTTGCTTCGGTTTTTAATTTGCTCCGAAATGCTCAGCCCAAGCTTCTTTCTTCGGATTTCATTTGGCATAAATCCTTGCCAGCTCATATTAGCATATTTGTGTGGAGGCTCTTTGCCCAGAAACTTCCGTTGGATGAAGCTATTTGCAGAAAAGGTTTCTCTCTTGCTTCGTGTTGCCATTGTTGTGATGAGGGACATTGTGAGACTTTCTTGCATGTTTTTATTCTCAGCAGATTTGCTTCTTCGATATGGCTCTATTTCCACAACAATTTTGGCGTTCCAGTTTATTCAAGCACTATCCGTCAGCGGTGCTTCTCTTGGTGGCTTCATAATAGGGCTTTACCTTACTCTTTGATCCCATCTCTCATTCTGTGGAACATATGGAAAGCTCGTAACTCGGCAGCGTTTGATAATCAAAAGATTTCTATTTCAGAGCAATTAAAAAGTTTAAATGCAGTGCAGATTATCCTATTGGCTTCCAACTATCACATTTCAGGCTTGATGGATCATTCCAAAATCATTTTTGGTCGCAGAAAACATGTTCTTATTCGTCAAGTTGCTTGGGCTAATCCTCCTTCAGGTCGACTTAAACTCAATTCTGATGGCGCTAGTCGGTAATCCCGAATTAGTGGAGGTGGTGGTATTATCCGGGATCATATGGGCCACTGCATTTTTGCTTATTCTCATTTTTATGGAGTATGCTCAAATATGGTGGCTGAGATTAAAGCTCTCTTCTATGGTGTGAAATGGCTCTATGATCAAGGCTTTTCTGATGCTATCATAGAAACATATTCGAAAGTGCTTTTCAATTGCTTCTCCAAAGTCATAAGTTACCTTGGATCCATTCTTATTTGGTCAGAGATATTCTTAAGATACAATCTGAGATGCGATTATCTTTCTCTCATTGCTTCCGAGAAGCTAACAAAGCTGCCGACAGTCTTGCCAATCTAGCTTGTGACTCTCATATAGACTCTGTCTTCCATGATTCTAGAGCTGTTCCCAGATTTCTTAGGGGGATTATTTTGCTTGATGCTAATCATACTCCTTATGTTAGCATTACTTAATGCATTGTATTTCTTTTCAGAGGTAAGGCTCCTTTGTCCCCCGTCATAAGGGTACGGCTGGTTGTCCCCCTCAAGTTTGTATTTTCTATTCTTTTTTAATAAACTCCCGCAGGTACCGCCCTGCTTCTCTGAAAAAAAAAAAAGATTAAGAGACCATTAGTGATTAATTAAGCCACCAAAATCAGATATTTACTAACCACATTAGCTTGACACTTGTCCCACTCAACATTTGACTTCATATACACCACATTTCAGCCTTGAGACTCCTCATTTGCTGAAGGCTCTTCCAAAAACGTGAGAGAGAGAGTTCTTGAGAGTTCCATGGCTTCTTGAAGCTTTCCTCTTGGTCTCCCCTCATCCCTTCTTCCATTGCTCAAGCCACCTTCATCAATAGTGTAGAGCTTGAAGAGTAGAACATTTCCAACCGATCAATCTTTCCATTTGCTTTCTTTGCTGAAGAACACAAGTAAGTTACTCTTCTTCTTCTTCTTTTTAGTTCTCATTGACCCTAAGGAAACAAAGCTTATGATGATTGAGGTCAATGAGGACACATATATGCTTTCTATGCTCTCTTCTTGTGTTTTGAAAGTATGAACTTGCTAGGAGCATGTATAGGAGGATTTTATGCTTAGTAAAGTTTATGATACTCTTTCATCTTGTCTATTTAAGGTTTTGAACATGTTAGAAACATGTATTATATTTGTTGATGGAAGTGTTGTTATATGAGAATGCCCTAATTTATGCCTATATGATATGTTGTGAAGTTGTTATGTGTTCTATCCTCAATATTGGACTCTATGATGAACATGAATCACCTTTCAATGCCTTGATGAATTTTATGACCTAGATGAACTTAGTAATGGCCTAGGTTGAGTTATGAAGCACATAGCTTCAACTACCCGGAATTTGGAATTTTTAGTAAAGACTCAACGGAGTCGACTCTAGGGAAGATTTGAACATGTTAAACCCTAATTTCAACCCCTGCGAAGTTTGGACACCGTTTGGTCGAGTTTACTCAATTTTAAGTTGAGTTTAATTATGTGCATTTGAACCCGTTGTGATTGTTTGGTTATGAGCAATTAATTGCCTTGACATGATTTATTGTAGAGATTTATACCCTACTTGGTCGGTCGAGTTCGCTCTTGTCGAATTCGATCATTATTTGGTCTTAACGAGTAAACATCTACTTGTGCATTGCATTAAGTCCAGCTGGCACTATTTGGTTTGATTTTTATGTCAGGGTAGGACAATGTATATCCTTCACGAATTGAGAGATTTGTGCTCGCTATGGATCGCCGTACCTGGGACCTCACACACCCCTCCATTGTAGGCCGCAATGGGGAAGTAGCCCCTTTGCCGTAACAATACGTGCGTCACTGGCTGCTATTAGCCGGCGGAGTTCGGTATATCGATGCGAAGTCACGAGCATCGTAGTCACGAAATTGGGATAACAAACTGTTTTGCAGGAGCTACGAAGCGGCCGTGCCTATATCATATCCTACTTGTATGATTTACTTCCGCACTTACGTGAAAAATGTGCTAAGTGCTATATGAATAACATGAGCCATAATTGTGATCAATGCCATGATATAACATGAACATGCATTTTTAGTAACTTACTAAGTCTTTCGACTTACCCTATTTGTTTGTTTTGTTTTCCTTAGATCCGAGCCGAGGAGACGGTCCACGATAGACTCGCTATATCACGTTTGGTCGTTTGTGAGCTCAAGGTTGCTCCTTTGGGACTTTTGATAGTTAGTCTTTTATTTTGGCAAGGACGTTGGGAAGCAAGTCAAATAGACTTGACTTGGGGTTTTTGTTGTTGTAGTAAACTTAATGATTTGACACTCGTAATCTTTTGTATGCCGACTTATATGTCGAGCCTGTTTATATGTTAATGGTTCACTACAGTTTCTTCCGCTAAAGCTCTTTTAAATGTTATTGTTGTTGTTGTCTCCGGCATGTTGTGGCCGTTGAGGTTTTTATAAGCATGTGTTAAAATTGTAGGAGTAGTTGTTGGGTTCCGGCTGTAACGTCGCCGATGACTTGTTTATATTAAGTTGTTTTTCCGGCCAAGTGTAGCCGAGTTGTTATTCGTATGCGATGTTGCGCCACATGAATTTTATAATCCTACTTGAGCATGCTTGTGTTATTGACTATTTGGACGGCACGATTCGGGATCTCGGATTGGGGTCCGGGTCGGGCTGTCACAAACGGTCGTCTTCATGCATCAACCTAGCAAACATAATAAAAAAAAAGTTTATATAAAGGTAAAATATTTGTGACATAATTACAGGTTTCTATATTGACAATTGATAATTTTGCATTCACCAAGTAATATATATTATTTTTGAAATCCATACCTCTTGAACTTTTCAATTTCTGGTACCATCGAGTCTGTTATTATTTTTATAGCATACAAAGCATTTGAAAGTGTAATATGTCTTGCATTGTGAATTATTTAAATTGGTTAGATTTTTTTTATACTTCGTATTTAAATAATTCGTTGTAGCATTATATGATATTACCTTGAAATGTTTTTGGCTTGCATAATTGCAACAACACAACTAACGTATCTTTACTTGTTGTTTCGATATGCGTCAAGATTTCTTCAAAGATATGATCCCCACATTGTACACTGATCGCCTGTTCTTTCTACAATTAAATAGCAAATACATTTAATAAATAGATGAAAAATTAATAGTTTTCATAGAAAAAGGTTGGAGGACTTACTCAAGATCCTCTAGCTCAATGTCGATGTACTTGGCACTTTGACCACAACGTCTGTAGTGCTGATGTTTTAACAATCCTTTACCTACTACTTTACCAAGGACATCTTCATTTTAAATGCAAATTAGATTAGTGATTGAAAATATGATAAAATTATGAAAACTTATAAAAAAGAATAGTAGAATCCTTACCTAGTAATCCATATTCTTCTATGTTTGGGATTGACTTAATTTCTGGAAAACTCGTGATCTTGTATATATGATTAGTAAAGTTTTTGTCTCCAACTGTTATAACATGTGTTGTTGCCATAAACTGTAATTTATAAATGTTTTTTGTTATGCGGTACTTACCACCATTGTCAACAACGCTTACATTTGAAATATAATATAACCAATTTTCACGCAGGATTGATTCGAACTGCTTCATTAAAGATTTATTTATTTTTGCTTGAATTCTTTCTCCTTGCACATTCAACAAACAACAAATTACCGAAAATTTTAAATGTAAATGATATTAGTTATTTGAAATATTTCTTTAAAGAACTAAATTTGAGTTGATGATTTAGGTTTGTACCTCTGCATCTACAACAACCAACTCCAGACTTTGTGGGAGCTTGAAGTCGTTTTCAATGGGAATTGACCACTTTCGTGCCAGCCGCACCTTAAGAGTCCAATCTGACTTACCTTTATGAATGTCTTTTAGAAGGCATGTAATGATCGGCGGCATTTCTTATTTATGCTTTTCAGAAAATTCTTTTTTTTTTAATTGACAAGGAGTATTTTGTGATTGTAATTTCTATTTCTATAATATCCTAAAAAATTACTCATCAGTCGAAGATCCTATATATATGTACATGTAAATGTGAAAAGTCTTTTACTATCTTTGGAAGATAGATAGACAGATATTGATAGATAAGTGTTCACATTCATTGTATAATGTTCTGATTGCTTCGTCACTTCATCGTCGTCCACCTGTTGCCGATCCTTTCGCTGGCGAAACTCTCCACTCTCACTCAATCATCTCTCTAACCAGTCGCCTGCAACTTTGGTGGTCCTTTGGTTCGAAGACGTACGTGAAATTTTCGGTTCTCTCATTTTTTTCTCTTTTGGATAAAACCAATGGATAACCGGTTAAAACCAATAGTTATCCATTTTGTTATTGGTTACTAATGGGTGTTAACACCCAATTAGGTGAATGGGTGTTAAATGGATAAATCCAATAAGTCTTTTTTAATAGGTATATTGGATAACCCATTGGATTGAATAATATTTTGCCACCCCTACTCCCAAGAATCTGACTCGGTCAGTCAAGAATCACCTTAGAAATCCCCCATTACCAAGCCACGCCAAGTTGCCCACAGCTTGGATATGATGTTCTCACCGTGGCATCTCCATGTGTACGTACCTTGATGCTCTCTCTAACAGCTTAAACACTTAGATAGTTGGTTACTTAACATCTGACCACCATAAATCAAATCACAAAGCAAACCAGAATATGGAAACATCAATTTAAGGTTGCATTTACATTCATGATAGTAGCTATATATGTATCTCATCTGTTTGATGGAAGCAGATTCATAATTTCCTCTCAAAAGGAACAAGTTCTCAGGCTCCTTAATTTTCTAGGTAAGCTAGACATGTGGTTCCAAACACTTGATACCACAGACAACAGAGTCCCATAGGACCAAAAAATTGACCTCTCCCATACCCAAAAAGTCTTAACAGGTCACTGTTCGGCCATGAATGTCACCTGAAATGTAAAACATAAACAAGTTTAAATGGCTAACATCATAATCAATGTTTCCCACTCATGAATCACCAAAAGGAATAATGGAATATATTACTTTGTAATTCAAAACTTTAACACAAAAGGAAAGTGGACTGAGCATCTCTTCAACTAAATAACCCAAAATTAAAGAAACTAACACATTCATAAATAACAATTCCCATTTGCATAAAGAACATTCATAGCAACACCAATAATCCGCGGCAAATCATCAAACAAAATGTAACAAAATGCAACAAAATTCAAGAAACATCTGATTAGTATTACACGTACAAGGGGGCCAAAACCCCCAACTTATAGTACTTACATAATTATTTGACATATTTTACTACATATATCATGTGAACTCTTGAGATGGACATGTATTCATTTTACATAGATTACACTGAAGAATGGGCTACTGCCTACTGGTTGATTATATATCGTACCAAAACTTTGTGAGTGGTAACCGATAGGTATTCGGGGTGGAATTGGGACGAGACCTGTCCCGATACCCTTTATCCCGATCCCGTTCCGATAGAATTCGGGATTTCAATTTCTTTCCTGATCATATTCCCGAAAAGTGCCGGGACCTGACGAATCGGGATCCCGACAGTTCGGGAGATAAAAATCTTGTAATCCTAACTATAATATTTATGAACAATATTTTCTGACACTAAAATATTTTTAAAATGTCTCTATCATTATTAAGATATATTTAAAAGTATACTTAAATATTTACTTAATGGTAGATATTGATGAATCTGTCATTATGAACAAAATGCACCCCTTACTCGCAGGAGAAGAGCTACACTAAGTGCAGAAACGTGATAGACAAAAAAACCATAACATTAATTGTGAAAATAAATTTAACAAACATCATTAAATAATTTTAGCAAGCACAAAATAAATATTTTTTAACACTCACAATATTTATTTTAAAAAATTAGTCGGGAGTCGGATTCTGGGAATCCCAGATCGACGGGATTGATAGTCGGATCAGGAATCCCGACGAGATTGATAATTATCCCGAATACCGTCTCGAAATAAGTTGAGACGGAAAAAATCCCGACAAATTAAATCGAGATCGGGATTTGTTGGGATCGAAAAATGTCGGGATGAGATTGGGTCAGACGTCGGGACGGATCGGAAAAAACGAAACTTTTGCCGACCGTAATAGATATCACCTTTCACCATAATTGGCAAAAGTTAAAAGAGTTATGCAAGACAATGTTAGTGAAAACAAAATTCATACAACGTTATGCTTTCCCCCATGTTAGGTTTTTGTCTAAATTTAAGCACATGTATAATTTGGGCCACCTAATATTCAATTTCTTGTACCGTTTCAAAAGAAAGACAAAATTGACCCAACATACTTAAGAAAAAGCACCCCAAGCGAATATGTAAGAGGAAAAAGATCGATTATTGTAAGAAAATAAAGCATAGTTACATGAAGTAACAAAAACAAAATATGAATGATACAAACACAATCCCACTGATAGTGATTTCTACCTTTTGCCAAGAAACTAGATTTGGTTGACAGTTTTTTTTTTAATTACCGTATTGTGTTTTTAGTGTTTCAATTAATTTTCTTATCATTGTTGTCCAAAAACCTTCTTTGTAATTCTTTTGTATGAGAATGGGTAATCATTCCTTTTTTTTTTATCTCTACTAGTAAGGTTCATGCGTGATGAACTCACGTGATGTTAATGATTTTTAAAGTGATTTGATAGTCCTTTCACTTTTCTGTTTACTTTTAATTATTAGATTTTTTTTGTGTTTTAATCTTTATAGTTTTTTAGACCATAAATTGTGTTGTTGTGTGATTTTTCGATAATTTGTTTTTCAGTCATTTATAATATATGCTTTTAGTTATTGTATAGAAACTTATCCTACACAATTTATTTTTTATTTGTTATTTTAAACTCTTTTTTTAATACGAAACATGAATTCATTCACTTTTATCGGTGTCTAAATTAAAAAAATTCAAATTTAATATTTTAGATAAATCACATTGTTGTTGAAAACTTTGTTTATGTTTACGAAATATCGACTCTCTTTAGAAAATAATAAATTGTGTTATAGAAATAAAACTCACAACCCCAAAGTATACACTTGCACTCTAAAATACAAAATTCCTCAAAGTATCTATAAAGTCTTACTTTACCACCCAACTTAAGTTTTGTGCTATTTTCATATCTCATTTTATAACTTTTTTTCTAGATTGCCCACTAGCCACTACTGAAGGTTACCAATCGATGTTAAGGTACATATGGTATTTCACGTGTAAAGCATTTTGGTCATTTTTTGGCAATGTTTTCTCGCTTTTATTATCCAAAGCGAAACTTCATTTTTTTTATTCTCTAACAACGTTTTCTCTACTTCTTTTCAACAATAACCTCTTATTTAAATTTTAAATGAGATAAAACTTCAAGAGTGTATAAATATTTTATTCAAGTTTTTATATAGAAAAAAAATAAAAATAGTGTATAATCATATTAGAGATTAGAGATATATAGAATTCAAGATTAGATAATCGCGTTCAAGTGTCAAACCGCCATGAATAAAAACCCACAAAAAATTAAACTCCACAGCCGCCAATATTAAATAACAAAACCACAATTCATTTCTCCATTTCTCTCTTGTACAACACAATGCATAGTGATACACCTTGAATTTCAAAACTCATATTTGAATTCATCACGGATATATACAACAATGATGAGGCACGCCATGGTTCAATCCGTCTTTATTGTCCCTAGCTTAAGCTCCAATAAATTTCTTCTTAACCGTTGATACGGTTTATGGTTTGATTATAGTAAATTTTCGATCTTAAATATTATTTGCTATCATTTCTATCACTACGATTACCACATGTGACATCTCAATCACCAAATTTGATATAGAAATATGAAAATGTACAAAACTGTTGAGGGTTAAAGTAGATTTGGTGGATATTAGGGGCAATGTGTATTTGGACTAATTTTGATAGGGTCAAAATATGATAAGCTTCCAAAATTACATTAAATCTACATTGCACCTAACTACCAAGTGTCTCACTTTCATACCTTATTTTTCTTTTGTCCCTTTTGTCCTCTACCGTCTATGGGAAAAAATAGTAAATAGGAAAATGGTATATGCATATCACGTAAAGATTATTTTTGTCATTTTACTTGGGGTACAAATGAGATTTGATTATAACTTCATTATATAATTAACCATTTAGTATTTAAAATATGTTTTTAAATAAAAATAATAAATAATTGTTTCAATTATCCAAAAATAATTATATGGCCAAGTATAATTTCCCTCAAAGTATTCACCAAATCGTATAATGCACCTCAAACTAAGGATTGTGCCATAATGACATCGAAGTTATGTTTTTTCTTATTTTCCACCCTACATGTGATGGGCGTTAGAATATTCACGTTAAATAGCACGTGGTCTTCCATGCAGGTAAATATCATTTT
>CM028378.1:26740254-26772132 GCA_013146195.2 Codonopsis lanceolata | reverse complement strand
CTTTGTTTTGGCCTTAGCGATTTCTCGTCTCCGTATTGCTTTCGTATTTCGGCGATGCGAATTGTTCCTTGAGTTCCCGGACTTGTATTCGAGTCATAACCATGTTTAAACGAAGCCTTTTCCATGCCCAGAGATTATCTGCTATTCTATTAGCGTTTGATCCGGGGTTATGATTAAGTGATCCAATGCGTCGCATGATTCGAGCCTTGTCCTACCTTGAGATTGTTGTTGGTGTGTTTCGGACATGTTTGAGTTGTGTTAGACCTAGAATGGTTGCCCGTAAGCTTGGGACCATTTAGGACTTGTTTGGAGTCAAGTTTTTGAAATTAACAAGAGTTCGGCGGCGGCCAGTGAGGCGCCCGCCCAAGAAATCTTGAGAGCAAATGAAAAATGGAACCACTTCCGATTATGTCACGACGCGCCGCCTCACTACGATCAGACTCTACGGGATTTTCTCCTTCGAGCTTTTGTGATCCAATTAGCCACTTAAACCTCCTTCCTAATTGGCCTAATCCAACCTATTAAACCTAATCAAGTTAGATTAGTCCTAATCTCAAAGCAACCTCCATTGGACATGTGGATTCCACCACCCTCCTCCTCTTGACATGTGGAATTCCACCCAAACCATGCAAGGTATAAAAGCTCCACCCCTTTGCTAATCAAACTTAAAGCCCATTATCAGATTTCTTCTTCTCTCTCTTGCCATGCTTGTGTGTGTAGAAAAGGTGAGATTAGTGTGTGTCTCTTCCCTAGATTGAGCTCCAGCCTCAGATTGCCAAGCCGAGACCACCTGGGAGTGAAGCTACCGAAGCGAGGAGATCGTTTCCATCCGATTACTTTGTACTCCACCTTCCTTTTCCTTGGTGAAGGTAAGCTATTGATTTCCCACAGGTTGTATGTTAGACATGCCATGTTCCCCCTTTTTTACACCTTTGATTTCCATGCTACACCATGTCAAGCCATGATTGTGAATGAATTGGTCTTTTGAGATTTTGATTAATATGTTCATCTTGTTCAATTAGTCCTATGCCTAGAATTAATTATGTTCTATGCTTTCTTAGGAACAATTAATGTTCTTGAATTAATAGATTTTGATAACTCTTGGGAATTATGATTTAGGGTTTCATATGCCTTGTATTGATTATCCTATTGAATTGGGTCCTAGGCCTAGAATCAATTGTGTTCTATGTTCCCACATGAATAAATAATGTTCTTGGACCCTTGCATTTTAATAACCTTGAAAGAATGATTCTAAGGTCCCTTGAATTCGAATTATCGATAATTCTTAACTACGGTTGTTAAATGGATTAATGACCTAGCCGATCATATCACGAGAACTTAGAAAAGGGTTTATGATGCATTTAGCGTCCTAACTCTATTGGATGAATTGTTAGAGGCGACTCAGTCAAGTTTAGCGAGCTATTGAACAATACCGGCTCACAGATCAATCCCTGACGTTGTCGCGTTTCCCAAGAATAATAATTCTAGACTTTGAACTTGAATTGATTGCCTTGCTTGATCTTGAATGTCATATTATAGAATGACTAATTGACATGTGAGTTCGCTCTTGTCGAACTCAACCCTACTGTGTTATTGATGAGAATAATTTACTTGTCTTGAGCGAGATCGCTCTTGTCGACCTCGTTCTACTGAAATTTTGTTAAGTATACATTACTTGGCATTGCATGAGTCGGTGGCATCCGTCTTTGTTCACACACGCCTCCCACGGTGGGAAGTAACTCCCATCTTGTAATCATTTAAGAGCATCACTTGGTGACTATCAGGGCATCTCCTCGGAAGATCGATGTACTTACACACATTCGATACCGCACATTCGGATAACGCTTGTATGCGGGAACTACGTAGCGGCGGCTCTCCATATATCCTTATCCTATGTGATTTATTTATGCGCACTTATGTGAAACAATGTGCATCACGGATATATGACTCTATGCTTGTGACTATATCTTGCCTTGAATGTTGCATCTTGCCATGACATGCATGATTAATAGCTTACAAGTCTTTATGACTTACCCTTTCCCCTTCTTGCTTTAGATCCTAGCAAGGAGTCTGCTCGTTGACTAGCGTGTTCGTGCCTTGTGCCCTTTTTGGTGACCGTTGATTCTTGAAGAGGTGGTTTTGATGGCCTCTTACTCTTGTTTATATTTTTGTAAGGGCGACGGGTTAAGCAAGTCAACTAGACTATGCTTGGGTATTTGTGTAGAACTTGATTGTAAATCTTTTAGCTACTAGTAGTTTAATACTTGTAGTACTTGTAACCCTTTTGTCTTAGGCATTGTGTAAGCCGAGCTTTGGTTAACTTGTTATTATTCCACTACGTATTAGTCTTCGTGAGCATGCTTTTAGCTCTTATTTAATCCTTGTCCATAAGCGTTAGCTTGGGTTCAGGCATGTAGTGTCGCCGAAGACTTGGTTATATTGTTTAGCGTTTATCGGGTTTAAAAGTTTTAAAAATATCGTAGTTTGGTGCCGAGGCGTGCTTCGTCTCAAATGTTGCGTCACGTCGTTTTTATAAATTAAGTCCTTGCATGTTTAATTGCCTACTTGTTTCCCTCCTTATTTGGGCGGTCAGGCCCTCGGTCCCATCTCGGGCAGGGGGTCGCCAGATTAATATCGAGCTTGTTTTAGGTTAGCTATCGGCCGGGATAGGTTCCATGGCCTAGGTGGGTTGTTTCTTGGTGTGATGTTCTAACGTCGAGTGAATTCTTATAGGTGCTTGATGGTGAACCCTAGAGCGGACCGTGTAGGGCGAGGTAGAGGCGGACCCGGAGAGTTCTGAGGAACTGAAGTGGAGTTACCACCTCCACCACAGAATCGATGGGCATGAATGCTCGGATGGCGGATTTGTAGTCGTATGGCGAGATTATGACCAGAGATGGCCCGGCTTGGCGAGTCGAGAATGTACCTCCTCCACCACCACCCCGAGGGAGGCGAGAGTGTCGCCCACGTGCGGCTATACCACTGGTGCTAGGGCACGGAATAATCTTTGTGTTAGAGATTCTTGAAAATGAAGCCTCCATCTTTTTGAGGAGAGGCGGATGCTAGTATGGTAGAGCTATGGCTTGAGGATGTGAAGAAAATCTTTGCAACAACTTTGGATTGCACGGATGAGGAGAAAGTGATCTTAGGCTGCTTATAAGCTTAGAGGAGCCGCCAATCATTGGTGGGAGGTTAACTTGCTAGTTGGGAGTTGAATCGGGTGGGCGGTGTGGCCTACATTTGAGGCGAGTTTAGGGCTACTTATGTGCCTACGGTGATTAGGCAGCGAAGGGAGAAAGAATTCCGAGGTGGAGCAAGGTTCCATGTCTATAGCTCGGTATTCTTCTAAATTCTTTGAGTTGTCCGTTATTGTGCACACGGTGCAAGATGAGAACAGGACCCGGAGGTTCGTGAAGGGGTTGAAGGCCGAATACGAGGAAGCAGATTGTTATCCCTACGGTTAGCGGTGCAGGAGTCGGTAGATCGTGCGTATGAGATCGGCGAGACATTGAGGAGCACGAGCGAAGCATCATGCGATCTTCTCGGCCAGCGATCTTATGACGGCCGGTAGAGTCGATCTTAAAATCGGTCGGCAGCTGCCGGGGATGGTGGTCGAGAATAGGCATCGATCTGGTGGTCGGGATAGGCGCGTCGAGGTCGCGGTAGTAGTCGCGGTAGTAGTGCTCACTCTCGAGGGCGAAGCGGACTCGAGGCGGAGGACCATTGGTTTGTTCTTATTGTAATAAGATTGGGCACTCTAGCGAGAAGTGTCGGACCGGACTTGGCACGTGTCTTAGTTGTGGAGATCCTAATCATCGGCTCAAAAGCGTCCTAAGTCTAGAAGCGGCTCGATCCTCGAGGTCGATTCAACGATGCAGGTCAGAGGATAGCGATGGGCGTCTAAAGCGCGAGCTCGTGTTTTCGCTTGATCGGCGAGGTGTTCAGAGTCTACTTACGTGATCGGAGGTACTCTTTCGGTCTTCGGTCATCATGCTCGAGTTCTTATAGATCAGGGTTCTACCCATTCTTATGTTGCATCGCATTTCTAGAACATTTATGTGTATTGCACCTTGATTACCTTATGTGCTTGAGGTGTCTACAGTTGGGTGATTGCTTGTTGGCGTCGAGGTCTATAGAGGCTGTGATGTGCTTGTTCATGATCGAGTCTTGCATCTTTGATTTGGTAGTATTGCCTATTAGAGACTTTGATGTGATTCTTGGTATGGATTGGCTATGTGTACACCATGCTTTAGTTGATTGCCGCCGTAAGAAAGTAACTTTGCCATGCCGGTATTAGGAGTTTGTGTTTCGGGTGATCATGCTATGAGTGGGGTTCATATTATTTACGCTGCGGGCTAGACAACTCTTGCTCGGCTGGTGTCTGCGGGGTATTTAGCTTGTGTTCTTGATACTAGCATGTCTTACGCTAAGCTAGAGGATATCCGGTAGTTAATGAGTTCCACGATGTCTTTTCTTAGAGTATGCTTTGCCTCCCGGCCAGAGAACTAGAGTTACGTATTGAACTATTGCCGGGGACTTCGCCTATTTCTAGGGCACCTTCTGTATGGCTCGGCGGAGTTGCGAGAGTTGAAGGATCATTGCGGGAACTTCTAGATAGGGAGTTCATTAAGCAGAGTGTATCTCCTTGGGGTGCCGGTGTTGTTTGTGAGGAAGAAGGATGGTAGTTCACGGCTTTGTATAGACTATCGCAGTTGAACGGTTACTATCAAAAATAGGTATCCCTTGCCACACATTGGCGATCTTTTGATCAACTTGGGGTTCATTGTCTATTCCAAGTTTGACTTGAGGAGGCGGCTATCACCGGTTGAGGGTTAGAGCGGAGGATGTCAGAAGAGCGGCCTTAAAATGCAGCGTTATGGTCACTATGAGTTTGTTGTGATGCCATTTGGATTGACCAACGCACTGCGGTTTTCATGGACCTGATGAATAGGGTTTTCCACGAGTATCTCGATTGCTTTGTAGTGGTATTTATTGATGACATCCTTGTGTACTCCAAGTCACGAGAGGAACATGCGAATCACTTGAGAGAAGTTCTTTCTATCTTGCGGAAGAAGCGACTTTTACGAAATTTAGTAAGTGTGCTACGGCTTGAGCAAGTTTCTTTCTAGGGCACGTGGTGTCTAGTGATGGTATCGCGGTGGATCCATCCAAGGTTGAGGCGATTACTAAGTGGAAGGCGCCTGAATGGGTGGCCAGAGGTAAGTAGTTTCTTGGGCTGTGGCGGTTATTACCAGTAGGTTCATTGAGGGTTTTCGAAGATCGCTACTCAGATGACTAATTTGACTCGAGAAGAAGTCTATTTTATATGGAGTGATAAGTGCGAGGCTAGTTTCGGGAGTTGAAAAGGAGGTTGACTACGGCTCCTATTTTGGCATTGCCCGAGTGGTTGTGAGAACTTTGTGATTTATAGCGGCGCCTCGTTAGAAGGCTTGGGTTGCGTGCTTATGCGAGAATGGGAGAGTTATTGCTATGCTTCGAGGAAGCTATCACCTTATGAAGCGAGATTACCGACACATGACCTTGAGCTGGCGGCTATCATCTTTGCGCTTCCTGAAGTGGAAAGCATTATCTTCTGGGGCTAAGTTTGAGATATTCACCGATCATAAGAGTTTGAAGTATCTCTTTTCACAAAAGAGTTGAATATGCGACGAGGCGATGGATGGAGAAACTTAAGGATCATGGCGCATTATTTCATATCATCAGGGAAAGCTAATGTTGTTGCGGATGCCTTGAGTAGGAAAGGCGTTATATGTCTTGTTTGATGATGAAGGAGTGGAAGATGCTTGAGGGCGTCAGAATGGAGTCGATTGCGAATGAGCATAGGGTTATCTTTGCTAGCGTGCGTGCTACGCTGCGTTGTTTGAGTTGATTAAGAAGGCTCAAGTTTCGATTAGAGTTAGGGAAGATTATTGATGGATTGGGTGATGGTAAGACAGGAGTTTGCTTTGAACACCGATGGGATTTTGACTTTTCGAGGTAGAGTTTGTGTGCCTTCTACCGATGGGGTTAAGCGTATGGTTCTTGATGAGGCTCACAAGGCCAAGTATACTATACATCCGGGAGTACCAAAATGTATAGGGACTTGAAGAGACAGATTAGTGGAATGGGATGAAAGAGAAATAGCGAGACTATGTGTCTAGATGCTTGACGTGTCGGCGAGTTAAGGCCGAACACCGAGACTGCCGGTTTACTTGACCACTTGAGATCTGGAGTGGAAGTGGGAGCATATCACCATGGTTTTGTGCCAGGATTTTGTGAGGTTTCGATGCGGTTTGGGTTGTTGTGGATAGGTTGACCAAATCTTCACATTTTCACATTGCGATGACTTATAGTTTGAGTCGGTTAGCGGCATTGTATGTCGAGGACATCGTGAGATTGCATTCCGATTAGCATTGTTTTGGATAGAGACCCGGGTTCACTTCTAGATTTTGGCATTCTTTGCGGGAGGCTTTGGAGTGCAGTTAAACTTTAAGCGGCTTTTCACCCTTGATCGATGGTCGATCGGAGAGATTGATTCAGTATTGGAGGATTTGTTGCGTGCTTGTGCCATGGATTTCAAGGGTAGTTGGGATTCCCATTTACCGATTAGCGAATTTGCATACAATAATAGTTACCGTCCGGATTGAGATGGCGCCATATGAGGCTTTATATGGGCGCAAGTGTCGTTCACCGATTTCTTTGGGATGAGGTTGGTGAAGCTAAACTTTGGGGTTCGGAGATGATACAACAGTCGGTGAGGCGTGAAGCTTATTAGAGATAGATTGCTTCTGACCCGAGTAGACGAAGAGCTACGCGGATAAGCAGGAGGCGCGACTTAGAATTTCGGGTTGGTGACTATGTGTTCTTGAAAGTATCGCCCAGGCCAGCGGTACTAAGCGATTTGGAAAGAAAGGGTAAACTTTCACCTCGATTCATTGGACCATTCGAGATCCTAGAAAGGATTGGAGCTTTGGCGTATCGGTTAGCATTGCCGCTTCTATATCGGATGTTCATGGCGTCTTTCATGTCTCGATGCTACGCAAATACTTGAAGGATGAGTCGCATGTCCTTACCTATGATGAGATTACTTTTGAGCGACCTTTCTTATGATGAGAAGCGGGTGAGGATTACGGACACGAAAGAGCAAGTGTTGAGGACAAAGAAAATTCCCTTGGTGAAGGTCTTGTGGAAGAATCATGATATTGAGGAAGCCACGTGGGAGGCCGAGCTTGATATGAGAGAAATACCCTTTCCTTTTCGATGACTCAGGTAAGAATTTAGGGACTAAATTCCTTTAAGTGGGGGAGGATGTGAGAACCCAAACCCATTACTTGCATTACTTGTTTTATACCTTAATAACTTGTGTATATTATGCCTTAACATGATTAGATATCTCTTTTTGTCCAATAAACTCGTATTATCATTATTGCATTCCTTGTTCTTGAATACCTATGCTTAGCATACCTTGCCGTTATGCCTTGAGTGTTGCCTTAGCTTGATTTGCACTCAACCAAGACTTGTTAGGGTTCTATTGTCTTTCATAGATGACTTAGAACACTCGCCTTGATCTAGTAAGCTTGATTGGAAGTTTAGAAACCTTCTTGCTTTGTTTTGGCCTTAGCGATTTCCCTCGTCTCCCGTATTGCTCGTATTTCGGCGTGCGAATTGTTCCTTGAGTTCCCGGACTTGTATTCAAGTCATAACCATGTTTAAACAAGCCTTTTCCATGCCCAAGTTATCCTAGTTCTATTAGCGTTTGATCCGGGTTTGATTCGTCAACCAATCGTCGCATGATTCGAGCCTTGTCCTACCTTGTTCCGGGTGTTGTTCGGGTGTGTTTCGGACATGTTTTGAGTTGTGTTAGACCCTAGAATGGTTGCCCATAAGCTTGGGACCATTTAGGACTTGTTTAGGTCAAGTTTTGGTGCTCCAGAAGTTCAGGCGGCATGGCTCGAGTGAGCGCCCGCCCAAGAATCGAGAGCAAATGAAAAATGGAACCCTTCCCGGATCGGCGGCGCATGGAGGCATGAGCGCCCGCCTCACTCGATCAGCTCTACGGGATTTTCCTCCTTCCAGCTTTTGTGATCCAATTAGCCACTTAAACCTCCTTCCTAATTGGCCCTAATCCAACCTATTAAACCCTAATCAAGTTAGATTAGTCCTAATCTCAAGCAACCTCCATTGGACATGTGGATTCCACCACCCTCCTCCTCTTGACATGTGGAATTCCACCCAAACCATGCAAGGTATAAAAGCTCCACCCCTTTGCTAATCAAACTTAAAGCCCATTATCAGATTTCTTCTTCTCTCTCTTGCCATGCTTGTGTGTGTAGAGAAAATGTGAGATTAGTGTGTGTCTCTTCCCTAGATTGAGCTCCCGACCTCCGATTGCCAAACCGAGACTACCGGAGTGAAGCTACCGACGAGGAGATCGTTTCCATCCGATTACTTTGTACTCCAACCTTCCTTTTCCTTGGTGAAAGTAAGCTATTGATTTCCCCTTAGGTTGTATGTTAGACATGCCATGTTCCCCCTTTTCTATTGATTTCCATGCTCTACCATGTCCAAGCCATGATTGTGAATGAATTGGTCTTTTGAGATTTTGAGTAATATATTCATCTTGTTCAATTAGTCCTATGCCTAGAATTAATTATGTTCTATGCTTTCTTAGGAACAATTAATGTTCTTGAATTAATAGATTTTGATAACTCTTGGGAATTATGATTTCTAGGGTTTCCTATGCCTTGTATTGATTATCCTATTGAATTGGGTCCTAGGCCTAGAATCAATTGTGTTCTATGTTCCCCTATGAATAAATAATGTTTTTGGACCCTTGCATTTTAATAACCTTGAAAGAATGATTCTAAGGTCCCTTGAATTCGAATTATCGATAACTCTTAACTACGGTTGTTAAATGGATTAATGACCTAGCCGATCATATACGAGAACTTAGAAACGGGTTTATGATGCATTTAGCGTCCTAACTCTATTGGATGAATTGTTAGAGACGACTCAACGGAGTCAAGTTTAGCGAGCTATTGAACAATACCGGCTCACCGATCAATCCCTACGACGTTCTAATCGCGTTTCCCTAAGAATACTAATTCTAGACTTTGAACTTGAATTAATTGCCTTGCTTGATCTTGAATGTCATATTATAGAATGACTAATTGACATGTGAGTTCGCTCTTGTCGAACTCAACCCTACTTGGTTATTGATGAGAATAATTTACTTGTCTTGAACGAGATCGCTCTTGTCGACCTCTTGAGAATTTTGTTAAGTTCATTACTTGAGAATTGCATTTTGTTAAGTATACCGGCATTACTTGTCTTTGCATCAGGGAAGTAGCTGGCCCATGCCGTAATCATTTAAGAGCATCACTGACTAAGAGCATCCTATCGAGCATCTCCTCGGAAGATCGATGTACTTACACACATTCGATACCCGCACATTCCAGATAACGCTTGTATGCAGGAACTACGTAGCGGCCCGGCTCTCCATATATCCTTATCCTATGTGATTTATTTATGCGCACTTATGTGAAATAATATGCATCCTGGATATATGACTCTATGCTTGTGTGACTATATCTTGCCTTGAATGTTGCATCTTGCCATGACATGCATGATTAATAGCTTACGAGTCTTTATGACTTACCCTTTCCCCTTTACTGCTTTAGATCCTAGCAAGACAGTCCGCGCTCGTTGACTAGCCGTGTGTCGTGCGTGCTTGTGCCCTTTTGGTGACCGTTGATTCTTGAAGAGGTGGTTTTTGATGGCCTCTTACTCTTGTTTATATTTTTGTAAGGACGACGGGTTAAGCAAGTCAACTAGACTATGCTTGGGTATTTGTGTATAACTTGATTGTAAATCTTTTAGCTACTAGTAGTTTAATACTTGTAGTACTTGTAACCCCTTTTTGTGCCGGCATTGTGTAAGCCGAGCTTTGGTTAACTTGTTATTATTCCACTACGTATTAGTCTTCCGCTGAGCATGCTTTTAGCTCTTAATTAATCCTTGTCCATAAACTGTTAGCTTGGGTTCCGGCATGTAGTGTCGCCGAAGACTTGGTTATATTGTTTAACTGTTTATCAGGTAGAAAAGATTTTAAAAATACCGGCCGTTTGGTGCCGAGGCGTGCTACGTCTCAAATGTTGCGTCACGTCGTTTTTATAAATTAAGTCCTTGCATGATTAATTGCCTACTTGTTTCCTCCTTATTTAAGGCCCTCTGGCCCCATCTCTGCCCGGCCGGGTCGCCACAGTGGTGGTGGGGGCGATTGTAAGCATGATATTGGTGATCATTTAGGTAGAATAGGACATTGAACAAAAGAGTAAGGAATTAGACAAAGAAATAAGATAAAATCAAATTTTGATTTTTGGGCTAATGGTGTTATTTGAGGTGGTAGTAGTGATAATAGTGGTGGGTCTATGAATGATGAGGTTGATGGAAGTAAGTGAAGAATAACAAAATAAATTAAATATATTCTAAATTTAATTATGAGACAAATCATAATGACAACATTATCAGCCTTACAACGAATTTATAACTTTCTTTACAACTAAGTCTTCAAGGGCAAAAATATCTTTATCTAAAACAACTTTGCACTTCTTCAAAGCTTAGTTGTAAAGAGAATGGTATAATTAGTTGTAAGGATATCATTTTCCTTATCATTTCTCTTCATTCAAGCCCGTCTCTCTTTTTGATAAATTCATCGATAAGGGTTATGAGTTTTCTATTAATCGTATATTTTTACAAGGATTTTTAGTAAGTATAGTCTATAGCCTCTTATTTATACTTTAGGCGCAACTTTTGCTGGGGAAAGAATGCGGAAGATTAGAGATGAAGTTTGACTAGAATCGAAGGAGGACATCGCCAAAGATGTGATAGACGTGACCGAAGTGGGTAGTATTTGTGTTGGAGATGACGGCTATTATGGTGGAGCAAGAGATGAGAACTTGCACCAGGAGAAGAGGAAATGAGAGGGTGTGAGATTAGAGTTTTTACTTTTAATACATTTACCCCTTAACTAGATAAGGGAAATGATATGTTTGCCCCGCATGTGGAAGACCACGTGCTATTTAACGTGAATATTCTAACGTCCATCATAGGTAGGGTGGAAAATAAGAAAAAAAAAGCGTAATGTCAGATGTCATTACGGCACAATCCTTAGTTTGGGGTGCATTATACGATTTTGTGAATACTTTGAGGGAAATTGTACTTGGCCATATAATTATTTTTGGATAATTGAAATAATTAGTTATTATTTTTATTTAAAAACATATTTTAAATACCAAATGGTTAATTATATAATGAAGTTATAATCAAATCGCATTTGTACCCCAAGTAAAATGACAAAAATAATCTTTACGTGATATGCATATACCATTTTCCGTACATTACTATTTTTAACGCCCATAGACGAGAGGGGACAAAGTGAGACAAATAGAAAAATAAGGTATGAAAGTGAGACACTTGGTAGGTTGAGGTGCAATGCGAGATTTAATATGTAATTTTGGAAGCTTATCATATTTTGACCCCATCAAAATTAGTCCAAAATACACATTGCCCCCTAGGATATCCACCAAATCTACTTTAACCCTCAATGTAGTTTTGTAACATTTTCATATTTCATATCAAATTTGGTGATTGAGATGTCACATGTGGTAATCGTAGTGATAGAAATGATAGCAAATAATGTTTAAGATCGAAAATTTGCTCTAATCAAACCATAAACTGTATCAACGGTGTTAAGAATAAATTAATTGGAGCTTAAGCTAGGGACAATAAAGACGGATTGAACTATGGTATGCCTCATCATTGTCGTATACATCTGTGATGGGTTCAAATATGAGTTTTGAAATTCAAGGTGTATCCATATGCATTGTGTTGTACAAGAGAGAAATGGAGAAATGAATTGTGGTTTGGTCATTTAATATTGGCGGCTGTGACGAATTTAATTTTTTTTGAGGGTTTTTATTCATGGCGGTTTTGACACTTGAACGCGATTATCTAATCTTGAGTTCTATTTATCTCTCTAATCTCTAAAATGATTATGCACTATTTTTTTTTCTATATAAAAATTTGAATAAAATATTTATACACTCTTGAATTTTATCTCATTTAAAATTTAAATAAGAGGTCATTATTAGAAAAGAAGCAGAGAAAACGTTGTTAGAGAATAAAAAAATGAAGTTTCTCTTTGGATAATAAAAGCAGAGAAAACATTGCCAAAAAAATGACCAAAGTGCTTTACACGTGAAATACCATGTGTACCTTAACATCAGATTGGTAACCTTCGTAGTGGCTAGAGGGCAATCTAGAAAAAAAGTTATAAAATGAGATATGAAAATAGCACAAAACTTAGGTTGGGTGGTAAAGTAAGACTTTATAGATACTTTGGGGGAATTTTGTATTTTAGAGTGAAAGTGCATACTTTGGGGTTGTGAGTTTTATTTCTATAACACAATTTATTATTTTCTAATGAGAGTCGTATATTTCAGAAATGACATAAACAAAGTTTTCAACAACAATGTGCTTTATCTAAAATATTACATTTGAATTGTTTTTAATTTAAACACCGATAAAAGTGAATGGATTCATGTTTCGCATTAAAAAAAGATTTAAAAATAACAAATAAAAAAAATTGTGTAGGATAAGTTTTTATACAATAACTAAAAGCATACATTATAAATGACTGAAAAACAAATTATCGAAAAATCACACAACAACCCAATTTATGAATCTAAAAAACTATAAAGATTAAAACATAAAAAAAAATCTAATAATTAAAAGTAAACAGAAAAGTGAAAGGACTATCAAATCATTTTAAAAAATCATTAACATCACGTGCGTTCACCACGTGCAATGTACATGAACCTTACTAGTAGAGATTTTTTTAAAAATGGAATGATTACCCATTCTCATACAAAAGAATTACAAAGAAGGTTTTAGGACAACAATGATAAGAAAATTATTTGAAACACTAAAAACACAATACGGTAAGTAAAAAAAAAAAAGTGTCAACCAAATCTAGTTTCTTGGAATTATTTAATTTTTGGGTATGTGCATTCTGGATTTCTGGGCAAGCCTCATAAATGAGACGTGTATACATTCAAGCTATGACCACAAGTTGATGTTTGATTATTAATTTGATTTGTGTCTATCTCAAAATTCCTAATAAGTAATATATTTTCATACCATCGGATGATTCTAAGCTTAGAAACTAGTCCGTATTTTCATTAGTTACTTTAGTTCCTTGGCAAAGGGTAGAAATCACTATTAGTGGGATTGTGTTTGTATCATTCATGTAACTATGCTTTATTTTCTTACAATAATCGGTCTTTTTCCTCTTACATATTCGCTTGGGGTGCTTTTTCTTAAGTATGTTGGGTCAATTTTGTCTTTCTTTTGAAACGAGTACAAGAAATTGAATATTAGGTGGCCCAAATTGTACGTGTGCTTAAATTTAGACAAAAACCTAACATGGGGGAAAGCATAACGTTGTATGAATTTTGTTTTCACTAACATTTTCTTGCATAACTCTTTTAACTTTTGCCAATTATGGTGAAAGGTGATACCTATTAGGGCCGGCAAAAGTCTCCTTTTTTTTCGATCCGTCCCAATGTTTGACCCAATCTCGTTCCGATATTTTTCGATCCCGATTTTGTCGGGATTTTTACCGTCCCGACTTATTTCAAGATGGTATTCAAGATAATTATCAATCCCGTCGGGATTCCCGACCAGTCTAGATTTTTTTAAAATAAATATTGTGAGTGTTAAACAATATCTATTTTGTGTTTGCTAAAATTATTTAATGATGTTTGTTAAATTTATTTTCACAATTAATGTTGTGGTTTTTTTTTGTCTATCGCGTTTCAGCACTTAGTGTAGCTCTTCTCCTGCGAATGAGGGGTACATTTTGTTCATAATGACAGATTCATCAATATCCATCATTAAGTAAATATTCAAATATACTTTTAAATATATCTTAATAATGATAGAGATATTTTAAAATATTTTAGTGTCAGAAAATATTGTTCATAAATATTATAGTCGAGATTACGAAATTTTTATCTCCCAAACTGTCGGGATCCCGATTCGTCAGGTCTCGACACTTGTCAGGAACATGATCGGGAAAGAAATTGAAATCCCGAATTCTATCGGAACGGGATCGGGATAAAGGGTATCGGGACATGTCTCGTCCCAATTCCACCCCTAATACCTACCGGTTACCACTCACAAAGTTTTGGTACGATATATAATCAACCAGTAGGCAATAGCCCATTCTTCAGTGTAATCTATGTAAAATGAATGCATGCCCATCTCAAAAGTTCACATGATATACGTAGTAAAATATGTCAAATAATTATGTAAGTACTATAAGTTGGGGGTTTTGGCCCCCTTGTACGTGTAATACTAATCAGACGTTTCTTGAATTTTGTTGCATTTTGTTTGATGGTTTGCCGCAGATTATTGGTGTTGGTGTTGCCCACTATGTGTGAGGCGTGTTCGATCCCTTCCTACGCCCCTTGGAAGAAAAAAAAATTATTGGTGTTGCTATGAATGTTCTTTATGCAAATGGGAATTGTTATTTATGAATGTGTTAGTTTCTTTAATTTTGGGTTATTTAGTTGAAGAGATGCTCAGTCCACTTTCTTTTTGTGTTAAAGTTTTGAATTACGGAGTAATATATTCCATTATTCCTTTTGGTGATTCATGAGTGGGAAGCATTGATTAGGATGGTACCATTTAAACTTGTTTATGTTTTACATTTCAGGTGATATTCATGGCCGGACAGTGACCTGTTAAAACTTTTTGAGTATGGGAGAGGTCAATTTTTTGGTCCTATGGGATTCTGTTGTCTGTGGTATCAAGTGTTTGGAACCACATGTCTAGCTTGCCTAGAAAATTAAGGAGCCTGAGAACTTGTTCATTTTGAGAGGAAATTATGAATCAGCTTCCATCAAACAGATGAGATACATATATAGCTACTGTCATGAATGTAAATGCAACCTTAAATTGATGTTTCCATATTCTGGTTTGCTTTGTGATTTGATTTATGGTGGTCGGATGTTAAGTAACCAACTATCTAAGTGTTTAAGCTGTTAGAAAGAGCACTAAGGTACGTACACATGGAGATGCCACTGTGAGAACATCATATCCAAGCTGTGGGCAACTTGGCGTGGCTTGGTAATGGGGGATTTCTAAGGTGATTCTTGATTGATCGAGTCAGATTCTTGGGAGTAGGGGTGGCAAAATATTATCCAATCCAATAGGTTATCCAATATACCCATTAAAAAAGACTTATTGGATTTATCCATTTAACACCCATTCACCTAATTGGGTGTTAACACCCATTAGTAACCAATAACAAAATGGATAACTATTGGTTTTAACCAGTTATCCATTGGTTTTATCCAAAAGAAAAAAAAATCGAGAGAACCGAAAATTTCAAGTACGTCTTCGAACCAAAGGACCACCAAAGTTGCAGGCGACTGGTTAGAGAGATGATTGAGTGAGAGTGGAGAGTTTCGCCAGCGAAAGGACCGGCAACAGGTGGACGACGATGAAGTAACGAAGCAATCAGAAAATAGCCAGATCTAGTCTCACATCCTTCATAAAAAAGGTATTGGTCATTTCGAACCCTACAAATTTAAAATTGGGGTTTCTTCTAGTTGATTTTTCCAGCATGATTAGTTGAGTAGGACGAATCCTGAATTGATGTTGCTCCAAAAAGAGTTTGTATCAGAAGTGAAGTTATGTATTTATGACTTATGTAAATGACTTTGATTCTTATTTTTAGTTCTTTAAGTGCAATTTCTTGTTTTAATTTCTCCTTGTGTGTAATAAATTTTTTGAAGAGATAAGTCTTCTTGTTTGGTGTTGTGGTAGTACGAATGTGACATGTTATACAGCTAACTTGGTGGGTGTTTTAATGGTGGTTTTCCTTTAATAGTGGAAATGTGGTGGTTGTGAAGGGTGCTTCTTGTGGTGGCTGCCGGAGGTTGAGTTGTAATTGCTACACACAATAAGGTCGAGTTTTGAGAACACATCAAGGTAGAACTTGTTTGATGAACTCATTCTTTTTCATATAACTGTTAGACTTTAAGGATTAAGATTTTATTGAAATTGGATATTTGTTCTGCAATTGCTGCAGAACAAATTGGAAAATTTTGTTTGATCAACTCATTCTTTTGGAAATCCAATATTACAAGAAGGGAAGAAAGCCACTACATATACCTGTTAGGCTTCAAGGATTAAGATTTTATTGAAATTGGATATTTGTTCTGCAAATATTTTCATGTATGGTCTAGGATCAATTTTCTCAGGGCAGCAAGGACAAGAACTGAAACTATGATTGAGGGCTTCTTTTTATTTTTTTATTTTTTACTTTAAAGCCTATGGTTTTTTGTTTTATGGGTTTTCATTAAATACTTTGGAAATCATGAGCCAAGTAAAAACAGGGTTAGAAGAGTAATTGGGTTTAAGTGAGGCAGATTAGGTATTGGCAGCGGAGGGTTGATAGAAAGAACACACGATACTAACATCTTGTTTGCCTGTGCTAAATTACAATATTGTTTTGGTGTAATGAGATTCTTTTGAGTAGCACGGCAGTAATATATAAGCAGCAAAATACAAAGGATTATACATGGGCTTTTACTGAAAATCAATGCAAGCCACTAACGTTAACAGTTGATGGGGGCAAATTGACTGTTAAAAATGAGTCATAGGGCCAAACAAATCATGTTTGAAAATGTAGGACCAAACAATAAAAATGTAACAATAGATAGAACAGTCATCACTACCAACATTAATCCTTGCTCGTAAAAGTAAGCAAGAGCAGGGAAGTAAGAGCCCTTGGTTACGAATTATTTCAGGACTGATGAACGGGGCACCAGTCGGCTATTCCTCGATTCCCATTTGTAGTTGGGGTTCTTATAAAACTGTAAAGACTTTTGAAGGTGGTCGTGACATTGTGAATATTCGGGAGTGGATAATTCAAGATGGCTGGAAGGGAAGCAGAGTATTAGATGTCCTAGTTTATGACTGTTGATTATTCAAATCATAACAGAGTTCAGTACGAACTCAAACAGCATCATCGAACCCTGAAACATGGGTTTTAGTAGTGAAGAAATGGAGGGCATCTTTGAACCCTAAAAGGTGGGTTCTAGTAGCGAGTAAATGAAATCACAGCAAGGAAAGAATGAAGATTGAAGGAATACCTGGTAAACGTCGAGGAAATAATTTGAAAAGGATCTTGAGAATCTTGTTCGTGCGTCTGAATGTAGAGATGGAAAGTTTCCTGTTTTTTAATTTTTCGCAAATGTGGGGAATGTTTGAAGTAGAGAGGGATTTGAGTTTTTATACAAGGATAAACCGCCGGTTGGGGCTATCCCAAGGGTTCTGTCATCATTAGGGCACGGAAACCGGAGGCACATCATTTAATGATTCATTGGGGAATGAGCCCGCGTGGGGGTATAAGGCGGCTGATAACGGCCCGTCCCTTCAAAATCCTTTGGGCTGGCATCCACTCATAACGTCTGGTTGATGGCAATTCTTGATGCATTCATGAAAAGATTCATCTTAAGAACGATCTGGCCTGGGGATTCAAGATTCTTCTCCTCACTCCGAGCATAGATACTCGATAGACAAGGAGCAGGGGCCTACTGAGCTGCCCGACCCAATAGGCCCAAGATACAAGTCACGTGCCCGGCACGTCTCCACCAGTCACGAGCAGAACACGTGCATTCTAAGATTCAGGCCATTGAGAAACGGCAATGACGTAAACGCATCGCGAGGGGGCTTAGTACCGGGCAAGAACGCAATGAGTGGGGTTTACCCAACAGTAAGTATTCATCGAGCAAGATTTACCATGCTTGATTATAAAAGTAACGGTTGTCTTGAACGTGGGCAGTTACTTCCGAGAAACTCGCCACTACCTTCATGATCAGACCGTTGTGATAAATGTGGCAGTTAATGTGCCCGCCAAGCACGCCATTACACTTAATGGGAAGTTACTCAGTCTCCGGCTCAGGCTATAAAAACCCCTCGAAACAAAGGAGGGAGGTACGTGATTTTGATACTAAGGTCAAACTCTGTCAAATTGTTTACTCAGTTGACTGTTGAACTAATTCTCACGCCGCAGGGATTTTGCAGGGAGTGCCCCTGCCTAATTCATTGTTATTGCTTGCTTTACATGGTTGGACCTTGGAGATTTCGGATATATTGAAAGCCAGATATCCAGTTATAGAAGCCCGTTGTGTCATAGGATTATTTTGGACGCATCACCACCCCTACTTGGGAGGCTATACAAGCCATTGTTGAGAGCTTGAGCTAGACCCCAATTATAAGTTATAACTAATAAGGTGGTGAATTAACAACATCAAACTAACATCTTCTGGGGAAAGATTGGAACTCAGTGTGCGAATGCTTTGGCTAGAGAATGGGTAGCATAATTCATAGTTGATCCTCTGACACGTCACACGTGTTAGGGAATGAATGGCTCCAATGCATTACCAATTTACCAATTTACCATTTACCAACCACACTTCTCAATTCTCATTTCTTCCATCTTTTTATCTAAATTAACAAAGTCATATTCGTATACTACTCCCTCCATTTTAAATTGATGATTTATTATTATTATTTTTTTTTTTTTGTGTATGTGCAATTGTGCATACATTACAAAAAAACTAACTTTATGTTATTTGAATAGTAAATATATATGAATGCCTTAGTATTCACGTTAGGGCATAATAAATAATAAATGTAAATTTAATTAACATTATACTCCTTCATATTTCAATAAATAAATACAGTAAACAATTAGGGAAGAAGGGAATTTTGTTTAGGGGAGGCTAAGAGCTTTCTTTTAATAAAAAAAATATGTCTACTATATATATATATATATATATATATATATATATATATATATATATATATATATATATATATATATATATATATATATATATATAAGACCGTCGCCAGAGAGCATATTTAGTTAATGATCAATACATTTTGAAAATAAATATTTTACGATTAAGTATGCTTGCTCACTTTCTCCACCCAACACTCTGTCACTCTCACATTTCTAAACTGTCTTAACTATAAAATTGGGTGGATTGGCCATTTGGAGAGTTTCGGGCCGGGTAGAATAATTTAGCAAAAATTGCCCCTTACAAAGTTTTCAACCGGGATACTCATCTTTTTTTTTTTGAAAAAGTTACAAGCCTGTACATTTTTTAAAATATGTTTTCAAATGAATCCACCTATTTTTTTCACATTTTTTTAGGTACAATTTTGGGACGAAAGTACTTGTTTGCCCCTTTGTGTCGTACAACGATCGTTCTCGTCCTTTCTCATTCAATTCAGTGGAGGGGGAGGGTACACAATTTGTGTTGGAAACCACAAAACATTAATTCCACACCTGCTGTACTAGTGACCCATCATAAAGCTTCAAACTTTAACTATGGAGATGAAGATTTTTGAAACCATCTCCATTCCCTCTCCCGCTCACCATCTCTCTCCTTCGCCCAAATCCTCCACTCCCAGCCGCCATCTACGTATCAGTTCATCTGTCGTCTTCGTCGCCCAGCTCCCAACATCAACCACTCTCTTCGTCTCACACCTTCGCCTCCAACCCAGTGATGTTTGGCCAAGCTTCATCCCCCTTCTCCATCGCACAGTAGCAGTTAGCTCGACTTCGCCGGGTGTCGTCATCTCCGGTCGTTCTTCACCCAGATTCGCCCGGCTCCAGATCTGCCAGTCTCCGACCCCAATGCAGCAGCAGCAGACTTTCATTATCTCTCTGTTCGTGCAGTCAAAGCTGGTACAAGAATAAAGATTCCTTGGAGTGAGTGTGGGGGAGAGAAGGGAGAGAGAGGAGAGAGGGAGCCATGGCTTTGTACTGCTCCTCCCTGAATAAAGATTCCTTGGCTTTGTACTCGCCCCAATTCTAACTCCAGCTCCTCTTTCTTCCTCTTCAATTTCCCCTAAGCTCTCCACTTCGCTCACCTCCTCCTTTCGTTTGAATCAAAACCTAATCCCGCGCCCTCTCTGTCAAAAGCTGCTCTCAAATTCTTTTAGAATCCTGGTTGTCACATCAGCCCTTCAGCCAAAGCCTTTGAAGATTATGATTTCTGGAGCTCCTGCTTCTGGTAAAAGGACCAAGTGCGAGCTTCACTACTAGAAAACTGGTAATCAGTGACGGAACCCTCCGTCACTGATTAGTGACGGAAAACCCACTTTAAAGACGGATAGTTTGTCACTGTTTTGGCGGGCTTTCCCTTTAGCGACGAACATTCAACCGTCGCTAATTTCCGTCGCTAAATAAGTATCTTTTTAGAATATTCATTTTCCTTCCATCGCTGAATGCTCTAAAAATTCGTGCCAGATTTAGCGACGGAATTTCCGTCACTAATGGATTTATTCCGTCACTGATCAGTGACGGTTTTCTCCGTCACTATTATAAAAAAATAATGATTTTTTTGTTAAATAAAGTATAATTGTTTCATGCCAGATTTAGTGACGGAGATTCCATCACTAATTGATTTATTCCGTCACTGATCAGTGACGGAATACACCGTCCTGATCCGTCACTGATCAGTGACGGTTTTCTCCGTCACTATTATAAAAAATTAATGATTTTTTTGGTAAATAAATTATAATTGTTTTTTAGTAGAAAAATATTATAATCATTTTAATGAATGATATTTTATCAATTTATAGTTCATCATTTAGTTGATATTTTGGATATTTTAAGTGAAAAATGGTTTTATAACAATCAAAATAATTTTTTTTGAAAAATTATATTATTTAAAAAAAAAATTAAAAACAATGTAATAGTGAGTTTGGTTAATAATGAATTTTTATCATTAATTGAACTTGCATATATGGGATGAGTATACATTTAGTTAATCTTTTGATTTTTAAAATAATTTTGAATTATAATTTTTTAAAATAATTAAAATTATTTTTAAAAAATAATTGTATTCCATATGTCCAATTCATCTCCTCTATTCCCCTTCAACTCTATCCGTCCAATCCGCCTCCTTCGCCAGCCACTCACTCTGGCTTCTCCACCCCAGTTCAGTTTCATAGCCGAGCTCCATCATCAACTAGCGCCACCGCGGTGCACCTTTCTTTCTCCGACTTCCCAGTCCGCCACCTTCCAAGCCGGCGACAACCCAATTCCAGCACAGCCCTTGCCCTAGTTCGACATTCACCTAATCGAGCTCCACCGTATCCACTACTGTGATTCTCAACCCACATTCTGCATTTTTTCTATCACTTGCTCCCAGCCACCACTTGACTCAACATTTTTCTTAGATCCCACTGTATCATAATCACTTGTCTGATCAGTTCGGTCCACCTTGTCTGATCACTCAAAATTTTTCTAGATCACGATGCATAAATTGGATTTGGTAATTTAATAATATTATATTATAAAATATAATAATATTTAACTAGTTATACACCCGTGCGTAGAACGCGCTCACACTTTTTTTTAATTAAATTAAATTAAAGCAAAATAAAGACTATAAAGTGAAAGTATAAATTAAGAAAATATTCAAATAAAATTGTTTTGTCTATTTAATAAATTAAATTCAAGTAAAACAAAGTCAATATAAATTGTGTGTATTTATAAGCTGATAATTAAAAAAAACAAAAACAAAAATCCTAAGTATAAATACAACTTAGACTTTTTATCTAAACCCTAATCTCACACACCTCATGGCACCCACTCCATACCTGCTCTCAACGCACGACAGCTCCATCATCACTTCTCTTCCTTCTCCGCTTCCAGCCAGATCCGGTAAAGCAACCCAAGCCCCGGCCTCGTTCAATCTTCTCCGGTTTCATCTCCGTCTCCAAGCCGCACCAAATCTAGCCGCCATCTCTGGTTCTAGCTCTGATTTTTAAGAATGATATTTTATTATTAAATTAATATTTGAAACGTTAATTTAATAATATACTATCAATAATTAAAATGATTAGCATCAATATAATTACAAAAATGAAAATATTCACATTACAACTTAATTTAACTTAACTTATCTTAACTTAACGTAATGTAATGTAACTTAACTTAATTTAACGTAACGTAACTTAACTAACTTAACTTAACGCGTAGTAATGTAATGTAGCGTAACGTGGCAACAGCAACATAGCGTGGCGTGGCTTAGCGTGGCGTGGCGTGTGTAACAACTTAACAACTTGGCAGCGGCAGCAACTTAGCGCAACTTGGGTAGCGTGGCAACTTAACTTAGCTTAGCAACTTAACTTATCTTAACTTAACAACTGGCGTAACGTAAATTTAACGCAACGCAACGCAACTTAACGTAATGTAGCGTGGCAATTTTAATTTAGCGTGGTAGCGTGGCAACTTAACTTAACCTTAGCAACAACAACGTAATGTAATGTAATGTAGCGTAACTTAACAATTTAACAACGTGTAACGTAACTTAACTTAACGTAATGTAACGTAACTTAACTTAACTTAGCGTAACGTAATGTAATGCGTAGCGTAACGTAGCAAGCAAGCGTAGCGTAACCATTTGTCTCAACCTCGGGCCTCTCGGGTTTTCTTCCCCAAAGTACTTGACCCGGCGATCAATATCTTCGCAGATTTAGTTCCTCCCCAACCAGTGGATCTAGAAAGTTCTTCCTTTGACCACCCACTTGATCTTGGTTTTTTCCCACCCACATTCGTATTTTGTCTATCACCTGTTCCTAGCCACCACTTGACTCAACATTTTTCTTAGATCCCAAAAACCATCGATCAATTTGGTCCACCTTGGTACCTTTATATCATTAGTATTTTTGAAAGTACCATAATTTGGGAATTCCTTAATCTGTGTGACTGGTGAGCATAATAATTTTGGGATAAACGAAATATATTAGAGATTTGGAAAATATTTTTTTTAATTAAAATTTCATTCATTGGCGATGTAAAATATTTTTACACAAGTGACATTTAGATAATGACATATGGCTAACCAGAATTTAAAAAATCAAGTATCATGTTTCAAAAGCCGCTTGTATTATATATATATATATATATATATATATATATATATATATATATATATATATATATATATATATATATATATATATATATATAATTTTAAATTTGCGAAAATTAGTTACTCTTTTACTGAGATATTACTATTTTACAGTTAATATTTTATGGTTTTACAGTTTTATGGTTGAGAAAATTTGTATTTGCATTTTTTTCTTTTTAATTGTTATCATAATTAACTTAATCAATTAATTTTTTCCCCGACCCGTAATTTCGTATAAAAATTAAAAAAAATAAAAAAAACATAAGCTTTGTAATTTGAATTTTTTTCTTTTTAACTATTATCATAATTAACTTAAGCAATTTAATTTTTGTTAGGCCCGCAATTTCATATACAAATTATTAATATAGGTACTTAATACAACACCTATAAAATGCTTAATACAGCACTTTTAAAAAATATTTTACCAAAATGCCCTTTACGTAATTTAATTTTTTTGTTTTTTAATTAAATTTAAATTAACTAAAATTTATTTTTTTGTTTTTTATTAAATTTAAATTAGCTAATTTAAAATTTAATAATTAATTTGATTTGAATTAGGTTTAAATTTAAAAAAACAAGTTTTGGGTTAAAAAAAACATGTTAAAAAAACATTTTTTGGAGAATTTAATTTTTTTTAAATTAAATTTAAATTTATTTTTTTGGTTTTTATTAAATTTAAATTAGATAATTTAAAATTTAATAATTAATTTGATTTGAATTAGGTTTAATTTGAAGTACGTTTAAATTAAAAAAAAAACAAGTTTTGTGTTAAAAAAACATTTTTTGGGTAATTTAATTTTTTTTAATTAAATTTAAATTAGCTACAATTTATTTTTTTATTTTTTATTAAATTTAAATTAGATAATTTAAATTTAATAATTAATTTGGTTTGAATTATGTTTAAATTAAAAAAAAAACCAACTTTTGGGTTTAAGGACTGGATTGAAATCAGTCCCAAACCCATTCATTTCCCCCCACAAGCCCACTGCCTGCTACCAGACTAGCCCTTAACCGATCCCCACCTTTTGGACTGCCACCCAACCAGGCCCAAACCCATCCCTCCTCCATTTGGCCTGCTACCAGACCGTTCCCTAGCCCATCTCCCCATTTGGACTGGTACAAAACCGGTCCCTAACGCCTAACCCCAAAACTTTTTTTTTAATTTAAACATAATTCAAATCAAATTAATTATTAAATTTTAAATTAGCTAATTTAAATTTAATAAAAAACAAAAAATTAAATTTTAGCTAATCTAAATTTAATTAAAATAAATAAATAAATTACCCAAAACTTGTTTTTTTTAAATTTAAACCTAATTCAAATCAAATTAAATTTTTTTAAATTTAAACCTAACTCAAAGATATTTTTTCACTTAGTATAATTAAATCAAATTAATTAGTAATTTAATTGTGTTTAGTAACCAAATCAAATTAATTAATAAATTAATTGTGTTTAAAATATTTTTAAATTTAAAATTTGTTAAATTAAATTTAATAAAAAAACGAAAAAAATAAATTATGTAAAGGGTATTTGGTCAAATATTTTTTTTAAATGTTGTATTAAGCATTTTATAGGTGTTGTATTAAATATACCCCATTATTAATTAATCCCTTCGTTCCAGGCAAAGAGGATCCGTCATTGGTTTCTCATACTTTATAACGGATCATAATCCTCGTTAATTACTTTAAAGCGTGCCAACCATTGATTATATCCTCAATCTAACAGTCCCAGTTTCTTCTTTCTTGAGAATTTTCACAGGCCCAAAATTCAAAACTTGCCGCTCTTTCAGACTCCTCAACTTTAAATAGCAACCAAATCCCCAAATTCAGTTCATTATTCCTAACAGTCCAAACTCCCTCTCTCTCTCTCTCTCTCTCTCTCTCTCTCTCTCTCTCTCTCTCTCTAGAATAAACAAACACACAATCTCTCTCTAAAACGATGGCTCGTACCAAGCGGGCCGAGGAAATCTCTAGGTGGGAAGGCGCCAAGCGGTGGCAACCAGGCGGCCAGGAAATCGGCCCGGCAATTTGGATGAGTGAAGAAGCCACGGATTTAGGCCGGAGCGGTGGCGTTGAGGAGATCAAGAAATACCGAGAAACGAGGTTGTTGATCCGTAGCTTCCATTCCAGGCGGTTAGGGGAAATCGCACAAGATTTCAAAGCTCCGTTGTTGCTGCTCTGCAAGAAGCAGCCGAGGCTTATCTGATGGGATTGTTTGAAGACACAAACCTTTGTGTAATTCATGCCAAGGATATCCAGCTTGCTCATAGAATCCGGGGAGAGAGAGCTTAGAAATGTGGTTGATTTGAGTGAGAAATGGAAGAAATTTGGAGAAGAAGAGAAAGGAGGAGTCACGGCCAGTTTTGGGGAAGAAGGAGAACAGACCTGGGCCTGTCTCCTGCTATTCCTGTATAAAGGGATAAAAAAATTTCCTTCTCCTCCCCTCCAAGTTTGCAATTTTGACATCTAAACGGCCGGAATTGCTCATTTTGTAAATTGGTCTCTCCAACAATTATGACTTAACGGAAATTAACGTTCTCCAATGGAGTTAACTACCGGCGGTCCACTTCCTGGCAACACAACATCATCGTCTGGTTTTGTTCATTTTGTAAACTAATTTTGTTGTTTCAAATAATGTTAAAATTTAGACTTGGAATTGGAATTATGGACTTGGAATTAGTGTCTTTAAAACTAGTTATATTGTTTGATAATATTGTTAAAATTTAGAATGAGAATTGAGTTAGAATTTTAAATACTTTAATTTTATAAAATTAATTTATAACATTAAACTACATGTTTTATATACTAATAAAAATCTATTTAGCTATAATATATAATTACAATTGAATTTTACATAGTACCTAAATAATAAAATTGTTATGATATTAATGGAAAATTTTGTGTTATTTAAATTCTATATAATTTGAATATTTATTGAATTCAAATTTAATGCATTGAAATGAACACTAAAATATTTTTTTATATATCAAGTACAAAAATATTAAAATTTTAAAATATAAAAAATTATTTTTAATTTTTAATTTTTTAAATTCAGTGACGGAATTCAGAGACGGAGTCCTCGTCGCTACATAATTGTTTGGGTATATTTAAAAAAATTCTGCAACGGAGACTCCGTCGTGAATTAGTGACGGAGGGACATTTATCAGAGATGAAACTTCCGTCTCTGATTAGTGACGGAGGGATATTTATCAGCGACGGAGATTTCGTCTTCACACAATATTCTATAAATATTTTAAATTTATTCAGTGACGGAGATTCCGTCGCTAATTAGTGATGGAGGGACATATATTAGCGACGAACGTTCCGTCTCTAATTAGTGACGGAGGAACTTTTATCAGTGACAGATGTTTCGTCTCTACACAATATTCCATTCATATTTTAAATTCTTTCAGCGACGGAACTTCCGTCGCAAATTAGTGACGGAGGACATTTCTTCGGAATACAAGGAATCTCGATCAGGCGACGAGGAATTTTTTTCCGTCAGCGACGATAATAGCTGTCCAGAATCAGCGACAACTGTTTAGTGACGGAGCGTTGACGGACATGTTCCGTCGCTGAAGTGAAATTAGTGACGGAAATTTCCATCACTGATTACCAATTTTCTAGTAGTGCTTATCACCAAAAATATGGTTTGGTTCATATAGCGGCTGGAGATTTACTTAGGACAAAAATTGCGGCAGGGTCCGAAAATGGGAGGTTAGCAAAGGAATACATGGAAAAGGGGCAGTTGTTTCCAAACGAGATAGCTCTCATGATGGTGAAGGGAAAATGTTTCTTGTGGTGTTGTTATGTAGCAGACACAAATTTTCTCAACGTGATTTTGGGTTGTAGCGGCAAATGTTTGTGAAACATTAAAGTTTTGCATGCTAGATGATGTTTATAATTATAATATTTTGATATAGAAAAGTTGATTTGTAGGATATGTTATGAAAATGGTGGAAACTGATTTCATCTTGTTTTGGTTGGTGAGGGTGGAGATGGCGGGGTTGGTGATAGGGAAGGGAGGTATGATGCCAAGCTTTGGCATCAACCTGATGCCTGGATTCAGCATTTTTGATTTTTTTTTTTGGTATTTCTGATGCCAAGCCTTGACATTAGCATTTTTGAATTTTTTTTGGTCGAATAAACTGTGAAAACAGTGCTGATGTCAAGCCTTGACATCAGCATTTTTTGAAATATTTTTGAATTCCTGATGCCAAGCATTTTTGAATGTATAAAAGTTTAAAACATTCCTGATGCCAAGGCCTTGGCATCAGCTTTTTTTGAATTTTTTTTGGTAATGTATAAAATGTTAAAACAGTCCTGATACCAAGGTCTTGGCATCAGTTTATTTTTGAAATTTTTTGGTAATGAATAAAATTTCAATGCAGTCCTGATGCCAAGGTATTGGCATCAGCTTTTTAAATTTTTTTTTTTTGGTAATGAATAAAATGTTAAAACAGTCCTGATGCCAAGGTCTTGACATCAACTTTAAAAAAAAATAAAAATTGGTCATGTATTATTTTTGGATTTTTTTTGTCTTGAAAAAATTGTCTAAACAGTTCCTAAACAGTTCTAATATCTGGATTTGGCATCAACATTATTGGAATTTTTTTGGTCTAAAAAAGTCTGATGTCTGGATTTAGCATCAGCATTTTTGGATATTTTTTTTGTCTAAACAGTACTGATGCCTGAATTTGGCAACAACATTTTTTTGATTTTTTTTTTGTCTTGAAAAAACTGTCTAAACAGTTCTGATGCCTGAATTTGACATCATCATTATTGAATGGGATTTGTCTTCATTAATGGTATTTTGGTTATTTGTCAACCAATTTATAGTTATATGAAATGTCCAAAAAATTAATAGATCTAGATAAAAACATGTTTATAAAATTGTACCCACTTAAAATTTGCCTATTTTTTCAGTCAAAAAATTATTGATCCTAAAATGCCCCGTCCAACAAACTCATTTCTTCCTAAATTTTCCCTTCATTATGCGATTTCTTTCCCATACATACCCTCTCATTATGTCGATCGATCATCTTCAACATTATTCATACTAGTTATTTAGCCCGTGCTATGCACGGGTATAATGTGGGATATATATATTTTTGTAATAATAATATAACTTTTAGACATTATAATTAAATTGTTAATCTCTTCTATTGTTATAATTTTTTTTATATTGTTACTAATATCAAACGATTTTTTACCTAAAAACTTTTAAAATTAATATAAGTTTCTAGCTAACGTGAGATACATATTTTGTATTAATAATAATAGTAATTTTTTTTATCTAAAGACTTTTAAAATTAACATTTAACTTAATAATAATATTAGATGTCATTTTGTTAAAAACTTTTAAAATCATAATTCATTTTTAAACAATGTGAGATACATATTTTATATTTTTATTGGTAATAAAAGTTTAAGTCTTTTATCTAAAGACTTTAAAACCAACACCACATTCTAACCATGTGGTATACATATTTTCTATTAGTAATAATAGTAGTGGATAAAAGACTTTTTAAACAATATTCATTTCTAAACAATGTGGATACATATTTTCTATTGGTAATAACAAAAAATGTCTTTATCTAATGACTTTTATAACCAATACTCATTTATAAATAATATGAGATACATTTCTTTGTAACCAATGTGAGATACATCATCTAAAAACTTTTTAAACCAATATCACTTTTATAACCAATGTGAAATATTTCTCTTTTATTGCTAATAATTGTAGACTTTTAAAATCAACATCACTCTCTAACCAGTGTGTAATACATATCCTCATTTGGTAATAATAGAAGAAGTTTTTTATTTTAAAAATTTTATAACCAACATCTCTTCCTAAATAATGTGGGATACATCTCTTCTATTACATTGACGATAAAAGTAAAAGTCTTTTATCTAAAGACTTTTAAAACTAACATCATTTTTTAGCAAATGTAAGATATTTCTTCTATTATTAATAATAGTAAAAGTTTTTTTATCTAAAATTAAAATCAACATCACTTTCTAACCAATGTGAGATATACATATTCTATTGATAATAATGGTAGAAGTCTTATATTTAAAGACTTTAAAAACAAACATTACCCCTACCAAATGTATGATACATCTATTCTATTGGTAATAATAGTATTTTAAAACCAACATTAATTTATAGCCAATGTGTGATACATCTTTCTATTGATAATAATAGTAGAATACTTTGTAACCAATGTGAAATACTTGCATCCATGTGGAAGCTTTAAAAACTTTTGGTTTTCAAGTGACTTTGAAAATCAACATCACTTTCAACCAATGTATGATGCATTTCTTCTATTGATACTTAATAATAGAAT
Organism: Codonopsis lanceolata; assembly: GCA_013146195.2. Lineage (NCBI taxonomy): Eukaryota > Viridiplantae > Streptophyta > Magnoliopsida > Asterales > Campanulaceae > Codonopsis > Codonopsis lanceolata. Next base: position 26,742,708 of record CM028378.1, on the reverse strand, counting down.
TTTTAAAATCAACATCAATTTAACCAATGTGGGATACATCTCTTCTATTGTTGAAAAAAATGTTTTTAGTGAAAAAGAAATTTGCAACTTGAGTACCGAAAATTCTTTTTCGTGTCATTTGTTTGTTGAAAGGTAATTCTTAGCATAAATGTGTTCTACTCGGTGAGAGCATCAAATGATATATTTATTTGTCCAAATCGAGTTTTGGATGAATAAGATATCAAGAGTTAAAGTATAATACTTATTAAAATTAGTGTTTTTAGTGAAAGAAATTATGCAACTTGAGGCACAAAATTTCTTTACGTGTCATTTGTTTGTTGACAAAAGTAATTGTGCAAATGTGTTCTACTCGTCAAGAACATCGAAATGATATATTTATTTGTCCAAATCAAGTTTTGGATGAATAAAATATCAAAGCTTAAAGTATGATGTTAAAAGTGAGTCATTAGAAGGAATATCTAACCTTGAGAGTTTTATCCCACATTGGTTAGAAGTAATGTTAGTTGTAAATTTTTTTTAAATATAAGTCTTCTACTATTGACAATAGAAGAAGTTATATATACTAATACTAATACTCATTATCATTTATGATTATTATTATGTATTATTATTAGTTAATGGTTAGAAAACCAAAAGTATATATATATATATATCTTATATTGCTAATAATAGTAAGTCTTTTATATAATCTAAAATAATTAAAAATCAACATCATTTTTTAACCAATGTGAGATATACATTTTCTATTGGTAATAATGGTAGAAGTTTTTAACAAAAAACTTTAAAATCAACATCACTTTATAACAAATGTATGATACATCTTTTCAATTAGTAATTAATAATAATATTTTTTAATACAAACATCAATTTCTAACCAATGTGTGATACATCTCTTCTATTGGTAATAATAGTAGAATATTTTAACCATGTGAGATACATCTCTTGTAAAAGTGAAAGTCTTTTTTAAAGACTTTAAAATCTAACATTTTCTTTTTAAACAATGTGTTATAATATATAAATAATTTTAACTCAACATCATTTTCTAGCCAATGTGAGATATACATCTTCTATTGGTAATAATATAAAATATTTTATATATATATATATATATATATTGGTGAGGAGCACTATGGTTGTGCCACCTCACCACCTTTGGATAAATCTTCATTCTAAAGCATCCATGTGGAAGCTTTAAAAACTTTTGATTTTCTAGTGACTTTGAAAAAACATCATTTCCAACCAATGTAAAATGCAAGTGAAAGTCTTTAAAGACTTTAAAATCTAACATTTTCTTTTTAAACAATGTGTTATAATATAAAATAATTTAAACTCAACATCATTTCTAGCCAATGTGAGATATACATCTTTATTGATAATAATTAAAATATTTTATCATATATATATATATATATATATATATATATTTATATTTATATTTATATATATTTGGTGAGATCACACAAGGTTAATTCCTTACCACCTTTGATAATCTTCATTCTAAAGCATCCATATGGAAGTTTTTAAAACTTTTGGTTTTCTAGTGACTTTGAAAATCAACATCACTTTCCAACCAATGTATGATGCATGATGCATTTCTTCTATTGGTACTTAATAATAATTTTTAAAAACCAACATCAATTTCTAACCAATGTGGGATACATCTATTCTATTGTTGAAAAATTAGTGTTTTGTGAAAGAAATTGTGTAACTTGAGGCACGAATTTCTTTTACGTATCGTTTGTTTGTTAACGAATGTAATTGCGCAAATGTATTCTACTCAGTAGACATCAAAATGATATATTTATTTGTTCAAATTGAGTTTTTGATAATAAGATATCAAGACTTAAAGTATAATACTTTAAAAAAAATTAGTGTTTTTAGTGAGAGAAATTGTGCAACTTGAGCACGAATTTCTTTTACGTGTCATTTGTTTGTTGGTAAATGTAATTGTGCAAATGTGTTCTACTTATATCGAAATGATATATTTATTTGTCCAAATTGAGTTTTGGATGAATAAGATATCAAGAGTTAAAGTATAATACTTATTAAAAAATTAGTGTTTTTAGTAAAAGAAATTATGCAACTTGAGGCACAAATTTATTTATCGTTTAATATTTAAAATGTGTTCTACTCTACAAGAACATCGAAATGATATATTTATTTGTCCAAATCAAGTTTTGGATGAATAAGATATCAAAGCTTAAAATATTTATGAAATATTGAAGAAATATCTAACATTGAAGAGTTTTATTCCACATTGGTTAGAAGTAATGTTAGTTGTAAAAGTTTTTAAATATAAGTCTTCTACTATTGACAATAGAAGAAGTTATATATACTAATACTAATACCCTTTATCATATTGATTGTTATTAGGTATTATTATTAGCTAATGACTAGAAAACCAAAAGTTTTAAAACTTCAATACATAGATGATTTAATGAAGATTTATCTAAA
>CM028378.1:26639577-26740154 GCA_013146195.2 Codonopsis lanceolata | reverse complement strand
CCTCCTGCCACCGTACTAGGCGCCTTCCAAATTCTAAGAATCGCCTCAAACTTTTGACGGATCCACCGCGATACCATCACTAGATACCACGTGCCCTAAACTCGCTTCAAGCCGTAAAGCACACTTTACTAAGAAATTTCGCAGAAAAGTCGCTTCTTCCGCAGATAGAAAGAACTTCTCTCAAGTGATTCGCGTGTTCCTCTCGTGACTTGGAGTACACAAGAATGTCATCAATAAATACCACTACAAAAGCAATCGAGATACTCGTGGAAAACCCTATTCATCAAGTCCATAAAAACCGCAGGTGGGTTGGTAAGGCCAATAATCCAAATGGCATCACAACAAACTCATAGTGACCATAACGCGTGGCATCTTAAGGCCGCCTTCTGACATCCTCCGCTCTAACCCTCAACCGGTGATAGCCGCTTCCTCAAGTCAAACTTGGAGGAATAGACTGAACCGAACCCCCGAAGTTGATCAAAAAGATCGCCATGTGTGGCAAGGGATACCTATTTTTGATAGTAACTTTCGTTCAACTGCCGATAGTCTATACAAAGTCGTAAACTACCATCCTTCTTTCTCACATTAAATAACACCTGCACCCCAAGGAGATACACTCTGGTTTAATGAACTCCCTATCTAGAAGTTCCTCGCAAGCCGATCCTTCAATGGCTCTCGCAACTCCGCCGGGAGCCATACGATAAGGTGCCCTAGAAATAGGCGAAGTCCCAGCAATAGTTCAATACGTAACTCTAGTTCTCGGCCGGGAGGCAAAGCATACTCAAGAAAAGACATCGTGGAACTCATTAACTACGGATATCCTCTAGCTTAGCGTAAGACATGCTAGTATCAAGAACACAAGCTAAATACCCCGTGACACCCGCTAGCGATAAGAGTTGTCTAGCCATAAAAGCAGCGTAAATAATATGAACCCCACTCATAGCATGATCACCCGAAACACAAACTCCGAATACCGGCATGGCAAAAGTTACTTTCTTACGACGGCAATCAACTAAAGCATGGTGTACACATAGCCAATCCATACCAAGAATCACATCAAAGTCTCTAATAGGCAATACTACCAAATCAAGATGCAAGACTCGATCATGAACAAGCACATCACAGCCTCTATAGACCTCGGGACGCCAACAAGCAATCACCCAATGTGTGGATACCTTCAAGTACATAAGGTAATCAAGGTGCAATACACATAAATGTTCTAGGAAATGCGATGCAACATAAGAATGGGTAGAACCCGGATCTATAAGAACTCGAGCATGATGACCGAAGACTGAAAGAGTACCTCCGATCACAGAAGTAGACTCGGGAACACCTCGCTGATCAAGCGAAAACACAGCTCGCGCTTTAGACGCCCATCGCTATCCTCTTGGACCCATCGTTGAACCGATTTTCGAGGATCGAGCCTTAGACTTAGACGCTTTGAGCCGATGATTAGGATCTCCACAACTAAGACACGTGCCAAGTGCGGTCCGACACTTCTCGCTAGAGTGCCCAATCTTATTACAATAAGAACAAACCAACGGTCCTCCGCCTCGAGTGCCTCGAGGAGTAGAGCACTACTACCGCGACTCCGGGCGCCTATCCTCGACCACGGATCGATGCCTACGACCACCACCGCGACGGTTGCTTTTTGGTAGCCGACCGATTTCCGTAAGATCGACTCTGGTGCTCGCTGCCGAGAAGACGCACAGATGCTCTTCGCACTGTGCTCCTCAATGTCTCGCCGATCTCATACGCACGATCTACCGCACTCCGGAAGCTGTAGGGATAACAACAAGCTGTTTCTCGTATTCGGCCTTCAACCCCTTCACGAACCTCGGGTCCCGTGTCTCTCATCTTGCACCTGTGTGCACAATAGGGACAACTCGGTGAATTTAGAAGAATATGAGCTATAGACATGGAACCTTGCTCCAATTCCTGGAATTCTTTCTCCCTTCGCTGTCTAATCACTGTAGGCACATAAGTAGCCCTAAACTCTGCCTCAAATGTAGGCCACACCTGCGCCACCCGATTCAACTCCCAACTAGCAAGTAGAACCTCCCACCAATGATTGGCGGCTCCTCTAAGCTTATAAGCAGCTAAGATCACTTTCTCCTCATCCGTGCAATCCAGTGTTGCAAAGATTTTCTTCACATCCTCAAGCCATAGCTCGGCCATACTAGCATCCGCTCTCCTCAAAAAGATGGAGGCTTCATTTTCAAGAATCTCTCTAACACAAGATTATTCCGTGCCCCTAGCACCGGTGTATAGTATACGCACGGTGGCGACACTCCGCCTCCTGTTCGGGGTGGTGGTGGAGGAGGTACATTTCGACCGGCCAAGCCGGGCCATCTCGGTCATAATCTCTGCGTCATACGACGGTACAAACCGCCATCCGAGCATTCATGCCCATCGGATTCGGTGGTGGAGGTGGTAACTCCACTTCAGTTCCTCAGGGAACTCTCCTGGGTCGGCTCTACCTCGGCTCTACACGTGTCCGCTCTAGGGTTCACCATCAAGCACCTATAAGAATTCACTCGACATTAGAACATCACACCAAGAAACAACCCACCTAGGCCATGGAACCTATCCTGGCCGATAGCTAACCTAAAACAAGCTCTGATACCAACTGTGGCGACCCGGCCCGGGCCCGAGATGGGACCGAGGGTCGGACCGCCCAAATAAGGAGGGAAACAAGTAGGCAATTAATCATGCAAGGACTTAATTTATAAAAACGACGTGACGCAACATTTGAGACGTAGCACGCCTCGGCACCAAACGGCCGGTATTTTTAAAATCTTTTACGATAAGCAGTTAGCTAAACAATATAACCAAGTCTTCGGCGACACTACATGCCGGAACCCAAGCTAACAGCTTTATGGACAAGGATTAATTAAGAGCTAAAAGCATGCTCGGCGGAAGACTAATACTAATAAGTGGAATAATAACAAGTTAACCAAAGCTCGGCTAACACAATGCCTGACAAAAGGGTTACAAGTACTACAAGTATTAAACTACTAGTAGCTAAAAGATTTACAATCAAGTTATACACAAATACCCAAGCATAGTCTAGTTGACTTGCTTAACCCGTCGTCCTTACAAAAATATAAACAAGAGTAAGAGGCCATCAAAAACCACCTCTTCAAGAATCAACGGTCACCAAAAAGGGCACAAGGCACCGAACACGTTAGTCAACGAAAGCAGACCTCGTCTTGCTAGGATCTAAAGCAAGAAAGGGGAAAGGGTAAGTCATAAAGACTCGTAAGCTATTAATCATGCATGTCATGGCAAGATGCAACATTCAAGGCAAGATATAGTCACACAAGCATAGAGTCATATATCCAGGATGCATATTATTTCACATAAGTGCGCATAAATAAATCACATAGGATAAGGATATATGGAGAGCCGGCCGCTACGTAGTTCCCGCATACAAGCGTTATGGAATGCGGGTATCGAATGTGTGTAAGTACATCGATCTTCCGAGGAGATGCCCTGATAGTCACCAAGTGATGCTCTTAAATGATTACAAAGATGGGAGTTACTTCCCACTGTGGCCACGGTGGAGGCGTGTGTGCACAAAGACGGATGCCACCTGGACTCATGCAATGCCAAGTAATGTATACTTAACAAAATTTCAGTAGTAGAACGAGGTCGACAAGAGCGATCTCGCTCAAGACAAGTAAATTATTCTCATCAATAACCAGTAGGGTTGAGTTCGACAAGAGCGAACTCACATGTCAATTAGTCATTCTATAATATGACATTCAAGATCAAGCAAGGCAATTAATTCAAGTTCAAAGTCTAGAATTAGTATTCTTAGGGAAACGCGATTAGAACGTCGTAGGGATTGATCGGTGAGCCAGATTGTTCAATAGCTCGCTAAACTTGACTCCGCTGAGTCGTCTCTAACAATTCATCCAATAGAGTTAGGACGCTAAATGCATCATAAACCCGTTTCTAAGTTCTCGTGATATGATCGGCTAGGTCATTAATCCATTTAACAACCGTAGTTAAGAGTTATCGATAATTCGAATTCAAGGGACCTTAGAATCATTCTTTCAAGGTTATTAAAATGCAAGGGTCCAAAAACATTATTTATTCATAGGGGAACATAGAACACAATTGATTCTAGGCCTAGGACCCAATTCAATAGGATAATCAATACAAGGCATAGGAAACCCTAGAAATCATAATTCCCAAGAGTTATCAAAATCTATTAATTCAAGAACATTAATTGTTCCTAAGAAAGCATAGAACATAATTAATTCTAGGCATAGGACTAATTGAACAAGATGAATATATTACTCAAAATCTCAAAAGACCAATTCATTCACAATCATGGCTTGGACATGGTAGAGCATGGAAATCAATAGAAAAGGGGGAACATGGCATGTCTAACATACAACCTAAGGGGAAATCAATAGCTTACTTTCACCAAGGAAAAGGAAGGTTGGAGTACAAAGTAATCGGATGGAAACGATCTCCTCGTCGGTAGCTTCACTCCGGTAGTCTCGGTTTGGCAATCGGAGGTCGGGAGCTCAATCTAGGGAAGGGACACACACTAATCTCACCTTTTCTCTACACACACAAGCATGGCAAGAGAGAGAAGAAGAAATCTGATAATGGGCTTTAAGTTTGATTAGCAAAGGGGTGGAGCTTTTATACCTTGCATGGTTTGGGTGGAATTCCACATGTCAAGAGGAGGAGGGTGGTGGAATCCACATGTCCAATGGAGGTTGCTTGAGATTAGGACTAATCTAACTTGATTAGGGTTTAATAGGTTGGATTAGGGCCAATTAGGAAGGAGGTTTAAGTGGCTAATTGGATCACAAAAGCTGGAAGGAGGAAAATCCCGTAGAGCTGATCAGAAAGTGAGGCGGGCGCCTCATGCCTGCGGCCGCCTCGATATCTTGGGAAGGGTTCCATTTTTCATTTGCTCTCTTGGGGCGGGCGCCTCACCTGAGCCATGCGCCGCCTGAACTTCTGGAGCACCAAAACTTGACCTAAACAAGTCCTAAATGGTCCCAAGCTTATGGGCAACCATTCTAGGGTCTAACACAACTCAAAACATGTCCGAAACACACCCGAACAACACCCGGAACAAGGTAGGACAAGGCTCGAATCATGCGACGATTGGTTGACGAATCAAACCCGGATCAAACGCTAATAGAACTAGGATAACTTGGGCATGGAAAAGGCTTGTTTAAACATGGTTATGACTTGAATACAAGTCCGGGAACTCAAGGAACAATTCGCACGTCGAAATACGAGCAATACGGGAGACGAGGGAAATCGCTAAGGCCAAAACAAAGCAAGAAGGTTTCTAAACTTCCAATCAAGCTTACTAGGATCAAGGCGAGTGTTCTAAGTCATCTATGAAAGACAATAGAACCCTAACGAGTCTTGGTTGAGTGCAAATCAAGCTAAGGCAACACTCAAGGCATAACGGCAAGGTATGCTAAGCATAGAAGGTATTCCAGCGACAAGGAACGCAATAATGATAATACGAGCCAGACAAGGACAAAAAGAGATATCTAATCATGTTAAGGCATAATATACACAAGTTATTAAGGTATAAAACAAGTAATGCAAGTAATGGGTTTGGGTTCTCACAACCACCCCTAACCACTACCATCAGCATCCTTCCAATCGTCGCCACAACTATCACCGCCACAAAGAAACGCGTTCACCTGGCCTTCCTTAAATGAAAAAATAAAATATATTTAGCTTTTGTTAAATCAAACTACTTTCTTCAAACGCCTCTCCTATAGATTCTAACTTAATTTCTACACTAACAAAATGCACAGATTCGTAAACTAAGTTCTCTATTTTTCTTTACCTTCTTGACAATTATAACACCTTTTTATTAGCATATTTCTCTTAGTTTATTCACACGTAGTTACTAAGCACACTACAGATTTGCTTAATATCTCGATACTCAACAACAAATGTATTATTATAATTACAATTTTTCATATACTTCTAATAATGTCTTTCCTAACCTATGAAATCTCACTTTCATACACGATTTTTCTAGTTGTCCCACTTTGTCCTCTCTCGTCAATGTGCGTTAAAAATAGTAATGGAAAATCATGTACATAAGGATTATTTTGGTCATTATGCTTGTGGCACAATGCGAGATTTGGTTGTAATTTCATCATTTAGTTTACCATTTGATATTTAAAATATTTTTTCTAATTAAAAAAATAATTATTTCAATAATCCAAAATTAGTTATACTTTGTCTTATATTTAAATTTAAAGTTTAAAAATGTATTACTCCAAAAAAATGAAATTTAAATTTTATTTAATTAATTTTGTATCCTTCACTTTCTTCTGTCAATCTCATCATTCATATACTCACCACTACCACCACTACCACTTCAAATTTCACCATTAGTCCAAAAGTTAATTTTTTATTTGATTTTATTTCCTTTTCTAATTCGTGACTCCTTCTTTCGAAGTAACCCATTTTAAAATTCATCAATTATATACACCACCACCACAACCTTAAATTTCACTCTTTACAAACTCAAATTCAACTTTTTGAATTTTCAAATTGAAACTGAAACCCATATGGATATTTGAAAATTTGATGATTTATAAATCTCACAACACTGTATTTCATCTAAACCACCACTGTCATCCTTATAATCATTGTCACCATCGCCCCTAACACCATCATCCATGCGGTCGTCAACACCGCCATCTCCATCACCAAGAAACACATTCACCTCGCCTTGCTCAAATGGAGACATAAAATCTCTTTTAGCTTCTGATTAATCGGACTTCTTTCTTCGAATGTCTCTCATTTCTTGTTCCTATCCACTTTCGGTGTCAAAGTACTAAGCAATGAAAGAATCTAATTTAGGATGAGACTACTTGAAATTAAGAATGTCGATTGGTGTCAGTCTCTTTCAATTAAAGGAGAGTTGCGGTAGAAGAAAAGAAAGTTGATAGCCATGGAAGGGGAATAGAGAGATTCTCACACGTAAGTGTCTCGGGTTCTATGAAGAAAAGAAAGCAAGTTAAGATAAAAAGAGATTAGAGGTTTGGAAGCCAGTTATGGAAATGAGTAAATTATTTTGAACCCAGTTATTTTTTAGTACTAATTGTGGTTTTGTTTGTAATGTTTATAAGTTAGGATCAGTATGATAGTTTTTAAGGTCGCTTGTAGTTGTCTGAAAATTCAAATAAGTAAATTGTATATTTTAGCTTTCTTTTGTAACAAAACACACACATTGATCAATAGGTTCTTCATTTTCTTCATCTTATTGACATATGACACATTTTAACTCATTTCTCTTAATTTATTCAACGGTAATAACTAAACACACAACATATTTTTTCAATATCTCGATACTCACCAACAAATCTATTATTATAGTAATAATTTTTCATATACATCTATAATGTCTTTACTGAACATATTTAAGAAAGTAAAACGATATTATTTTTTAGTTTCAAATAAAGTTTTAGTTTCTCAACTGAGTTAGTGTATTTTTGTCATTTTAGAAAATACTGGATGCATTTTTAACGATAATGGTCGGATGGTGAAAATGATAAGAAAATAAAAATACAAGACAAAATAAATATAATTCTAAATTGTAGGACCTAACTTTAAAATATGTACAACTCAAGAGATCAAATTATTATTAGATTATTAATGGAATTAATTAGTTTATGAAAAATTTACTCGTTTGACATTAATTAATGGTGAGTGATTTATTATATTTGGGACTATTTTTGTCCAAACATTATTTTTGTCATGGTAAATTTACCTATTTTGTCCTTAATTAAATTGTGAGGGCTTTATTTGGTGAATGGTTATTTTTGTCCATCTATTAATTTGTAAGAAACAACTTGACTTTTATATGTAGAAAAAGGAAAGAAAAGATAAGATAAACATCTTCTTTTTTTTAATAATTATCTACTCTTGATATTTAACTCTTTAATGACAAAAACTTAGATAAGACGGTCATACACGTATGTTATGAAAGACGGATCCTCTTGACCCGACCCACCGTCTGTTGGTGGGTGGAGTTATGAGAGAGTGAGGTTTTGTCTTACAAATTAAGATTCGTAAAATGATCTTACAGAAGAACTATGTTTACCACTTTACCTTTACTTTTTCATCATATTTTAATTATGAGTCATATACACATGAGTTTTAAATAAAACTACATATCAAACCAATATTAATAATAATAAAAATTCTTAATACGTGTGCAGATCAAATAGTAAATAATTTTGGGATTGAGAGAGTATTTAGTTTGTTGAATTTTTTTAATTAAATAATATTATAATATTACTTGGTTAGTTGATTTTTTTAAGGCCAAATAATGATTTTCATCCCAAAGTTGTCACCCAATCATATAATCCCACCCAAACTATGTTTTGTATCAAAATTATAACTGACATTACCAGATTTCTCATGTTACCCCTGACCGTGGCGGATGTTAAAAAAACTAACGAAAATTGACATATACATGTCACATTAGTAGAGTTGTCAAGCGGGCCGGCTCGGTCCAAGCCCATCTGGCCTCGCTTAATAATGGGCTGGGTCGGGCCAGGCCGGAATAGCGGCGAACCTCATAGAACTCAAGCCCGACCCATGCGCAATTCGGGCCTATGGGCCAAATAAATAAATATTTTTTATTAAAAAAACTCACAAATTAGCTAATAAAAGTTATATAACACATCAAAAGTTCAAAACACACATATTTACTAGTTTAACTTACACAATTACAAAGCAAAAGTGTAACCAAAGCAACTATAAACAAATGTACTAACTTCAACAATTAAACGAAACAAAAACTAGAAAAACTATAATATTACAGGCCAAAGAAAAAATACATGTGCTACTTGAAGGGTATTTTTTTCAAAAAAGTTATAACCAAATTGAAGTTCATCATACTGTCCCCAATTTTTTAATATGTGTTTTCTGAGGATAGACAAAGTTTTTCGGGTTCTAGTTTGCAAAACCATACTAACTAGCAAATGTTCATTTTTTGATTCACCCAACACAATCTAGCATTTAAATTTTATTTTTTATCAAGTTTATACTATTGAAACTTTTTATTAGCTAATATCAGATAGAGATACTCAATTAAATAGATCAGTTTCGATAAAATTACTAACCACAACCATACTAAACTAGATTGGAACTTGGAAGATCAACTTCATTTCCTCTTTGTAAGTTTCATTTCCATCAATTTAGAATATGAGTTTCAACCAAAAAGAGAACAATGATTTGAAAATAGATCATAATGTGTCATAAATTTATCTAACCAAAAGAAAAAAAATTAAATGAATGTTTGATAGTTTTTTTCTTTTTAGATTTATGTTTTAGTTTTTAATTTTGTAATTAAGTTTAAGTGTTTAACTTTATGTTCAGGTCGGGACGGGCTTTACGGGCTTTTCAATGTCAGGCCAAATGCGGCCCACGGGCCTAACGAGACTTTTTCGAACCTTCTAAATTAAGATCTAGGCCCTTGAAAAATCGAAGAGACTGGCCGGGCTCAATTTTGACGGCTCTACACATTAGGGTTATTTTAGTACATGGCTAGTTTAGTAATCCGAATTTTTAGTTTTCTTAAATTATGTCGGTCTCTCTATCTCCCACTCTTATTTGTCTCTTTTTTTTTTTTTTTTCTCAAATGATTAGTTGTTGGTTCCCTACTTTGGTGAGATGAGGCGTCGTAGCTTCGTTTCGTTGTCCCCTCTATTATTTATCTCACAGCCCACTCCTTCCCTCTTCTCCACTGCCTCTTGCCTGCCAAACTCCATCTCCGATCTCCCTCATCTCTACTGCCGAAGACCCACCCTTTTCTTGGTCCAGGAAAGAGCCAAGCAGCTGCTATTGGAAGAAGGGCCAAACCAAGCAGCTGCTTAGACCGCTACGCCCTTCGACTCACATTATTTCTCTCAGAACACGACTCATTCGGCTATGAACGTCACTGCTCCGATTATCGTCTCTGCGACGACGTCTCTCCAAGCTCCGGCCAAGCACCATTCCAATTTCCAACCTCGTGCAAGATCCCGGTAGTACCCCCACTATCTCCAACAATTCCCACAACAAAAATCAGAACTTAGGGTTTGGATTTCAAATTGGACTCCCAATATGAATTTCAATTTGAGAATAATGATACACATGGGTCAACAAAGAAAAATGATGTCTTTTACTTGTTAGATGAAGAAGAAGGAAACTGATTGTTTATAATTGATTTCGGTGGTTGTTGGGGTGGGTGGAATGGTGGAATGGAGAGATTGTCGAGGCACAACTTTGTCAAGAAACATAGGTAAGGGTGGGGGTTGGTAATAGCAGAGTTGCCTGTAGCTTTACATAGAAGGAGAGGAGTGTGAGAGTGGGATGACGTTTTTGCCCCGTACGCTCTGTTGCAAGTGCAATTTAACGTGAAACTGGCAACATGGAAAAACTGGCAACGTTTGGTATAATTTTTAGGAGTCCGGATCCTCAATTTTAAAATTATATTTCATCTCCTATTTTATCGTTGGATTCTTGCCACGTGTCAATAAGAAATCTTCACAAAAAGAAATATTGAGTTAGATTTTACGTATTTTTATTGTTATGAAAATACATTTAATTTAGTAATTGATTTTGTTTATTTACGATTGACACTTGACAAGAATCCGACGGTGGAATAGGAGATGAAATACAATTTTGGAATAAAGGATCCGGCTTCAATTTTTAGAGGGCAAAATGGAAAAACTGGCAACGTCAGGCATAATTTTGACGCAAAACATAAATTTGATGAGACTATGAGACTGAGTGACAATTTGGGGGAGAAATTCGTTATTTGGCCATATTTTACTTATATATATAGAGTAATGCCAGAGTCACTTAATGAGCACTCAAATTTGTGCATCAAATGATGTGGTTTCTAATGTATCATCTTATTTGGCATTTTATGAGCTCGACTATAAGTTAAAAAGTTATGTTAACAATATGACACATAAGATGCCACATCATTTGGTACCCAAAATTGAGTGCTATTAAAGTGGCCCTAACATTACCCATATATATATATATATATATATATATATATATATATATATATATATATATATATATATATATATATATATATATATATATATATATATGTATATGTATATGTATATGTATATGTATATATGTATATGTATATAATCCTACCTTATTAATATAAGGGTTAAATGCATCATTAGTTCCTGAACTTTAGTCAAATCTATCATCAGCTTCTTAACTTTAAAAATGATCACCATTGACCAAACATCACTCTTTTTGTTCACCGTTAGTCCCTAGCCCTAATGTCGTTAGTGTATTACCGTTAAATGAGTATGTGTCACTCACATGCATAAAAATTGAGGGCAAAACAAACCTTTTCATTTCAAATAAGAGGTCAGTTTGTTATCATCATCAAAACAGGGGGTTATAGATAACATCATAAATATAAGGGGGCCATGTGAAAAATTCGACTCCTACTTCACCACATTCCTCTTCAACTTCCACGACCACTCCCCATCACCGCTCTCCTTCGTGAATAAATCCTTCCCGGTCACCCTCGCTAATGAATACTCCCTTTTCTTCGCCAACTGCGCACCGGAATCACAAGTCATCATAGACGTTCGAATTATACAACCTAGACACCGGCGGCGTCAAGGATTACCTTCCCGTCGGCTTGACTTAGCTTCCAACAATTTTCTTCACCATGTTTCTCACTTACATTGTATTTCTAGGTTTCTGGGGTTACATGTGCCTGCAAAGTTATCGAATGATATCGAAATCCGTACACAAGATCCATCTTCTAATGGGTGGGTTGCTCATCACGAAAGCCTTGAACTTAATCTGTGCTACGGAGGACAAACATGGATGACGCGACAGAGTTGGTGACCAGAGACGTAAGCTTCTCAGAGGAAGAAGGTGAAGACAGAGATGATGTTAAGGAGAGGGAAGGAGAGGACTTGGGGGCACATGGAGATGGCGCGGCAGAGATCGGGAGGGGTGAGGCCGTTGGCGGAGATCGGGATAAAGTATGGGTAAAGATGAACTGGGTATTACAATTTTCAATTGGCCCTCTTATTTTGATGATGTTATACATGATCTCATGTTTTGATGATGATAACAAACTGACACCCTATTTGAAATAAAAAAGTTTGTTTTGTTCTTAATTTTTATGTATGTGAGTGACACATGCTTACTTAATGGCAATACACTAACGGTTAGGAACGAGTAGTGAACCAAAAGGGTGATGTTTGGTCAATGGAGATCACTTTTGAATTTAGGGGATTGATGATAAAATTCGGAAATTAATGGTGCATTTAGCCCTTAATATAGCATGTTTAAAAATGATGGCCAAATTGAATGTCGACAAGTGTCATTAAATCTTTTGTAAAAGCATTGGCAAGAGCAAGACCTGGGATGTAGTTACAAATTTATTCAAAAAGGTGATGATAGATGCTCAAACTCTTTATGGGAAACCTTAAATAAAGCAATGTTCCAAAAGTCCAATCCTATGTAAGAATTGTGGGGGATAAGAGATATGAATGTCCACTCAATGAATTATCCCTTTTCTCTACGCGTCTATCCTTGTTTGGCTTATATGGTATCACTATGTTTTCTACAATGCTCTCGTGTCAATTTCTTATAGACACTATGCTGCCCATATCATTTAACTGACAGAAAAAAAGAGGGAGTACTAGTAAGTAGTAACATGTGTTTAACAACATATATTTAATACACATTTATAATTTTTCTCTTTAATTAATTGTATTAAATAAATTCCTAAATGATTCTTTTTTTTTCTTCATTCTTCCATCCAAATATAGCCATAAAATTTTTACCTTGATGATGGTATCATAAAATTATTGTTTGCAATAGCTAGCTAGTAGCTCTGTTGACGTATCGATTAAGTGAATCCAAATCGATAACAAACATTTAAGATATAACAGTCCCTTGAGAATTGTCCAAATGAAACATGTGATGTGTTAGCAAGTTGATAAAAAAGTAAACGGTTGTTGATGTTTTATGTTTATTTTAAGCAAATTTAGGGGTATGTTATTTACATTTGTAATGCCAATAGTATGATAGTTACTACCACACATATAGATTAGCTAATAGTGAATTGTTATAATTTAACCATGCGTCTTGCGTTAATATTTGATATGGAAAAAGAGTTTTACCGTCATTTTGATCCTACCCAGTTCGAAGATTAGTTTTGGACTTTTTGATTTGGATATCTTGAAAACAAAAATAAATAAAAGTATGGTTATCAAATTGATGTTTTTCAAGTAATATAATGGTCGAAAAGTAACTTTCCTACATAAATAAATGAAAGGAAAACATTATTTTCACTACAATTTTTGTTTATCCACTGCATTCTTAATTATTACATTAAATAAATACATGTTAACTACTCTTTTTTAAGTTACTAATCAAGTTACTTTCTTAATTATTTCTAACATTATTTTTTTGATCAACAATCAATGGCAACATAATTATTCTATTTACATTCTCAACATTTTAATTCTCAACAAACAAGGTGCTTATTTTTTTTCGTAATAAATATATTTAATCAATTTTTCAAATCACTCATGTTTCACATTCCATTATCATAAAAATATTTTGATTAATACAATTTCTACCAATATTTTAGATTTATTGGATATTTTATTATCAAAAATTAATATTCTAATTTAGTTTTAAAAATATTATTTTAAAATATCAATTCAATTATTATGGTAGGTATTAAATTGAATATTTGTTTCAATTAACTCAAGACTTAAATAGACAAGTACTTAATGGGTAATTTTGTCCAAATATATATTTATTTGATACAATAACTAAGGATATAATGGATAATGAAAAGTTGTAGTGAGAATATCCTCTCCCTAAATAAAATTGTTAGCAATGGCTTAGATTGTCTTTCTTGGTGGGTCAAAATTTGTGATGTTCTAGATTAGTGAGTAAAAATGGAAAGTGTTTTTTATTAAATTATTACATAACACTAATTTCAAAACGAATCATGTATGGAAACAAGAGTTTTACTAGTGAACTAAAGATGGTAACAATCAGTGCCAATAAAACTCTTGAAAGGTTCACTTTAATTAAGGAAAGCTCAATTCCATAAGTGAGTAGTTTTTCTTTTCCTCCCGACGCGAGAAGGAATTAAACCCGACACATAAATGAGTAGTAGGTACTAGTGAATGTATAGTAGTAAGAAATTTGGTTGGATTATGACCAATAACATTACAAGATTTTATGCCTGAAAATTGACATAATAGCGCCTATTTGAGCAACCATCGTAAACAAATGCAAACAAAATTGGCCTTCAAATCGGGGGAGCATGATGTTTGAAAAATGACCATCTTGTCTGAATTCAAGGTTTGGACTATTGGATCAATTAAGTAGTATATTGTATACATGTAACGAATCAGTTATTCTATTTTGAGATGTTTTAATTTAAAAGTTTATTTTTAAAAATTAAAATATAAAAATATTATCTTAAATGAGCTATCAAAAATATTATTTTTTTTTTAAAAAATATATATATATATATATATATAATTTTTTAAACGAAAATTTTTTGTCCGAAACGAAATAAGTATCTTGGAAAGAAGTGGGAACATAAGTTGTTGGTGTATAATTGGATGTCATTTTACTAGGAACAAGGAGGGCCTTTGATCGAGATATGATAACGTCCTTCGCTTTGCATTTTTCATGAGTGGATCTCATACATTTTGTCAAGGCCTTTGCTTGTCATACACCATAAAGACAAAACTTTTCTATTCGCCTTCTTTTATCTCGAGTGTTACTTTCTTTCTTTTCTTTCTTTTTTGTCTCATCCATTTTTGTTTAAATTAGTATAACATACACCATTACTATTTATAATTTCACAATACTACTATATTGTGGTGCGTACACCAAGGGTACTTCCGTTCTAAATTTAGTGTTCCCTATTGACTTTTTTAAAAAAATTAAAATAAAAAGTTGATCAATTTTAAATAAATATTATTATTTTTTTATTTTTTATAATAAAAATATAAGTATTTTAAAGTACAAAAAAAGTACTCCAAATTACTCCTTTGATGGTTTTGAAAACAAAAAAAAACAAAATACTCTTCAATTATATTTTTAATTTTAAAAACGATCAATTTTACTTTAAAAAGACAAAATTGAACACATATTTTGAAACTGATGGAATACTTTAGACACCTAAAAGTCATATCTCTTTAAAAAAAAAAAAAAAAAAGACTTATTATGGGTCGGAGAAGTATACTTTCTTAGGTGAGAGTGTGAGACTAGTTACGTTAGAATAATTATGGGTTCAAGAAGGTTACCTTTTATTACGAGTCTATGACAATTATGACTAAACATGAAACCAAAAGTCACGTCGATTAAGGACAAAATAAACTCAATAAATCAAAAATTAAAATTCCTAGAAACTAATTAAGGTGTATTATTCAACATCTTTTTTTTCCACGATAAAGTAATGGTGGACAAATTATTCAAAAGTGTACTTATAGTTCAAAGTTGCTCAATTTAATTTCCAATTAGATTCTCAAAGTATCATGATTTAAATGCAAGATAGTCAAATCTATTCTATTAGTGGCATGCATTGAAACTAATCCAGTTAAAATTTTGAACGAATTAATATTTATTTTTAATATACTTACTTATATTTTGCTGATAAACATGCATATACTCTGTATTACTCAAGCTTGACATACACAGTTGAGTTGAAAAACATATACTCTATTACCACATAATATACCATTTATGTGCCTCCAAACAATATGACTCTTAGATAACCCATGCATGTTCAAATTTATTTGATATCACAAGGAGTACACTTTGTATTATAAGAGACGTCAACTCTACACAGTACCAAAGGCCAAGTCAAACCTTAGGGTACTTGCCATTGAATTTAATTGTTTGAAATCGAAAGTAGTTTTCTTATATCAAAAAATAAAAAAATTAAAGTCAATAACAAATAATCCCTCTCAATTATGGGTTTTTTCAAATTAGCCCCTCAACTATTAATTGAAGCAATGTATCCTCAATTATTGCATTTTCTTTAATGGCAACTTCTGTTTAAGCACTGTCATTTGAGTTAACGTAAAATGCCTACCCGAGACTCATACGACCATCTTTAGGTATTCTTCTAATAATAGTTCTATTTTAATATTTTAATTGACTATTTTACCCATGCATGTTGCTTTAATACCATCTTTATGTCTAAAAATGGTCAATATAAACAAATTTTATCTTTATTTTGAATATTATGCTAAAAACAAACATAAAGATAGTTATGTGAGTCTTGGATAAGAAAGATCCGTCATTTCAAACGGTAGTTCCTTGATAGAAAATGCAATTTAAGAAAAAGTTGTAGAAGTAGGGGACACAATGTTTCAATTGATAGTTCAGCGGGGCAATCCAAACTTGAGAGTTATAGTTGTAATTTACCCAAAATAAAACGAGTAGAAAGATTTTGAAAGGAATTTTGCGTATCTAGGCAAAACATTATAGAGTTGAATAATTTAAAAATGAGATAGAAAGATTGGTATAGAAGAAAATGTAGGGATGTTTTGTGACCAATAAAAATGACATCTAATTAAATTTAGAATTATATAAATATATAAAAATGATCTACTGTATCTGCTTGATGGATGATCAGTAGGTAGCATTTAATTATTAATTTCCAGATTAGGTTTTTCAAATTAAGGCATTAGTACTGTAGTAGTGGAGCTAGGTAGCTATTTATACAAGTGTCTGGTTGCCTAGTTACTAGCTAATTAGTCAATGAAATAAGAATGGGGAGAGGGAAAGTAGAGCTAAAGAGGATTGAGAATCCAACAAACAGGCAAGTGACCTTCTCAAAGAGAAGAAGTAGTCTCCTCAAGAAGGCCTTTGAGCTCTCTATTCTCTGTGATGTTGAGGTTGCCCTCCTTGTTTTCTCTCCCTCTGGCAAGGCTTATCACTTTGCTAGTCATGAGTACGTATACCAATTCCCTCTCTCTCTCTCTCTCTCTCTCTCTCTCTCTCTCTCTATGTACGAATTAAAATAATCCTATATATATAACTATGAATAATGCCATCCTTGCAACTAATTCTACATGTGTGTGGTGCTGGTGCAGTATGGATAGGACCATTGCGAGATACCGGAATGAAATGGGACTGTTTGAATTGAATAGCCGAGGACCTAGATCCATGGAGGTAATAATCTAATGTTTATTATCTTTATATATATATAGTTCTTTTTCTAATTTATGGTGAACTTTATAATTACTTTATTATTATTCTTGTTGGTTTGGACTGTGATCTGAAACAGGTCTGGAGGAATGAAATGGATGACATGAAGAGAACAATGGAGACCCTGGAAGCCAAACACAAGTAAGTATGTACACAAATTAACAAGCATGTGTATAAAAATCATATTTAGTCTTTCTTTTTTCAAACATCATATATATATATGCATGTAATAATCCAAATAATCACTTAATTTGCTTTTAAAGGCACTTTGCTGGGGAAGATCTATCAACGCTGGGCATGAAAGAGCTTAAACAACTGGAGCGTCAGATCAGGATTGGAGTCGAGCGCATTCGCTCTAAGAAGGTATCATTTCATAATCATTCTATCTATCTAGCTAGTATTGTAATTAATATGCATGATGATCAATTATAACTTCTTAATTACCTCTGAATTGGAGTATATACTAGTATACAGCATTTTCTTAATTATCCAAAATTACATAGATAATTGTTACCTATTGGGCAGCGGCGCGTAATATCTGAGCACATCAACTTGTTGAAGAGAAATGTGAGACTCTTAATTACCTACCTCATCAATAATCAATAATTAATAATTAATTAATACAAAAATCAATTACCTACCTTTACTTAGTATGAATTCATTCAATCTTTGGATGCAGCATAGAACCCTGCAAGAAGAGAACACTCACCTCCAAAAGAAAGTGAGCATCAATAACAACAAACTATATATTGTGCTGCCTCGATTGCTAGATTTTATTTCTCTGGATCGATCAAGAATTGAAGAATTGAAGAATATATATATATATATATATAAATGCATTAATTTTGTTAATTATATATTTCTTTCAAATTTAATTTCAAGTAATTAAGTTTGACATGTTTGCTTTGATTGTGGTTTGATCAGATCAAGCTGCAAGAGCTAAATGAGGGTGAAGGAAGCTCGGGCGTAGTTGGATTAGATTCATCTGATCATGAATTTCAAAGGTAATGCTGCCATGCACTTGTCATGTTTTTCTATATATGCATTATGCAACAACCACCTTAACATTATTAATTTCTAGCTACTATAATACTATACAGTAACGACTATATAACGACACTTAGACGATGACTAATAACCCAACTTCATACAATTAATTTTTTCATGTTTAGGGTTTCATCGTGGAATTCTGTGAGCTTCATGTGAAGAACTGAGGTACAAATTTAAGATTATGTTTTTGGAAACAACAAATGATCGAAATGCAGGTTTGTTCGGGATCGGGACAGAGCTCAAGCTCAGCTCTAAACAGACTAACAGACGAACAAACAACCGTTGTCATTCAAAGCTTTTGTTACTTGATGTATGGGTCATGGGTGTTACTTTTAGTATCACTCCATAAATAGATTGTTGACTACATAGACTAGAATATGTAATTGCTTTCTACTCTCTAGTTTCTACCACCGCATCTTATCATTTCCACCTTTAATATTATAAATCTTTTTCAATGAATTTATTGAGAATATATATATATATATAGCTTTGTGTTCGACATGTAATATTACCACATGTGTAATTAAGTGATATGCAAGTTCTATAAAATGTTGACACTATAAGCTTACAATTTTTTATATAGTATATATATTTTATCAATCCTAAACAATTATATACTCCCTCCCTTCCGGGTAAAAAGTTTCCGTTTGAAAGTCAAACTTTTTAAGAAAATAACACTTTTAGTAACTCATTAGTAACAAAATGACACATTTATACTTTAATTTTTAAAAGTTAACTCTTTAAGTGAAACATCTTAAAATATAATAGTTGACTATTTACCTAAAACACAGGGAGTATATAATGGTGTTCTTTGAACAATTTATGAATTATTTATTAAAAAATATTGAACTAGGGGTAGAGCTGACAATGGGTCGGTCTGGTTCAACCCGGATCCAATGGGCCAAAGTCATTTTTGGGGCTGAGTTGGCCCAGCCCGGCCCAAAATTCGATGGGTTTATCACAATGCTAGCCCAGCCCAAAATAAATTCAATCATAAACATAAAGTTATAAATTTTAAAATTCAAATTCCAAAAACATGTAATGAAAAGCCTAATGTATGTAGCACGCGAAAAAAATACAATAATTCAATAAAAGAAACATAACGACATCAAGAAAAATATTAACTCATGTTTGTGCCTTATAACTTATAAGTTTATTAATTTTTAACCAAAAGATTCGAAAAAGTCAATGTAGTAGCACCAAATCATGTAACACCAATTCAGAGTTAAGAGTTGACTACTTAACATACATAATACAACTTTTGAATGAAAAATGAATGCACTACCAGTCTAACGGAGTAGCACTAAGACTCAGGCTTCACTAATCAAGTAACAACATTAGAAGCTTCCATAGACAATTGAATCTCTTCAACTTCTGTGCATCTGATTCTATAAGAAAGTAAAGAGAAAATAAATATTACTATTAATTTACTGCTGCAAGTAAAGAGAAATGAAAGTCTTTATATTATGAAAGAAAATAAAAATCAATAAATAAAGTTGGATATAAATTATAAGAAATAATGACTATTAATTTATAAATACAATATACTAGAAAAACATACAAATACAATATTGTAATTTTATATTGTCTGCAAATACAATATACTGTAAAAAATTGTTTTTAAAAATTTGACTAGGTTGGGTCGGCCCGAAAAAACCCAGATTTTTTATCCGAGCCCGGATGATCTATGGGTCTGTTGGCTCGGTCCAAAAAGGTCTGCCGTTTTTTGGATCACCAATATTTGAAGCTTGACCCGTCAAAATGTTGGATGGGCTGGGTTTTTTTGCCGGCTCTAACTAGGGGGTCACTTGACCTCGTTTAGTTTTGGACTAATGGCATTAATATCAACTAACTTTTTTAACCCGTGCGTTAAACACACGTCAACTAAATCATACATAAACAAAATAAGGAAGATCGGTTTATTAACAATTACACATAAGTATACCACTAATTATTATAGATTCTAAATAAATTCTTTATACACAACATTTGTTGTCTTATTAGTTGGTTCTTCATCTTCACCGCATATCAATATCTTCAAACCAAAATAGTTTGTTACTCTAGAAACTACGGCATATAATTGTCCATGCCTAAATAGTGTTTTTATAAAATAGAGATCTAAATGCAATTATTGACTTTGACACTTGTTAATTGACATTGCATATGATACCAACAATGTAAATTGTCTTCTCTGGAACTTGAAATACAGTCTTACATCGAATAGAGTTAATGACAATATTAGGATAAAAACATTTTCTCCAATATTGCTTCATTTCAAAAAATTTGTTTCAACTATATGATCTCTAAAATTTATGATGATTAGTCTTGTTTCATTACACAACCCTGCAGCATGGTCAATATTTCTCAATAGCATTACTGGAACACTAATTTTAAGAATCAATTTATGGCTTGACAACCCCGAACACTTTATACTATTCAAAAACTCTGTATAATAAATGTTTTCGAAAAAACTTGAATTTTTTTCGCCCTTCAAATAGAATATAAACTCAAATAAGTTCTTCCTTTTAAATGATTACTTTTATTAAATTATATTTGTATTTTATGAATAAATAACTTTTTGAGAAGAAAATAAGCTAAAATCAAAAGAATGAAATTATTTTTACTGTTAACTATTATTTTTATTTTGTAAATTATTTTGATTTTAATAACTTCCATTATATTTTTTGTTTTATTAACTTCGTAACTATTATTTTGTTTTATTTTTAAGAATTAGTTTTACGGAAAAAAAATTTGTTCCGTAATTTTTTATTATTATTTTGCTAACCTCAGTTTAAATTGTTTTGTTCTATTGACTCTGTAACTGCTATTTTTGTTCCATCAAATATTTTTATTTTACTAACATATTTTTGTTTTACATAACTATTTTTAAGAATTGGTATTAAACTTTTGTTCAGTAAATTATTTTTATAGTTTTACTAACCTCAGTTTAAATTATTTTTGTTTTATTGACTCAGTAGCTATTATGTTTGTTCTATCAAAAAAATTTATTTTACTAACGTATTTTTGTTTTACATATATATTTTTAAGAATTTGTTTTAAACTTTTTTCCGTAAATTATTTAATTTTACTAACCTTCGCATTAAATTATTTTTGTTTTGTTGATTCTGTAACTTTTATTTTTATAGTGACTTGTTCCATAAATTATTTTTATTTTACTAACCTCTTATATTTTTGTTTTCTTAACTCCGAAACTATTATTTTTGTTTTAGTTACTATTTTTTATGTTTAAAGAGAGAAAAATATTTAAACATAATTAAAAGGGATGAGATGGTGGTGATGGGAGATAAAATAAGGAGAAGACGGGGGAGAGAAAGAGAAATATAACCAGAAGAAGATAAGAGAGAGAAAAAGTGAAATGGTAACTGAAAAGTTAATAATTTAAAAGTGAAATTTTTAAGGGAGAAATATACCATTGCCATTATATATAGTAGTGATTCACCCGTGCGTTGCACGGATTGTACATGTGTATAAAATTTTATACTAAATTAAAGTTGAATAATATGTAATTACTTTTTTTAATATGAACAAAATAAACAAAAATAATAAATAGTAAAATTAAATATAGAAAATCATATAAATTCAAAATAAAAATAATATAAATTTTGGAATACTTTTTATATACAATAATTTCCGTTTAACATGTACGACTATTGCAACTATAAATATCACATAATAACTCTAGACAAAACCTATATACAACTGTTGATAACCAAAAACGTGTTTTCAAATAGAGTCTTATATTAGACAATGATTTACCATGGTTTTTATTCATAGACATTGCGTTAGACATAATCAACAAAAAATGTTTTATCTGAAATTTTAAAGAAATTTTAGGATCAAATATTATCAGTGACATTCTTGGAATCAAAAGAGTACTACCAGAATTGCCCTTTGAAATAACTCAACCTTCTAAAATATGGTTTCTCAGTCTTATAACAATTAACCTCGTGTCATTGCATAACTCAAGTGAATAAACTATGTTACGAAACAACATTATATTTTGAGTTCCAACCTTTCAAATTTAACTCACAGTGTGAGATTTTAGAATATGTAATTCAATTGAAATATTCACAAGTATGTATCATTCAAATTTAACTCACAGTTTGAGATTTCAGAATATATATTGTTCATTGATGTCATGTAATTAAAAAAATTGCATCTTAAGTTTTATATGACTATTTAATTGAAACCACACAAAAAAAAACATGTATCTCTTTCAACAACATAACTTATATATTACATTTCAATTTTTAATTACATAAAGAATTAACAAAAAAAGAAGAGAAAATGTCATTCTAATTTGAACATGACATAAAGTTCTCAATATTCGTACTTATTTATAATAGACTATCATAAATATATATTTTCTTGTTTAGTTTATTGAGTTTTGTCTTCTTTTCGGTTGTGTACTGTGTATTCATCTGATATTTACAAAAATCTCACGCATATATCAATTCATTTGCATACTGTCTGCTTCATACATTGAATAAGTTCCGTACTGACAACGTGCCATAAGCACGGACACAAAATCTAGTGATAATTTAAACTAAGACGGACCCAAACTAAAAAAAACAAACAAAGTCAAGCCCATGAGTATTTTTTATTTGTTTTTCGTTTTAAATATTATAGAAATGTATTTAAAGATCTATTAAAAACAATCGTAAGTATTTTTATTTACCTATTTTTTATCTATATATATATAAAAGATAGGTAGTCTAAAAGAGGTAAAATCCCACCCAAATACACTTGCTAAAAAAAGAAAGTCATATGTGAGTATTATTATATAGTAGTTAGCATGTATTGGAAACACAAATCTGATTAATTGATTGCACAACTCTCAAGATTTATTAAAAATGTGCAAATATGCAAATGTTGAGAAAATACCAAGTTTCTATACAGTAGTATTTAATAGGAGTAGCCACCCATGTGAAAATTTGCAAATACAAATCTATTTTGGTGAATACTTAATTTACTGATTAATGAAAATAAGTAAATAACACTGGAATAAGAACAAATGTGCTATAAAAAATATTTTCATTGAATACATGTGATTACAAAGTAAAATATAACCACAATTAATTATAAAAAGTGTGCTATGAAAATCTTCATATATGACTTGTCTGTATTTGAAACTTTTGTGTCTCTTTCATCATATCTGAAATTATAATATCAAAACAAAATTTATTTTTACAAATAATCACAATTAATTATAACTTATTGGTAAATCATATGAATATATACGATTAAATCATAGTAATAGATACCAACCACAAACTTTAAATATTTAATAAGTCTATATGTTATATAGTGAAGAATATATCTGAATTACTATTTATAATATTTAAGATCCTAAATTTTAATAACAAAAAATATTAATTATTAACCTCTATAAAATTATGAACGAGAAAATGACTTAAACAATTCATAAAATATTGGATTAAATGATATCAATTATATCGATATAATTTGTTCCATTTATCATGTTTTTTCTTTATTTTTTTTATTATCTTCATTTTATTTGTGTATAATTTAATTAAGAAAGAAATATGCTCGTGCGTTTAACGCACGAGTGTAAAACTAGTTTATAATAATACTAAGCTATTCAATATTTTTGAATAAATACCATTTTTACAAATTATTTTTATATATTGATTTTGTTTGTAATTAGTTATATGCATATGGATTCTGTCTGACTTATGAATAGCCTGCCTATAAATTTGATTTATACTTTTTTTGTGTGTAATATTTAATAGTTATATGACTTTGGTATGTAATTAGTTATATGTTATTTATATGTCATTTTAGAATTTAATTCTCCAAATAAAAAAAAAAGTAAAATCAATTAGAATAGTTTCTGTCAACATCATTAAATGACATTTCTCAAATTCAATTTCAAATTTTTTTGACATAAACAGAACATAACTGATTCCATTTTCGAAAAAAATGAGTTTTTGCAGGAAATTTCTAAAAATTATGCACTTCTGTTTTTATATATACTACAACACAACCATGTAATACACAGTTCAATATTGATATAAATAAAACAATATAAAATTTTAATGATAACCATATAACCGAATAATTATATGAAAAAACACTAGTTCCATATGCATATAAAACAAATTATAGAAAATTATGTTAATAAAAACAATAAATTTTTAAACTTATCTTTAAATGGATATCGAAGTGACATGTCTTTGACCAAAACAGTTTATTTTGTACAATAAAAATTGGAGTTAATCATAGAAAATTATAATCAAAGCACTCGTGCGATGCAAGAAGCCTATATTTATATCAATACAATAGTTAAAAATATAATGCTAATAAAATACACAAATGATTGCAACATAAAGATTATGAGTTCAATGTGTAGAATTGAATATCATAATTTTGTAACATTAAAATTAAGATTATTTTGTTTGGCTCTCATGTAGAGTTCAATTAAAAATCTAAACATATAAGCAAATTAATAGAAATAAAAAAATTTAATGGAAATCAAGAGCCTTTAGGTTTTAAAATGTTTTACCTTTGGAGAAAAAAAAACAATTTATAGAATAAAAAATTAAGAATTTTAGTTCAATTCCAATTATTTTTTTATATAAACAATAAAATTTACATTTAAGCCCACAATTCCAATTCTAAACAATGGAATTCAGGTTCACTTTCTCTCATTCTCTACTCTGGAGTCTTAGCAAAATTTAAATTCACTGATGTGTTTCCCGTATTAAAAAATGATATTAAAATATATATACAAATAAAAATATATAAATAAAAGTTACATTAATGTTAAAAAATTGATAGCGCATATAATATCATACAAAAGGCAAATTGTTTGTGATATACTAACATATTTTGTCATAAAATCTTAAAAACTACACTTTTCAAAATTGGTAATTTTTACAAAATAATTCAAGGTTCAATTTAAAAATCAGACATAAAGAAAAAATAATTAAAATAGTATATAAATAAGGAAAATAAAATGTAGGAGATGGGTCAAGGAAAATGAACCAAAAATTCAAACGATCGATGGATAGACATCGAAAATTTTGGTTTAAACCGTGCTATGGATAACTTTTGGATCGCGACCCGATAAACACTCATAAAATCACATTGTTTTAATTGATGCATATAAACGAGGAGAAAACACTTTTACCCTAGTTTCACCACACATTACAAGTTTTTGCAGCGATGGTCAACCCCAAGGTTACCACCTAGTGAAAGTTCGGCAACAGAAGCTATGAACACCGACTTACCGGAAACTTGTTGGTATGTTCATGTTTCCAAAAATATTTCAAAAACTTTATTTAACTTCAAAACTTGTTTATTAATTTTAATTGGTGATTTAGTTCAACTAACAAACAAATTCGATCTGAATGTTGATTAATTTCATAATCAGTACTTTTTTTATATTTGAATTTTTTTAACATGTATAAGTAACTAAAAATTAGAAATTATTGGGTTTTCATGTTTTTTTACATGTAGCTAGCTGTCTCAAAAAACTGGTCATATCTAGATTTATATAATTTTTTTTATAATAATAACTTTGGTTATGATGAAATAGAGAAAAAATGTCAAATCTTGGTATTATTATTAATTGATTGTTTGTAAATTAGTTTTACTTTAAAGTGTGTGTGTGTGGAGTCCAGATCTCCTGTACCACTTGTGTGTACCACTTTTCATCTCAATCATTAGTTAAGATGCAATGATGGAGATATAATGGTGGAGATGAAAAGTGGTACACACTTACACACAAGTAGTACAGGAGATCTGAACGCGTGTGTGTGTATATGATTTAGTTTTAAAATCGTTGTTTTATTTCATATTTATTTTTCCTAGCCTGGATATTGATGCAAAGAAATTGACAAAAAAAAAAACTTGGTTTTGTTATCTCTCATGTTTCTACTATGCATATGTTTCTTAATATACTAAATAAGAATATGAAGAGCTTTTGGAATCATTTATCCAATCAACCATAATAATGATATTTTATATTTTCAATTTTCAATGCAAAAAGTAACTTATATACAAATTAAAAGTGTTTCTAAATTTGGAATGTCACTTTTGGCGGGAACTTTCTAAAACTTGCTCTTTTCCTTTTATATATGTACTAGATCTTCGTGCCCGCGCCTATGGCACAGTGCCAGTATATTTGATTTCGTCAATTGAAACGGCAACGTCTAAATAGAAGATGCAATTTTAAAAAAATATTACAGTTGAGGGGTACATTACTTCAAGTGGTAGTTGAGGGGGGCTATTCGAACTCGACCCATAGTTGAGGGGGTTATTTGTAAGGGGTTATATGTAACTGACCTATAAACATTTGATTTTGCGGCGGAATTAACCCTCATGGTCAGATAGTCTCAGTCAATCAATTGAACTCTATTGTAAGATTATATTAATGTAAGATTGATGTTTTGTAAGGGGTAATGGTTTAGAAGATTAATCTCAGTGTGTGACTGCTCATAATATTAATTGTAGGGGGTGACTTTGTAACAGTGAGAGAAAATAGAGAGTTAAAAGTTGATAACTACTCTCACACATGTGAATGTGAGAGTGAATCCCAACCATTAAATTTTTTAAGATAATTTAATCTTAACCTCTAAATAGCTTTGGTCAATTGCACATGTGTGATAATAAGCTCTATTGTAATATAGATAGATATAGATACAACCTTAAAAATACTTAATACATCACTTTTATTATAAAAATACTATATTACCCTTAACAAAAATAAAACAAAAGTTTTTTTGAACACCACCACCAGACCACCACCGCCTGCCCAACCCCACCACCTCCCCTAGCCCTCCTACACCGCCAAGCCCTTCCTTCCCAACCCCAGTCCACCCGCCCGCCCTTCCCCACCACCACACTATCCGGCCTAGCCCATCCCCTCCCCAGCCTACCCTTTGCCACACCCAGTCCCTCCCCCACCCTTCATACACTGACTAGGCCTCCCCCACCCCTCCCACACTGACTGGGCCTCCCATAGTCCCTCCCTTACCCAGCCCACACCCCAGCCTACTCGCTTGCCCCTCACCTAGTCCCTCCCCCACTCCTCCCACACGGACTAGGCCTCCCGTCCCTCCCTCACCTGGCCCAACCCCCTGCCCCTTCCCCAACCCGCCCAGCCTGCACCACCTCCAGCCCAACCTTCGCCTAGAAAAAAAAAGTTTTTTTTTCATTTAATTAAAAACCAACTCCCGCCCAGCCCCACAACATCTACCACTAATCTTGTTTTTTTTTCATTTAATTATAAATTGAACAAATGGCAAATTGGTAAAAAAATTTCAAAAAGTACTGTATTAAGTATTTTATAGGTGTCAATGTAATATTTTTATTAATTTTGACATCTTTTAGTTTAGGAAAAAAAATCGCAGTTATAATTTCCACGTCCATTTGTGCTAGCTATTACATAAGTTTACATTTAAAATAATTTGGACTCCTGATCGATGTATTTTATACGTCGATTTTATATGCTTCTATGACTTAAATTATGCTATTTCACGAGGCTTTTGGCTACTAATATATGTTTTCGGTGAGTTTTGTAAGTTTCAGGGTTATTAGTGAAAATATGTGAAACTCTAGGATTTTAAGTGCAAATTTCATGAAGAGCCAAAAGAAGAAAAACGAAAGTTGTCAATATTGGACACCTTGCGGACGCAAGGTGCCTCAGACCTTGCGACCGCAAGGTAGGCAGTACGGGTCACAATGCAGAAATCAAGAAACCAAAAGCCAGACACACTAGAGACCTTGCGGACGCAAGGTACCCAACACCTTGCGACCGCAAGGTAGTCAGAATGCTTGATTTTCAGATTTTCACACGGTGGTTCGATTGGATTACAACTCCCGAGTATATATAGAAGTCAGATGCCGAGCCAAAAAGAAGGGAGACGGCTGGAAGCTCTCTTTAATAGATTTTAGGTAGTTTTTAGATTGTATAACATAGTTAGATTTTGTAATTTCAAGTATTGAAGATCAAATCATGTATCCGATCATCTCCATGTGCTGTTCATTGTCTATGATGAACTAAATCATCCATAATCTAGGAGGTGGGAGGTAACTTGTATCAAATTTATGCTTTAATTCTTATATAGGTTCATTCAATGCTTGTTGATTGTGTTGTTTATCAATCCCTCTATTATTCTGCTTTGAACAAATGAATGTAATTGCAAATAATAAAGGCTTAAAGGTGCGGATAACTGCATGACCAATGTGCATATGTCGTACACTGACTCACCAACACAATAAATTGGACCTATCGATGCACGAGAGTGATAAGTTAGGACCAGGTTCATACATGATCTAGGTGACAGATAGATCATAAGTCTAGGTGACAGTCTAGATTGATAGTTCCTGTGCTTATGATATAGAATGGGTGAATTTTGCGGGGATGGAGGCTGAACCAATTGTTCAACAGACTATATCTATCTTTAGTGAACGAACCCAAGACATTGAATGATAATATTATGAATTGAACATAAAGGAGATACAAGTGAAACCCAGAATCCTAGATTGCCACCCACCATAAGATCTTCATATCTGTTATTACTGTTAATTAGTTAGACATCTAAATATAAATATTAGTTTAGAGTAGAAATAAATATAAAAACCCCCTTTAGATTAATAATTTGCTATCAATAAATTGCACTGTTCGTGATCACTTGTCTCTGTGGGTTCGACTCTTGCTTCCAATATTATTCTATAATAGTCTTGTCCACTTGCAAGGAAAAAGATTAATTAAAACATCGATCAACTCCCTTCTAAAAAAAATTGGCTTCGTCACACCATGCCGAGGTGACCGAATCTTGTTTATTTATACTAATACGTGAGAAAACAGAAAACCACACATAACCAACTTTATTAGTAGTCCATGCGGATGTTTCTGTATACAACTCTTAAATCTTTTTAGAGATCCTTTAAAAAAGTTTTAACTCCAATGAGCGCCCTCTATAACATTCTAAATTATTGACATTATTTAACTAACAGCATAACTAAAGGCGGACGGAGGCATTACATTATGGGGGTAGTTGTCCCCACTTGGATTTTTTTGCACACTGGGATTTTTTTTGCAATAATCTATTATTTTAAACAGTTTGCCCCCACCTAGATAAGATTTATACATTTTTCCTCCACTTGAGTAAATTTTTTTAAGAAAATAATTTACAGTGAGTAATTGTGAGTTATTTGAAAAATTGAAGCCCACCTAAATTTAAAATGGTTAAATTCCTAAATCTCTTTCCCAATTCCAAAATCAAAATCCCCTCTTTTTTTCTCTCTCACTCTTGGCCCCTCCCTACCCCCTGGCGTTGGCTCCTTCCCGAGTCCCGTCATGTCTCCCTCAGTCCCTCTCACCGTCTCCCAGAGTCCTAGACCCAGTCTCCTTCCAACTCCAAGGCTCCAAGTCCAGTCGTCCAAGGCTCCAAGTCTAGCCGTCCAAGGCTCCAACTCTAAGCTCCTTCTTCCTTCAGCCTCTGCCATCGCTCCAGTGCTCCCAGCCTCCCCTGAGCTCCCTCTTCGGCGTCCGGCCTGGCGGCCTCCACAGCTCCACAGCCTCTACTCCAAGCTCCACCACTCCTCTTAAGCTCTTAGTGCTCTATAAAAGGTATTCTTCAAGAATCAAGATTTCTAAATTGATTTTTGTAATTTTGAATTTATGAATTGTGATTGTGATTGTGAATTTCTAAATTTTAATTGTCTATTTGTTTGAATCAAAGTATGATTGTATTGTATGAATTTGTAAATTATAATTGTGAATTTGTGATTTAAATTTTAAAAATTAAAATAAGTAAATAACCCTAATTTTAAAAATAACCCTAATTTTGAAACAGCCCTGATGATGTAATTAAAAGTTATCAAAATATGAAAACGCGTAGGGGACAATTATGATTTGTAAACTTTATTAAATTTGTGCACTCGGATGATTTGTAAACTTTATTAAATGTGTGAACCAGGTTGGGAAATTTTCTGCGTCCACCACTGAACATAACTATCAATATATTTCCATCTTTTTTATTTCTATTTTCCTACTGCAATCGGAATGAAATCTATATATACTTTAAATTTTATATTTTTTAAAAAATATTATAAGTTTACTTTCATTTAAATGAAGTCGTGTCACACTTTTTAATATTACCAATATACTCGTAATTTTAAGTTATAAATAATAGGAAAGGGTAATTTATAAGTGCAAAAAAAAAAAACACACGCATACACCCTAATTTAATAGAAATTGGGAATGAAAAGATATTATGAAAGTGAAGTGCCTATATTTAATCTGCATTTAAAGGCTTTTGGGCCTCGCTTAAGCGAGGGGGTTTTCCACTACACTGGCCCACTATGCTTTACATGACTACAGAACACTATGGGTCTGGCCCATGCGTGACAATCCAACCCTAACCCCTTAGGTATAAATAAACCCTACTATCTCATAGTAGGGAACGCTCTCTCCTTTACAGTTCTCACTCCACACACGGGGGCTACGCGCCCTCCTATATTTTTACACTATACTGATTCTCACGCCGGAGTGTTTTGGGGGACATCCCCCACCACTCACGGTGCTTATTTTGCAGAGATCCACATAAAGCCAGAAATCCAACTCAAACGACGATTTCATCACCAATTCGGTCAACGAACGATTCACGTACCTCGACGATTTTCGGCACCCCCGATATGACTGATATTCGTGCCACATCAGAAAGCAAATCATCAAACGAGATTGTTAGATTATCATGTACATAAATATTCACAAATAGGAAGATCTAGTGTTCGGTAAAACTCACTCAATATTTTGGGGGTTAATTAGCTAATTTTAGGGATAGGGTGTTCACTGTGGGTCTCAAGGGAAGTAAAAAAACTCTAAACAAAGATTTTAAGGTGATGATAAAGGGAACCACAGTTAATACTGTTACTAGTTACTTTTTTTTTTTTACTAGTTACTGCTACCGCATGCTATGTCCTAAAGGCACATGTTGGGGGCATCGTATTCGTGGCCATTTTGCATTGTAAAAAATAAATTGTAAAAAATAGAATGCTTTATAGAGCAATGTTGTACCCTATAAAAATAGAATAAAACTTTCCTCCATTATAAGATAATTTGACTGATGCTTGATAAAAGTCATGTAACATGTTTCGTGCAATTTAATGAGTACATACAAATGATAAAGTAAAATTAATGAGCATAATCCTCAAGTTTAACAATTTGAAAGGAAACCAACGTAAAATGATAAAGATAAAAAGTATAAATCTCAAGTTTAACACTTTGAATGGAAAGATAAAAAATTAGCATCATGGCAACCATCTCCAATAGCAACAATTGTTTAAAAATTGCAAAAGCCAAATAAGTTGTCTTCTAAGCCCAATATGATATGGTTCATGCATGTTAAGCATCCAATGACAGGAAAAAAAAAAGAGGAAAAAAAATCCATCATCTTAATCTTCATTGCATTTGTGTCACAATTTTTTGCGTTGTCGTTAATCATCACAATTTCAGCATTTTAGTTTACAATGCACTTACAAAACAGGGCGTCTTAGCATGCATCCGAGATGGACCAAAAGAAATGCCTTAGAAAAAGCTATCACATTCACAATCTCTACAACCTTGTACCATTATTAGACTTGGATAATATCTTTTTAGAAAAATATTCTTTTCAACTTATTAAAATAGTACAATAGATTATTATTTTTCATATTCAAAATGAAAATGAAAATCCAAGTCTGTGCTTTACATATTCCTTTTTTTAGTTTCTAATCCTTTTTATATGTCTATAATTAAAATATTTCAAAGCTTACTATGAGTCTAATTTATAAGCATCATTCTAGAAAGTCATTTCAACGTACTTGAAATGGTTCAATATTGTTACATTGAAGAAATAGACAGTAATTTTACATAAAATAAGCTCCATTGATACGATATTCTCAATTGAACTAACAATAAGAAGTAAAGAAACATGACAAGTTGACAACAAACACAAGACAATCTTTAATTCTGGATTTCACCTCGTTTCTCTCTAACTCTCAAGAAACTACTAATATTAGGTAATGTACTTAATTTTATCTTAGAGTCAATTGAGGGTTAGATGAATTGTAGTTTTGGCAAGCATAGTTTTTTTCTAAGATAAAATTGAACAATCTTGAACACGTGATAATCAGACCGGGAAGGGAATAGTGACTGGTGTAATTGAAGAGAGAGAGAGAGAGAGAGAGAGAGAGAGAGGGAGAGAGAGATGATGGGTTCTTGAGAAATTAGAGAGAAAGAGAGAGACAGAGAGTGTGTGTGTGTGTGGAGGTAAATTCGGGTGTAAGGGGGAATAAATGAAAGGCTTTTGTTTTTAAAAAAGAGGGGGAGCGGACTGCGACCATACTATGCAGTTGATCGAAATGGATTGAAGAGGGAGATGAGATAACAACGACATTCATGGTGGTAGAAGATGAGGGAATAGTAACTGGGGTAGGGGAATAATGGAGGTTAGGTTCAATTGTTATGAAAAAGGAAAAAATAAAAAATTTCGGTGCTTTGATACATAAAGATTAAAGAGACAGTGTTTGAGTGATTTCTGATCAATCCATGAGAGATGACTATTTTATAGCCCTTGATTTCAGCAAGATATACTGATTTTAGCAGGGAAAAAAAGAAAAAAAGATTACAATTCATAAGAGGGTGACACGTGGAAGCTTGGAATTCTTTAAAAACTTTAAGCATTTAACAGAAAGTCGACACGTAGCAACAACTTCTATTTTAGACTTTTAATAATAGTTAATAGACTACTAACTAGTTGGTACTCGTTTGTATGCATGATTTTAATTTTAAAAAAAATAAAAGTTATTTATAATAAGATGATTTTGTAGGTAAATATTGAAATTCATCATATGAATGGGTAATTAAAAGATTCGTGTAGGAATTTTCTGTAGAAAAAAAAAAATTAAGTAATTAATAATTACAATATTTTTATTTATTAGTATTTTTGTTGTTGAAATTGATCATTTGAACAAAAAATTGTCATGTGGCAATAGTAGCTCTGTTCGTAGTAATTAATACTATATTTGTCTCAAAATAAATGATGTTTTAGCAATTTATACACAGATTAAAAAATGTTATAAAAGGATTGATACCCTCCTTTAAGATCATTTATTGTAGTTAAGTTGCATTAGTATTTTTCTCTTTCCACCCAACAACCCTCTTTTAACAATATTTAAATTGAGCGTAGTAAATACAAGGGTAATCTCAGGAATGTAAGATAAAACTATAACCCCTGTTGTTTAGTGGATCTTCATTGTCTTTAGATCTTCTGAAAGATTAGGTCTCGTTGCAAAATGTTATATATCAGTAGACTTCACATCTGTTTGG
This sequence comes from Codonopsis lanceolata, assembly GCA_013146195.2. Taxonomy (NCBI): domain Eukaryota; kingdom Viridiplantae; phylum Streptophyta; class Magnoliopsida; order Asterales; family Campanulaceae; genus Codonopsis; species Codonopsis lanceolata. The sequence continues at coordinate 26,706,484 of CM028378.1, read as the reverse complement.
GACATTGTGACCTACCGAAGAACAAGCAGAGTCGGTACTTCAACTCCATGCTAGTACCTCTGTTTGCCTACTTTTCTTTTCATAAAGACAATATTGTTTGTATCTCTTCATTCTTTTGCTTATCTTGATAGATGACTGTCACTCCTGACTTTCAATCATCATCTTAACTTTTGATTATGACTTGAATTCAGTTTATCTATCTTTGTCAATACCAGATTAAGAATAAGCAAATCGTGTCTTTGTGATACAAGAGCTCCGACTAAAATGGTACTTGCTTTCTATTTTGCCTCTAGTGCTTTCCTCAGCTAATCGGGATTCTTTTGAGGAGGAGCATTATCATCAGTTAACCATGCTGATGAAGCCATTGGTTCTTCCTTCTAGTCGCCAAGGCACGAAAATGAAGATTTGTTGCCATCTACTTTATATCATCAGTAGACTTTCATATCTGTTGTACCTTTGTCATTCAGTAAATCTTCATATCTGTTGACTTCATTCACTCCATATAAATTGGTATCACATCAATTGGCATCCCCAACAGATAATTTTTCGCCTCAGCATCAGTAGACTTTCACATCTACTGATATCTAACATTGGTTTCCGTATCAGCAGACTTCCATAGCTGCTCATCTTTCCCAATATTCCCAATCAATCTTTGCCGATACACTTTTTACCTTATCCTATGATCAGGAAATGATAACTTAAGGAATCTTTGCATCTTAGCTTCAACTATAGTTTTTGGGATAATCGGTAGCTCTAAAATTCTGAAATTCTTTCTATCAATTGATTTCTTTACTGATTTCATTATTGGTATCATTGTTGATATCATCTACCGATTGAGTCATATACTCAGGAGGAGTCTCATCCTCAAAAGAATCCTATTTTCTTCTGAAGAATCCTATTTTCTTCTGAAGAATTGGTCGATGAACAAGAAGCTCTCTCTATCTCATGAAGAGGCTAAGAGACAGTGCTAGCAGGACTTGTGTTTTCAACTCCCAAAGTAGCCTATAGAGTACTTCATTCATATATTTTCTAGCAAGAATCACCAGTAGAGAATTAAGAAGTTCAGTTCAACATTTTCTAGAAATTCATCCCATTTATTGACCTCTTGATAAGTCTTTCCTCTTTGGTGTTTACCGATTAGTTATTCAACATGATTTATTAGTATGTCCTCTTAATCTTTAAGAACCAAAGTACTTTAAGCTCTTCCATTTCTCTTCAATTGGTATCATCTCTCCAAGATAAATGACAGATTTCCATTTGTTACCTGCTAAAGAAATTCAACTAGGCCGCTATCCTTTTTTCCTACTACCTCGTCCCTTTCTCTATTGCAAAGTTCCTTATATAAACTCTGAATTCTCAAAACATTAGCAGAATCATTTTCCTTCTGATATTAAAACACTTCATTCGATAATCTAAAATATTCTCTTGATGTTAGAATTAATCTTTAAGTCTAAAATTCATTAATTATAATTCCAACAACTATACGCATCTAAAATCTTTTGAACTGGAATATTTAATGAAGACTTAATTAAGCCACATGAATCAATGCTCTTTAAAGCAAATGTCTTTTCAAGAGAACGGCGTGACAGTATCTTTTTATGACTGTCGCTTCAACCGTTTGTCATAAAATATTTCTCTCTTGTAACAGATACCTATGTAACGATTCATAAATATTTTCACTCTATAAAATCTTCCTTTAAATTGGTTTAAAAATTAATGCATCCTATCTCATTCTCCCATATTCAAAACTTTTCCAATCCTAAATCCTTCTTCTTCTAAATTTTTCTGTGGCTTCTTCTACTGGCAGTAATTCTATTAACCCCAGACCAGTCAATAGACCACATGTATCTGATAGTTTTTCCACTAGAGTAGGTGATCATACCTACATTCTAGGCCGAACTATACAGGCAAAACAATTCCTCATCAACAACTCTGTAGGAAGAATCATCTATGACCTCTTTCACCGATCTGGACTCATCCCGATTCTGGCTTTTCGAGAAAAATTCAACAGCCTTCACTTGGTTGATGAATTCTATTCTTGGATGATTGTGGCTAGCAATGGCAAAAAAAAACTTGATGTGCGCAAAACGCAACTCGGGTAAGAATATCTGGCCGTATCAAATAATAAAGTGTACCTATGTACGAGTTATCGATCTCACAAGGAATATACGTAATTCTCACTCCGACTAGGTACCAAAATTAGGCTAAATAATTATATTTGAGCGAAAAGAAAATGAATTAAAATCTAAAAATATAAACAACCTAGAAAGCAATTAAATCTACACTACTGCGGCGGTGGTTTGGCAACAGTAAATAAAAATAAAAATAGAGGAGTGCAATATTTCTAGTCTAGTCGGTGTTTAATTTAATCCTCTTTTTACTTTTCTTTAACTTAAGTCTTGGTAGTCGGGCGCACTATAGTATTCACTACGGACTCTCGCAACATATGGAAAATCTAGCTACAACTCCTAGCTACGGGCTCTCGCTTCTTATAACATAGGAGAAAATAGCCACATGTCAAAGCAAGCACCCAATGACTATCTACGCACGATCTCCTCTCAGTCTCACGTAACGCAAACAATTATTGTGATTTTCGGAATTAATAGGACGGGCTCTCGCATGTTATCCTATAATTCTAATGATCATCTAATGGTTCGCTACGCCATTAAAAGCATAAAAAACACACAATAATAACCAAGCGCATAAGTAATAATTCGCAAAAAGAAGCTCTCTATATTTTTCTACAAGTCATGTTAGTAGCCGAGACAAATAAAATTGGTTAACTACGGGCTCCCGCATCTTATAATCAACCCTAACCTCCCCGACCTCGCGAATGGCTAAGGTGGTTCGATCGCATGTCAAACTAAGTCTCACAATGGCTATCGATGCGTGTCAAAAAACTCCAACTATTAAATTGATTGGTCCGAAATATAAAGGTAGCTATCGCGGATCTTAAATATTTCTAAAATCATTTAATTAATGGTCAATTAATTAAAGGTATTAAGTTCACAAAATAATAACCAACATGAATGTGTAATAAATAAAGAGATAGGTTAAATTAAAATACTACATTGGACATGAAAAAATAATTGCATTCCATAAATAATTGAAGCATAAACCAATTCAACATTTACAAATTTAATCAACCCAAGAAATTATAACAACTATCAAAAATAGAAATATGAAGAATTAAACCGAGCAAGTCGCGTTGCGGTGTTGAAATCATTTGTACATGCTTCTTTGGCTCTTGATTTGAAGCTCCAAACCTTCAATGGTGGACAATTAATGGAGGAGAGGAAGAAATTTTGGTTGAAATGGGGGTGGTGCCCCAATTAGGGCTAACAGCCCCAAATGGGGACTTTTTTTTACAAATGAAGTTGCTGGGGAAATTAAAAGAGAAGGAATTGGGAGGGCAGCCAAGGCAGGGGCATTTTAGGAAGTGCATGGAGAGTTTGGGGGCAAAAAAGGGAGGAAAAAAAGGCTGGGTCACGGCTTGGGCAGGGCTGGACCAAGGAAAGGGACGCTGGTCGCTCCAGGTGGGAAATGGGCTGAGGGGGTGAGAGGAAATGGGTTGGATGGTGGGTGATTGGGGCAGCAAATGGGCCGGGTGACTTGGGTCCATGGAGGAGATCGCAGGCCGGCACTAGGGCAGGAGGCGGCTGGACGCGACACGTGGCACCAGCAGCTGCACGACAACACACAAGGGAGCTTTGGGAAATTGCTCCGGTGCCCCTGAAGTTCTAGAAGTTACTCTGGATTCCTTCCCTCTGCTAGCTCTTCAGTTTGGTCCAAAGTTAGCCCAATTAGCCTCCGTTAGCTTGAATTTGCCTTGGATCTCTCAATGGACTTAACGGACGTTGAGCAAATAATTTCTAATTCAACTTTAAAGCTTGGACTTGCCTCGAACTTTGTGTTAAACACCATATAAAAGCTCGATTATGCATGGAAACCTACATTAAGCACAAATACACAAATAATAATATTTCCAAAGCATAATTAACTCAAAAATAACACAAAATAAAAGGAAATTCCTGGAAAAATTAGTGGAAATTGGGCTCATCACAATGGCAATAATCTCTTTCGTCGTATCAAAGGCACTTATATTGTGGTTGATGCCAGAAGCCTTTCGCGGGTGTTTCAACTCCCCTTAGATGTCCCCTTTGCTATTAATGATTCTATCATCAATGGGTCATGGCATCAAAGGACTAGAGTCAGCGTTGCAGATGATAATCGTACAATGGACATCAACGTATATCCTTTAGACTTGTACTGCGTAAATGAGATTCTGAACCGATGCCTTATGTTCTATAGGCCTCTGTCAAGAATCTTCACTAGAACCTCAGCATTGCTGTTCTTGAATCTTTAGACCTGAATTGGTCTGAAGTGGTCTTCACGCTCATCAGCCACTCAGTTCAGCGAGGAAGTTTTGCTCGGTCAAGCACCTGAAAATATGCCAAGATTATCAGCTATTTTCTATGCTCTTTCCATTCGATTTGACAGACTATCCAAGATAAAGAACGCCTATCCTAGGCGATATGTTAATAACTCGTGAGTTATTTGGCAACAAGAGCCTTTCGGATAATGACGAAGATTTAGATTTAGATTCTAGCTTTAGGAGCTATAGAGATTCCAACTAGATGTATGCCTTCCTAGAACGTCTATCTTCTCTCTTTTGTTATTGCTCAAAATCCTCTTCTCTCTTTCTGTTGTCTTCCCTAATTTATCGCTTGCAACCAACCATATTCAAACTTGCTTGCAACCTACACCTTTTTAATATAATCAAAGTTGCTTGCAACCATTAAGGAAGAGAAGAACACAATTGACATATACAACTCAATTGACATATTCTTTTGAAAAAGAGAAGATCGACAATCAAAAAACAATCTAACCTTAAAGAAGAGAAAATAATAGAAAACCACTTAATCAAATTGGCAGATAATCTAATTGGTTCTTTAAATAAAGGAGGAGACATTTCTTTTAGACTAAGAATATTTTAGATAAAGTGAAATACTTACCCCTTAAGATGAATCTAAGTGATACATCTTTTGCCTTTGGGGCACATTTGTTGAAATAAGCTATTTTTGATCAACAACCTTATTGATTTGATCATCAACAAAGCGTGATAGAGCAGATCGACAAGGCAGTGAAATCTACAAGGAGATCGTCCTTAACAATGATCAACATAGATCCCCACAAGAGATCATGGTGAAAGAACCCATACCTTAGCAAAACACATTATATGGATTACTAAAAAGAAAATAGAAAAGGAGAAGAGAGTGATCAGAAAATCTACAAGTCAGAGATCGGTGTCTTGATCAAGAACTTAGTTCTTGATTTGAGTTCTTCAACCTCCTTTGAAGATCTCAGTCTCTAACAGAGCTACAAAGAATTCATTCTTAACTAGAGGCCAAGCAATTCAGATTCGTTGAAGATAGATCTTGAAAGATGCTCAAAGAAGATGAAGAGTTGTATGTTTGCATTACATTCATGCCTACAAACTTGTACTCTATTACAAGTGTTGTTGGTTGTGCAATCATAGATCATCATAGGGAGTCGAGTGATCTGCACTCAGTCACTCAGATATTTTTGTCTGAGTGACCCTAAAAATTATTTTCTCATATCTATCCATCATTGTCGTCTCCTACTGCAGCCTTTGCTTAGGATATTTAGTTATGAATTCTTGAGTAGGGGTTGAAGATCTGGAGCATGAGGATAGATAAATTAAATAGAAGGTCTAGGTTGATGTATTAAGTATGTTTGTCTTTGAGCAAACCTCTGTTGAATTTTAATATAAGATATTTATCAAACTCAGCCCTGATTCATCTATTAGCTTTTATAAACTGTTTTACTTCTTTGAAAGCTATCTTTCCATGTCTCCTTAAACTACATCTGAAGAAGGATTAAGAATGTTGTTGTTCTGAACATATATTCGTGTACAGTTATTTAAGACTTCTTTGATAAATCGATTAAGCCTCAATCTTTCTGCTGCTAAACTCCTTTTTTACAAGCTTGTTGTTTAACAACAATCTGCCAGCAGAGTTCATTACTTTGCTCATAGTAAGTCTAATGCCCAGTGTTACCAACAGACCTGCTTCTTCTTCAGATTGTTTATGTCTAAAAATATGTTATTTCCCATTCATTATGAATGATTGAAGATGATTTTTAAATTGGCATTATAGGCTATTCACCCCCTCTAGCCCATTTGAGTATATATTATGGACCAACAACGGGTTAAACAAATCACATCTGATAAAACATAATCACTCATGTGAATAATATAAACATCACAGCTTCTGAAAAGCCAAGAAAACAAAAACCCACAAGCTATTACCCGTGAACTAAACACAACGGCTCCAGCCCATCCAACTCGTGAAATATGATACACCAGTAACAATGAAAACCCAAAATAGAGTCTATATAACTATATACATCCCCTTCCTCACAACTATACAAAACTAGCATTCTAGGAGCTACAACTCAGCAACCTGCTAGGTCTCACGTGTCTTATCGATCACACGGGAACTCATGATCTCGTTAGATCAAATTCCTAGATAACTACACACTAAAGTAAATAAACACGGGGTGATTGATAACTTAGTAAGTTACTACATGCAACTACATATCATGATGTTATGCACATGTAAACATCATATCAGTCAACCAAGTATAGATGTACATATACTTGCACACATCATGTTGATCATGTTATAATACACATTGATCCAACGTAATTAAACAAATAACCAAGATATAAATCAGTATCTCAATCTGATATGTATTTGAGTTGAAACTGCAGGAGAGATTTCCGACTTGTCCTACAACAAACCTTGTAGCTGTGTTGCTGCTGCAGTACATAAATTGAACTGTATCTGAACCTAATAGTATCCAAAAATACAAATCCATGTAGAACCAACGACTTTGGGGTTTAGTATCGGGTAGAACCAACGACTTTGGGGTTTAATGCTCAATGCTACCCAAGAGTCTAGCCTCAAGAGTCTAGCCTCTAATTGGTTATGCGAATTGCTATAAAACAGGTTACTTCCTCGTTTCGGCTCATAATGAGGGACACAACAATTACAACTCGAAGCATTTACGAGATTTGACTTTCGTAACTACTTCTATTGCCCAGATACCTACATATGCCAACACAAGTAGTTGTTTACTTGTAATAAAACACAATCGTTTGAGTTCCAAGTATGGAAGCTCAACCCACAAACCAAGCATGAATGTTTACTCGTAAATAAACACAATTGTTGAGTTCCAAGTATGGGAGCTCAACACACATACCAGACATGAATGTTTGCTCGTAAATAAACACCAATGCATGTATTTGCTTAAGACAAACATTGTAGCTAAATCATCTTAACGATAACAAATGTAACGTTTGTAGTACTAAATGTTAAACAACACAAAAGTAGGTCATTGATCCTACCACAAACACCCACTACAGAAAACAAGTCTATGAATATATACTAGACTCTCTTGTAACAATCTAAAGCTCGTAATAATGCCACAAACTCTAGCTCATAATATCTTTTGCCTTATGAATAATATATATTCAATGGTCTGCTTAAGATTGTTACAAAAGAGTCTAGTATTTACAGACTTGTCTTCTGTAGTGGGTGTTTGTGGTACGATTAGTGACCTACTCTTGTGTTGCTTAACGTTTAGTACTTACAAACGTTACATTTGTTATCGTTAAGATGATTTAGCTACAGTGTTTGTCTTAAGCAAATACATGCGTTGGTGTTTATTAACGAGAAAACATTCATGTTTGGTTTGTCTGTTGAACTCCCATACTTGGAACTTAACAATTGTGTTTATTTACAAGTAAACATTCATGTTTGGTATGTGTGTTAAGCTCCCATACTTGAAATGCAACGATTGTATTTTATTACAAATAAATAACTACTTGTCCATTGAATTAAGTCCAGCTGGCATATGTGGGTTCTATGGCATCTGGGCAACAGAAGTAGCTACGGGAGTAAAATCTCGTAAATGTTTCGAGTCGTGATTGTCGTGTCCCTCATTATGGGCCGTAACAAGGAAGTAACATGTGTTAGAGAAATTCACATAACCAATTAGAGGCTAGACTCTTGGGTAAACAATTGTGTCCCTCGTTGAGTTCCAAGTATGGAAGCTCAACTCACATACCAAGCATGAATGTTTGCTCGTAAATAAACACAATTGTTGAGTTCCAACTATGGGAGCTCAACACACATACCAAACATGAATGTTCGCTCGTAAATAAACCCCAACGCATGTATTTGCTTAAGACAAACACTGTAGCTAAATAATCTCAACGATAACAAATGTAGCGTTTGTAAGTACTAAACGTTCAACAACACAAGAGTAGGTCACTGATCCTACCACAAACACCCACTACAGAAAACAAGTATGAGAATACTAGATTCTCTTGTAACAATCTAAATCTCGTAATAATATCACAAATTCTAGCTCGTAATATCATTTGCCTTATAAATAATATATATTCAATGGTCTGCTTGAGATTGTTACAAGAGAGTCTAGTATTTACAGACTTGTCTTCTGTAGTGTGTGTTTGTGGTAGGATCAGTGACCTACTCTTGTGTTGTTTAACGTTTAGTGCGCATGCTTACAAACGTTACATTTGTTATCGTTAAGATGATTTAGCTACAATGTTTGTCTTATGCAAATACATGCGTTGGTGTTATTTACGAGCAAACATTCATGCTTGGTATGTCTATTGAGCTTCCATACTTGGAACTCAACAATTGTGTTTATTTACGAGCAAACACTCATGCTTGGTATGTGTGTTGAGCTCACATACTTGAAACTCAATGATTGCGTTTTATTTGCAAGTAAACAACTACTTGTGCATTGCATTAAGTCCAACTGGCATATGTGGGTTATGTAGCATCTGGGTGACAGAAGTAGTTACGGGAGTCAAATCTCGTAAATGCTTCGGGTCGTAATTTTCGTGTCCCTCGTTATGGGCCGTAACGAGGAAGTAGCATGTGTTAGAGAAATTCATATAACCAATTAGAGACTAGACTTTTGGGTAAACGCCGGATAGTATTGACCCAGTTAAACCCAAAGGCCATTGGTTCTGGATACTATTAGGTTCAGTTTATGTACTGCGGCAGCAACACAACTACGAGGTTTGTTACAGGACAAGTCGAAAAGCTCTCCTGCAGTTTCAGCTCATATATAGATCAAATTGAGATACTGATTTATAACCTGGTTATTTGTTTAATTACGTCGGGTCAATGTGCATTATAACATGATCAATGTGATGTGTGCAAGTATATGTACATCTATACTTGGTTGACTGATATGATGTTTACATGTGTATAACAGCATGCTATGTAGTTGCATATCATAACTTGTTTAGTTATCACTCACCCCGTGTTTGTTTACTTTAGTATGCAGTTATCCAGAAATTTGATCTAGCGAGATTGGGAGTTCCCGTGTGATCAATAAGACACACGAAACCTAACAGGTTGTTGAGTTGTAGCTCCTAGAAGACATGTTTTGTATAGTTGTGAGGACGGTGATGTACAGAGTTATATAGACTCTATTTTGGGTTTTTATTTTTACTGGTATATCATATCTCACTAGTTAGTTGGTTTGGAGCCATTATGTTTAATTCACGAGTAATAACTTGTGGGCTTTTGTTTTTCCAGCTTTTTAGAAGCCGTGGTATTTATATTATTCACAGGAGTGATATGTTTTATTAGGTGTGGTTTGTTAAGCCCTTAATTAGTAGGGGTTTTGTAGATGTTTTATGTGTTTATTAGGCGCTCGACCCGAGGCTCGTATAGAGATTGGGGGTCGGGGCGCGTAATTAATTGTACTTAATTTCAACTCTAATTGATAATTGTGTTAGCTTATATTACATACTAATTGTTATCGTAATTGAGTAATTAGTTACCAGTTTATATTGTGTTACTGATTTCATTATGATAGTATAATATATATAATTTTGTTATTGGGCTAGTAAGTAATTGTTAATTATTCTATTATTTGGACATTGATGGTATCATATTAAATGACTTTGGGCTTTTTGGATAATATTAAACGCCACTAATCCGTACAACAAGAGAACCCGTGGAAGTAGGAAATTGTATACGGTTTTGCTTAGAACCTTTAAGAGGGATTTTTGAAAAAAGAAAAAACAAAGAGAATAGAGAACAATGGAAGGAAGCAACGGAGGAAGAAGAAAAATAGAAATTGGTAAGTTTACCATCTTGTTCAAATGTATAAAATTGATATTCGTAATATGTATTTATGTGTGTGTTTGTGTGCATGTGTGTTGTGTGAATTGTTGCTGCTACGTATGGGTGTGTGTGCTATTGTGTGTGATTGAAGTGGTATTTAGGTTGGTTTTTCAATATTAAAATAAAGACTAATAAATGTATGTGTAAGAATACATGCAGTAGTTGGTTAATCCCAAAAGGTGGGGATAATTGTAATAAGAATTGGTCAAGAAGAGGTCGGTTTCAGAGGTTGAAGATGTCGAATTGGTAAGGCACAAGTGGACCCTTAATAAATTTCAGAATTACAAATAAGCCCTCGCAATTCATAAATTTTTAGAATGACCCTTCAGAGTTTTAAAGAAAAGTCACTTACTTTAAATGATCACAACTTATTCATTTTAAATCAGAATTAAGTGATTCAAAATCCTTAACCGATTATTTTTCATAATACTCTCTGATGGAATTAGTTTTAGAATCAAATTATTCATTCAAAATCCTTAACCGATTATCTCGCACCAAGGTAAGGGTTCATGTTAACTTTGAGTTGTTGCTATGTTATGATTTGATAGCGTGGTAGTTGACTGCTCCATCAGTTGTTGGTATTTGTTATCGAGGCTCTTGGTCAAAGTGGCATCTACAATGGCACGTTTGAGTCAATTTGTTACAGGTTTGGGTATTTGGCCAGCTCAAGTGTTATGAAATTTGGTTTTGCATCATTGTTGATCGTTATTGTTCCCCACTTCTTCAATATGAAAATATGATTGATTAGTTTTGTTTCACAACTATTGTTATCAGATCGATAAAGCTACTTCAATACACTTTTGATACACTATCACATCCTTAAATGTTGGCAGGTTCCTTACTGGGTAATTTATGCTCACCTTTTCCCTTTTCTTCCTTCCAGGTAGTTAGATAGAAGCTTCGCACCAGGCTCGAGTAATATAGCTAGGATTTATATAGTGATGCATGAGTCAGCTTACTTTTGAACCATGTATTTTTTTTCTATTGGTATAATAAAGTGCGTAAAGTTTTTGGAGGTTTGTGAATATATGGGTTATCAACAGGTGTTTGGGTTTGCATTGTATCCAGAGGATAGTTTCTCTGATGTATTTGTACTCTGTTGTCTATATATATGATATTTTGGTCTATTTTGACAGGGACATATTTCTTGATTTGGCTTTTGTTTTAGATTTACTTTTGATTTTGTTCTTCTCCCCTCATGGGATGTGTATCACGATCTCTGGGCATGATAATTGTGGATATACTATTACTTTTAAAAATACTGAGTTAGTATCTCAATTAATTAATTAATTAATTAATATATATATATATATATATATATATATATATATATATATATATATACACACACACACTATTCGAGTGGTGAAAGTATATGATTAAAAGTTACTCGATAAGGTTATGACAAACTATAATAAGATTTGTCTATAATTGGTTGTTTGAGCAATTGCCTTGTTGCCTAACATTATAGAGGCACAATCTATGTGTTCTTTGTAGGCCGGTCAATTGCACGAATGGATCATTCAAAAAAAATATTTATTAGTTTATTATTTTTAATAACTACGACTACATGGATTAAATTTGTTCTGTTTAGGGCCCTCTACTGGGACCCAAATGATTATGTTTACTTGAATAATCTTTTTGGCACCGATCGTGGAAAAGCTTGCTACAACTACATCAAATATCATATATGTCTATCTTAATAACTTTATGACAATCACAAGATCTTGTACCACAACATTTACTCTAACATGGAAAGTAATGAGTATTTACTAAGCCACGGGGGGAATTAGGCCCTTCCAAATAGATTGTTTGGAAGAAACCGAGTCTTTGTTTTTGCATTTTATATGTCTTTCATTCCTCTTGTCTTTTTGGGAACCAAAAAAATATAAATAAATAACAACAACATAATTATGAGAAAGAAGGTGATCAAATTATGAGTCAATTTGTTGCAGGTTTGGGTATTTGGCCAGCTCAAATGTTATGAAATTTGGTTTCGCATCATTGTTGATCGTTATTGTTCCTCACTTCTTCAATATGAAAACATGATTGATTAGTTTTGTTTCACAACTATTATTATCAGATTGATAAAGCTACTTCGATACACTTTTGATATAACGTCACATCCTTAAATGTTGGCAGGTTCCTTACTAAGCAATTTATGCTCACCCTTTCCCTTTTCTTCCTTCTAGGTAGTTAGACAGAAGCTTGGCGCCAAGCTCGAGTAATATAGCTAGGAGTTGTATAGTGATGCATGAGTCAACTTACTTTTGAACCTTGTATTTTTTTTCTATTTGTATAATAAAGTGTGTAAAGTTTTTGGGGGTTTGTAAATATATGGGTTATCAACAGGGTGTTTTTGCATTGTATCCAGAGGATAGTTGCTCTGATGTATTTGTACTCTATTGTTTGTATATATGATATTTTGGTCTATTTTGACAGCGACTTTTTTCTTGATTTGGCTTTTGTTTTAGATTTACTTTTGATTTTTTTCTTCTCCCCTCATGGGACGTGTATCACGATCTCTGGGGCATGACAATTGTGGATATATTATTACTTTTAAAAATACTCAGTTTGTTTCTCAATTAATATTATATATATATATATATAAATTATTCGAGTGGTGAAAGTACATGATTAAAAGTTACTCGATAAGGTTATGACAAACTATAATAAGTTTTGTCTATAATTGGTTGTGTGAGCAATTGCCTTGTTGCCTGCCATTATAAAGGCACAATATATTATCATTTTGAGTCCCGATATTACAAGCTTGATCTTGTAATAATAATATAAGTTCTGACGTGAATACTGTTGGATCAAATTTTAGTCAGATCTCTACATTAATGTGATTAAGTGTAAAATGACATGGATAGTACATGTTAGCACCTTCAAAAAGGTAAAATAGTAAAATATGGTTCTTGAAAATAGAAATCCATGACCTGTGATCTTCCCTCTGCACGTTTCTTATTCTCTTTTTCTTACTCTTTTTTTGTTTTCTTTCTTCCTCTTTCATTCCATCTAACAAAATCAAACTTGTGGCAATTTTTTAACCTCTCAAGTGAATTAAAAGGGTGAAACTCACAAGCATTTTGGATAAGGATGGATCCAGGGAGAGAGACAGAGAGAGAAACACACAAGCATTATGATATGACAGTCCCTGATCCCGAGTGATGATGCAGGGATCTCCTAACCAAGGCTTTGCCCTTTGCTCCTTTACTAAGGTCACGAAGCGGCAGTAACCTCAATTACTAAATGTGAAGTTTAAAAACACAAGATTTAGCTTTGAGCCTATGTGAATTAGTATTTTTGAAGCTCCTTATTTCATTAAGTACTCCATTTAAATTACTATGACAGATTCCTTCCAATTTAGAAATCTGTTGATTCAAAAAGACCCAAGGACAGAAGCTTCAGTTTCTTCAATGCTTGAAAACTCATGAACCCTCTTCTAATTTGAAATTTTGCATTTTTTAGCTTTGGAAATTATTGACACTTTCTCTCTACACCTCTTTTTTATGGGTTTTTGTTTTGGGGTTTGATGTCACATGCCCATGTGGGAATTTTTTCAATTTCTCTCCCAAGATTTCAAATAGGTTATCGGTTTTGCTACAATTGAAAGATGAAAAATAGAAACCAAAGAAGAGAGAGAAAGGGGAAGAAATGGTCAACCAAAGTCATTTTCAATTAGAGAACCCAAAAACCCCAACCTCTTAATTTGAGAGGGCAATGAATCAAGGGCGGCGGTAACAATTGAGAATGAAGGGTAGATATCATGGAGAAGGGAGCAATAGGCATCAATGGGCGGTAGAAGATGGTTTGGCTGATTTTATTTATCAACATGGAAGCTAGAAAGAGAGAGAAACAATTACTAATTAATTTTGGAAATACATTCAAGTACATTTTTGCCATTTTGAAGTAATAAATATGTCATTCCAAGTCATCATATTTAACGACATTATTGATCTCCCCCCCCCCTATCCGCGGCTCTCTCATTTTAGATAAATTTGGCGCTCCTTATTTGAGACGTACGACTTGAGTCTTCCTTTAGCTTGTTTTTTTCTCTTGATGGCTTTGTATTTCTTTTTCGAGGTCAAACTCCTATGTCCTTCCTTTATTAGGGCAAGGCTAGTTGTCCCCCTCAAGTTTGTATTTTTTTTCCTTTATTAATTAAATTTAACAGGGTACCATGCTTGTTTCCCAAAAAAAAAAGTCATCATATCGAGATTTATGTTTAAATCATCCTACGACTACAAGACCAAAAGCTTGTATCTAATTATGACATCCTCGACTTTAGTTTGATTACATCCTCTACTTTAATGACACACCCGACACTTCGCTTATACATTTTTACTTTTGACATCATTACATCCTCTACTACCATTCACACCAACTCTTAGAACAAGGCCAATGACAATTCTTTACCAAATCAAACCCCAATATATCTTCATTTCCAATGGAGAATCAAGTTATGATTTATTGATTTGGGAATCAAGGGATGAACCCAAATCATCCACAAATCAAACCATATGATCCACCATTTTTTTTATTTTTATTATCCCCCTTTTGGCTTTAATAATGCCACTGGAATTAGTGTTAAAACATCTCTAAAGATTTGGCAAATGGCTCCAACACACCTTTCTCCTTTTCCCTCCCAAAGTAGAACTAGTTTTCATTAATTTTCAGTTTGGGTGCCCGAAAAAAAGAAAGAAATTCAAGTAGTGAAAAATACTTAGTGCTCGTTTGTTGCAGCTTATTTGGAGTGATTTTTGACTTTTGGCTTTTGAAAAGTCATATTTAGAGTGTTTGTTTCAGCTTATAAGCCAAAAGCCAATAAGTAAAGTACAACACCCTTTATGCATTGAAAAGCCAAAGCCAAAAAGCCAAAATTTTAAGCTTTTTGGTGTTTTTTTTAAAACATGAAAAAAACTATTCATTAATAAATATTTGATTATTCCCATTTCATCCTTTTATGAAATATACATAAAAATATGAATAATAATTTTCAAAAAAAAAAATAACAAATAATTATAACAACTCATAAGCAGCTTTTCAACAGTTGTAACAAACAGTCTATCATACAATCAGCCACAAGTCATTCAGCCACCAGCTTAAGCTATCAGCCATAAGTCATAAGCCATCAGCCACAACAAACGAGCCCTTAGAGAAGTTTCCAATAGTAGTAAAGGTTAAAGAGCATATAAGAGCATGGACAACCAATAAATCATACAACATAAATCAAACATCAAATCAACCACAACCTAATTAAAAATCAATAAAATAATTCATTTGATACAAGTTTGATTCAAAACCAAAAAATTCATACAAGAGGTGGTCTCCTGTAAGACGGTCTTACGGATCCTTATCCGTAAGACGGAGCCCCATTTAGAAATTCGCGGGTTAATAACTAAATATGTTAATAAAATTCATAATCATGAGTTTGGCAAGATGGATGGAAGTGTTGTTTGAAGATTTGGTTGACCAAAGGTCGGCAGTTCAAAACCTCTTAGCTAGGTCATTTGGAATAAATTTGCGGGTCATAATACATTATAAAAAGTCATAAAAACCAATATGTTGAGACTTGAGATGGTTCATGATGAATCTCATAAGTTGTTGGAATTAACAAGTCAAGTCTAAGGTTCGAAACCTCTTAGGACTGTTTTTAAGTTTTATTACCAGAAATGTGTCATTTTGACATTGTTTACATTTACGATCAATCAGAGTGTTACTTTTAGGCTTGGCGTGTGTCACTTTGAGAACAAAAGTGTGTCACTTTTGGATAATTATTGTCTTAGGTCTGATTAAATTTTACTTAATTACTTTAAATCAGAGTGTCACTTTTAAACATAGAATGTGTCGCTTTTAAGTTTTACGTGTGTCACTTTTGGCAAAAAAATCACTTTTCATCTTTAAATTTTTATTCATAAGTGTCACGTTTTGTGTGTCACTTTTAGGTATTAATTGTGTCACTTTTAGGCATTAGGTGTGTCACTTTTGGTAAAACAACTCATTTTTATAATCATACTATTTGTATCAATAAGAGTGTTACGTTTAGGCTTGAAGTGTGTTACCTTTAGGACTAAAGTGTGTCACTTTTTGGGCTAGTGATTTTAACAACAATAACCAATTGAACACTACTGATATATATCTTATCATTCATAGAAATATATATAATCTCAAGTGTCAATCGTTAAAAACACAAAATCATAACTTTTTCAAGGTAAAGTATATGTTTCTTACTCAAACTTAAAAAAATTACTAAAAATATGTCTAAAATAACCGAGCATTAGAAATCTTAGAACCCAATTCCTTGGCTTGATGGGAATCAGAAAAATCACTAGTCTTTTTCTTGCCATTTTCAATACTTCCCTTAATTCTTTTTCTCATTCACTTCGTAACAGAGCGAGCAAGATCAAGGCATGTAGTAGATGAACTTGAAACACGAGATGATTCATTTTGGTCCGGTAAATTCTTTAAGGAAGAGTGCCACTTTTTAGTATTAAATGTATCACTTTTTAGTATTATAAAGAGTGTCACTTTTTAGTATTAAATGTGTCACTTTTTGTATAAAGAGTGTCACTTTTTAGTATTAAATGTGTCACTTTTTAAAAAGTATTAAGAGTGTTACTGTGTATTTTAATAAAAATTATAATAAATTTTCATTTATAGTGTCACTTTTAAAATTAAAATGTCACTTTTTGTGTTTTTAATGTGTCACGTTTGGTTTTAAATGTGTCATTTAGCATTTCGTCAAAGTCCGTTAGAATCTGTCAAGTATCCCAAGGCAATTGATGCTAACGGAGCTAACAAACATTAAAAGTGGAGGGGCACCGGAGCAAATAAAGGAAATGAGCATTAAAAATAAATTTTGTTGTGAGGGAACTCGAACCTCGGACAAGGTCTGGGTTAAACCTTTAAGGCTCACCCTTCACCAACTTATCCAACCAACTTTTGTGATTTATATTAACAGGTTTAGTTATTAAACCGCGAATTTCTAAATGGGGCTCCGTCTTACGAATTTAGGATCCGTAAGACCTTCCTATACAAGTCTTTGCCTTCATACAATAGTGGCACATAATCCAATACTTTTTCATACTACACTATCTTTATCTCCATTAATCTTAGATTAAAAAAATGGCTAAAAAACTTGAAAAAATCATATAAAATAGTTTTGATATCCAAATGAAACAAACCAAGTCTTTACTTATATGTAAAAATGAGTACTTTAATTCGGGAAAAAAATTAAAAAATAAATTTTTTGACCGATAATTGGTCGAGAAAAACGAGGTGGAAAAGAAATTGGGGCCACTAAGGAGCTGCCATGTGTAAAGGGGGAGTGGAAAGGGAGGGCATGAGGCGCCAGCACTTGTCGGCCACTATTCTTTTTCTTTTTTTTTTGCCCAAAACGCCGTAGTTTGATGTTTCAGTCGGTTTGGTTTGATTTTTTTTATTTGGTTTTGATTTATAGCCTATATTGATCCAAATCAAACCAAATCAAATAAGAATTAGATTATATTTTATTTAGATACTCCGTTGTAAACTAAGATTTTTTTTATTCACCCTTTGATTCTTCGTTGTTAATGCTCTAACTATATATATATATATATATATATATATATATATATATATATATATATATATATATATATATATATATATATATATATATATAATCTATAATACAATATAAATCATAGTCGCACATGTGCAATTGACTAAAGCTATTTAGGGGCTGAGATTGATTCCTTTACTGAGATCCTACGGTCATTATCACTCCTCGAGTTCACATGTGTGAACGGCGGTTGAGCAACTACCCCCCCTCTCTCTCTCCAACTCCCCCCATTATTCGCGGTTGGTGGCCGCTAATTCTTCCTCCACCAAACTCACGTCCCTTTTCTTTTCGATATTTTAATTAATTAATCAATTTTATGCAAAAAAATTCGTAAGTTTTGTAATTTGAAATATTTGTTTTTTTTTCTTTTTAACGGTTATCGTAATTAACTTAATCAATTTATTTTTTGAAACTGAATCTCAATTTAATTTATGTCTAAGTTTTGAATATTTCTATTTTAAATTTTAAATTTTTTATTGTTATCGTAATTAACGTAATCAATTTAATTTTTTTTCGGCCGGCAATTTCGTATACAAATAAATTTTTTAAAAAATCGTAAGTTTTGTAATTTGAAATCTTTGTTTTTTTTTCTTTTTAACTGTTATCATAATTAACTTAGACAAATTATAACTAAATATTAATTAATTTTCACATTATCTGTTTTATTTATTGATAAATTTACAAACTGGCGCCGTGTCATCGGCACGGGCAAGAGTACTAGTATAATATAATATAAATCAATTTGATGGGCTGGGTCGGGCTTAAAGGGCAGTAAAATTTAAAGGCTTAGGTGTGCCCAAGACCGCGGCCATCTAGCATGTCTAAAACCCAACAATGTGTATTAGTCTATGGGCATAGGAACCGCTGGCTGTACGGGCTTATGGGCTAGGCTGCTCACCCCTTCAAATGAGTATCAAATGAATTATTTTATTAATTTTTAATGAGTTGTGTTTGATTTAGCAAAACAAATGTCCTTGCTCTTAGTAATTTCTTGGGTAAAATTATGGCAGATCCATTTTTCAAATTTGTAACCTCAAAAGTTTACCTTTCTATTTTTTAAGCGCAAAAGACCACTTTTTGAAATATTGTTTTGAAAATGTCATCGTCACCTTCAACAGCTCTGGCAAACACATTAGATTCGAAAATGACTATTGTTGCGCAACGAAATGGGGACCGACCTGCCAAATCAGGTCGAGGGGGTTCGGGGGCAGCGCCTCCGAAAGGTAAACATTTTTTTATTTATAAAATACGAAACTCTAATGGATCTGTGCTAGGTTGGGATTTTTCAGTAGAGACGAAGGCGGAAAAACAAGGAGAAGAAGACTTACCACGGAGGAGATAAAAGAAGAAGGTGGAGGACGTGGTCTGGTTCTTTATGATTTTATATCGCGGTGCAAAAATATCGGATTAATATATCACGTTGCAAACATTGATGTATCGTGGTTAAAACATTGATATATCGTATTTCAAACATTGATGTATCGCGGTGCAAAAATAGACTAGACAATTAAACTGGTGAATCGCGGCTCAAACATTGATGTATCGCAGTACAAAAATAGACTATACAATTAAACTGATGAATAATCAATCAGACTAGGCAATCGCGGTGTAAAATTAATACAATAAAATTGATATATAGCAATTCAACAATCAATGCACCCATTAAACAAATGAATCGCGGTGTAAAAATTGACTAAGCAATTAAACTGATGAATCGTGATGCAAATATTAATGCAATAAAATTGATGCATCGCGATTCTTTTTTATAACGTGTGGCATGCTTATTAAGGGTATCATAGTTTTTTTAACCCCAAAAATGTTCTTTTCCAGTTTTAAAAAAAAAGACCATGTTGAAACAAATAAATTTTTGAAAAGTGAACTGACCCGCAATTTTTTCTAAGTTTTACAAAGATACTTTTTTTTTTCTTTTCAATTTTTAGATTATGCTAACCAAACAAGGCCTAGCCGGCTAGCCATACACTTTGGTCACAGTAGCGCGGCTCTCTCCATTTCCTTGGTCCGTTTAAGGTTTAAGCCATCGAATCACCGATCTCTGGAATCAGAAAATGGCGACTTTAGCTCGATTGTCGAGAAAAGCCCTAACCTCATCCTTCGCATCCCACCACCAACTCCTCCGCCGCACGCTCGCCACTGAAGCGGCAGCGAAGATCACGGAATCGCCGGATCGAGTGAAGTGGGACTATAGAGGACAGAGGCAGATCATCCCGCTTGGTCAATGGCTTCCGAAGATCGCTGTTGATGCTTATGTCGCCCCCAACGTGGTTCTTGCCGGTCAGGTCACTGTTTGCGACGGTTCGTCCGTTTGGAACGGGTCCGTTATTCGGGGTGATCTCAACAAGATCACGGTCGGGTTCTGCTCCAATGTTCAGGAGAAGTGCGTTGTTCATGCCGCTTGGTCTTCCTCCACAGGTTCCTAAGTCTGTGCTCTGAATTTGATTCAAGGTTTTATTTGCTGCTGAGATAACCTTTTAATGAAAAATCTAAATTGACTTTAAAACTATTTCACATTGTTTGATAACAAGGAATGAATTCGAAAACTCAACTTAGCATAGTAACGAGCTCTCTTTTACATTATTTTTAGCTGTCAGTCTCTCCGTTTCATTTCCAATGTTCGGAAGCATGGAGTCCTTGCCCTAGAATTTGAACCGGAGCAAAAGTAGCTTAAAATTTGAACTAAAGGTCCCCAATTCCAATTCCAGGGCTTGGATTCTATGCTCGAGGACACTACTTAAGGTAATTAAAAGTTGAATTAGGCACATAAACCTCGGTCCTCATTATTACATCTAGATGCTAGGATGCATTGCTGGTAGAGTCTTTAGATTAGATTGACTATCAAGAAACATGGGTTTCTGGAGGATTTTCTAAGTGGAAGGGGAGACTCCCCTTAAAATCCACATCTTGGCTCGCAGAAGAATTCATTTGTAGTTTTTGGAAGATAATACCTTTAGTGTTTCTTTTTTCATTATTAATTTCTTTTTTGTCCCCATGTTTACGGAATGTTTAAACATGTTTTGACATCTTAGCTTTTGGCTGTTCTTAATGTTTGAGAACTCTACAAACGAAATTGCTAACTGAGAAGGTACCTACCATTGATATGTATGTGAACAAAAATTAGGGGTTTGAAAATCATGTTTGTATGCTGGCAGGATGCCAAGCTTGAAACTGGGTTCCCTTTATCTATATCTTACCCAACTTCATATGGTATAAGCACCTAACCTGATGCAATCTTGAAGCTCCAGGATTTCTGTGTGGGATAGATTATATATTTCATTTTGTGCATTCTGTTAAACCGTATGCCTGTCTTGGTGATTTCATGTAATAAGACAGCTTAATTTGAGGTATGTTTTGAGAATAGGGATAGTGAGTCTCTGACATGGAAAACTGGTTGTGACTGAATAGAGAGGAGTTATCTGGGATGGGAGAAACTTGAGTGACTAATGCTAGCATGTAGAACATGGAGGGGAAGAGTGTCAGAGGTATTTTATCATATTTGGTCAAGTGTAAACGAGAGGGTTCCAGGACGATGGAGCTTCCTCTTAACTATCCATTTTTCGGAGGAAAGAATACGGTGTCCAGGAGCAAGAGGAATATGGTGTCCACCATGTTCTTTCCTCCCAAAATGGATGGAAAAGAGAAAGGAAACCCGTGCAACCATTATAATTTGTTGAAATTGATTATATCATCCGTAGTAGGGATGATTATGATACTGATACATTGGTATCTTCCTAAAACCCGAAAATAGTCGTAAAGACTGATTTTTTAAGTCCAAAAACTGAAACCTAACCCATCATTGGTCTTGGTCTTCCAGTGGTACGGTTTTGATTATGATTTCAGTTTCACTTTATAATAGACTTACCAAGGAAGAATAAAATCCCTTGCACACTTGCAAAACTCAATAGCCCAATAATTCCAAGTACCAATTATAAATATTTCACACAATTCTAGAGTACTTTTACATCCTTAATCATTTCACAATGTTTGTGACTTGTATATGAGGAAACTATGTTAGAGAAGAAAGAGGATAGGTGGAGATGAGAGAATCAATTAATGTGAGAGAAATGAATTGGGGGATTGCCATGTTGAGTTTGTGGTTTTGGTAGATGTGAGAAGTCGTCTTGGGAAAGAGAGGATGGAGATAAAATGACCATGCAAATTAGATAATTCAACTGAGTTTACATGCACATGCACACTCACACACATAATTCTATCGAATGATGTAACATTGACTGGCCTAAAAAGTATTTCCTGTTTGGTTTTTGAAGGCCTAAAAAGTTCAAAATTGAAACCATGGCCTTGTTTTGCAAAACCTAAAATCCTACCCCAAATCAAAAACCAGTAGGAAATATTTTAGGCTCAATTTCAAGTCAGTTTTTCCGGTTTTGGTTTTATGTTGCACACCCCTAAAAACAACTTGATGAAAATAAATTTTCCAGAGCATAGTGGTAAAACTGCAACTAATATCTTCAACCTCTCTTTACTACCCTGCCAAACACGGGGGACTGAGTCCTTTCCTCTATCCCTCTCTTTGTACCACACAAAAATCAAAGAGGAATGTTACCCCTCCTCTTCCTCAACATCATACAGAAAGAAATAAGTAGGCATGACCACATGAGTTGTAAAGGTGGGAGACTTTCTAAAGGCCTAAAGAGTGAATTAGTCCCTTGAATGACATCGTTCAGCCAAGTTTTTTTCTTTTTGGTGTCTCAAGTATTATTAGATATATACTCTCTCCATCCCACAAAAAAGAAAAAGATTCACATTTGAAAAGAACTTTTTAAAATTACACTTTTACTTAAGTAGATTTCTTTTACATTGCACTAAATTTATATGCCTTCTCTTTCTAAAATAGAGTTCATTATTCCTTTTTAGGCTGTTAAAAAAATAGTGTCCACTTTGTATTTTCCTTTTGGGATGTTACTTTTACCATTGTACCCTTGATTTGCTTGTTACTTTAGTTGATGGGTCCACTCCCACGTGGGCATCATTGGAAAGTACAAAACATAGTAATTTTTTTAAAAGCCAATTTATTTTTCTTAATTTGTATGCTGAGTGAAAGAACTGCGAATATCTTTTTTTATACGAAACATTAGAGAAATATCATGTTTCCGAAAGAGAGAATGAAATTGAAAAGATGATGAAAAGTGATAGCTTAAATTGGAAATACAACCTTTTTTTTTTTTGGCAAAATCAAGAAGAGCGTGACTCTGTTTTGGGACAAAGGGATATAACAGGATTTGGGTGGTGTGAGATGGTGGGGACATGAACTACATTCTTGCTTGGTTTGCCTTAGTATAGCACTACTACATCGTTTGCAAATTGACTGTTGGATTCTAGGAGCTGCAGCATAGGGACAAGGAAGAAAAGTTGATGATGGATGTGATTTTTTCATTGATCCTAGATAAGCTACATCAACGAGGTTAGGCTCATCTTTTAAACTTCCAGAAGGAAGTCTTCACTAGTTCTCTATATGATTTAGAGCTTCATTAAACGCCTATCATTTTTATAATGTTAGATTAGATAGAGAGCACATGCAAAGTTTGATGTAGCAATTAAGCTAAGAGATCTTATTGATTCCTCATAAATCATCACTTTACAAGTTTTTGGTCTGTGGTAGAGTCCTTAGGAATAAAAAACCTCAAAATTGAATATTGGTGTGTAGCCCTGAGGCCTGAGCTAATGCTAAAGCTTTAGGTTGCTATAGAGTGAGTTTCGTGTAGTTATAATCCTTTCCGTGATTTTCAACTAAAGTGGAGTTACTAGTTTGGGCTAATTTGTTTCTGATTATCAGGAAAAAAAGTATTAAGCAAAAAAAGATTCATTCTTGTGGATACGCGTGAAGTGATGTTTTATTGGTCTTTATTTTTCTGGCCTTGCGAGCTTATCCGAAGTTGAAGCATCTACCATTTAAAATTCAAGACACCATTTTTTCTTGATTTCAATACATTTATGGTCTGTAAACATCTACTGAGCTGCTTATGAACTTGGCAATATGTGTGCTTGATAAGGATTGATTGAGAAAGATGGTATTGAACTGATAATTTCTTCTATCCACAAGAAGCCGAATCCGGAAGTTCAACTTTGTGAGCTTCCTGTTGCAGAGAGATTGTTGGATGGAAGGAGGTGTCATTTCCATGAAATGATGACTGAAACTAAACTTACAGTGAAAATAGTGTAAAATCCTAAAATGGACACTTAGTTTTAGAGAAGAAAACAGACAGAAAGTGTGAAAGGAGGCTAACACTGTGTTATGGACAACTCATGGTTTAGTGCACAATCTTCTTGTTTTTGCTTGTGTAGTCTTGAAGTATCCACCCAAGGAAATGCAATCTCTTGATTTTTTTTTTTTTTGGCTGGTGATGTATTAGTTAGGACCTAGCAGGTACATGTTACTCGTCAAATATGAGAAGATACCTGATGCTTTCGAGAAGGCTTGAAAGGTGGAAAGCAGAAAAATGATAAAAGCAAATAAGAAAAATATTGATATCTTAACCTGAGAATTCATGGGAGGCTTTGAAAAAAAGTTTTTTGAAAGCTGGACTAGATGGGAAAACAAGCTTCTAAGGGCTTCCATGTGGTTGACTCCTGATTGGAGTATATAAATAACTGGCTCTTTAATCCCAAGGTGGGGAAGAGATGACAAAGGCACTCAAGGCAAAGACATTGGGGTCTTTGGTTCCAATCCCCAAGCCGAGGGGCCATACTTTTACCTATTAAAAAAATAAATAAAAAATTAATAATAATAATAATAATAACTGGCTCTTTGTCGAAAAAGGAAAGATGTAGAGGTGTGCATGCTTTACATGTAATGCTTTGTGCTGGTAGTTTAAAGTTGTCATATGATAGTTGCAGTGTAGTAGTATAAGCGTTAGAAGTAAAGATTTCTGTAGAGTAAGAAATAGACGCATCAATTAGAATCTGGACATTAAATCATTCTGGAGAAGATGAGCATGTGTTTTAAGATGGAACTGTAGTCTGGTAGAGGCCGAGTATTATGCCAGTGACTTGGTTCAAGGGATATGAGTATTTAATGACTGCTTGTTTATGCTGTGAGTGATGTGTAGAATAAACATCTCTAGTATGTGAGTTAAGGTATACAAGTTTTCCCCCCGTTGTATTATAATGGAATTTTTGAGTGCCTGGTACTCGGCTAGTAGCTGTAGAATTTAGCTCTTAGTTTATTTGATGTCAGTGGTGTAATTAAGCATATTTCTCCTTTCTAGTAGGTAAGTGTAACCCCTTATTGGTATGGGGATTGGAACCAACAATCTCAAGGTCTTTGCTTGAGTGCCCTTCAACACCATAACTTGTGTCCGTCATCAAATTTCCTAATTCAATGACACGTGTGGGCCGTGTGGCATAAGTTATACATATCTTGTTTATGTACCTGGATAAACTACTATTCACGTCAAAGGAAGATAGTGTTCAAAATGGACTGTTTACCTAGTTTTAAGCAATTCTTTTTTGTATTAACATTGAGTTGGATGCAATTTCTAGTTCTGTTTCAATTGAGAAATATCTGACCAAAACCCGGACCCTGACCTGAGTGTCAATGCAGACATGGGTACTTGGGCCGTTTTGAAGACTAGGACTGTCATAGGTCTTCCCTATATGATCATTCAGATGTTGTCCTTCAAAATCAATTGCCAGTAGTTGAAATGACAGCCGGGCTGCATTTCTATATTGCTTGCACACCTGTACAAAAGACAGGATAGAACTTGGACATTCGACTAGACTACTTTTGTTGATGGGAGCAATGTGAAAATGTAGAAGGAAATGTAGATCATTGACAAATTCAAATAAGTTTCGCTAGACCCACAGGCACTGGATCTTGATGCTCTTTGATCTCTTCTAACGGACTACTGTGCTCCTTCATTCTATGCTTTTTCTAGGCAAGGCACTTGAGATCAGAATCAAACTAGACTCCAAAGGAACAAACACGTGGAAGAGAAATGATCTTTTTTACTAGTCTTCCCGTGGTCTAAAGAGAAGACTCCGAGATGGCATCTAACTAAGGCGAATAGAGACTCAACTTACTAGCTCTATTCTAAAGTGCAGTATCTCATGGTTTAATTGAGTTTTGTCTTCACTGGAGTCCTTGTATTGCCAGTTCCTTGGTCCATTTGTATATTGATGTTTCCAAACATGCAGTTTCTCCAACTATACATGTATCGTGATTGGGAATTAAGGCACGTGCATTCTAAACATTATTTGACGTTGAAATTTTCCGGTTAGAAGGGAAAAGGAGGAAAACGAAGTTCGTATATGAGAATTAATGGAAATTATTAACTGTGCCAAAACCTTGTGTTACTGATTCGTAAATTCATTATTCAGTGCAAAAATAAATCAGAAATATTTGATTATATTTAATGTGTAAATCCAAATATGGCACATTCTAATCTACTATAACCTAAATTGTATAAAGCCAATAGTCTTGAAAAAGAAAAGGCAGTTGTTGTATCTGATTGTATGTTGCTCCATGACAGGTCTACCAGCAGAGACGTTGATTGAGAGGTTTGTGACAATCGGTGCATACAGCCTCTTGAGGTCCTGCACAATTGAGCCAGAGTGCATAATTGGGCAGCATTCTATACTCATGGAAGGTTCCTTGGTGGAGACCAACTCTATTCTTGAAGCTGGATCTGTGGTACCTCCT
Organism: Codonopsis lanceolata; assembly: GCA_013146195.2. Taxonomy (NCBI): domain Eukaryota; kingdom Viridiplantae; phylum Streptophyta; class Magnoliopsida; order Asterales; family Campanulaceae; genus Codonopsis; species Codonopsis lanceolata. The sequence goes on along the minus strand of CM028378.1, from coordinate 26,679,945 downwards.
GGAAGGAGGATTCCGAGTGGTGAGTTGTGGGCTGGTAATCCTGCAAGGTTTGTAAGGACTCTGACTCATGAAGAAACCCTAGAGATTCCCAAACTTGCTGTGGCCATTAATGATCTGAGCATGAGCTATTCGTCAGAGTACCTGCCTTACTCAACAGTATATTTGGAGGTTGAGAAGATGAAGAAATCACTCGGGATTGAAATTTAAAAAGGTACTTTTTTCCATTTCATTTGTGTTTAAAAATGTATCGGGTTTTACTTGAAGTGAATAAGAAAGTTTAGGAGTCAAATGGGAACCTTTTGAGTTCCTTAATCCTTGTTTTGTATCTGATTTTAATGGCCAGAGGAAAGGAACTGGTTTCGAGTTTGATCAAATCGGAAATAGTATTCGACTGAACTGATGTACTCTGTAGTCTGTAACTCACTAAATCTCATTTCTACACCTTCGTAGTTCGTACCCCACTCTTCTTTGATCTTTCCTCCCCTTGGTCGCGTTAAAACTCGGGAAGTCGGTTTTCAGAATTCTTTCCCGGTCTGAAATCCCATGGTGGTAAGAATATTTGTTTTTTTTTATTTAACACACATTTAAATAGTGATGGAGGTAATCAAAGGTTAAATGCTTTCAAGTCTGGGATTTGAATTAATGATTTAAGAAAGAAGATTGTCAAAGAATAAGTGCTTTTAAGAAAGCACTTGTTTCATGGAAAATGATTTTTGGAAAACGTTTTCTTTATTTTTTGGTGTTTGGTAATTTTCGGAAAATGTGAAGCCTTCTTTTTCAGAAGTAAATTATTTTCCAAATGTTCGAGGATCCCTTTGTCCCTTCCACAATTACTCATATTTACATAAACGTGCAATATTTTCACTCAACAAATAAATTATTTATAAATATAAATAGAGTTTGTGCACAATATATATAAATTATAATTTTAATAAATATTCACGTTTAAAAATTAGTGTCAACTATATATTATTTAGGAACGTCTCAAACATTGTCTATTTTCTTTTTAAAAGGTTTTTTCATAATAAATTAAGATTGATAAAAGATGAAACTTATTGATTTGACACCACTAATAAATTAAGGGTTATTAAAGGAACATTATTTAAAGTTAGACACTATCTTCTATTCAATATAGACATTAATATTGTAATATACTTTTTGTATATATTCATTTATTGTTTTCCGTGTGTTTGTTAAACACTTGCAAATGTTTTTTGGCATATTTTCTAAAGATTTATCAAATACCTTAAAATATTTCTTTTTATTTTTTAAAAATCATTTTCTGAAAATCATTTTTCGTGAAACAAGCGAACCTTAATAAATTAAGTTAGGTCATGACCGTGAGGAGATGCACTTGAACTTGAATATTTTACGGAAAATCATTTGTGTAACAACTATTTTATTTTAGTCAAAAATTTAGAAAATATGATTTTATGAGTATCCTTTGTTTGTCCGACCTTTTTTATTAGATAATTGAAAGATACATAAAATTATAAACGAGTTGACTTATTAAAATTTGGGTAAAATGTTTAATGAGCTGGAATTAAACCAAATTCGACTATGTTAACAAGTCATGTGTAAAAAAGATATAATAAGTAAAAAAGATAAAACACAAATTATCTTGATATGATTTGGTCCAAGAATCATTTAGTTATCCAGTCAAGTCAAAATCAAACTGGAACTAATAAAGAACCCATGTAGGGTGGGTGCCAAAAGCATCTCCAATTGTAATATGAATGCGAAAGAAATTAAATATTATCTAGAATTTATATTATATTTGGAAGAAAATTTTTTTATAATGTAAATGTAGATAATAAGTGTGGATATGATGCGATAACTAAATTTATTTATATTATGGATAATAATGTTAATTTTTCATATTTTACTTGAGTGTGTGGATACATTCTAGTTATCATTATTTTTTAAAAAAAAATTTCTATTAGTTGTTCTCTTTTCTTTTTTTTTTTTTATTTTTTGTCAAAACTATTTTAGTGGTGGGATGTATGTTATATAATTTTGATTGAATATGGATGATGAGAGAAAAAAATGACACATAATTGAAAGTGTGAATTACACATGACCACATAAGATCAAATCTACGGTTGCATTGGTAATGCTATAATATTTCAGTCCAAGGCTTATTGAGCTTGGCCAGAGAGCTTGTCTGAGCGACGGTTAAAAATTAAAGAAAAAATTATTGGTAGGTACTTTTTTAAAAACATTTTTTCGTTATCTTATTTTTTTGTTCAACCGCTAAAGTTTATTTTGTAAAGTTTGTAACCCCTTCAATCCGTCGTTCTTTTTTTCAATCACAAAAGGTCATTTTCGAAATAAATGTTTCTATAATACCCAAAGTCAAAAAACATTGTAAATTTCTTCTTCTTTTCCATTTTTCTTCTTCTCGATCGTCGTTGAATTCATTTGCCCGAAACGCAAAAAAAAAGTATGAAGTGGAAAGAGAATGGGGAGTTGGGTGGGGAAGAAGAACAGTGGCCACTACTAAATGCTTCTTCATTACTCTAACTTTCCACACTTTTACTTATTCATATCATGTTGTTGGTGGTGGTGATGTTGTTTTTCTTCTTCATCATTGTGTTTGTGTGATTCAAAATAAATTTACTTATATGTTTTGTGTTATTATGCATGTAAGTTGTTCGATGAAATGACTGAATAATTTCTTTTTTCGTTATGTGACACATTTTTTAATCTGGATGCATCAATTTAAATCACAATACATTATTTGTCAATCGTGATGCATCGAAATGGATTTGGGATGCATCAATTTTGGCATTGCGGTACAAAATTGGACTAGATAATTAAAATTGATGCATCGCGATGCAAAATTGGATTATGTAATTAAAATTGATTCCATTTAAATTGATGTATCGTGATGTAAAAATTTATGCATCGCGATACATTTCTGTAGCGCGCATCAGATTCATTAAGGGTATCGTAGTTATTTCGCCCCCAAAAGTGAATTCTTGCGGTTGAAAAAAAAAACATGAAACTGGAGCGATTGAAAACTTGGTAAAGGGGTCTGACCCGCAATTATTCCAACATTTTTCGCTACAGTTTTCTGTTTTTTGTTCAATTGCTAAAGTTTATTTTCAAAATATTGTTCCTAAAATACCCAGATCGTCTTCTTTCATAGTTCTGACCAACACTTTAGAGTTCAAATTCAAAAATCATGATTGTTGCTCAACGAAATGAGGATTGACCAATGTTGTTCCTAAAGGTAAACAATTTTTTCGATTAATTAAGTACGAAACTGTAATTGACATGTGCTGAATTAGAGGATTTTTTAGTAGGGGTGTAGGAGAAGGAAGAAGAAGATAGAGAATATGAAGGTCTGATTTATTATGATTTTGCAACGCCATATAAAATTGGATTTTGTGATTAAAATTGATGCATCCGGTGCAAACATTGATACATTGCAATACAAAATTTGATTTGATAATTAAAATTGATGTATTGCGATGTAAAAATTAATGCAGCACAATATATTTAAGTGAGTAATTTGTAGTGCGTCTCAGGCTTATTAAAAGTATCGTAATCTTTTAACTCAAAAAATGATTTTCTAAGATTAAAAAAACACAAGATAATGTAGCGATTAAAAACTTATCCAAATGAACCGCTGTGAATACCCCAAACTTAAACATAGCTAGATATATGAAATCTAGCTTATCTAAATTGGTTTAATAATTAAACTTAAGCAGTAAGATAGAAGAAATTGGACAATGGAGTAGTTGTTGTGGTATATGTATATAAATTGAAAGCTAAAAAGGTTTGGGAATCTAATAGTGCGTTTGTGTCTTTTAGTTGGCTGAGAAGTGGGAAGCGAGACCCCATTTCATTTAAGGGTAAATTACTCAAATGGTCCCTATACTTTACACCTTGTTGCCACTTAAGTATTCTGCACACACAAAAAAAACAAATAGTGTCTATACTAAAAATATTGATTCAATTGATCCAGCAATTCAAGAACGTGAGTTTCCATCATGAAGTCTAATCACGTGCAAAACACATGCTTATGCAAAGGGATAAAATAATCATTTTATCCACACTCTAAAATAAAGTACATGGATCAAACAAATTAATCTAAATTTTGGACTTAGGACAAGGGGTGCAATTTGCAAAGTTTGGGGGTGACAATTTTCAGGTAAACTAATTAATACTCTTTCTATTTTAAAATATATGTTGTTTTGGAGTTTTTCACACAAACTAAAGAAACATATTGCAAAGACTAGAGGTGAACTTGGTCCGGTTCGGTCCAGTTTTTTGGAAAAAAAATAGAAAATCGGAACCAGACCAATAGTCTGGTTCTCAAAAAATTTAGAACCGAAACCAACCCAATATGTATAAGAACCAAAACATTGGTCCGGTCTAGAACCAATCAAAGATGTATGAGAACCAGAACCGGACCAATACTATGATTTTTTACTTTTTAACTGTTTAATACAAATACATAATAAAAATTTTAAGACTGAAACTTCATAAAAAAAATTAATAAATATTCGATAAAAATACATTTAACAATTAAAAATGTCGAACTCATAAACTTATAGCATAACAAATCGGTGGAAACAAAATAATAGAAGAGTAACAACTAAAAAATAGAACAAAGAAAGTATTAGGAATTAATATATATATATACTTATATAATAATACAATATATATATATATATATATATATATATATATATATATATATATAATAATACAATATATATATATATATAGTAAATAACATATTGGATCGGTTCGGTCCAGTTCCGTATTTTTTTAGTTCGAGAATCAGGACCAACCCAAATGTCCGGTTTTATGAAAATTCAGATCCATGACCAAACCAAAGTATTGGTTCGGTCCAGTTTTGATTGGTTTGGTCCAGTTCTATTGGTTCAGTCCGGTTCCGAAAAAATCCTACACACCCCTAGCAAAGACTACAATAGTCTTATTTACTTTACTGAAAACATTAATGAGGTGCCTTTTGAAGTTTTGATACTTTTGTTCAAAAAGTCAAATACATGTTACAAAGTCAATAAATATGGATAGAATTAGAAAAATGGAAAAAAAAATTCATTGAAAATTTGCAAAGTGACATTTGTTTTGAAAAAAATAACTCTCTCAAAACGACATATATTATGGAACGGAGGGATTAATTATGACTAGTCTTTGTGCCCGTGCCTATGGCACGGCTCGAGTAGGGGAGGATGTTAGTACTGGAGGGTGTCAAAAATAATAGAGGCGATACCTCTCGATAATCAATTAAAACATTATGATCATTCAACGGTGGAGAAAAAAATTAAAACTTTTATTTGTAATTTTATTTAAGAAAACAAAGGCGATACCTTGTTAAATTTTATTAATAGAAATAAAATTACAAATTTGAGGAGGACAATCAGCTTTGCCCTTATACAATTAATAATCTTTCGTTAAAATATAAACTCTTTTTAACACATACACCAATGGTATTAATTTTTTAACTTTTTTTTTAACCGCGTAACTTGTTTTATATTATAGATTTACTGTGAAAGATAGACACTAAACAATTAATATATCTTTTTTTATGTTGGTATAAAAAAGTGACTATGTGTTTAATGAAAAGTGTATTTTATATTTTATACATATTATTAACAATGTAAAAAATCGGAAGAATTCCAAATTAGTAATTATACATATTATTACTTATTCTATTTTTAAAAAAATAAAATAAAAACAGTTTATCTTTTAGAGTGATCTTAATAACATAAAAAATTGGAAGAATTCCCAATTAATGGTTATACATATTCTTAGTTAAACCAAAAAATTTCCAAAAAAGCTAATACCCATTTTAAAACTCAGACCACCTAAAGAAAAACTCAATAAATTGTGTTTTAGATATTTTTAAAAATCGGAAGAATGTTTTATACACTCAATTTAAATTATTATTATCACTTCTATTGATTTAAATTGACTTTTTTTCAATTTAAAATTTTGGTATTTTTCTTAATTTTGTAAATAAGATAACATAAAAAATAATTATTTTTCTTAAGAGTCATGAGCATCTAATTTAGTCGTCCAAAATTATTACAATAACTCAACAGTTTTGATGCCACCTTTGAGGCATCAAAACTTCTGCCATTTTAAGTCTATAATAACATACACTGAGTGTAGATTTTTAACTGTATCAGCACTGCTGGGTATTTTGAAATTTTGTACCTTATTGTAATTTTATACCGATTAATTTCGACATTCGTGAGATAACCAGAATTTTGTGCTAGGGAGTACCATGATTAATTAGTCCCACCAATGGTTGTTTGTCTTGAATGTCAGACAATCAAAGGAAAACCCAAATCAATATCACAAATGCAGGGGAAACAAAACAATAACTATCTTATAAATCATTGCAATATACTAACAGTGTTCCTCAACTCGACAGTCAATCGGGGCAACCTAAAATCACTCTTACGTTATTAACAGTGGATATAACGATAGAGTCTGAGATTTCGATAGTCTCCATGTCAATATCCTTTATAGGAAACTGATATGCCAGTGTAAGCAAAACCAAAAGAGAGGATATTGAATCAAGTAAAGGGACATGAGAGAGCTAGGGAAGAGAGAGATGGTTGTGAAGCGAGAAAGGAGGGGAAAGAGAGGGGGAGTTGGAGATCGGCAGGGAGAAGTGGGGGAGTTGGAGAGGGGTTTCACAACTGTCCTTCGCACATGTGAAATCTAGATGAAATTGGGACCGTAGGATATCGGTAAATGAATTGATCTCAGCCGCTCTTTATGCTAAGTCAATTGCGAGCGTGTTTCCCAAGCTGTATTATAATATAGACTAGTACTCTTGCCCGTATCGATGGCACGGCGCCAGTTTGAAAATTTATCAATAAATGAAGCAGATATTATAGAAATGAACTACTAAAAAAATTATTTTCTTAAAAAAAATTGACTTTCAAACGGGGTCTCTTTGCCCGTAACGGAGGGATTAAATTGCTTAAGTTAATTACGATAACAGTTAAAAAGAAATAAATAAATATTTCAAATTACAAAACTTATGTTTTTTTTTTAAATTTGTATACGAAATTATGGGTCGAAAAAAAATTAAATTGATTAAGTTAATTACGATAACAATTAAAAATAAAAAAAAATACAAATACAAACTTTCGCAACCATAAAACTGTAAAACTTTAAAATATTAACTGTAAAATCGTAATATCTCAGTAAAAGAGTAACTAATTTTCGCAAATAACTATAAAACCGTAAAATATTAACTGTAAAATATTAAATGTAAAATAATAACTGTAAACCGTAATATCTCAATAATTTTTGCAGTAATAAAATATGGATGGAAAAAAAACATGATAAAAACGATTGAGATTGTAAGATTAAACGTGACAAAGAGACATTCTTTATATTTCATATATATCAATATTACATTGAAATGAATGCTCGCACATAATTTTTCGTTTAAAAATTTGACATTCATCAACTTTTTTAAAAACTACAATGAGAATTCTTTAAAAAATTTGAGAGACATTATTTGGAAATTGGTGTTGCAAAATAATTTTTTATTCAAATATCACGACCGGCTTCGAATCTGTAAATTCCATCCCAGAAGCGGGTCTGATTAATTGCTGCAATTTGAAATTATTTGCTTCAGTATGATGAATATTCTTAATATAATTCTTAGTAAATTTCAAAAGAAAAGGGAGAGAGAGGGGGGGTAGTTTTTCAACCGTGAATACTGAATAGTGGGGGGAGTTGGAGAGAGAGGGGGGTAGTTTTTCAACCGCCATTCACACATGTGAACTTGAGCAATGATTATGACCGTAAGATCTTCGAAAATGAATCGATCTCAGCCGCTCTTTATCCCAAATCAATTGCAAGCATGTTTCCCAAGCTTTATTATAATATAGATAATTCTTAGTAAATTTCAAAAGAAAAGGGAGAGAGTGGGGGGTAGTTTTTTAACCGTGAATACTGAATAGTGGGGGGAGTTGGAGAGAGAGAGGGGGTAGTTTTTCAACCGCTGTTCACACATGTGAACTTGAGCAGTGATTATGACCGTAAGATCTTCGAAAATGAATCGATCTCAGCCGCTCTTTATCTCAAATCAATTACAAACATGTTTCTCAAGCTCTATTATAATATAGATTGGAATTCCTCTTCTTTGTGATGGCAGCCCCTCTTTCTTTTTTTCTTTTTTTCGATTCCCTACACTCTCTCTCTCCACATCTACCTCTTTTTCGCTTCTGTCGGAAGAGGAAGCCTGTGCTCCTATGGCAGCCCCTATTTTCTTTTTTTCTTTTCTTCGATTCCCCTCCACACACACACACACACACACACACACTCTGTCTCTCCCGCACTCCTCACCACTCTTTTCCTCTTTCATTTCTTTTTCTTTTTTGCTTCGGTCGGAGGAAGAATGAGTTTGAATTTATTAAACTCAAATCTGTGTGAATTGAATTTATTAAACCCAGATCTAAACAAACCCATACTTGAAGATTGTTCTATATTAAACCCAAATTTGAATGAGTATGATTTTTTTAAAAAAACAAACCCTAATCTGGAAATCAAATCCCTAAATTTTTTATCTCTCTATGAAAAGGAAAGAAGTGTATGCCAATAAGATACAATCGATTATCTTTGGAATTCCTTCAAACCTAGATCACGAATTCGTTGCAGAAGTTGAGAGGGAAGGAGGAACCCGCGAACAGAGAGCGAACCAGGTTGTAAAAATTACTAATTTAGCAATTTACATTAATACCTCATATTTAGTTTTGATTAAAACTTTATTAATTGCCCAAATGGTCCCTGAAAATTAGTAAGATATAATTTCTATTTTACCCCTAGAAAATAATACGCATGCACATGTGTGTGGTGAGTAAACGGCAAATCATTAACGGATATAGACAAAAGGACCAAATAAGTCAAATGTTTTAGTACGGGGACGACATTGAAGCAGTAAGGATGAAACTGGAAAAGGTGGCAAAGTACAGGGATCATTTGGGTAGTTTGCCCTATATTTAAGAGTGATTAAGCAGGTTTGTATTATTTGATTATTTCCCTTCCAAAGCTACGAGTGCAATGATTTAAAAAACAAACAAGGGTATTATAGTATTATACTACAGTTTACATTATTATCAATCAAACCAATTATTATCTAGGAAAAATAAACATATTTATTTCGACACGGAACAAGTTACAACCTACTCTAATCCAAATTACAAACCTTACTCAAAATCAAATCTCTTCTCTTTTTTTTTTTTTTTAACCAGGTTGAATCCTGGGGTAGTAGTTCGGTCCCTCATTGCTACTATCAGGAAAATCGCGAGATGTGCCCGAAATGATACAGGGTTTGAGAACAGTGCAACTGATAACACATTAACACATACAAGGTCCAACCTCAGAAGAAAGCAAAGTGCTTCCACCAAGTATCGAACCCACGCTGCATGCCTCCAACATCTTATGTCCTCCTCCTTTTACCACTCGGCTATGCCTCGGAGGACAAATCTCTTCTCTTTAGAGACTTTAGATGGAGTATTTATTTTCTCACGGAAGAACTGCCGCTAACCAATCAAAAAAAATTATATATAAATAAAAAAATCTATTTGTAGCTGCTCCATGGACCAATGACCATATATATGTATCTATAATCTATGTATCGGGCATCAAACAATAATGGGGAACAAAGCAAAGTAGAAGGTAGGGTTTGCTGGCCAAACTCTTTTTTTTTTCTTTTCTTCTTTTATTTATTATTAATATTATATTACATAAATAACTGGAATGATGTGAGTTGAAATAGACTTAATTTCATTATCGTGTGTGATAGCATTATTCTCATGGCAAAAAAATAATAATAACCCCCGAAAAGGTCAGCCCACCTAACCAACCAATACTTTAGTTGATGTGGAGCTACCACTCACTACTCTCTCTCTCTCCCCCTCTGCTCCAACTCCGTATTGCTACCAATAAACACACCAATTCAATTACTTCTCTCTCCCTCTAAACAACGTTTTATTTTAATTTTTTTTAGTTCATTTGATCTTTTTAAATTACTATTTTAACATATTTTTCCATGCCATGGACAATAAAACTATAATCATTCTAGCTACTCTACAAATATTACTCCCTTAGTTTCACTCTATGACTTCTCATTTTTAAAGTTTAATTATTAAGAAGATATTAATGTCATTAGAGTTAGTCGTAATTACTAAAATACTTAATTACAACCAGTATGCTTAAATATTATAGAAATTATATGCATATTTTAGTAAGTAAACTCTTAAAATTAAACATCACAAAATAATATAATAAACTCTTTACCTAAAATGGAAGGAATGTAAATATTATTCATTCGCTCCTAAAATGATCTCTATTTTTAGTTACTTTAAGAAAGTTGTCTTTTAAATCATTTTAGTAGTATATATATATATAGTAATAGTAATGTTTTTTTCCCACCTTGGGGGCCCAAGATAAGGGATCGAACCTTAGAATATATAGTAATGTTTTAAAGTAAAATTTTGATATATTATTACTTTTTGTGTTTACACAAGCGGCCTATAAAATATGTCTTTTTATAAGAATTTTTTAATTTACAATCATATTGATTATTTATCACATATTAACTACACACTAAATTATGTTGACACAATTTGTAGTTTTTGGCATTAAAATGATTGTTGTTTTATTTATAGGCATTTGATTTTTGATGGAAAAAATATATAGATTGTCAATTAATATCCTATACGATCTGAGTCAAAAAAAAAAAAAAAATTTGTTGTTTCATTGAACAATGATGGTTTTTGAAATCCTTGTGTAAATTAAAAATTTACACCTTCGGTGTATAAAAATTAAAATCCAATGTTTTAAGTGTCCGCATATAATTAATAACTAGTGTTTGTGCTCGTGGGTTATGTCTATGACACGGCGTCAGTATGAGATGGTATAAATATTCAAATAAGTCAATATATATTTTAATCATGTATCAAAAAGAGTCAAACAGGTACTCCTACCCAAAGTGTTTGACTTTTTAAACATGAACTCTTTGGATGGAACAGATGAAATATTATCTTTTAAAATTTACAACATCCATGTTTGTATGCTCGGAAAGATCGAAAGGAAATATATATATACCCTTAAGATTCACAACATCCATGTTTGTACGCTCAAAAAGATTTAAAGGAATTAAGTTAATATGTTTTTACTTTTTTCCAGGAAGAGAAGGGGAGATATTTTACAAGCTCACACTAGCTAGAACATGAAACTTATGCATAAATTAATGGAGAATCATTTAAAATTTTGTAAAAAAACTGTACAAATATGATGGTGATCTACAAGTGACATTAGAAAACTAAGAACATAGTTTCCAAAGAAGTATAATCTGTCTTGAACCCAAGACTTATAGTTAAGCCATTGCACCAATTGATCATACACGTGATTGGTGTACTGTTGGTATTAACTTGTTTTTGGTTTCTTCAAACTTAGCCAACATTTGTACGTTAATGCCAAATTGCCAATCAATCATCAAAAAAGAAAAAAAGGGTTGGGTCAAGTGTGGGTAACGTATTCATAATTCGGCCCCTCTTATTTCTAGATAAATTGTTTATATGATGGTTCTTATGTGAAGTAAAGATATGATTTTATATACTCCATATTTTTTTGTCTAAAAATATGTTGGTCTTAAAAGTCAGATTCTTCTAAAATTTATTAAAACGGTGGTGATGACTGATGACATCGTTGGAGTTGTAATGTATAATCACTAGTACTCTTGTCCGTGCCGATGGCACGGCGCTAGTTTATGAATTTATCAATAAATGAAGCGGATAATGTGGAAATGAATTAATATTTACTTATTATTTGTCTAAGTTAATTATGATAACAGTTAAAAAGAAAAAACAAATATTTCAAATTACAAAACTTACGATTTTTTTAAAAATTTTATTTGTATACGAAATTGCGGACCGGGAAAAAAATAAATTGATTAAGTTAATTATGATAACAATTAAAAAGAAAAAAATTTAAAATAGAAATGTTCAAAACTTAGACATAAATTAAATTGGAATTCAGTTTCAAAAAATAAATTGATTAAGTGAATTACAATAATAGTTAAAAAGAAAAAAAAACAAATATTTTAAATTACAAAACTTACGAATTTTTTTTACATAAAATTGATTAATTAATTAAAATATCGAAAAGAAAAGGGACGTGGGTTTAGTGGAGGAAGGATTAGCCGCCACCAACCGTGAATAGTGGGGGGAGTTGGAGAGAAAGAGGGGGTAGTTGCTCAACCGCCGTTCACACGTGAACTCGAAGAGTGATAATGACCGTAGGATCTCAATAAAGGAATCAATCCCAGCCCCTAAATAATTTTAGTCAATTGCACATGTGCGACTATGAGCTGTATTGTATTATAGATTCATTAAATAATATCCCTTCGTTTTGGATAAAGAATTCCGATTTGAAATTCAAACTTTTTAAGAAAATAATATTTTTAGTAGTTTATTAGTAATACGACTAGTACTTTTGCCCATGTTGATGGCACGGTGCCAGTTTGGGGATTTATCAATAAATGAAGCAGATAATGTGGAAATGAATTAATATTTACTTATAATTTGTATAGGGGTTGGATATATGTACACTACACAACGAAAAAAAAGAGAAAAACTCAAATACGTAACAAAATAAAACATTTTACTACGATATTTATTTTATAAGAAAACCAAGAAATAAATATTTTAAATAAATCTAAGTCAAACATAAATTAAACTGGGATTCAGTTGATTACGATAACAATCAATTAAGAAACTACAATTAAATATTTGTAAAACCGTAAAGGTCAGTTTATTATTGACAAACTACTAAAAGTATTATTTTCTTTAAAAAATTGACTTTCAAACGGAGCCTCTTTACCCGGAACGGAGGGATTAATTAATAATTTGTATATAAAATTGCGGGCTGAACAAACAAAACGGGCCGGACAAAAATTAAATTGATTAAGTTAATTACGATAACAGTTAAAAAGAAGAATTACAAAACTTACGAATTTTTTTTTATTTGTATACGAAATTGCGGGCCGAATTTTTTTTTAATTGATTAAGTTAAGTACGATAACAATTAAAAAGAAAAAAATTAAAATACAAATATTCCAAACTTAGACATAAATTAAATTGGGATTCACTTGATTACGATAGCAATCAATTAAGAAACTACAACTAAATATTTGTAAAACCGTAAAGGTCATTTTATTATTAATAAACTACTAAAAGTATTATTTTCTTAAAAAAATTGACTTTCAAACAGGGTCTCTTTGCCCATAACGGAGGGATTAATTAAAAATTTGTATACGAAATTGTGGACCGAACAAAAAAACGCCGGACAAAAATTAAATTGATTAAGTTAATCACGATAACAGTTAAAAAGAAAAAATATATATATCAAATTACAAAATTTACGATTTTTTTAATTTTTTAAATTTGTATACGAAATTGAGGGATAAAAAAATTAAATTGATTAAGTTAATTACGATAACAATAAATGTAAAACAATAACGGTAAATGAAGGTGGAAATTAATTAACTATAAAACAATAACGGTAAAACTGTAAAACCATAAAACAATAACTCTAAAACTGTAAAATCGTAAAATAATAACGGTAAAACAATTATGGATACAAACGATTATAGATCCGTGAAATTAAATCATGGTCAGTGATTGTGTTTGATAAAAACAAATCCTGACCGGTAAATAGCTTTTTGTAACTCCCTGAGCTCTTTTATATAATAGATAATAGATGACAATTTTATGCTTAATTTTTGAAAATAAATTTTTTTAAGTGAAACATCTCAAAATAAAATAGTAGACTCTTTACCCGAAACGAAGGAAGTAATATATAGCAGTACTGCAGTAGTACAGTGGTAGAGTTGCTGGGTTTAATTAACAAGTTGGCAATAATGATATTTAGAAATGAAAATGGAAATAGTAAAGAGGAAAAAGACCCATCCTTCGTTTTTTGTGTAATATAATTGTGTTAAATGTCATCAACCACTACTTGTGTCGTGGAAGACCTAAATCATAATTAAGCTCTTATATAAATTCTCTCTCTTCTAAAATCAAGCAAAGACTTGGACATCCCAACCATTTTTGTTTTAACTCTCTCTCTCTCTCTCTTCTATATCTTCTTCTCTCCCCCCCCCCCCTACACATTTGTAGCCTCTTCTTCAACCTATTCTTGGTTGCCGCCATAAATAGATCTTCTTTCAACTTGTTTGTTCATTATTGTGACATCGTTGTAGCAAGTTATCCACGATTGAGTTCATCGAAAGACATAAATTGGAGGTGAATTAATTAGTGTGTGTATTTCTTTTATGTCTTCATCAACAAATTTGTCTCGATCTTTAAAAAAAAAAAAATGGAATTGGAAAGAGATGATGATATTGGAATGGCTCAATCAAATCAAAATCTCCCAAGGGAATGCTGGGTTCTTTATTTTGATTGAGCCGTGCCAATATCATCTACTTGGCTGAGCTGAATTAAGCTCAGTTGAACGAGTTCCATGTGCGTTTGTGTCCGTGTGTGCATGTCAGTACATTTCTAGGTTTATTTATATTTATATATTGTTGATTGATGAAGTAACCTAGCCTTTCAAGTTGTATAAATATATTTGTACAAAACGTATATTTAGGGTTTGCAAGTCTGAAAATTAAGGAAAGAATGGTCTAAGCTTTTAGGGTTAAATTTGTTTCCACTTTAGGGTTTTCGATTCATTTGATATATATAGGTCTGGTGATCATGTTGATTAAATATGCATTGACAGGAAAACCTCTTGCAAACGCATTTTCTCTACCCTAGCTTGTAGATGTAATGAGATTGCATATATATAGTTTTGATGCTTCAAATCAATGGAGGTCGACTCATTTTAGAAGAAATATTTTTTGCCAATTTGCGTCTGCTGCTGATACTAAAATTAGCTAATAACCTTATTTAGATATATAATGTCGCCCAGAATTCAATTCAACCAGTTTTGTATTTTATTTACAGTTAATAAATTAACCTCTTGCATTTTCTTATGGAGTGAGTATTATGATAATCATTATTTTAAGAATTAACATACAATATGTTTATAAAACCTGCGTGCAGATACGTTTATGTCGTAGAAATTAAAGTAAATTTAAATTAAAAGTAGTGTTATTAAGTTATATTAATTTTTTATTAGTATATATTACTTCATATTTTATAGTAAGTATATATGGATTTGCATTTGATACATTTTGTAAGCAATTTGTATATATTAGATAACTGGATATTATCGTGTATATATATATAGACAAATGGTTTTGCTGGATCGTTATCGGGCCGACACGATAGCAACACGACACGATAAGCACGAACACAGCCTGATAAGCTTATCGTGCCTAATATTAATACATATTTTGAAAATTTATCAATATAAATAGTCAAGTAGTTTAAAAGTTATAAATGTTCAAATTATAAAATTATGAAATAATCATGAAAATAGTTCAAAAGAAGTGAACAACCTCTTGTATATTTTAAAAACATATATATTTTAGTTATCGTGTCTTACTGTGCTTATAAAGTAAGCCCGATAACAACTCATTTTTATCGTGCCTTATCGTGTTGGCCCTATAACAGCCCGAACCCGATAAGCTCCAGCCCAAACCCTATAATTTTGTGTCGTATTTGTGTCGGCTAACCGTGTCGTGCCTCAAATTCTTACCCCTACTTCGCTTCCGCAACACAATGTAATTAATTCATTACCGCGCGCCATTCATCCCACGTACCCAAAAGAAATCATATGCTCCTTCCATTCTAGACAAAGAGTAATTGTTGACTATACTGTTTTGAGATGTTTCATTTTAAAAGTCTATTTTTAGAAAAATTATGTTTATCATTTCTATAATATTACTCTATCTGTTTTCAAAATATTATCATATCTGACCTGACACATTGTTTAAGAAAAAAAGTAATCGGTTGTATTATAAATATTTGTGAAATGTGTAGTTTCCTTTAATACCCTTAAATATGTGATCATAATTAAAGTGGGTAAAAATTGTAAGGTAAAATGGTAAAATTGTTTTCCTAAAAAAGATGGTTTTGAAAGAGGACAATTATTAAAAAACATACGAAAAAAGAAAAGAGGATGATAATTTGAAAACTGAGGGAATATAACTTTACATTTCACATTTGATATTAATATATAAATTATTCTTAAATAATTTTTTATAATTATGACTAACTTTAATGCTAGTTATATAGTTAGATTTTTTAAGCATGGACTATTTGATTGAAACGGAGAGAAGTTTATAATTGTGTGATGGAGTTGAAAAGCATGCTTTGTGTTCCAACAAGCATCTTATTAGGGGGTAAGTGGGGAACCACTATTAATCATCTTTTAGGAGAAAGAAAAAGAAAGTCCTTAAGGGGTGGCTCAGTGGTAGACATGGGGCTTCACAAAGTATGAAGTCTCAGGTTCAATCCCTTCCCATACCCCCTTAAGAGAAAAAAGTAATAATGATAAAATAAAATAATAATAATAATTAAAAAAAGCATCTTATTTAATCATATTGTGTGGTGTGACCTCTACTCTTCTGTGTATGTGTAATTGTGTATGAGACATAAACCACGAGGGGTTAGTCTGAGTGGGCCATAAGTAGTTGGTTTAATTTACTTCCCATTTCAATTTCTGTTGACCAATACTTGGAAAGTACTTGTCAAATGCGTAGAGTAGACCAAGCGTGAGCCGTGAGCGTGAGCCGTGAGCGTGAGCCGTGAGCCGTGTGCGCCTTCATTCAGACTCTAATGGGAAGCTGGAATAAATGTAATTAAGCGCAAGCTGACGTGAACAAATTATCATATTAGCCTAATTAAATAGAGATGCACAGAGCGGGCGAACAAGTTGACATGAACAAACAATCATGTCAACCTAATTAAAGAGAGATGCACAGAGCGGGCGAGAAAGAATGATAGATAATGGCTAGGAATAATTATGATGAATGGCCATTTTTTTTGGGGGTGGAATGTGGTCTTAATTTTATTTTTTTTAATTGAAAGATTTTTTTATTTTTATTTTTTTATAAATCATTTCCATAAGGAAGTATGGGAAGAAATCGAACCTAAAAACTCACATTTTATAAAACTTCAACTCTACCACTGAGTCACCCTAGGGGTCAAATGTTGTCTTAATTAACCCACTTATATGCACTTGATTTGCAAATGGATATTTAGTGGAGGAGACATGAGGGAGAGCTGATTAACGGAAAAGCTAAACATATCATGTCTTTCCATTTCCATTTTCCATTCATTGTTCAGTAATCAATATGTTTCTTCCATTCCATCTATTGATAAAAACCAGTGTTCTAAAACTCCCCACCTGGTTTCGTTTAGGCGCTAGGCTCCTCTCTACCGTCGCGACTTTCTTAGTCGCCGCCTAATCGATCAAGTCGGCGCCTACGCCAAACATCGCCGATCTTAATTTATTTTTGTAACTTTGATTTTGTGACATGCGGTGATCGGAGAAGGAAGGGGGGCGAACTGGAGAAGGAAGGGGGAGTGGTAATGGTGAGGCAGAGAGGGAGGTGATGGGGGGCGAACTGGAGTAATATCTTTTGTGTTTTTAGTTCTAAACTTGGTTGGTTTATTGCTTTGAGGTTGTTGAGAATTGAGATTAATGGTAGGTTTTTATATTTTTGTTCATCTTACAAATATAGACAAGTGTTTGATAAAATGACAAACAAAAAAATTAAATTTGTAGTCAATGTGTTTGATCTTTGATGTAAATTATCAAAAAAATGGTAATTATGTCTTAATTCTAGGCCTCGCCTAGGCTCCGATTACGCCCCGACTAGTCCTCTAAGCACTAATGTGCCGCCTAGCGGTCGCCTAACGATTTTTAGAACCTTGACAAAAACCACTCTCTATCCTTTATATCTATTATTAGATATTCATTTTCATGTCTATGGTACATTGTCAGTATATATGATTTCGTCAATTGAAATGACAATGCATAAATAGAAGGTACGATTTAAAAAAATGTTACAGTTGAGGGGTACATTGCTTCAAGTGATAATTAAAAGATTGATGTTTTATAAGTGGTGACTGTTCAGAAGATTAATCACAAGGTGTGACTTTCTAATGTGAAGATAAAAAATAGGAAGAAAAAAAATTGTAACTGCTCATAATATTAATTATATGGGAGGGAGTTAAAAATGGATAATTATTTACACATATAAATGTGAGGATGAATCTAAACCGTTAAATTTTTTATGATAATTTAATCTCAACCTCTAATTAACTCTAATCAATTAACTAGTTATTCTATAATATAGATGTTGTCTGTCTACAACACACGTAGAGGTGGCAGTTTTTGTCCGCTCAGATCGCCCAGTAAATAATAGGTATGGGCACACCCAAAATTTTAAGTGGACATAAATGGGCATGCCCACTTGGGCACATTAATTATGATGGGCTAAATGGGCGCCCACTTGGGCACACATACTAAAACTCATTCTCTTGCTTTTCTAATTTTGTTTTATCAATTACATACATAATTATAAAATACTTAATATTAATAATGACGTTTAACATAATTAATATATCTATATTGTGTACCCACCCTTCCAACCCCCACCCCTCTCCAAGTGTGCCCCCCCCCCCAAATTAATTCTCTTGCTCTTCTAATTTTGTTTTATCAATTACATACATAATTATAAAATACTTAAGATTAATAATGACGTTTAATATAATTAATATATCTATACTGTACACACATCCTTCCAACCCTCAACCCCCATCCAAGCGCCCCTAAAACTCATTCTCTTGCTCTTCTAATTTTATTTTATCAATTACATACATAATTATAAAATACTTAAAATTAATAATGACGTTTAACATAATTAATATATATATATATACTGTACACTCACCCTTCCAACCCCCATCCCCCTCCAAGCGTCCCCCTCCCCCCAATTGCAAAGCAAAGCATGTGATATATATATATATATATATATATATATATATATATATATATATATATATATATATATATATATATATGACTCTGTACCGTTAAATGAAACCCAACATCGCTCCCAGATTGCTCAATTTCCATAACTCTGTAAATATTCGTCCATGTTACACTATAAATGGATTCATAGTGGTTTTGTGAGCAATGCAACATGCGACATTCTATCATTTGTGTGTTTGTCTATTGGGGTTCAGCGAAATAAAAAATCGAACCATAAAATAGAAGATTGAATTGAGGGTTACAACAACAAAAATACATAATTGACACAAGAGATGAGCAAACATACATATTTATGTTTTTTTTTTTTTGTGAAATTAATGTTTTTTTTCTTTTTGCGTATTTTTGGTTAAAGAAGGAAGTTTTTTAATTATTGTATTTATTTTTAAATTTTGTGTTAATGAGTAGATGGGTGCCCATGGGAGTCCATGCCCATTTATTGCTCGCCATATATGCCCATGATATTAAATGGGCACTTACTTGCAGGCCCATTGCCCATATGGGCGTCGACCATGCCCGCCCATACTCGTTTGTTTGCCATCTCTTGCGGTGACTGATGAGTAGTAGTGACAAATTCTGTCCACGCCCATGTGTCTGTCCAGACCGCCCACTAAAATATGGGTATGGACAAACTTAAATTTTAATCTGGGCACAAATGAGCATGCTCACTTAGACCATTAAGTTTTACGGGTACAAATGGGCGCCCACATTTTCACCTCATTCTCATAATTAATTTTGTTTTTCTGTATACATGATAATTTTTTAATTTTTTTCGATATCATATTACTTTTTATATACGGTCAATTATGTATTTTTTGGTTATGAAAAAATATATATATCAGATTTCCATTTAAAAACAATCGATTTGACGTAAAAATTAAGGAACTAAGGGAGTATTTTATTTCAATTAACATACGAGAAAAATAAAAATATGTTCTTGTTTTGATATTATTAGTAGTTTTGTCAATACTAACACGTCATGTAAAGTTTTTGAGTTCTTTTTAGAAATTTGGCTACATTATAAATGGTGACAGAGGCTAAAATGTTGGTCTTTTCCAATTATTGTGGTTGTGTATATATATATATTAGTTGTAACTTTTGATAATTTTTTTGTAAAAGAAAATTATTTTTTTGTAATTTTTGTATTTATTTGATAAGTGCATGTTAATGAGTAAATGGGCGCACATATCCATTTTGTGCCCGACCATATATGCCCATATTATTAAATGGGCACTTATTTACCCGTCCATTTAAGCCCGCCGCCCATTTAGACCCGCCCACACCCACTCATGCCTGTCCATTTGCCACCTCTAAACACACGTAAGCGTAATTCTAAAAAAAAAAAAAAACCTAGTATTACAACATTACAAACGGATACATGATTCTCCCGTACTAGAATTGAATCAATTGATCATTACTTAAAGCATCGTTACTATGTGATAATTTTTTAGCTTTTCATTCACATTCAAGCCGTTAAATTGTAATTTGACAAAAGAATAAAAAATAAAAGAGACAAGTACAGCCAATAAAAAGAGTATTTGTAAAAGAAGAATGTAAAAAATTAATATTGTTATTCACATCACGATGTTAACAAATTTGATTGACACTCCCCATTCACTCTAGCATTAGTGATGCTTTTTTCAAAGGTGTTTGAAGAATTAACTTGAAAGATTATGTAAATAAGAAGGCATAATATTTTAATGTGAACTGATATCCCAAACTTCACACTTATACGGGAACTGCTGCAAGTGACGGTTGTACCATATACCACTAGGAAATAGGAAACCATTCAAATTCAGTTGCACAAAAGTTGATTAATGACTACTAAACGGCTTACTATTGCCGAGTCTCCGTGCTATGTTCTTGAAAAAGAAAAATACTCCACTACAGTATAATTTTAATTTAATTTTACAGGGGGTTGCCGGATGCATATTGAGTACTATGAAATGGAGAACAACTGCCTCCTTCCAACTGAATTCCTTTGAATCCAAAACCAAACCTAATTCTCCAGTGGAGGAGAGTAGGACAATACTAAATACACAGAGCTATAGACATGCAGACAACAGCGCACTTTTTCTTTTTCTTGAGATTCTTCACTATATGAGCTTAAATTACCGCGTCCAATTTCCCCCCCACAAAATGACCCAGCCACTAGAGCCCCTGGGAAGTTCTCCAAGAATGGTGAGCTGTCAACATTAGTTTGTCCAAAAAATGGCTCACCGCGACCACAGCAAGAGAAAATAATACCTCCAAAGACTTCCCTCTTATCAGGATTAGCAGCAGCACCCCTCCCCCTATGAGAATTATTCTTGTTACTGCCTTGCTTCAAAAGATCAGAGACCTTTCTACAAGAAGATAGAGCAACGCCGGAATCTGAGTGGAAGAAGCGAAAGGAATCACCAGTTCTGATCCCAATGTCACCAACAAACAGATACTCTTGGTTATCTCTGCATAAAGGAAGATGCATTTAAAGAATAAGTCAACCTGTTTATAATAAAGTGGCCTAGAAAGATGTCAGCAACAGCTAACACCGTTATTAAAGTTAACAAGATGCAAGAGATATTAGCAAAGCTCACTAATGCATAAAGATAAAGATGACATCATAGTCTTTAAGCAAGGTACGTACATGACTACATGCAAATTCAAGAAATGCTACTTCTAAATACTAACCAAAGTAATTAAACGAGAAAAGCGAGAGGCGGGCGGGAAGTGGGTCACCAAAAGGCAAGAAAGGCAACGAATTGGGAAATATAGTATATGTATTTATTTTAGCTTCCATCCTACATTTGGCTGGGTGAAGGCTTATCTATAACATCCATTTTCACATGACAAGTCAATGAGTCTAATAACCTAAGATCAGTATTTAGCATGCAACAGGGGCTCAGTAATATCTCGACTAACACTTGAACCATGAACTACTCGAAATTTGCATTAACAAAAATTTATATAGTACTATGCAAGTTCTGACACTTACCCCAGAACTTCATGGAAAGACTGTGACGTTATCCATCCCACTTTATCCAACCCAATGGAACATTTTCTTCTCTTTGTCACCCCAATGTAGAAAGAAGGAAACTGGATACGTTGTCCTAGCTGTCACATCAAATGATCACTTATATGAGGCAAGCATTCAAGAGCAAAAAATTTAATCAATAACCAGTTTGTTAACACAAGCATCTCCAGATCGTTCTCCTGGACAACAATTTGGCAACTCAATTCGAAGACATAGTAAAAGAGTGAACCTAAACAAGATGTCTCCCAACCATAGGCATCACCACATCAGTTTAGTTATTTTAACAAGAAAATTTATATTATTTAGTAGGGAATACTGGTTCCAATTCTAACCACACTTCCTCTGTCCCAAAAGAAGAAGTACGTGGTCATTTTAAATTCTTCATAAAAGAAGAGGGACATTTCTTTTTGGGGAAAGTTTCTTTAGCATGCTGACTGCGATCATCATTTAGTTGTCTGAAAAACAATGTCAGCCCCTAAACTAGAAGAGACCAAGAACAGTGGATCCAAAATACAGATCCAGCAAAGCCACAGATTTAATAAAGGGATATGTTAGCATACTTCATCATAGACTTGACTTATAATAGTTTCTCCATCAAGATTCTCACGGCGTCCTTCTCTTCTTGCAGTGAGCCATGTTAAACCTTCATTGCATTTCTCTCTAACAGAAGCTGCCTTATATGTGGGGCCTATCGGTGATAAACCACTTGATAATGTAGCCTGGAATTGTATTTCTCCAATCCCTGCTTGTGGAAATCATAGAAGAAGCGACGACATCAGGTACAAATAAACTTCAACGAGAAAATAAAAATACACGCACACATATATGTGTGTGTGTGTGTGTGTGTATATGAGAGCGAAAGCACACTACCAAAAACAAACAATATAAGAAATGCCAATTGATATGAGTTACAAGAACAAAATCCCACAGGAGCCAGATATTAATACCACTGCTAACACTGCATAATTAATAGGAACGTCTGAAGAAGAATAGCATTACGATCATGAACGAACAAGAAGCACCCAATGCATAACAAGCTTCTATGCAGAGCAGTTTCCTAAAGAGTAATGCTAGGGACAAAAAAATAGTCGCAAAAATTTGGGCACAAAATCACTGTTGCCGGTTATTGATTGGTCATTTCATCATTTAGTGCCGGGACTTGCAGTCGTGTATATTATATATCCAATTAACAGTTGTCAAGTAATTTTGTAACCAAATTTTTGTGACTATCATTACTCTTTCCTAAAGAGAGAGAGAGAGACACCTGCTATGATCAACTCACAATTTCTGGAAGCACGTCAATATTAAAGGCCACACAAACTTTTCATACAAAAAGTGATAGCTACATCAAATTTTTAGAAGCAAGCTAACAAGGAAAGTCGGGCAGATTTTCCTTTGAGACTGCATCATGAAAATGAAAACCGAGATCTGGAGATAATTCCATAAGATCACACAACCATGCTCAAACCATTCAACAGCCAAAAGAAATTTTACTCAAATTTGATTTGAATGCACTGAATCAACCCCGAGATATTTTTACGTGTAAGAATGTCAGTCACACGACCAAAATAAGTAACAATAAATTCTGTTACCATGACAAAAGAACATGTACTCCCTCCCCTGAAAAGGAGAGGTACGCTTTCGCTTATTTAGCAAATTAAGACAATGTTTGAAACTCCATTGTCTTCCTACAATACCCATGAATGGTCAGGCCACAATTTAAACATGCTTTAGATGATTTGACTTGATAATGCTCATCCACAAACTATTAGGGCATCAAAATAATTATGCTCAAAATACTTTCCTAAAAAGAGATGTACCACTTCTTTTGGGACAAACAAAAGGAAAGCATACCTCCTTTTGAGACCGAGGGAATATCATCAGTTAGTACAGGAAAAAATTCCACTCCAAAAGCAACTTGCAACATTCCAGATATAAACATGCTTAAAGTTGTCTTTTGAGTGTTTGTTTTCTTCCTCACCAAAGGAAAAAAGGAATAGCATGCTGAGGAAATTTTGTAAAGAAAATTAATCGAAAGGGCAGAATGCCAAGCACCTGAAGTTCCTTACTTCCTAATTAATTTTTCTAAGGTTAAGGACTCATAAGGAACTTGTTAACAATACCAAGCTGGGAGTGGGAGTACGATAGTCGCTCGACCCTGACTCTAATTGATAGATTAGCAACAAGTAGATACTTAAAGTGAACACAGGCAGGCAAAAATAAACTCATACATGTTAAGCACCGGCAACTGCTACAGCTTCATTTTACTAGATGACAACTGATATCCCTATGCCTCAAAAGTAAGTCGCACTATTAAAAGTCAAACTTCTATAATATTGTTTCAATTCCATAGATACCCTTTAGATTGTAGTAGAATTTAGAAAGTCTAAGATACTAATTTTTCATATGCTCATAAGAGTAGCACACATTATTGTAAAAGGATTAACTTGGAGAACAACAAAAATTTATAGCTTAATTTTTTATATGGGACTGAAAAGTACGACTCTTATCATGGGACGGAGATCGCATGGGTTTAGCGCATCCAACAAACTCAAACTCAGATAAGTTCATGCTACCCTGGACTTTCTTAGCAAGTATCAATATCGCTATATGATACAATATTAACACGATAATAAGTATCATGATATCATCATTCCACCTTTCCTTCTTCTACATACCTACACCCTCAGTCCCATAAAAGGAATTATAGTTCGACTTTCCCAAGGGAATTTGACCCGTTCTCAAATTGATCCAATGAAGCACCAATACACCAAAATAGCCTCTGCGGCGGTACTGGATACACTTAGGATACAGATTTTTTTTTGTTCTGACTCCTAGTAATAGATTTTATTTATTTATTTATTTTGGGGCGGGGGATACGGCTGGATACGTATAGGATATGTTTCATACGTATCCAATAATTTATTTATTTAGCTAGTAAGCCTAGTATACACTGGGGATATGGCTAGGATACATTGGGGATACAGCTCGGACACATCGGGGTCAAATTTATAATATTTCATTTGTTAAAACAGGGGCTTTTTTTGAAAATAAGATAATTGTTAACTGATAATTCTACATTTCTACTAAGATGTACTAAACAATTTCCAAAAAGATAAAGAGCCCAAAATATTGTGTGGATAAAATGATCATTGCATTGGTAGCCAAACACAATTACATCTTTCCTTTTTCTTTTTTTCCTAATTCAGTATTTCTTTCTGTTTAGCATCTCTTCATCTCTCCTTTCTCATTTTATATTCTTTTTCCCATATATTTTCTTAAAAATGCTACCCAAATGGCTACACCTTTTTCAAATATATTTTCATAGTATTCCTCTTCATATCTCCCTTAATCTACTTTTAGATTCAGTGTTTCTTCAATGTATTGCTAATCGAAATTTCAATAGTTTTGGAAGTAGAAATATATTATTGGATAGCATATTGTATTAGTTTTTTTTTTTTATAAATATATTATTGGATAGCATATTGTATTATTTTTTTTAATGTCTTGTTGTCTTGTAAGAACAGAAAGCTAATATTTGTTTATGACTTGTCAACAACTCTACATGATTCTTAGATGAAATATTTAGGGATTAAATATAAAACATAAATGTGGTACCCATATCTCATTGTTTTTGGATTTTGACTTATCGCCGTACCCGCACTGTATCACACTTGTATACCGCACCCATATTGGCACTTCATGGGATTTATCATATACATTTATTTGTTTTTTAAAGCGTAAAACTAAAACCACTATAAACTACTTAAGAAATCAAATGAACCACAAATTTTTTAGTGTTCGAAAAAAAAAATTATAATTCACATCAATAACCTCATTTGACAGAAGTTCTTTTGAAAAGTCAAAGTCAATCTTTTCATGGGACGGATGTTGGATGGAGTATGTAATATGCCATTCTTATAGTAACATCGCTAACTGAAAAGATAGTATGTCTAGTTATGTGATAGAATTTACCAGGACGAGTCTCACTATCCCGTGCAAAGACAAGGGCAACAGCAGCAGAAGTGAAGCCGTTAATCGTGGTTGTGTTAATACCTCTATATAGGAACTGACAACTTGCATCACCCACAATGACAGTCTCCTGAGACATGGCAAAATCTGCAGTAGGAAAAGATATCAGCAATAATACACCATGCAGCAGCTCTTTCCAATAGCTCAGAAAGATGTAGGTTTGAGTAAACATTGAAAAGGTTGGTTTACTTGAAGGAAACATGTTGATAAAGCCCTTTAGTCAAAGCCATGATAACATTACCATCGCATGGAACAAGAAGGAAAAAACAAGTAAACATAAAAATAAAGTATAGTTCATGCAGCAGCATACATACTGCTTTACATTCACAATTCAAGCTCCAAAAGGCATAAGAGAAGAATGTATGTTCAAAATTTTGTTAGGGACATCAAACTGCAGTATTCAATTAGCTTAGAGATACCATCAAAGCTAATTTAAAAAAGAAATATGTTTGAATTTATAATAATAGATTTCTACCACGTATTTCAGTATGGTACTCACCTAACTTTTCAAGAACAGGTTTCATGCCGGTATGGCAATCCTACCAATAGATTCAAGTAACCCGTTAGAATTACAAAGAGAACCAAAGTTAACTTACGAATGAGTAAAAGTATTCTAATGAATAAACAGTGCAATTAAGAAAGTAAACTTACACCAAACATTATAATTGCAGCTGGGGATGTGTGACCGGAAACAGTAGCTGTGTACTCCCAAATGTCCATCACAAATTTGTCAGCCATGGGAACCTGCAATTGCTGATGTTATTATGTGGCTCAAGTCAATTTCCTCCATCCTTTTATAACTACAAAAAACTAAGGCTGCATTTGGATTTATAAAATGAAATGGATAGATTTGAAGTTCATCGCACAAAACACAAGCTAACTTCTGTAATATGTGATATTTAGGTCATTAGGTGTACATTTTACGGATGTGGTATCAATCAAAAGAGATTTCAATTTATGTAGCTTCTCTACAAGTGGTTGTATCAACCAGCTATCTTCCATTTCCCCCATGTTCACCCAACACTAACAACTTCTTTATATTTATGACAACAATGCGTATATTTAATAATTTGTGATGATCCACATATCCTTCGTTTAAGTTTTACTGAGTTGGCATAATTTGAAAGAAAAATTCCATAGAAGGAATCCAAGAACTTCGCCATTTTCCACAAACAGTAGAACTCCAATTTGATTCATCTGCTTAACAGCAGTGTGTTAGACCTAAAGATGGATCTCTTTACCTCATCTGGCATTAAAAGGGGGATTGCATTGACTTTCAACCCTGGCATGAATCCAACAATCAACGAAATCGATCGGTTCGCATTTTCGTTTAAATTCACAGGATCAACATCCTCATCCTCATCCCCAGTTACTTCCCACTGAATCTGGACATAATTTAATTCATTATTTTAGGCGAAACCAAATACTAATAAGTGATGTTCTACCATAGGGTCACAGGTAAACAATAATTGGCGAAGTAAATTGAGCAAGGTTGACGTAAAACCTCTTTAAATTCATTTGAAAGTGCATCCCTTCCTATAATTCCAGCCGGTATCGAAGTAATGATTGGAGTTTTGGAGCCCAATTTTCCGGTCATCTGCACAATAGGTATTCATCAAATCACTAATCGAGAGCACTCACGAGTGTGTCTGTGTATTTGAGGAGAGGAATTCATACAAGTTGGTGAGCCTGCTGCAAGTCAAAGTAGGGGCCGACGGAGACAATGGCAAAATGTGGCCGGATAGGCCCCGATAAGACCTTATTTACCAACTCTTCCACGGCAATCTTTACATGATTCAAGAGGTCAACAAAAGTTTAAATTAGATTCTCTGATTTCCAAAAACCAAAATCTATATTGGAAATTGAAAGCAGGGATGTTGAGAGCTGTATACCTGGAGAGAAGGATTAACGGAGATGGCGGCGGAGAGCTTGGGGCGAAATAGAACGCGGTCGCAGACGAGGTTCCAGGAGCGGCTAACACAAGCTGCCGATGCGAAGGATACGGCTGGAAGCCTCGCGAGTATATTCTGAAGGAGGTCTTCACCTATGAAATCAAAACTCCCTCCTCCGACATGACGCAGCTGTGTCGACGTCGACGTCGACATTTCCAACCGTTCAGCTGTGGTTCCCTATGGTTGTTTTTTGCTGCACCCTCTCTTTTGAGTAAGTGCTGCTCCCGTATGCCGCCCGGAATTTTAGATATATCTATCATACGGTGTATTTGTACTAACTGAAAGCGCTTTTGATATTACACTTCAACATGCGCTTTTTAACCTGTACGGAAAATAATCAACTACTCCCTGCTCTTTCAAATTATTGTGTTATTTAATTCGACACATCATTTAAAATAAAGTAATCGACTACTTCCTTCATCCCTAAATTATCTCCTTCCTTTTTTTTTTCATCCGTTCGAAAATAATTGTCCTATCACTTTTACCACTTTATCCTTATTTTTTTTTATTATACTTTAATTATGAGTCACATACATATGAGCTTTAAAGGAAACTACACATTAAACCAATATAAATAATCAAGTCAATTGTTTTTTCTTAATCCATGCATCGGGTCAATTAAGACGATAATTTAGAGACTGAGTTATAAACATTAGGGAAATATGTAGTTTTTTTAGGGCGAAATTCACCATTGGTCCCTGTACTTTGGTTTTGTCCACTGTTAGTCCCTGAACTTCAAAACGTCTCACCATTGACCAAAGTTTGCGTTTTTTATCCACCGTTGGTCCCTTGCTCAAACGCCGTTAACTGTTTCACCGTTAAATGGACATGTGTGATACATGTGACCAAAATGAAGGACAATGTCATTTCATTTGGATCTTGGCGGTGGCGTTCTACCCCTTTTTCTTCTTCATGAGTTCTAACCTCGCCACCACCACCCCACCTGTCTCCTCGTGTTGGGGTCCAGGGTCGAAATTGAGTGAGGGAGATCGGAGATGAGAAGGAGTCTGGAGATGCAGTGTTCGCCCGATGGATGATGATGGCTAGCCAGAAGAGAACAAGGTTGGGCTACACGAGGCTAGAAGGAGATGGAGAAAGAGAGCAGAGATAGATCGGAGATGGTGGGTCTTGTCTTTGCTTGGGGTCGGTGATAGATAAATATGGCAAGGCTTGGGCCAGCTTTGTTGGAATCGGGTTCGATCTTTGTTGAGAAGCCGCCCGCATGAAGGGGCTCTTGGACATGGAGAGTGATGGCGGTGCAGGTTGGTGGAGATGGAGCGGGCGTCGGTGAGATGAAGGGGCTCGGTCGGATCTAGGGATGATTTGGGAGATGATTATGGAGAAATCGAGATGGAGGAGATAGCTAGCAGCCAAATATAGGCAATTGAACGTTAGAGATGCGAGAGAGAGAGAGTTAAGATGTGTTCAATTCTTAGCGACCTTTCTTAGCCAGATGAAGATATATCAAAGATGTCGTGGAAAGCGTATGTCGATGATCACTTGATGTGCGAGATTGAGGGCAACCACCTCTCTGTCGCCGCCATCATCCGCCACGGCAGCGTCGGGCTCGAGTCCTACTTTTCCTCGGGTCTGTTTCTTCATTTTTACTTGATTCCAATATCAACTTATCACAATCTGCATTTTTGTATGACCCGTTTGAATAAAATTTGGTTGGTGATAGACCGAGTTGACTTTTCACTTTGGATCGGACTAAAATCCTTGATGTTTGAACCTTAAGGCTTGGATGCAGCTTTGCTAGAATCTGGGCAAATTGAAATAATATTGAACGTTCTTGGAATCTGGGCAGGGTTAGAACTCATGAAGAAGAAAAAAGGGTAGAGGAACACCCAGCTGCCAAGATCCAACAAGAAAAGACAGTTTGGTCCTTCATTTTGGTCACACGTATCGCACATGTCCATTTAACGGTGAAACAGTTAACGGCGTTTGAGCAAGGGACCAACGGTGGACAAAAAACGCAAACTTTGGTCAATGGTGATACGTTTTGATGTTCAGGGACTAATGATGGACAAAACCTAAGTACAGGGACCAATGGTGAATTTCGCCCTTTTTTTTAATACCATTGAGCATGTAGTCATAATTAGAGTAGGTAAAAAAAGTAATGATAAAGTGGTAAAAATATTTTTTTTAGGAAAAGTTTTGAAAGAAAACGGACGAAAAGGAAAAGGGGAACAATAATTTAAAAACAGATGGAGTATGACATTGTGGCTTGATTAATCTTTAAATTTTGTCCACATACTAGTACTTTTTAAGCAAAATTATTATTCATGTCTTGGGAAAAGTTACCATTGTAGGTTCAAAAAAGATGTAGGGCAAAACACACCTCCGGGCCACTGTACTATACAAAAGGTTGCAATTAGGCCACTGAGACTTCAAAATTTTCGGGATGGCCACTGTACCAGACTTATCTTGCACGTTAACCCATTTTTTAACGGACGTTACCTTTTGACGTTATCTTTAAGTGAAATACCCTTTTTGCCCTCTCCTTCATCACTTAAACATCATTTCTTTGGAGCTACAGATGAGCAGATCAAACCAATAGACCCAAACAAGCAATTTGAATGCTTAGATCAAACCAATAGACACCAAATCCAAAACGAAAATCAAACCCAAATTTGAAGGGAGAAGGACAGAAATTCTCCAAAGCTTGTATGAGTTGGATGCTCGCTGGGTTTGAGGCAAAAACGAGGCTGGCAGCTTTGATGAAGTTGAGAGAGGAGGGAGATGCCGACATTGGAAGATAGCGGGACTGTGAGAGGAAGGATTTTGCGAGGCTGAGTTTGTTATGTCGAAATCTTGGAGATGAAGATCGCATACAAGGGAGACGAAGATGGAACAGATCTGGTCGGATTTTTCGATCCCAAATTCGATTTTTCGGTTTGACATGGGGGTTGTTTGGCCGGAGACGGGGAAGATGAAGGGACACCGGCGGCGGTTGGAGACGGCGGTGGGCTTGGTGATGAAGACGAAGGTTGGGGTTGATGGGGATAGGCCATAGTTGGTCGTGATGAGGCGGACATGGAGGATTTGGGCGAAGACGCGGATCTAAATGGATGTCCTTTGTGAAGATGGCGGAGACTCGCCGGAGAAGGAGGAGGATTCGGATCGCCGATGTGAGGCCGAATCGGCTTCTGCCATGAACCGAGGATGGCGGGCGGGCGATCGGGGTTGGTGATTTGAACGGAGGGGATTCGGTGATGGATGCGGCAGGGGCGACTAGTTCGCCGAAGAAGATGAAGGAGAAGGTTGGATGGTGTGGCCTGTTTGGACGAAGAGAGAGGGCTGCTGGGTTTGGGCAGATGAAGACGGAGGTTGGGGATTCGCCGGAGAAGAAGATCTGGGGCGGCTGGATTGATGGAGATGCAGGATCACTTGGGGAGAAGAAAATCAAACGTTTTCCCTTTTTCTGGGTTTGATTTTCAACATAGCTGGGTCTTTTTCCCTTTTTCTTTTATGGGTTTGATTTTCTGGGTTTGAAGATGTTGATGATGAAGACGGGGGTAAAATAGACATTTAACCTAACTTAACGTCCAAACTTAACGTCCATCCAAAAAATGGGTTAACGTGCAAGATAAGTCTGGTACAGTGGCCATCCCGAAAATTTTGAAGTCTCAGTGGCCTAATTGCAACCTTTTGTATAGTACAGTGGCCCGGAGGTGTGTTTTGCCAAGATGTAGCGTTTATTTCTAACTTTTATCCCGTTCTTAACATAAAGTATTTTAATCATGTCTTCAATGACATTTTTCTTCCGAAAATAGTGTATTAGCAAAGAGTAATGCTAGAGTAGCAAAATGATGTGAAATTTTATATTCCATCCGTCTCTAAATTATCGTCCTCTTTTCTTTTTTCGTCTGTCCTAAAATAATTATCCAATTTGAAACTTATCTTTTTAGAACATCATTTTTACCATTTTACTCTTACTTTTTCACCTTAATTTAATTATGAGCCACATATACATGGGCTTTAAAGGAAAATATACATTAAACCAATATAAATAATCTAATCAATTATATTTTCTTAAACTATGCACCAGGTCAATTAGGACGATTATTTAAGAACGGAGGGAATATATCATTTAGTTGACTTCATTTTTTAAATTATAGTGAAGTTAATAAAACATCAAATAAGATGATATGAAGAAGGTCACATCATTTTATGTAAAATTATGCATTTATTAGGTGCAAGCATATAGCATTACAGTGCACATTACTCTTGCTAATGGCATGTGCACTTTCACTTTCTAAATGTAGAAAGAAAAACCACATTTGTAACAGTAAGATTAGGTTTACAGTTGTGTTACAATGAGACTTATAAAAGCTAAAGTTTAAAAACCAACTATGTTTTTTTATTGAGGCAAGACGTATAATTCTAGCGGTAAACCTACTATTTTTACATTTGAAATGGAGCCTTCTATGAACTCTTTTCAGTAACGGCAATGTGGCGGTTAAGAACAAGTATACCTAATATTATACTTAGTTATTTAGTTTGTGCTCCACATGACTATAATATGATATATATATTTTTTTTTTGTAAAAATAATATGACTTTTAGACATTATAATTAGATTGTTAATCTTTTACATGGTTATAATATTTTTTTTCTATTGTTACTAATATTAAACGATTTTTTACCTAAATATTTTTAAAATTAACATAAGTTTCTAACTAACGTGATATACATATTTTATATTAGTAATAATAGTAAAAAATCTTTGATGTAAAGACTTTTAAAATTAACATCTAACTTGATAATAATATTAGAAGTCTTTGTGTTAAAAACTTATAAAATCATAATTTATTTTTAAACAGTGTGTGACTCTTATTTTCAATTTATGTTGATAATGAAAGTTTAAGTCTTTTATCTAAAGATTTTTAAAACCAACACTGCATTCTAACCATGTGGCATACATATTTTCTATTAGTAATAATAGCAGTAGATAAAAAACTTTTTAACCAATATTTATTTCTAAATAATGTGAGATACATATTTTTTATTGGTAATAACATAAAAATGATTTTATCTAATAACTTTTATAACCAATACTCATTTCTAAATAATGTAAGAAACAATTCTTTGTAACCTATGTGAGATCCATCATCTAAAAAGTTTTTAAATCAATATCACTTTTCTAACTAATGTGAAATATTTCTCTTCTATTTTTAATAATGGTAGACTTTTAAAAGCAGCATCACTCTCTAACCAATGTGGGATACATATCCTGATTTGGTAATAATGGTAGAAGTCTTTTATCTTAAAAAAATTTATAACCAACATCTATTTCTAAATAATGTGAGATACATCTCTTCTATTATATTGATGATAAAACTAAAAGTCTTTTATCTAAAGACTTTTAAAACCAACATCATTTTTTAATCATTGTATGATATCTCTTCTATTAGTAATAACTAGTTTTACACCCGTGCGTTAAACGCACGAATAAAAATATTTTTTAATTAAATAATATTCAAGCAAAACGAATAAACAAATCAAAATCAAAAGAATAAATTAAAAAAAGTCATGTTTGAGACAACTACTTAAATATAAATACATCATTTTATTGGTAATATTATAGATTTTTAAAAATTTCCTTATACACAATATTTGTTGTTTTATTTGTTGACTCTCCATCTTCGTCAGTATTAATATCTTTTAGCCAGAACGATTTGTTACCCTAGAACCTGCAACATACAATTGACCATGATTGAATATTGGCTTCTTCAACAAGAGCCCTACATACGAAAGTAATTGACCTTGACTTTTGTTAATTGTCATGACATACGATACTATCAATGAAAATTATCTTTTTTGAAAACTTGAAAGACAACCTCATATCTGATGGAGACAATGACATTTTTGGTATAAACATTTTGTCTCCAACATTGCTTCCATTCAAAAAAATTTACTTCAACAGCGTGATTCTCAAGTATGGTAATGATTAGTCTTATCTCATTGCACAACCCTGCAAAAGGGTCAATGTTTCTCAACAACATCACCGAAACACCAACCTGAAGTGTTAATTCATGGTTAGACAATGTGAACACTTTATACTATTCAAAAACTCTGTAGAATGATTGTTTTCAAACAAACTTGTGTTGTTCTCTACCATGCACATATAATTTGAACTCAAATAAGTTATTTCTTCTAAGTGATTGTTAGATACCATGTACTCATTTATGGTGTCAAAAACATCAAGAGTTGGGGCAAGTTTAACTCTTCCTTGCAAATATGACACGTGATAAAAGACTCCGCGGTTAAGGAAGAAAAAAAAAATACTTTTGCGGTTAAAAAAATAGAGTTTTTCAGTAGTTAACATTTTAGAAAAAAGGGATTGGCCGTAATTATTCCTTACCAAAATGAGAAATAAAAAAAAACTCACCTCATTGAAAAATACTAAAAAGCCTACTATATATAAAACCCAGCCAATTAAAATCTCACATCAACACTTAAGCTTCATGCCATGTAAGTTGTCTCTTTTAGCCTATTAATATAAAATAAAAACTTAGAAAAAAATAATAATATTACATGTATTTTATGTAAGACGTATCTCCTTGACCCGACCCATCATGTGTTGGTGAGTGTGTTATGAGATAGTGGGGATCCCTCTTACGAATTTAAACTCGTAAGACGGTCTTATCGGAGAACTACTCTTAATAAAGCAATACACGACCTCAATACCTAACCAAATTCAACATCTGTCGTCTAACAAATACAACCCTTCAGTTAGAACCCTTCATCTAGAATCCTTCATTTGACGTATACTCTTTCACTTTAAAATTTCATTCACTTAACATTCGGTAAAAAATTGTAATAAATTGTAGCGATCTCTCCCCAGATTATTCAAATTCTTTTAATTTTTCATTAAGCTGAAAATTGAGCTTATATCATTTTGTTTTACATTTTATTTCCTTGTACAACTTTTAAAGTTTTTTTTTAAAAATACAAATATAATAATCTGAGACTTCAATATTTAAAATAAAGTCAAGTATTTAGTAAAAACATTGTTTAATGATAAATATTTTATTTTACTGTCCGAGATTTGTTATATTCTAAATTTTTAAATATACTTCTCAAGGTTATTTTGAAAAGAATACATAGCTCGAATTTTGAGATTTGAATTTGTAACTGATCTGTTACATTTCTTAATATTTTTTATTTAAACATTCTTCATACTTATAAAAAATATATAACTTTATAGTTAGACTATGTCAACAACTTCGTTGTTTATTTCAACCGGGACTAACTATTTCCTTGCAACTTTGACTTTGAGAATCCATTCGAATTTTTGTTTGTGGACGTCTCTTAGGACAAATGGTATGGAAGCCATAATAGTTGCAGTGAAAATTTTGGGTTCAAAATGTCCAAAGCTTATTTCGTGACCGATTTTTTTTTAAAACTTTGCAGAAGATTGGTTGAACATCCGCAAAAAACATCCACAGACTTTATATAAATGTGATGGAAAATAAAATGTCAAGCATGATATTGTGAATTGTGCTGAGAATACCAACAGTTTGAGTGTATTCAAAGTTTTTAAAAATATATAAATATATCGGAACCCCTAAATGTTACACCGAAAAACCCTAAATGTAACATCATTTAAGAGATTAAATTACCAAACTGTCCTCCTTCGATTTTAAAAGAAAAAATATTAAACTTTAAAATAGCTTTGTTTACCAAACTATCCTCCTTCAATTAAAAAAAAAAACTCAATTAAAATCAATTATAATAATCATTCAATGATAAACAGTAAGGTTGCTCCATAGTGCCAGGTGTCATCCGTTCAAACCACGAAGTCAAACCTTGCAGTGGTAGGACATCATTATATCATTCTTTCTAGTGACATCAATAGTTGAGTTGCACTGTAGCTTGCAGGAAAGTCTGACCTAGTTTATCCTCTCAAGTCGCCACTTTCTTAAAAACAAAATTGATAAAAATCGCCATGCTTTTAAAAAAAATTTCAAAAAAGTCACCAACTTTTTAAAAATATTTTGACAAAAAACGCTAGTTTTTTTTTTAATATGAAAAAAATCGCCATGGTGTTTTAAAAAATTAACAAAAATCGCTAGGTTTTTTATAAAAAAATAAAAAAAAATCGCCAAGTTATATATATATTGAGTACAATGTAGGTAACAACTTAACGTAAAAGAATAATTCGAAGAATCATCATGAACGTTGTTATTCGGATCGGAATTCATTAAATAAATTGTTGGAAAGGAACAAGTTTAGGGTTTATAGTTAATTGTGAAGGAGGATTTGACATATATTTATAGGATGATTAATTGAAAGTCCTTTATATAAAAGGAAAATGATAAGGATTAATTAGTAATTAGAGTTTAGGATTAATTGTAACTCCTTTTTTATAAAAGGAGTAATTAGTAAATAAACTATTTAATGAATGTGGTATTTAGTATTTTTTGTGTGACATTTAGGGCCACTCAAATATATTCATGCCAACTTATCCAAAAATATTAAATCTTTAGTATAAAAACAAAAGAAAAAATAAAAAAAAAACAAAGTGTTTCAGCTTCCAATGTTTCCATTTATGGAAATCAGTTTTAGGCGGGAAAATCATGTTTGTTATTATATATATATATATATATATATAGTAAAAGTCTTTTATTTAAAATTAAAATCAACATCACTTTCTAACCAATATGAAATATACATCTTCTATTGGTAATAATGGTATAACTATTATATCTAAAGACTTTTAAAACAAACATCTGTTTCTAACCATATCATATACATCTTTTTCTATTGGTAATAATAATATTTTTAAAACTAACACTAATTTCTAACAAATGTGAGATACATTATTATATAGTAATAATAATAGTATTTTATATATAAAAAAAAGAAATCAACATCTATTTCTAAACAATGTGGGATACATCTCTTCTATTGGTAATAACATAAAAATAATAATAGTAGTAGTATTTTAATTAAAGAGTTCTGAAACCAACATCTCTTTTTAAATAATGTGTGATGCATCTCTTGTATTGATAATAACATAAAAATTCTTTTATCTAAAGAATTTTATAACCAATATCTGTTTCTAAATAATGTGGATCTCTTTGTAACCAATGTGAGATACATTATCTAAAAACATTTTAAACCAATATTACTTTCCTAATCAGTGTGAAATGCATATTTTTTCTATTAGTATTAAGCATTTTATAAAAAGACTTTTAATACATACATCACTTTCTAACGAATGTGGAATACATTTTATCATTTGGTAATAGTAATTGAAATTTTTTATCTAAAAAAAATATAAAACCAATGTAAGATATCACTTTTTAAGCAATGTAAGATATACATCTTCTAATAATAGTAAAAGTCTTATATATAATGGAAGATATACATCTTCTAATAATAATAATAATAATAATAATATATATATATATATATATATATATATATATATATCTAATAATAGTAAAAGTCTTATATATAATCTAAAATAATTTAAAATCAATATCATTTTTAACCAATGTAAGATATACATCTTCTATTGGTAATAATGGTAGAAGTCTTTTATCAAAAGACTTTGAAAACCAACATCATTTTCTAATCAATGTATGATACATCTCTTTAATTGGTAATTAATAATAGTATTTTAAAATAATATCAATTTCTAACCAATGTGGGATACATCTCTTCTATTGGTAATAATAGTAGAATATTTTATAACCAATGTGAGATACATATTTTGTAAAAGTAAAAGTCTTTAGTCTAAATATTTTAAAATCTAACATTTTCTTTTTAAACAATGTGATATACATTTCTTTTATTGGTAATAATATAAAATAATTTAAAATCAACATATTTTTCTAACCAATGTGAGATATACATCTTCTATTAATAATAACTAGTATCTCATGCGATGCACGAATTTTATATAAAAAAATTGTGACTACAATATATGAAAACGAAAAAAAATAATTAAATCATACTTTTTAAAAAATGAATTTCATTATAGAGTATTAAATTAATAAAAAAGATTGTTATACATTTTAAAATACTTTTTCATATAAAACATTGGTACTGGTCCTTGAACCTGTGTGATTAGTATCACTATCTAAATCACATACTGAAATTTGAAGGCCTTTAAGATTGGTAACTTTAAACAAAACGACATACAAATGATTGTGACTAAAAACATGATTTTTTTTAAAAGAGCCCTATTGACAAATATTATTTACTTAGCAAATAATATAATTAATAAAAAATAGAACATGTCTAAAAAATCTACAACTTAATAATTCAAATTTGAAAATATAACAAAAAAATTAATATTTTACTTTGAATTACAAACTAATCTTTATCTGAAGCATTTTACGATTCTGTATGACACAAATGGAAGGGTTAAAACAATCTTCATCATTTTTTAAATCAACAATCGTTGAGACATTTAGGGCTGAAATGAAACTCGAGGCAATGGTAGTTTCGTGTAATTTGTAATGAAGTTTGTTATGTAAAATCGAAAATATACAAATAAATAATATATATATATATATATATATATATATATGATATATAAGGTCACGTTGCCACAGTTTCACTGCATAAAACTATATACTCAATTAAAGTTGAAGAATATACAATTAAAAAGTTTAATATGAAAAAATAAAAAAATTAATAAAGAGTAAAATTAAAGACATAAATTTGAAAAAGTAATTATAAATTTATTTAGAAGTGTTTCCTTATTCAGAAAGGGAGGAATAGATGGAATTCAACCATCTTCGTCATTCGTTAAGTCAACAATTGATAATAGACATGTACCGCTAAATGACAAAATTTGATAGAGATAATAGTTTCTGATATTTCGTACTAATGTAGTAGTTATAAAAAAATGTTGGTTATTGAAAAAATAAACATATAAAAATATATTTTATGTCCTCACATTCTCTTCCTTCTTCATACCTCATTCTTCTTCTTCTTCATTTTGTGTTTGTGTGTATGATTCAAAATAAATTTACTTTTGTGTTTGTGCAACTGTGCATATACTGTTTGATGAAAGGTCTAAATAAAAATTTGTTTGTTTTTAAATACCCTTTTTGAAACTCGATGCATCAATTTTGAATCACGATATATCATTTGTAAATTGTGATGCATCGACTCAGATGTGGGATGTAGATAAGATGCATTAATTTTGAATCATATGTTGATTGTGTAAATGAAAGAGGAGAGATGAAGGTTTGGTACATTATAATTTAAAGCACGATGCATAAATTAGATTATGTAATTTAAATTGATTAAGTGATTAAGTGATCCGTAGCGCGTCTTCGCTTCATTAAGAGTCGTAGTCTTTTTGCTCTAAAAATGTCATTTTTAGTTTTAAAAAATATAAAAAACTGTAACGGTTGAAAATTTTACATAGTGGACGAACCCGAATTTCTCCCTAAAACAAACAACAACAAAAAGGACTAAAAATACTCAAAACTATCATTATAATTAGATTGTTAATTATAATATAACTTTTAGATATTATAATTAGATTGTTAATCTCTTCCATAATTATAATATATTTTTTTCTATTGTTACTAATATATCAACAATTTTTTACCTAAATACTTTTAAAATTAATATAAGTTTCTAGCTAATGTGAGATACATATTTTGTATTAATAATAATAATATTATTTTTTATCTAAAGACTTTTAAAATTAACATTTAACTTGATAATAATATTAGAAGTCATTTTGTTAAAAACTTTTAAAATCATGATTCATTTTTAAATAATGTGAGATACTTATTTTATATTTTCATTGGTAATGAAAGTTTAAATCTTTTATCTAAACTCTTTTAAAACCAACACCACATTCTAACCATGTGGTATACATATTTTCTATTAGTAATAATAGTAGTAGATAAAAGACTTTTTAACCAACATCCATTTATAAACAATGTGGATACATATTTTCTATTGGTAATAACAAAAGATGTCTTTATCTAATGACTTTTATAACCAATACTCATTTCTAAATAATGTGAGATATATTCTTAACATGGCAAATGTGAAATACATCATCTAAAAAAAACTTTTTAAACCAATATCACTTTTATAACCAATGTGAAATACTTCTTTTCTATAGCTAAAAATTGTAAACTTTTAAATCAGCATCACTTTCTAACCAATGTGATGTGTAATACATATCCTCATTTGGTAATAATAGTAGAAGTCTTTTATTTTAAAAAATTTATAACCAACATCTCTTCCTAAATAATGTAGGATACATCTCTTCTATTATATTGATGATAAAAGTAAAAGTTTTTTATCTAAAACTTTTAAAACCAACATCATTTTTAACAAATGTAGGATATCTTAATTTCT